>CM060709.1:97028956-98228956 GCA_030686995.1 Artemisia argyi | reverse complement strand
ATGTCATCGTTGAAGTATTTTCCATCAGTAGAAGACCTGTTGGACGCATGTGGATCATCAATATCATTCGGCTTATCCCCAGCCAAATTTACCATCTCCTTAGTAATAAGAGGAGACTTATCCTTCGGTATGGACGTAGTAGGCTGGTTGTTATTAGTAGGCTTAGAAACAGGTCTATACATCATTTTAGGCTTGCCAGAAACCCTTATCTTGTTAACAACCATAGATTTACACTTTTCAGACACAAAACCATCATCCACACTCATTTTCCTATTGACTTCCTTTACTTTCTTATGGCACTCCTTATCAACATGATCAAAGAGTTTGCAAACAGAACAACGAGGAGGTTTATATTCAAACTGATGCGTAGGGATTGCACCAGGCTTTACCTCTCAAGGGATCTTGAGAAGCTTACAACCCCCACCAGGCAGTGTACCTGATCGATGTAGTATAGTATAATGACAAGTACAGGGGGATTGATCGTTCAGCTAGGAATAGTGTCGCTAGGATTAGAAAACCTAAAGACTAGGTCTAGAGATGAGGGATGATTCTTTTTGTATTTTTTATATTTTTATGAAAGCAAGTAAAAATCTCGTGTTTGAAGGATTTGGACGGAATTAGTTGCTAGTCAACTAACCCAATACTAAGATGCAATCAAAATAAAATACTAGAAATGAAAATAAACTATATTGAACTAAGGTTGTGAGCAATATGTGGGAGAAATGTGTTTACTTAGATTTCACTACTCCCTAGATATCTTTTACACGTTAATTACTTGTTACAGTTGCGTGGATGACGGATTGTATTCCTTAATACCATTCATGGGGTGGCGTACTTACTTCCCCAATCCTATGAGTGCCTACTTCACTCCTATGTCGAGCCGGCTAAGAAGCTCCTAACATGGGATCATTAGAATTTACTCATGCATTAAATACAACCAATAAAACCTAGTACACATCAGTTCATGTTTCCTAAGACGTTCAAGCATGTTACACAATGGAGATCTGCCAGTTTTCTTAAGCCTAACATTGAAATCATTCATCCAATACAACCATAAACAAGTAATCAACACATAATTAACATCTAGGTTTCATTAGATCCAAGCAAACACAAGATAAATCTAGCCTAGCATGTTGAAATCAAGACAAGCACAAGATATAGACAACCAACACATAGACATATTGATTGAATTAAGAGAAGACTTATCTCAATAGCACATGAAAGGATTCAAGGGGTGAAAACCCTTGAATTTACTGTAAAATACGAGCTAGGGTTCACAAAGTTCGGCCCTAGGTTTCTCCACATAAGTTCCTCTTAATGAATGAAAAATAGAAAACTATATATAGAGTTTAGAAGGTGACGGCGTCAAGAACAAATGTCTGACGCCGTCATCTCGCCGCCAAATAGTTCCTCGGACTGCCTAGATCTGGGTCTGACGGCGTCATGTGGTCTCCTTATGCAGGCCGTCACAAAATTAACTCTTGACGCCCTTCTTGTGACGCCGTCAGGTTTGTACTGGATCGTCACCACTTTTACTCTTGACGTCGTCATGATTTTCCTCTTGACGCCGTCAGGTACTGTTCTCAGCATGTAAAATTAAGTCTTTGGCGTTTTCTTCACTTTTATGCTCCAAAAACGTCCGAATTGCTTCCTTTTCCAGATTTCACTCCCAAAGTACCTAAAATCACAAAAGGAACGATTTAGGGCAATATTTGATCAAATAAATTCAATTCCGGGCTTAAATGACCCCCTAAAAGTGGTTCATTTTTCGCCTCATCATATACCTTACACTTGAGATTTGCTTGTCCTCAAGCAAATGCGCTTTTATTCTAATCAAAATACAAGTTAGGGGTCATTTAACACTAATATAAAAGTAATTACAATAAATAATCGTTCCACTAAAGACCAAAGACAAGCACGGAGGTCATATACTAGCACCTCACAAATAGTGTTTAGATACTCACATCTCTCGGGTGTAATAAAGTAATATCACATTATGGAAATGGAAAACATCTCTCACTACCTGTCATAGCAAAATAGATTACCATAGGCTTGGGAAAGGATCAAACCTCCACCACATGGCGTAAGCACCTAGGATAAACTATCAAAGAGGTCTTTTTAAAGGGTTGTAACGTTAGGTGTAGGGATATGAAATACACGGTTTTGTAGGATATAGGCAGTCTTTACTGGTGGCGAGTTAACAATCTTGGTTAATTACATGTACAATATGGTGTTGCTAAGCCAAGACTAGACTCGACTTAAGCTAATAAATGAAAAATAACAAAAACATAAAATGAACATAGAATGAAAAGGGATGGTAGTCCGTATGTTTTTCTCTTTTTCTTTTTTCTATTTTTTTTTTTTTTTTTTTTTTTTTTTTTTTTTTTTTGCATACACTCTTACCCTACCATCCAAAATAATACATCATAGGGAATGAACATTCCCCTTACACTTGAATTTTTACATACTTTACAATAAACTAATCTAATGACTCGAATTAAGATAATTAAAACACTTGGAGTACTTTTAAGATTAACGTACATATGGGGGGTAATATATGATGTTCTTCCCCATTACTCCATAAAATAAGTACTTTACCCATGAGTCCCAATCGTCCCAAAACAATATGTACAAGGATATGACTCGACTTAGCAACCATGTAATCAATTAGATAATTAACTTAGGGTTTAACAAATAACAATAATGCACTAAAGATGAGTGCATACACGGAAGGCTAAGGCTATTTGGGTGTACATTTAAGTGGGGTGTAACAAATTCTTCCTTTAAGTAAGATGCTTAAAGTTAGAAATGAAAAGATAGGCTCGGAGGGTTGTACTAGGGGTTTCGTGTACTAAAATTGAGTACAACGCTAAGGTGTGGGAAAAATTAATTGACATAACTAGCCAAGTAATATGACTTAAATGGTCAAGAAATTATGATACGGGTTTAACACAAGGGTGATCCTAATGCCTCTTATCATGTAGTAAATCCTACTACACGAATGTAGTCTCACTAGCGGTCTCGGGATGCATCACTAACGTAAGTTCTAGAATCTAAATGCTACCGGTACACTCATAAGCACTAATAGTAAATGCTTTTCCTATCGAATCTAAATGCGAACCTTACATATTTGGGTGGAAAATTTTTCTGAATAGTACGGTTATGTGCTAGTCATACAATCTCCTATCTATGAGACGCTTGCTATGGCTAAAGTTTCACTCCTAAATGTTGTAAAAAAATTTAAATTTGGCGCTAAAATTGCACTAACAAGTATTTCTCATAGTTTTATTACACATCTACTATCAAACAAACAAACTCAAGCGAAAGTGTATTTGTAAGGTATCATCATTTTACCCTCCCCTTACACTTAGGATGAACATTGTCTCCAATGTTCAAGTAAAGAATGTAAAAGTGAAATAAGTAAAACGAATGAAATCAAATACTCCCCTGATTCACTCGGTATGGATAATAAGGTGGCCAGGTTAGATCTTCCTCCAAGAAAATGAACAATCAAAGCTTCCCTTCCAGAATAATAATCATCTTCTTGTCATACATAACCTGTAAATCCTGAGAAAACAGACAAGGCAACCTCGCATAAAATCGGCGGCAATCTACATATACTAATAAATCCTAGAAAACAAAATAAGATATAATGCTTGTGGAATGATGTTTGTAGATTTCCTGGAGATTATAAAGCTAATAATTCAACAAAAACTTTAAGACTCCGTTAGAAAAACAAAACCGGTAAAATTTCCAGATTTTTACACGTGACGCCGTCAAGAGTAAACTCATGACGCCGTCAGAAGTGACCTGCAGAAATTCTTATGTTAAGTTTCCGGAAAATTTCTGGAAAAACTTGGTTCTACTTCCTGGAAAATCCTGCAAAACTTCATTATGACTCGATACAAGCATTTGACTCTAACAAATACGAATATACATGTTCACTTAATATTGTGGAGAATCATGATCGGTTTGTTTCTTAAAAACCTATTTGGGGTTTCCCCTTACACTTATCTTTTGCAAAAATACCTTTGGGTGAAGTTAAGACTAGGTAAAACAACAAAATAAAGTATTTCCACTATTTAGTTTAGAAACATGATCTACCAACAATAAAAATAAAGCATGCATACGGAAGCAAATAACAATCAAACAAAAATAAAAATCACACAAAGCATGGGTTGCCTCCCAAGAAGTGCTTTTCTTTATTTACGAGTCTTGTAGCTAGACTCAAGGTCATGGGTTACCATGTATCGCTTATGCTCACATAACCAAGCGTGAGCCATCTAATAGTCGCCTCATCTTTCTTATAATCATCTCCCAACTCTAAACATCCGCGATAGTATGTTTTATTCTTTTCATGAGTATATTTAAGCCCTTTTCTCTTATCATTCTCATTTAGCATTTCTATGGGTGGATATCTACTACACTTCTCCATGGAAAAATCCTTGAACCTAGGGTGTGCACGGGGCATTTGGTAGACAAAATCTTCATCCCCATCCGAGAATTTAATTAACCCTTCCATAAGTTTTTCATCAAGGTTGGTCAACTTTTTGAAAGGTTTTCCAAACACAACTTGGGTTAACTTACTATCAATAAATTCTCCTAGATTTTCCATAACCATAAACTCAACAAGATAAACCAAACTTCCTACAAACACATGCAATGGTATTGCCCTAGCAATAATATTTTCCTCTTTGTATTCTAACTCATCTACCATGATTTTATTATACTCATTACGCGAGATTATGTTTATTGGGAGAGATGAGTTAAGATAGGCGTTAAAGCTCCTAAATCCGATCTTACAAGGAAATTGCATGTTGAATGAACTATCACTCTCAATCCTTGTTCTAGGGTCGACATACCTAAGAGGGTTCACTTCCTCTTCCATCCTATCCTCATTAATCACATCACCATCATCAAGATCCTCATCGAAGTCTGAATAGTAAAAAGGACTAGCCCTATGGTCATTATCATGGTCAGACTCCTCTAACTCAGAATAATTGTCAAAGTGGTGGTTAGGCAAGAGGTTAGGTGGGTTCTCATTTTCCACTAAAGGGATTGGGGCAGGCATTTGGAAAATCCTACGACGAAAAACACAAATAACAGGAATCAAACGATCAATGTTATTGTTATCCATCGAGCTAGTTTACAAACAAAGGAAACCAAGAAATAAGATAGACTAAAGAGAACCTAAAAATAAAAATAAAATCTTAATAGAAAGGAATCTAGCAAGTAGACCTAATAAAAAGAGATTCTAACCTAGACAATAACTATTTCCCCGGGCTGTGGCGCCAAAAACTTGATGCGTAGGGATTGCACCAGGCTTTACCTCTCAAGGGATCTTGAGAAGCTTACAACCCCCACCAGGCAGTGTACCTGATCGATGTAGTATAGTATAATGACAAGTACCGGGGGATTGATCGTTCAGCTAGGAATAGTGTCGCTAGGATTAGAAAACCTAAAGACTAGGTCTAGAGATGAGGGATGATTCTTTTTGTATTTTTTATATTTTTATGAAAGCAAGTAAAAATCTCGGGTTTGAAGGATTTGGGCGGAATTAGTTGCTAGTCAACTAAACCAATACTAAGATGCAATCAAAATAAAATACTAGAAATGAAAATAAACTATATTAAACTAAGGTTGTGAGCAATATGTGGGAGAAATGTGTTTACTTAGATTTCACTACTCCCTAGATATCTTTTACACGTTAATTACTTGTTACAGTTGCGTGGATGACGGATTGTATTCCTTAATACCATTCATGGGGTGGCGTACTTACTTCCCCAATCCTATGAGTGCCTACTTCACTCCTATGTCGAGCTGGCTAAGAAGCTCCTAACATGGGATCATTAGAATTTACTCATGCATTAAACACAACCAATAAAACCTAGTATACATCGGTTCATGTTTCCTAAGACGTTCAAGCATGTTACACAATGGAGATCTGCCAGTTTTCTTAAGCCTAACATTGAAATCATTCATCCAATACAACCATAAACAAGTAATCAACACATAATTAACATCTAGGTTTCATTAGATCCAAGCAAACACAAGATAAATCTAGCTTAGCATGTTGAAATCAAGACAAGCACAAGATATAGACAACCAACACATAGACATATTGATTGAATTAAGAGAAGACTTATCTCAATAGCACATGAAAGGATTCAAGGGGTGAAAACCCTTGAATTTACTGTAAAATACGAGCTAGGGTTCACAAAGTTCGGCCCTAGGGTTTCTCCACATAAGTTCCTCTTAATGAATGAAAAATGGAAAACTATATATAGAGTTTAGAGGGTGATGGCGTCAAGAACAAATGTCTGACGCCGTCATCTCACCGCCAAATAGTTCCTCGGACTGCCTAGATCTGGGTCTGACGCCGTCATGTGGTCTCCTTATGCAGGCCGTCACAAAATTAACTCTTAACGCCCTTCTTGTGACGCCGTCAGGTTTGTACTGGATCGTCACCACTTTTACTCTTGATGCCATCATGATTTTCCTCTTGACGCCGTCAGGTACTATTCTCAGCATAGAAAATTAAGTCTTTGGCGTTTTCTTCACTTTTATGCTCCAAAAACGTCCGAATTGCTTCCTTTTCCATATTTCACTCCCAAAGTACCTAAAATCACAAAAGGAACGATTTAGGGCAATATTTGATCAAAAAAATTCAATTCCGGGCTTAAATGACCCCCTAAAAGTGGTTCATTTTTTGCCTCATCACAAACTCAATATTAATGTTTATTATACAATGCCCTTTTGTCTTTGGTATAGGAACTGCCACAACAAGAGATTCCACAAAATCATTTTCAGCTGAGATCTCAACTAAAACTCTTGCATACGAATTCATGCCCCACGACTTGAGGCACATATTACTCGTGTGTTCATCAAACATAATAATCCGTCCCAGTTTAGCCGTAATCAAACTCAGCTTAACCTTAGAATATGCCACCAAAGGCACATTATACAATTTAACCCACATAGGGACCTTCTTTATGTCTTCCTTAATCAGTTCAGAGTTAGGGTTCCAAACATGAAGAATTAATGGGACTGACCTAATTCGCCAAGGAACTTGATTAAGAACATTTTCCATACCTTCGCTAGTAGAGAACTGAAACATAAAGAACCCCTGATGTACCAGGACATGCATTAACCCGTATTTCTTCCAAACATTACGAACAAAGTTCTACACTACAGGAAACGCAGGACGTTGTCCAACAAAATAACCATAAAGTGAATTTTCAAAACGTGTGCTAATCGTGTCCACTTCTTCCTGCGGTATAACCACATCAGCCAAGGAAAGATCAACAACATCTTTAAGTGTATTAGCAGCAGTATGATTTTGATCTCCCATGATAATAGCAGGTGATATATTACTTTTATCCCTCATAGTGTCAGCAGCAACGTCCATAACAATTGAGGAAGGTCTCGAACCCCTCACATCACCATCATCCTTCTTATTATCCACGAAAACAGCATCTTCCAGTAGATGATGTTTGTCATTAACACACCGATATGGCTTCAAAGGTTTACCATCTGTACCCAATATTTTCCCATCAATGCTCTTATCCCTTCTTGCCAATCCACTCAACATCGAGCCTGGATTACCATCAACAGCAGTCCTGATCGCTTTGTTAAGAAAGCCTTGTTCCATCTCTCTCGTAAACCCACAACCAATTGTAAACAGCACACTTCAAATATACGCAGCGATAAACGCTAAAAATTAGGGTTATGTTCCAATGCAATAGTACCTAAACCCTAAAACTAGAGTTTAGGTTTTTCGTTAAGCTTCTGATGCAAAAACCCACAATCGACAAACAAACTAGAAAGATATGCAATATGCGCCCAGGCCAATAGCACCAGCCAATGATCGATTAATTAATAAAGAATATCAGTAATATTGATAATCGATTTATAGCAATAAACGCAAGATCTCCAATTAACCTAATAAATAACTTCTTACCACCGACCCACGTGGGAGCACTAGTACATAATTAAATCAACAATAAGTTTGGAGTATAGAGATCACCATGCACATGCGACAAACAAGAAGTTAAATCTGCGTTTGAATAATATGGAAAATAAGGAACCAACCCACGAATGAAAAGTAACCAATGAATTGTAACACACCCACTAATGTGATAAAGATTAAACAATTAAAGATTTAATTCGTATGTAGCTGAATCGTAAGGAAGATGTACGCAGATTTACTCTTTGTCGCCACAAAGAGAGAGAGAGACCTTCTCTTTTGATCGTTGAGTTAGAGTGTTTTTCACTATTTGATTGCACTTAATTGTTTCCAGCTTTTATAAAGAATATATGATGTTTTACTGGACGCTTATTCGTATGTTTTGATTACTTTGATAGTTTATCGTGCTTTGTCACTGGCTTGCATAATTACTTCATTAACATCGTTTGCATGATTAATGTAAGCCCTTAGGGTTAATTAATACATAAACAAAGTAATCATTAAGGTGGACTTTTATGAGGAGATTTGATTAATCGTGACAAGATTAGTCCATCAAGAAGATTTAATACCCGAAATCTAGACGTTTAGACTTGATCTAGACATTGGCATGATATACACATACACGTAAGCACCCACTGAGAGAGAATAGATTTAGTACTCATCATATATAACTAAGCAATTAAACGAGCAACATCTTCCTTACTATCAGCTTGACCTCTTATCTCTTATCTATTTTCTATCTGTGTGTGTGTGTGTGTGTGTGTGTGTGTGTGTGTGTGTGTTTGTGTCATTCATCTGACCACTTATATTTACAGTTTACTTAATCAACACATGTGCTAATCTCTTAGGCTGAAATCCCCCTTGCGTTAGACTAGGTTTAATTAAAACTAACTTAGGATTAAAATACTAATAGATTCTTAGGTGTTAACGTTCCAGTCTTAGTGATTGACACTCTACTTACCAACTAAGATACATCGATCGGGTACACTGTCCGTTTGTGTTTGTTATAGGTTAATTCGGTTAAATATAAATTTAAAATTTGATAACATAATCTATACCTAGAACGAGAACACATCAGTCGTACGAAACAATCGACTAAAACAAACAATAAACAACTACAACCTTTGTTTAACACAAAAGCAAAATAACTATAAAACAAATTAAAAAAAAAAAAAAAAAAAAAAAAAAAAAAAAAAAAAAAAAAAAACACAATTGCAAAATCCATCAGTAGCACAAACGCCTATAAGACAAACCATTGATGAATAACCAAAAGATCTATCATCTAATACCAGCCTTTTTCTTCTCTCCAATTGTAAGCGAACCTTTTTCTTCATTGTTGTACAAGCTTTGCACGACTGTAAATTCTATAAAGAGGAAAAAAACACAATTTAGGTATTAGGATCTTAGGCTCTGATACCAGACAATGATAAAATCCGTAGGCTATAATGTTTATTCGTCAGGTATTTATAAAGCAATATACCTGAAAACCCTAATGGACCAAACCCACAAGTCGGGCTTGGGCCAACTAAGTTATTCATCTAATAATAGTTGTGTTTGGTTATAGCCAATGTAGTGCTCAACTACATTTCCTTTACTTCAATGTTTTGTAAGTAATATATTTATCAGGGTAAAAACCCTTTACTCAAAAAAATAGCGAGAGTATTTGATTTTTCATTTGTAAGCTACATTTTCCCAGCTCAATAATACAACTATTATTGAGGATAATTTTTCTCTTCTCTCTTTATGATACACGAATTCACACACTTTCATCGTAATCACCGTTGTTATGATTCAACAATTGTCTTATTACACTATATTGGTAGTGATATTGGTTGAGGAGAGAGAAATTGACATGCCGTTGACGGGTAGTAATGTTAATCACTATTACCACTAGTCTTAAAGACCACAAAAATTTAATTTTTGCCTTTCGATTACATTTGTTTGCATAATTTTAGTTTTTAAAACTATTGGATTAGTCATATAACTTTAAGATGGATATATCTTATAGGATAATAGAGTATATTTGTGTTTTGTGGCAAAATGGTATAGTACAAACTCGATAAATTAATACTTGGATATATCTTATAGGATAGTAGAATACATTTTTGTTTTGTGGCAAAATGGTATAGTACAAACTCGATAAATTAATACTCGATTTATTGATACTCTTTAAAATAATGTTTTTTGCAAGTCCAAATTCATTAATTTATAGATAGATTAATATCGATTAATTAATAACTCTTTTAATTAATAAATTTAGACAATCCAATTAGTATTTAATTTATAAAGTTTTTACTGTAATTGTTTTTGAACTCATACATAATGTTGGCATGAGTTATCCCAACCCTCCCTATAATTGTTATACTAACTGATTTTACTCGTTTTATAGTATAGTTTATAACCGAAGAAACACTCGTGAAAGTATGTTCCCCGGGTCGTTATGTCCCAACGAAGGTAAGACGGCGATTGAGTCGGCTTGAGTCGCGTGATTGTGAAGTGAATGGGGTTTTAAAAGAGATATTTTGGTTGGTTTTTGATTATACTACTAAAAGGATTTAAAACGCAGTTAAAGTAAAAAGAAACAATAAAACGACGCAAAGGAAACAAACAAATAAAACAAGCATTGGATAAAATAACTAAAGAAAAACGAGATTTAAAACGCGAAAAGAAATTAAGACGGGAAAAGACTTTAAAAACAATATATTTGCTAAGCGACGTGAATATGTTCATCAAGTGTGGGTCAAGGATTGACAACGAGTTATTTTCCTTAAACAAAACTATTTTCTCACAACGTTGGTTTATTTTGAAAATAATCCTTTAAAAAGAAAATAATTACTAGATTTGTAACTTGATTATTCTCCGGCTTTTGCCCTTCAAATAATAAAATCACAAATCTAAATAATCATAACGATTATTAATCACGACCCCTTTTAAGTAATCCACACTTGACTCACAAACTCGTGCCACCAAGCAAACACTAATAAACTACTCGAAACTCATATTAAACAAGATAAAGTCACTTTATAAAAATTAAAAAGACTCAATAAAAGAAACAAACTAGATAAGCCAAAATAAAGTTCGGCAGACTTTCGTTTAGATATTAAGCAAAAGAGAACCTCACTCGATAAACGATGAGGCAATGATTATCTAACTCGATAATCTTGGCTAACTCGCCAAAAGAAATGAAACTTGGTAAAATCAAACTTGAATAAAAAGAATAAAAAAAAAAAAAAAAAAAAAAAAAAAAAAAAAAAAAAACTCAAACTCGGAAAAAATAAAAAAAACTCAAACTCGGAAAACATTATAAAAACCAAACTCGAAATTTGTATTTGCAATTTGGTCCCTGGTCGAAAACGAAACTCGGTAACTAAAACCAAACTCGGTAAAAAACTCAAACTCGATATATTAAAAATAATTCTAACTCGAAAGTTTTTTCTAAAATTGCATAATAGTCCCTAACCAAAAATACTAAACTCGGTAATAATAAACTACAACAATCCAAACTCGAAAGGTAAAACAAAAGAATCAAACTCGAAAGTTTGGTTTTGCTATTTGGTCCCTGGGGATAACTCAAACTCGATAAACCATAAAACTAAACTCGACAATTTTTATATATTTTTTTAAACTCGACAAAAGATAAACGAAAAAAAAAAAAAAAAAAAATCAAACTCGATAAAAACCTTAACAAAACACCATTTTGATCCAAAATAAAGCCTAAAAACTAATGTTTTTCACCAAATTTATTACTAAACAACCTAGTTTAACCATAAACTTTAAATCCCACCAATAAAAACAATATTTTAACAACTAAAAATCATAAAATTTTAGAGAGAAAAAGCTTTAGAGAGAGAAAGTAAATAAAACTTAACATAAATTCATTACACTACTCCTATACTAAGAGGACCAACCCTCAACAACAACTCTCAAAGTTGGTGTTTAAGGGGTATTTATAGGCTAGGGGCTAGGGCTTCTCTAATCTTTGACATAGTTGCAAGATTAGTCCCTAGACCTTTACAAAACATGAAAAAACTACTTAAAACATATTAAAACGCTACAGATGCAACTAAATACTACATGTAACGATCTTGTAACTTGGAGGAATTGAGTTGACTTTTCTTTCAAAGTTCTTCAAAGGACCAAAGTTGACAACTTGCTGAAACTTGGAGGGCCATTATTGTAAAGGTCTTCATATTTCAACTAAGAGTCTCTTTTGTTTTTTCTCTGAATCTCTAAGGATTACTTTTGTCATTTTGCGCATTTCTTGGTTAAATTTCTTCCTCGGCTTCGGCTTTTTACCTTTTTTCAATCTCGTGCTCATTTTTGTCGGTTTTGGCTTTGTTTTTTGTTCATTTTTCACATATCCGTACCTGCACATACACAAATACAAAAACACATATTGTCTTGGCATATTTGGTTAGTATTTGATGTATTTGGTCTGATTTTAGGTCTAAAAAGGATGTGTGAATAAGCACTAATCAAAATCCCCCAGACTAAGGTATTGTTGTGCCCTCACGCAATGTCATCACCTCACGCTTAAGAGATAAATAATTTCAAAACCTCTCTTTACTGACGTTGTAAGTAGCAATGACGTTCAAAAGAGATAGTAAAATCATTTATTCTCAAAAACGCTCCGTTTTCCGATTTTTCTGAATAACAACTACAACTACTATTTTTGTACTTTTTCATTTTTATATATGTGACGGTTTGCTTTGACTTTCATTATCAATTCTTATCTGTTGATAACTTTCAGGGTCAACGAGTAGAAACACTTCTCACAGAGAAGAGACCATACGGATAAAAATCGTCATCCTTGATTTTTCACAAGCTCCCAAACTAAGCGTAAAATCGAGATCATTGTTTATCAGAAGTTAGATGCTAACACTGCCCACAAAAGTTACTTGTGTATTACCTCTTGTCCCCAGGTCCTAAGTTTTGTATCTCAAGATTTTAATTGTGAGAAATGAATTGCTTCATATTTTCTCGTTTCGATATTTTTTAGTCTGATAGTGATACCTAAGTTAAAACGATAAGTAGTTATTCATTTTCTCTTAAGAACCACTGCAATAGAAATTCGGTCCACATCAAGGAATTTGGGGTACATACAATATCAAAGATATAAGTTGCGGAGTACAATCACGTGCACCTCATGTGACTGATTACTAATCACTTATCACATGCACCTCACGCGCCAACAACTTATTTACATACATAAGCTCTTATTCGATACAACTTCAACTTTCACTTTTCTTACTTTTTTTCACTCTTTTCATATTTTTTTCACTTTTTTCTTTCTTTCTTGATTTTTCTCTCATAACATCAATGGAAGCTTATCGGGTAGCTTCAAAACCACATAGATAATTAACTTTTGATTTTTGATTTTTTTTCACTTTTTGCTCTTATTTTTTATGTTCCTTGATATGTACCCAACTTCTAAGGCAAAAATTCTCTTAAGAAAACAAAGAACTAAATATTATTCAAACCAAAATACCACTAATTAACCTAGAACTTCTATTATATATGGGTGACGTTTCTGATGAGAACAAGGAGGCCACAAGTACCTCTTGTGGGTTTTTTAAATCCCAGTAATGCAATCCGTGTATAGCACGAAACTTCTAAATAAACTCTATCATTCCTCGATCTCCGCAAATTTAAAATCCCAAATAATGAGATCCGCGGATGCTTAGCCATAATCTTTTGATTATTTTGGTTAAGGGAGACGAGCTAGGGCTCAACACGCCCGGTTAAGTCGAAACATTTATTTCTACTCTCGCCGGTAGGAAAGTCAAAACAAGGTGTCAAAACTTATTATTCATATCATATATATTTTTTTTCACTTTTTCATCTTTTTTTTTTTTATTTTTTTTTATTTTTTTTATTTTTTTTACATAACAAAGCGGTGACAAAAATTAAAATTTTTGATGGAAAACGGAGTTGCGCAAGTTAAACAGCTCAGACTATGGTACAGGTCAAATCGAATCGAAGATTCACCCCCCAGACTAAAATGAAACATTGTCCTCAATGTTTTAAGGGTACGAGTAGTCTACGTAATATCTAAGGCCGTTTATTAAGTATGCCAAGAGATAAACGTTAGTCGATAAGATTTTGGATATGGTGAATTTCCGAAAGAGCAGCGAAGGATGAGACTCGAGTGGAGAGAACGACAAACCACGAGCACGAGAGTCCTCAATCTTCGGGGAAATTCCTGAACATTCATAAACAACCACGAAAACACGAGATTGGAAAGGGTCACCCCCCTCACGTCACGTTATTAAAGAAAATAGAAAATAAAGAAAATGAAATGGATAAGCATGGGGTGCCTCCCACGAAGCGCTTGTTTTTGTTTACCGAGTCACATGAGCTTGACTCGATCCCCGAATTAATTCGTCCTTGGGGAGAGCAGATGAAACGGACAACCGGCATAAACGGAGATGCCGGGGTCAAAAACGGTATCCTCACTCCCGGTGGAGTGGAAAAGTAAAGAAATGAGGGGATAAGCAAAGAACGGATAAAACACCCAGATAATTAAAACAAAGTCGATTTCTGAATCACTGGTGGGTTGGGTGGGTAAAATATCAAGCACAGGATTATCATAATCAGAAATCTCGTCCACCACTCCAAAAATAACTTCATTCGTATCGGATTCATAATCTACATCAGGTGGTTTCGCGGGCGGACGAGAAAAAGGTAAATCGAAAAGAATATCATTCTCGTCATTCTCAATACCCGGTGGTATCGAGTCATCCGTAGCAAGAAATAGATCGACATCCTCTAAAAGAGGATCACGTGACGGAATATCAGAAATAGGTATAGAGTCGATCTCAAAGTGAAAACACTCATAATCCGGAAGAGAGATATCAGCATGAATAGTGGGACTGCCACTACTCGTCTCTTCAAATCGAAAAATTTCAAGCTCGGGTAAGAAATCACTATCCATAACGGGGATAGGAGAAGAATTCGGAGGATCATTCAATGCCTTAATTCGAGAGATAAGAAGATTGACATTCAATAATGTTTCACGAAGAGCTTCATCTTGGATTACAGTATCAACTTCTTCATCATTCTCTTCTTCTAAGCTGACGAGCTCAGAAGGTACTTCATCAACATATTCGATTTCTCCACAAGATATAGAATCGTCATCGTCAGAATCGGAGAAAATCTCATCAGGATCAATCGAATTATCAATCGGAGGTAAATCACATTCCTCAGTCGAAATAAAATCATTGTTATCAAGAAAAGTATTGACTTCTTCCAAAACGGGATCACTTCCCTCACCCGGTGTGAGGAAAGGATGGGAAGAATCGGGAGTAATTGATTCAAGTCTCGAAAAACATTTTGAAGAATCCGGAGGTGGGACAAGTGGTGTGCTCTGAGAGCTAGGAATTTCCACCACTTCCGTTATGGTCTCCGGTTCTTGTTCGTGAAGATTAGGTAAGTCGTTTATAAACACCGTTTTAAGCTCAGCACGTTTGCTTGACAAACTCTTAACCGTAAATCGTGAAAGGTTTGGATCAAATCTTGACGGATTAAGAACAATTGTAGGCTTAGACTCTTGGACAACCGTAGGTTGGACGTATTTAGCACTTTCATTGTCAGTGGAAAGTACCGAGTCCTTTGTCACCTCGGTTTCTTGTTCCGTTTCCTTCACCGGAGAGGGAGTAGGAACCGATGGTCCATCATAATCAACACGAATTTTTGCAATTTTTGATGAGACGTAAAGTTGTTCCATTTTTATTTTCAAAGCCTTACGTTTAAAGAAATCGTCGTCGAGAAATGTCATGGAACAATCTTCAACATTTAAAGGTTCACAAGACTGAGTGGGATTAATCGTAAAATTTTCTTCTTTATAAAGCTCGTTTTCATCACTCTCAACGATGTTAACTTGTTCTTTCACACGAATTACTTCTTTAAAAAGATCTAATAACTCGGTAAAGTTATTTTGAGCAGTGATCAATTCATATTGTGGAGGTTGGTCGTGATAATCATTGTCACAAGGAAACGGTTTCCTTGTTTGACAATCGGTGCTAAAGTGTGGACCTCCACAATACTCACAACCGTTTTGTTGTGAAATCGGTGCATTTTGAAACGATTCATTATTGAAGTACGGAACTTGCTCGTATGAATTTAAATTGTTTTGAGGATAATTTGAAAAATTCGGATCATAATCGGAGGTGAATGTGGGTTCAGCTTTCGAAGCATAACACATACAAAATCCACGAGTAAATCCACATTCTATGCAAATTTGTTGATTGAATGAATCGGGCTGAGGTGGGTAGTCGGAAAAATTTGGAAAGTTGTTGTACGAATTAGGTGCATAAACAAATGAATTGCAAAACAAACAACTTTTGTCTCGAATATCGTTACCACACCGTCCGCATGTACACCAAACACAAGAACCTTCAAAGAACGGTTCTCCACATTTAAAACAAATTGGATCCATAAGAATTATCGGTTTAGAGGGTAAGAGAAAAAGAATCAAATGATAAGAGGATAAGAAGATTATTTTTGGTTTTTAAATTTTTGAAAAAGAAAATCAAAGTAGAAAAGGAAAATCTTTTTGCGTTTTTATATATTTTTAATATTTTCAATGGTTTTTATTTTTTTTTTATTTTTTTTTATTTTTTTATTTTTTTGAGAAAATTTACAAAAAACGATAACTTCTTGGGAGAAGGGTCTTCAAATCACCAACAAACGATACAAGTACGACGCTTTCGTTTCAAATCTTCCCCGGCAGAGGCGCCATTTTGATTTTGGTCGTTTTATAGTATAGTTTATAACCGAAGAAACACTCGTGAAAGTATGTTCCTCGGGTCGTTATGTCCCAACGAAGGTAAGACGGCGATTAAGTCGGCTTGAGTCGCGTGATTGTGAAGTGAATGGGGTTTTAAAAGAGATATTTTGGTTGGTTTTTGATTATACTACTAAAAGGATTTAAAACGCAGTTAAAGTAAAAAGAAACAATAAAACGACGCAAAGGAAACAAACAAATAAAACAAGCATTGGATAAAATAACTAAAGAAAAACGAGATTTAAAACACGAAAAGAAATTAAGACAGGAAAAGACTTTAAAAACAATATATTTGCTAAGCGACGTGAATAAGTTCATCAAGTGTGGGTCAAGGATTGACAACGAATTATTTTCCTTAAACAAAACTATTTTCTCACAACGTTGGTTTATTTTGAAAATAATCCTTTAAAAAGAAAATAATTACTAGATTTGTAACTTGATTATTCTCCGGCTTTTGCCCTTCAAATAATAAAATCACAAATCTAAATAATCATAACGATTATTAATCACGACCCCTTTTAAGTAATCCACACTTGACTCACAAACTCGTGCCACCAAGCAAACACTAATAAACTACTCGAAACTCATATTAAACAAGATAAAGTCACTTTATAAAAATTAAAAAGATTCGATAAAAGAAACAAACTAGATAAGCCAAAATAAAATTCGGCAGAGTTTCGTTTAGATATTAAGCAAAAGAGAACCTCACTCGATAAACGATGAGGCAATGATTATCTAACTCAATAATCTTGGCTAACTCGCCAAAAGAAATGAAACTTGATAAAATCAAACTTGAATAAAAAAAAAAAAAAAAAAAAAAAAAAAACTCAAACTCTGAAAAAATAAAAAAAAACTCAAACTCGGAAAACATTATAAAAACCAAACTCGAAATTTGTATTTGCAATTTGGTCCCTGATCGAAAACGAAACTCGGTAACTAAAACCAAACTCGGTAAAAAACTCAAACTCGATATATTAAAAATAATTCTAACTCGAAAGTTTTTTCTAAAATTGCATAATAGTCCCTAACCAAAAATACTAAACTCGGTAATAATAAACTACAACAATCCAAACTCGAAAGGTAAAACAAAAGAATCAAACTCGAAAGTTTGGTTTTGCTATTTGGTCCCTGTGGGATAACTCAAACTCGATAAACCATAAAACTAAACTCGACAGTTTTTATATATTTTTTTAAACACGACAAAAGATAAACGAAAAAAATAAATAAATAAAATAAAAAAAATCTAACTCGATAAAAACCTTAACAAAACACCATTTTGATCCACAATAAAGCCTAAAAACTAATGTTTTTCACCAAATTTATTACTAAACAACCTAGTTTAACCATAAACTTTAAATCCCACCAATAAAAACAATATTTTAACAACTAAAAATCATAAAATTTTAGAGAGAAAAAGCTTTAGAGAGAGAAAGTAAATAAAACTTAACATAAATTCATTACACTACTCCTATACTAAGATGACCAACCCTCAACAACAACTCTCAAAATTGGTGTTTAAAGGGTATTTATAGGCTAGGGGCTAGGGCTTCTCTAATCTTTGACATAGTTGCAAGATTAGCCCCTAGACCTTTACAAAACATGAAAAAACTACTTAAAACATATTAAAACGCTTCAAATGCAACTAAATACTACACGTAACGATCTTGTAACTTGGAGGAATTGAGTTGACTTTTCTTCCAAAGTTCTTCAAAGGACCAAAGTTGACAACTTGCTGAAACTTGGAGGGCCATTATTGTAAAGGTCTTCATATTTCAACTAAGAGTCTCTTTTGTTTTTTCTCTGAATCTCTAAGGATTACTTTTGTCATTTTGCGCTTTTCTTGGTTAAATTTCTTCCTCGGCTTCGGCTTTTTACCTTTTTCCAATCTCGTGCTCGTTTTTGTCGGTTTTGGCTTTGTTTTTTGTTCATTTTTCACATATCCGTACCTGCACATACACAAATACAAAAACACACATTCTCTTGGCATATTTGGTTAGTATTTGATGTATTTGGTCTGATTTTAGGTCTAAAAAGGATGTGTGAATAAGCACTAATCACTAACCCTCTCTACACACATAGGTACTTTTTGTCCCCCACCAAATTTTTACTTTTTGTCATTTTTTTTGTGTATTTTGTGTGTGTAATGTATTTTGTTTGTGTAATGTATTTTGTGTAATGTTTTTTGTTGTGTTTATTTGTTGTTGTTTTTTTTAATTAACACGTTAAACATTACCACATTAAATAACTATCACAACAACTGTTATTATTCAATTAAACAACAATGTTAACACATTATTTAAAAAAAAACAACATCTACGATGAAGATTATTCATTTCATTTCAAAAATCGTGGAGCCTTGCACCCGACTGACAAGCGTGATCCTCAGGATTCCTTGCCAATTCTAACTCCATCTCCAGCGTTTTTATTCTTGTCATCAACAGCTTGTTTCTTGCTTCAAGCTCGTCAATCTTATTATCTTTCGCAACGTAGTTTGAGCACTGCGTTGAAGAAGAGGCTTGATTAAAGTACCTCCTTTCAAATTCATCTTTCCACATGAAGTATCGACACCCATACTTATCTGTACCTGGCTGTTACATGTTAAGAAAATTATAAGAAATTTATTTTTAACAAACAAATTATTTACATATTTACATAACTAAGTAAACGTATGATTATTTACCACTGAATCAGGACATGCATAATACAGTTGCCCAAGAGTAGCTGGTTTCCAGGATTTCCGTTCTATAATGAATCCTCTCTCACATTGACAAAAGAAAGGATTTATGCGTTCCACCTGACCAAAGAATTTAAACAAATTAATTTTTTGCAATAATAATAAAAAAAATCATTCGAATTACATAAATGAACATTTGAGTGCAAAGGTTTCTCAAACAACATACTCTATAACATAAATCAATAATCATTTACAATGTTTTGTCGGTATAATTATTTACAATATAAATCAGTAATCATTCACTATATTTTGTCGGTATCTCTATTATTTACAATATAAATCAGTAATCATTTACAACAAGTTTAGTCGATGGGAATATAATGTTTCCCATTGCGATGCATATTGGGATGTGTGTCTCCTCCATTGTGGGTGGAGATACGGAAGTGGAAAATCGTTGTCTAGCGTCAGACAAACGTAGTGACCGCATCGATCTGGCCCCACACGGGCTATCACAAGGGGGTCAGTTCTTTGTGATAAGTTAGGACCATCAAAAAGAGGAAAACATGTGTTCCAACCCCGTTGGGATATCAATACAACAAGTCGGTTAATAGATGATGCAATAACCAACCCCGTGTCTGACATCTCCATATAGAGATCTTCCGGTGCAGATCCATATCAGAACCAGTTTACTGAATAGCAAATTCTGTCAAAGCCAGATTCCGACCACATACTTGTGTAAACCTCCCTATGTATGTGTAACTCTTGTAATAGCATTTGTCTAGCTTCGTGCCACCTATTTTGGTTTTCACAAATACCATGGGCAACGCACCAAAACCCACAATTTCCATCACCTACCACATTATATACACTTGTTATGTATGGATGGAAAATCACTGGAATCTGGTCCATAAAGTATTCGCTTTCTGCATCTCCACTGTAAAACCTGTGTCTTCTTTTCTGTTGAACACCAGGACCCGTGTAAGAACTATGTCTTGCATGTTCTTTGTTGAAGTTCGGGACTTGTGTAGATCTTGAAGTTGTGCTTCTTCGGTGATCTACGGTTGGTACTTCATTCAAGTCCGGGACTTGTGTAGCCTTGCCCTTTTTGTCCTTTGCGCTCGGACGTCCACGGGTATTTTTTTGAATAGCAGGTTCACGTGTGTCAACAGATTCAGGCTGGAATATCTCTCTCAACTTCGTTAACATATTTTTCTTGACAAACGACGTTGATTTGCTAAAAATATTATTGAATTGTCGCACGTCATTTTGAAACGAAGTATCATCATCATCATCATCATCATCATCATCATCATCATCTTCAGTCGGTGGCCTATTGATAATAGGCCACGGAACAGATAGGGTTCTCCAAAAAATATCAATTTCATCCAATGGAATGGGGCGTCCTGAATTCATTAAAAGTAACTTGTATAAATTACTGATATTAACGGGGAAAACAACTTGATAGTTATAAATTTAATATACTTACCATTATATACATAGTATTGCATCTCGTGAAAGCATGGTAGTCCGTAAATTGTCCGCAACTTATGGCTACAGTCTTCTACCTTGATCGACAGGTGGAGTTCTTTGTACATGAGGTTGAAAGCATGTTTGGAAACTTTATACCACAATTCTTGAAAGAGTGGTACATTACACTTATTTAGTTTCTCGTTGATGCTTCTATTAAAACTCTCCTTTATCGCATTTTCTTGCGCAATGAGAATCTTATCGATCGAACTCAACAACCTGTCTAAGTTGGACTGTGTGCCGCCCAAATATAATTTCAACAACGCGTGGTGAGCCTCAACTCTGCACGTTGTTGTCCGGCCGTAGGAGCGATATTAGTCAGTAATATACGAGACAAACATGGGTGAGTAATCTCGCAGCCAGTTATTCAGATACACAGCGATATTTGAAAAAAAACAATGAATTGATAAAAGGTCATTTGGGTGCTTATTTATTAAATAATTAAACACAATGAATTAATAATTAAGTACCCGGATGGTTGACCAATAGCTGTTGTAGGCGTTGATAATGATGCTCGAACATTTCGAATGTCGGAGCTTCAACCATCCAATCCCATTGGTGTTTAATAGACTCATACTCATCTAACCCACTGAATTTATTTCTGCAATGCTGAAGTAGATTTTGCTCTATATACCATCGACAGAGTAATTTGTGAGCGTTAGGAAATTCTGCTCTGCATGCCCCCAACCAACGCTAAATCTCTGTCAGTGACGATAACACGTGGGTAATATCTTTCGTCTATGACATCCTTCACACGTTGCAATACCCATTGAAAATTATGCCCCTTTTCACTGTTTAAAAAGCTATACGCCATTGAAAATGTTTTATTTGTAGAAGTGAATCCGACAATTTCCAACAACGGCAATTTAAACATCGTGGTATTGTACGTGGAGTCCATCAGCATAATTTCAGGGAATGTATACCATAAAGCATACGGCGAGGGGTGCAAAAAAAATAGCTCCTCAAGCTCGTCAGTATGCTCATTTACCCTCGGGTAATATGTATACCCTGAATCCATCAAATGCGAGTAAAGGACTTGAATTGGAGTTCTATCACCTACTCTTGCTCTTCGGATCTTATTTTTTGCGTTATATATAGTTCTAACGCTAGAAACGTTATCCGGATTACGACCCTGTATTGTCGAAAGTATATTACGTGGTTGTACGCCATAATCTGTCAATTGGTTGACCAAATCGAACTCATCATCCTTTAATCGCATTGCATATGGGAAACCATGCAACGATTATGCCAAAGGATGATTATGCGTATCATCCTTCAGCCTCAATGTAACACCCCGACCCAACAAGGGTAAAGATGTCACAATAATATGGTGTTTCATCAGAACAAACAGAGCAGATCAAAAGCGGGAGACTTACATAAATAACTTGCTCTAAATGAATATGGTAAAAATCTTCAACTCAGCTCTACTCTCACTCCCAGAAATGCTATCCCAAAAGCTATCTTGAATACTTACCGCGGTGAAAAGAAATGCTGCTGAGCTTAAAAAGTCCAGTGAACAGATATATAACAAAATGAAACGAAATATAAATGATGAAGTACAAGTGATATATTTTGGGGAAAACATATTTAGGTATAACGGATAATACGGAAATAAAATGTGTAGGTTAGGTAAGGAATTCATACAGTCACATGTATAAACAGAGTCAGAACCATAATAATACCATGAGCTCAGAAATATATAGAGGGGAGACCTCTCAGATAATCAGACAATAATGAGGGGTGTCCTCATATGGGTGGAGTAACTAGCTCCCAAAAATGTGAAGGACGTGTATTGCACACACAGCCACATTCACCTGACAATATCATATCATATCAAATCAAATCAGAAACAGAAACAAATCTAGGATGCATCCATACGCCCCTACCCATTCACATGCAGACCAAACAAAGGGACATGGCAGAACATCACTCTACTGCCCTAGAGTCATGTCAGAGGTGCATCCCTGACACGGACATGGAACCCCATGCCTAGTGAAGCTCATGTAACATAAGGTTCATATTTAAAAGTTCAAAACATAATTTTTATATCAGAAAGTTCTATAGCAAAGTTTTCATGTCAAAGGTTCAAAAATAGAAGGTTCATAGCAAAGGTTCAAATCAGAGGTTTCAAAACAGAAAGTTCATAATAGAGGTTGTAATCACGAAGGAAACCTTAAGAGTAAGGTTAGAATATCCGTACCTTAGCAAAGCAATGAGATCAAAAGAAAGAATCACGAAAGGAAGAGTTCACTTCTTCTTCAATATATCTACCTGAATTAGGGATCATTTATTATTAACAACTTATCTTAAATCAGATTACTCTTCTTTATCGGCTTTCCACTTTTAGTAACTTTCCATTATTAGTCAGATTTTACATAAGTATTAGGGTAAGTATTTAATATAATTCACTAATATTGTTTTAGGGTTTAAAGTGTAATTATATTATAGTGTAAGGTTTTAGATGTAAATATCATATGTTTAACATATTATCCATATTACCCCTTTCACTTTCATATTTTACATGTTTAACCCTTTTAAAATAAATACAATACCTTTTTAATTATAGAAATTGCAAATAAATCATTTTAATTATCAAACTTACACCTTTAGTCCCTCAAGTAATTTATATACTAAATAACCTACTGGTTTTCATAATTTACAAAACTAACCCCCTAATTATAATAATTACAATTCGGATTACATAATTATATAACTTACTCTTTAAACCTTTTAGTTGTAAAATTTACATATAACACCCTCATATTATATTTTTCTCAATTCACCACTGATCTAATACAACTTATAAAAATAGCCCAGGCGTTTTCAAAATTACAAAACACACCCTTGTACTTATAATACATAATTGGGTTTTAATAAACACCAAACCCTAACCCTAAGCTAACCAATAATTACAACATTAATTACAAACCTTAAAAACACATTAATGAACCTGTTTTAAAATCCAAAACCCTATCCCTAGTCCACGATTTCCTTTTTCTCTTTTCTTTTCTTTTTAATTTAATTAAAACGATTATAAAATAATTCCCAAACATGGTTTCTAGGTCTCGAAAATTATGAAGCTTATTTTTATGATGTTATATGATGTTCATAGGACCTGCGAAAAATATAGACCAGACCTAAAAAATTGGCATGGCTATTTTCTTAATTTTAATTCGATTTAGGGTTTTTAGGTTTATATAAATTCGTATGATTATAATAGCATGCATGGCTCAATTATAATATTTTATACTGATTATATACAATATATAGGATGTTATAAAAATTACCATAAGATTATGGAATGTAGTATTGAAGCAGAATGAATTTTTCTTCTCGCTAGAGCAAAATTGACACAATTAAAAACCCTTAGCTTGATTCGATCACCCACAATTGCAACCTCTATTTTTCTCACCTTCCTTGAACTTATAAAAGACCAAGAAAATTATTTGGGAGCTGTGAAAACTTTGAATCGACTTGAATGGGATTTTGAGGATTCGGTTTTTTGTTTAAAGCCGACTTAAGGTTTTATAAAAATATATAAACGTGTATTTGACATATGGAACGGTATAATACTTATCTAGGGCTGCAATATGTTGTTGTAAGTCCAAATTAAGATAATATATAAGTTTCCTATTGTATTTATGATTTATTTCCTTAATAAATATATATATATATATATATATATATATATATATATATATATATATATATATATATATATATATATATATATACTACCTCCGTCCCATATTAAATGTCCACTTTAAATTTTCAAAGTCTTGTTTTATCAACTTCGACCATACATACTTTTATATATGATATATAATACATGATGCAAAATATATGAATGAATTGGGTTTTAAATGTACTTTTCATTAACATAATTTTATCAAGTATCATATAATACAAACAAAAATATTTAAGGTCAAAGTTTAAGAAAAAAGACTCAAAAAGTCAAAACTGGACATTTAATAAGGGACAGAGGGAGTGTGTGTGTGTGTATATATATATATATATATATATATATATATATATATATATATATATATATATATATATATATATATATATATATATATATATATATATATGTATGTATATACTATAAATCAACTTTAATTAATTAAATGCAAGAAATTATTTTACTGTTACAAAAATGACAAATTTTATTCATACTTAATTTATTGTGATCATAAGTTGCCAAGTTCCAAATTTCTAGGGTTTATTTGGTATTATATAAATGTTATTTCAAATTTTTTTGAACTTAAAGGCATATTGGTAATTTTGCATGTTTTAGAATTTGAGGTATTACAACTTCTTCCCCTCTAAAACGAAATTTCCATCCTCGGAAATTGAATAAACAGAACAGACGGAAACGAATTGAATTGAGAATTTATAAGGATGAAACGAACACAGAATCCTTCAGTTACAAAAGTAATCTTAATTCAGAAAATCTTTTCCAACAGATTTCAAACGGACAAACAGATCTTTTTATCAGAATTTCGTAACTTCATATCTTATTCAAAGCAGATCATAATTCAGTTCAACGGATGCGTACAAGCAACAGATAACTTGTTAGAATTAGAAGTGTTGATCATTTATGAAATCAAAGTGAGATCTCAATGATCGTCCCTTAGGGGGAGATTGTTAGGATTAAAAGTGACGATCATTATTGAGTCAAATAGTTAGTTAAATATATTCATGTAATAGTTAGTAATGCTAGTTTATTAAAGTTTATGTGTATTATTCATGCTTGTATAAAGTCTAAGGGCTAGTTATGTAATATGGTCAAAGATATGTGAAGCCCTAGACTACAAGTATAAATACACTTGTAAGGCCTCATTTGAGAGGTTGGTTCTCTTAGTGATTCATTTAGTGATATCAAGGTTATTATTCTACACACTAGAGTTCCCATCCACTCTCTCTCTCTACTTACTTTCTCTCTTTAGGTTTAGGCTTGATTCAATGGTGAAATAGGTTGTTCTACGGTCCTACAAGTGGTATCAATCGCTTAGGGATAATATAGGTTGTTTTAGGTTTGATTTGGTTGAAAAAACATGGTATAAAAGTGGTTGTTGTGATTCGAGGTTACTGTTCATCGCAACATATCGAGTTAGGTAATTTTCAGATTCTATCGAGTTTGGATTTTAAGTTCTATCGAGTTAGGTGCATTGTTTTTATCGAGTTTGGGTGTTTCTTTCGAGTTAGGATTCTGGTGTCTATCGAGTTAGGTGTAAATTATCGAGTTTGGAACTCAACTTTGGCGAGTTAGCCTGTCTTACCTAATCGTTTATCGAGTTAGGTTTATCGGTTATCGAGTTAGGGGGAAACTCTGCCCAAATTTTTAAGATTTATCGAGTTAGAAACTCATACTTATCGAGTTAGAAATTTAGCACTTATCGAGTTAGAAACTCATACTTATCGAGTTAGAAATTTAGCACTTATCGAGTTAGAAACTCATACTTATCGAGTTTAGGAGTTGTGAAACTTATCGAGTTAAGAACCCTACATGCACTTATCGAGTTAAGAACCCTACATGCACTTATCGAGTTAGGAACCCTACATGCACTTATCGAGTTAGAAGACATCTTAACATACCGAGTTACAAGTTTTCTGAGCTTATCGAGTTAGAGTACCAAGTATTATCGAGTTAGACCAAAAAAAAAAAAAAAAAAAAAAAAAATTTGTATAAGGTTGAAAATTTTGGCGGGAAATTTTGAGTAAAATTTATTTTTCACACGAGACTAAACGTTCAATTTTTACGCGAGATTTAAATTTTGGTATAAGGTTGAAAATTTTGGCCCGAAATTCAAATTTTTAGGCCAAAATCAAAAAATTTCGGTAAAATTTGGCGAAAAAATTTTCAAAACTCAAATTTTTCTAGTAACCTTAGAATTGGATTTTATAGTGATTTTCAAATTTTGTGAAAGAAAATTTTCATACTCGATTTTTGGCGGGAAATTACGAAATCAATCAGATCAACCGAGAACGAACTTTCAACTTCACCAAACCATCTAATCAACCACAACAACCTTTGTTATCTTTTAAAAGATCCTCAGAACAACGTTTCACTTTAAATTGAATCAATGGCATCTCACCATGATCGTTTCACAAGTACTTTGTCCAATGGTTTTGCATCACTCTTCAAGGAATTAAACATCCAACAACACAACAACAATCAGCAAGGATATGCTTCGAGTATACAGATGGGGAATCAGATGCAATATGCAGGGCAGTATGTAGGAAATCAGATGGATCAGACTGTGAGTCAAAATGTGCTTAATCAAAATGGGATTGATTGTTTCATGACTTCGATTCAGAAACCTACATCAGCAAGTCAAAGCAGAAACAATGTCAATGCAATGACGAGGGTTGAAAAGATCCAGTACTTGTTGATGCTAGCTAATAAAGAAGAATCGGGAATACCATTGACTGCTGATGAACATGAGTTTAGAGCTACACCAAGAGTTAATGACAATTCAGCAGATCTCAATGAAACCTACAACTTTATGGCAAATCAGCAGGCAACAACATCACGCAGTGATTCTGATCTTCCTCCTACTTATGATTCAGATCCATTCCATGAGGTACCAAATAATGGTAATGATGCTAATCCGTTTGCTCATGAGAAGCCACATTATGTGCCATCTGAACCTCATTACGATACATATGTGGGGGAACAAGTTAATAGCAATGTTAACTATGATACCCCATATATGGATCCTACTGGAGTTCAAGTTGCACAAAATGGTGCTAATGATGAGGAAACCCGTGCTTTCTTTGAATCCTTATTGAATAATTGCAGCATTGAAATTGAAAAAGTGAAAAAGGTCAATCGCGATATTAAGGCCGCGAATGTAAAATTGACCGCTGAGCTTGAGAGTTACAAGGAAAACGCTAAAGCTTTTGAGTTTCATCACAAAAGATTGTCTGAATTAGAAACTGGTTATCAAAATTCCGTTTCAAGAGAAAAACAATTGCAACTCAAGTTTGATACACTTGATGTCAATTCTTTCAAAAAGATAAAAGCTTTAAACGCGGAAATTTCTGACTTACAAAACCAACTTTCTAAACAAAAAACAGCTTATACCAATCTTGAAAAAGAAAGGGATGAGTTGAAAAAGGATTTTGCAAAGAAAGAAGACAAACTTTTGGCCGAAATCGTAGAGTCAGAACACATGATTGCACATTTAGAAGAATTAGTGGTTAAGTCGGGTCAGTCAAGTCAAACAATGAAAATGATTTCAAATCAAACTAATCCGATTTACCATACGAAACATAAAGTGGCTCTTGGTAACAACACCCCCAGTAATCTCAAGAAAGCTCAGCAAGAACAGAATGTTTTGTATAATGGTAATGTGATTTACACTAAACATGATCCTCCCGTCGTTCGGGATTCTGTGCAAACGATAGAACATGTCGAAGAGAGCATTTCTAAAATGAAACAAAAGGATTTAAAACCCATTGATTACAACAAATTGAACAAACTTTCGGGAATTACTTTTGTTCCACAAAAAGAACCATCTGTGTTTTCCATAAAACGACCATTCTCAAAAATGTTTTCTAAGAAAGTAATTGTCTCAAAATCTCTTTCAAAAATGGAACAAATGTCTTCTAACAACACTTTTAATACAAGTGAGGCTAGAAACATTCTGGATGACGTTAAAAAGAGAATTCAAGAACTTCAAAACATTGTTGCTTCTAAAACTACAATCGATATTAACAACTGGCATTCCAGTTTTCATATTGAGCAGAAAAAAGTTTTTGAAAACGAAATTACTATCCCACTGAATAACATCAGTGCGAGGGTAATCCATTTTGAAAAAGCTTTCTTAAAAGAAATGGCCGACTTTGTCAAGAACCACAAATCCCTGGTAAACGAAGCTAATGATACTCGTGAAAACATGAATGTTTTGGAAAACCTAAATGATTCTCTCTTCGAAGCTTTTATGACCACTGATATTATGTCCATCATTTTACAAACATATTCTGTTCAAGACGATGAAAGACTGAGAGCTGAGACCTCCGAAATTGTTTCCAAATATGAAAATGCTCTTATAAAGCTTGAAAAAGAAAATGTGTCATGTTTTAAACAACTTGATCGAAAAAATGAAGAATGCAAGTATGACAAATTGTCGTATGAGCGTGCTTTCAAGAACATGAAAGAGCAAAATGATCTTTTGAGGGCTCAACTTGAACGTCTAAAAGGGAAGGGTGTGGAAACTAAGTTTGCAAAACCATCAACTTCGGAGAAACCAAATGTTTCAAACACGGTTCAAAAACCAAAAATGTCAATTTCACGGTTTGCTCCAAAAGTCGATGAGAAAAAGGATTTGTCAAAACCAGTCACTCCACCACCCTTGCCCAAGGAAAAGGTAATGGAAAAGATTGTTGAAAAACAAAAATTGGTTTTTGAAAGTAACTCAAATGTGATTACACCTGGCCCTTCTAGGAATAGAACACCGAATGTGACTACAAAATCTGTTAAGGAATCTGTTGGTTCTAATGACATGGTCCTCAATCATCATCTAGAAGAAGCTAGAAAAAGGGCACAACATCGAAAAAACGGAATTTTAGGTGCAAAACCTAGTGTGATGAATTCTACAAGATTCCAAAGCACCGCTAGTAGTAGTAAACCATTACCTAGGAACTTTCAACAAAATACTAGGGATTGGCTTGCATCTAAGAGTAGTGGCACAAATAAGAATGCTAGGAAAGTAGAATGCAACACAAAGAATTCCAAATCAAGTGTCAAGACACAATCCACTAAGACACCAAATCAAAACAAACCCATTGATAATAAGCAAGAGGTTAAGAAACCTAATAGGTGGATATCTAAAGAATGTAGTTTTTCCAAGACTGAGACTTCCGCTGCATCTGATAAGAAAACTACATCTAGATCTTACCTTAGGTGGATTCCTACGGGGAAAGTTTTTAAAACAGTTGGTCTTAGGTGGATTCCCACAGGGAAGATTTTTGATAGTTGCACCAAGACAAATAATAGTGATAATCTTCAGGATAAGGAAGTAGAAACCACAACAACCGTTGATAGTCAACACCCTCAAAGTGATGATTCATGTACTTCTAACACTGTTATTTGTGAAACCTCTTCGTCTTTGGTTGCAGGTGCTTCAACTATCTCAGAACCCAGTTCTTCAGAGGGTTCAAATTCTGTAAATTCTATAAAATCATTCTTTCCATCTTCTATTTTTGATTTTCCATTTCTTTTATATAAACAAAAACAAAATACAAAAATATAAAATTTCAAAAAATACAAAAACAATATAAAATCAAAAAATCCAAAAATATTCTTCTCACGACATGTCTCTCGTATAAATCAATATTCTGTACGTTTCTAGAAATGTCATTCAACAATGATACGGACATGTACAGATGCTTGAGCAGGAGTTCTTTTTAATGTTTTTCTAAAACATGTCGTTTCTCAAAAAGTTTCTTCACAATGGCTTGTAAGTACTTCAGCTTACAACCCGTGCTTCAAAGTGAAATCTTTTCAAAACTTAAGTCCGGGTATAACAACTCGAAAAGATTTCAAAAAAGGACTTAATCGAATGGCTTTCGTATACTTCAGTACGAAACCCGGACTTCAAAATAATGACTTCATAGTATTTCAGCTAAGGACTCGTTGTTCAAAGAAAGGAAAGTGCTTAATCATTCAAAGGTTTTAAATATCTTTTGAGCACTTATCCTAAAAACATAATGGCTTATGCACACATAACAGTGTATAACCCGCGATTTTCAAATAAAGGACCCTGTTGTACATTTATGTGCGACAATCCTAAAAGATAAGAAGACTTCTCACCAAAAAGCTTATCAAAGTCTTCTTAATTTTTTGAGCAAAAATTTGAAAAATGTTTCAAAAGGTTTTCAAAACTTTTCACGATGTTGCTCAAGATATTACTCCCTCAAATCCTTAAAAGCTTAAATTTACTCAAAATGTTCTACTTTTGAGGGGGAGTAATACAAAGATGTTCCAAAAAGATCATGCTTAAACGAAACTAATTCGGAATTTACAAACATCCATTTCTCCCATTTGCTATCCAAAAAGAAAAGGTTTTAATCAATTGGTATAAAAAATACCATGGATATGCTATTTTTGAGGGGGAGAAGACGTGATTAAAATGTGATCGTCTTGAATCTCAAAAGAGCTCGACTCAGATATGACCCAAGAATTGACGAAACAACAAAAGTCAGTAATCGAAAAGACTTATCGTCGATGGGTAATAACATCAAGTTAGTTACTAGAGCTAGTTGTCACCTAAAAGCTGACAATGGAACTCTTTAATTAGCCACGTAAGCATGTCTCGAAAAGGATTTGTCTTAGTAGAAATGTACCATTTCGAGAAACTTTCTGTGAACTTGACCAGGCCGGGTAATAACTTCAAGCTAGTCTAACTAGTGATGTAAGCGTGTCTCGAATCGGTTGTGTTCATTGAAAGTGAATCAATTCAAAAGTGCAAACTCCTCACGCATGTGCAAATTTCTTAACAATCTATGAGCACATGTGAAGGGGGAGTCCTTCAAATGAAATGCAAAACTCTCGAAGTGTTAACAAAGTATTTTTTTTTATCATAAACACTTTGAGAGATTTTTCACAAATGGTTTGATGGCAACAATAGGATAGTCATGAAGTTATAAGGTGACTAAGGTTAAGAAAAACCGTCCTATGATCCGCCAGAGCCGGAGGGATCTACCCAAGGACAATTCCAATAGATTAGAATTAGAAGTCCTTAGGTATGATTTGAAAAAAGGAGAAAAGAATGAAAGGAGAAAGAAGGGGTTGAAGAATTAAAAAGAAAAGCAAATGAAAGGGTGAAAAGAAATAGCCCTCCATATGTTCAACCTTAGGGCAGACACCGGGTTCAACTCATATGCTACTGGTTGTTACTAAGGTGACACTGGTATTGAAGATAAAGACGTCATGGACCCAGTGACGCGCTGCACTTAACCTTCTAGCCACTCGAGTATCTCTCAAAAGGTACTTGTTTCATTCTCACGGGGAACCAGTGTAATCTATCGACTTATCTCTTAGAGATGGTTGATATTGAAGCAGGAGACCCCTCCCTAGTCTCCGCATAGGAAAACCAAATTATGCACTTATCGAGTCTAGAGCCATGAGATTCATTAAAAAGATCTCTTAGGATACACTTCCTATGAATACACTTGTGTTCGCCAAAAAGGACACAAGTTGTAAGAGTCTTTATGAGATCTACGGATCTTGCCTTATCTATCATGATGGTTACTATGTCTCAAACGGTCTACAGTTGTGGAGTGATCTCCAGCAACTCACCTGAATCATTGATGTACTTCGGTAGATCTAGTAAGCCCTTTCAGGGGTATCTGATTCAGGAACGGCCTTGGTAAGGGTTAGAAGGAATCTTCACACTATGCTGTTGACGATCTCTAATTCCGAACCTGTAAGTACCGGATACTTTATTGCTAACTGTTTTATGCAGGTACTCATGAATGTTCCTTGGAGAAAGACCGTTACCATCACTCAAAGATCTACATGCTCATACCCTGCAAAGCTCTCTTCAAAGATCTAAGCAAAGCAAAGTTCAGAATGTTTCTAAGTCAAAGTCAAGGAATCTTCAAACTAAAGAAACAAAGATTAAAGACAAAGATAAGAGAACTTCACAAAGATTCAAAGTCAAACAAGGTATGAGCATGTTGGAAAAGACGTAAAGACAACATAGTAAAGATGTTGATCAAAGGCAAGAATGATCACAAAGCATGATTGGAACAAAGGAACTAGCAAAACTATTACACAAGGACTCAAAGTTCAAGAGAACAAGCTTCAAATATCAAAGATCAAAGTCACAAAAGAGAGATCTCAATGATCACCCTTAGGGGGAGATTGTTAGAATTAGAAGTGTTGATCATTTATGAAATCAAAGTGAGATCTCAATGATCGTCCCTTAGGGGGAGATTGTTAGGATTAAAAGTGACGATCATTATTGAGTCAAATAGTTAGTTAAATATATTCATGTAATAGTTTGTAAATGCTAGTTTATTAAAGTTTATGTGTATTATTCATGCTTGTATAAAGTCTAAGGGCTAGTTATGTAATATGGTCAAAGATATGTGAAGCCCTAGACTACAAGTATAAATACACTTGTAAGGCCTCATTTGAGAGGTTGGTTCTCTTAGTGATTCATTTAGTGATATCAAGGTTATTATTCCACACACTAGAGTTCCCATCCACTCTCTCTCTCTGCTTACTTTCTCTCTCTAGGTTTAGGCTTGATTCAATGGTGAAATAGGTTGTTCTACGGTCCTACATAACTAATATCAGAAAACAGATTGAGTGCGGAAATTCAGACGATTGGAAATTCTATAATGAGTTCTAAATTTCTTAGCGAATGAACAACGATCAACAAACATATGATGAGAATTCGATCTTTATCCAGATGTCTAACGATGAAGGTAGATCACACACAGATAGAATAAATCCTGAAGTATCACTTATCGTGGATAATTCAACTAGCAGAGATCTAATGCTTCTCAAACACTTCCCAAAATATCATATGCTCACAATGAGAGTACGTTATATGATGGAAATATTATCACGTTGGTCAGGCGTCATAATATTTGCATTATATAAATATACCTTAATGGCGACCATACTTTATCTCAAGTTGTGAACAAAAGCAACCTATAGCAACCTAGCAATACTTCTCTTCTTTCCAGAATTTAGCAGAATCAATTATCGTCAATAAGGTCGAACAGAAAATGAAAAGTATCAGAAAATAACCTAAATCTAACAGATCTATCTTAAAAGAGCACCAATACTTCCAAAATTAGACAAATTTCTTATATTCATAAACTTAACGAACCTACCCAGGATTATCACCATACGAAACTTCCAAATTCATTCTCACCATTGTCAATCTTCCTCATTATCATGTGATATCCTAATCATTATTAACAGAAAGGACTTAAAGAATTCAACCTATTCCCGGATTATGTCAGAATCATAACCTTCCAAAGGAAAACCTTAGTAAACATAGTTTCATTAATAGAATGAAGTGGTCAATTTTCCTATACTCGTGACTAATAACCTCCATATCTCTCTTAGGAATAGAAAAGGTTTATCGAAAATCAAATAGTGTCAAAGGAAACTTAATGTACCTAACATAAGTAGAAAAATTCACAGAATATGTCAAACACTTAGGGTTCTAATAATCTTCCGAATGATCAAACTTATTATCAGAAAATGAAACATAAATGATGTGAGCCTTATCATGGGTTGCAATATATTGTGATAAGTCCAAAGATAATATATAAGTTTCCTATTGTATTTATGATTTATTTCCTTAATATAAATACATACATACATACATACATACATACATACATACATACATACATACATACATACATACATACATATATATATATATATATATATATATATATATATATATATATATATATATATATATATATATATATATATGAGAAATCTAATTTTTGTGAGAACGCGAGAACTAATCCTAGACATTCATTTTATCCTCCTTAAACTATGATCTAATGGCTATTATTAGCTAACTATTTTTTTTTGAAAAGTTTCAAAAAAATTTTAAAAAAATTTCAAAAAAATTTTGAAATTTTTTTTGAAAAATTTTAAAAAAAATTTCAAAAAATTTTCGAAAATTATTTTGAAAAATTTTCAAAAAATTTCTAAAAATTTTATTTTCACATGTGACGAAAAATTTTTTTTCACATGTGTCGGAATTTTTTTTCACACGTGACAAAAAAAAATTCTTGAAAATTAAATTTTTTTTTTCACATGTGACGAAATTATTTTTTCACATGTGACGGGATTTTTTTTCACATGAGACGAATTTTTTTTCACACGTGACAAAAAAAATTTCGTGAAAATTTTCAAATTCTTTTTCACATATGACGAAATTTTTTTTTCACATATGACGGAATTTTTTTTCACATGTGACGAAAAAAGAATTTTATATGCGACGAATTTTTTTTTTTCACATGTGACGAATTTTTTTCACACGTGACAAAAAAAATTTCGTGAAAATTTCCAGATTTTTTTTGACAGGTGACGAAATAAAATTTCCGAAAAAAGAATTTCGGAAAAAAAAATTTTGAAAAAATTTTTTTTCGGGCGAAAAAAAAAATTTTCAAAAAAAAAATTTCGAAAAAAAAATTTGGAAAAAATTTTTTCGAAAAAACATTTTTTTGAAAAAAATTTTCGAAATTTTTTTTTTTGAAAAAAAAAATTTCTAAAAAAAAATTTCGAAATAAAAATTTCTGAAAAAAAATTTTTGAAAAAAAATTTTTTCAAAAAAAAATTTTTCGAAAAAAAATTTTTTTGAAAAAAAAAACTTCGAAAAATTTTTGTCGAAAAAAAAAATTCAAAAAAATTTTTCTCGAAAATTTTTTTTCGAAAAACTTTTTTTTTCGAAATTTTTTTTTAAATTTTTCCAAATTTTTTTAAAATTTTTCCAAAATTTTTAAGAAATTTTCAAAAAGTTGATTAACTAATATTAGCAATTAGATTAAAGTTAAAGGAGAATAAAATGAGTGGCTAAGAATGGTTCTCGCGTTCTCACATAATTTATGCTTCTCATTTGAACGCTTCACTATATATATATATATATATATATATATATATATATATATATATATATATATATATATATATATATATATATATATATATATATAGACAAGCGTTCAAATGAGAAGTCTAATTTTTGTGAGAACGCGAGAAGAGATCTGGACCGTAAGATCAAGTTAATCTGATTTTGAGCGGATTGGCATTTTTATAAATATTGAACGAAATTTTTAGGGGTCAAAGTGTATTATCCTCATTTGCTTCCACACCCCTAAACTTTATCCCATTTTTCTCTCCCACTTTACAATTATCACACGACACAAAATAGATCTGTCATCCGCCTTCATCTCCGGCGTTTCTCCGTCATCTCCGTCATCGCCGTCATCTCCTTCACTGCATCTCCTTCATCTCTGTCATCTCCGTTACTGCATTTAATCTCCGTCATCTCCGGTATTGACTCCGTTATCTCTAATTTCTTTTCGGTTACATAATTTCGTGTTTAAATTACTGTTTTCTCCGGCGTTGATTCCGGCGTTGACTATATAATTTATTTTTTAATTGATTTATTTGATTTATTACACATCTATTTTTTTTGCACATGTGAAGATTATTGTTTTATTAGTTACTTTTTTTTATTACATTTTTATTTTTTGCACATATGCAGATTATGAATTGTTTGTTACATTGACTATCTAATTATGCGTTTGTTAAAGTATAGTTTACGGATTAGGTGTTTTTCATTTTTAGAGATGAAATTATGTTCGTTTGATGAAGATTGATATTAGCGATTATTTGTTTATGTAAGTTTTTTAAAATTATCTTCACGAGTGAAGAATATCATTAAGTAATGAAGTTTTGAGGTTATTAGAGGTTTAAGTTTAGTAAAATTTTCTTCACAAGTGAAGAATATCATTAAGTAATGATGTTTTTAGGTTATTAGAGGTTTAAGTTTAGTAAAATTATCTTCACGAGTGAAGAATATCATTAAGTAATGATGTTTTTAGGTTATTAGCAGATTTTTGGATTATTTAAGTTTAGTTAGAGTATCTTCGCCAAAAATTTTGAAAAATGATATTAATGATCGAGTTTATCAGCAAAATTTTCATTAGTTAATGATATTATTCAAACTGTTTTGTATAAGGGAATAGGTTAAGCTGCCAAAAATTTTGATATATCAAAATCAGAAGTTAATAAAATAGTTTTGAAAGCAATAAAAGGCCATCAAAACATGATAAAAAACTCTATAACATGGTTAAATAAGCGTATGGAAGAATCCAAAGAAAGGACCGTAAAACATGTCTTTGCCAGGGTAATGTATGTTGTTATTTCTGTGGTGTGAATTTTCATTTAGCTAAGGATTGTAGTTGTTTTAAGTGTGGTGAGAATTGGCATTTAGCCAAGGACTGTAGTGGTTATGCTGGTCGTTGTGGTTGTTATAAGTGTGGTTAAGTTGGGCATAGAGCTAGGAAATGTAACAACGTTTGTTATAATTGCGGTGAGATTGGGCATATCGTGTGGGAGTGTAGTCAGTGTTGTTCTCTGTGCGGTAAGGCTTGGCATATGGGTAAGGACTGTCCTGAATTAAGTTGTACATGTGGTGAAGATGGACATTATCCATATGAGTGTTTTAGGGATCGTAGTGATTATGAGGATAGGATTTGCTGTTATATATCTGGTGGGAAGCATACGGCGAAGAACTGTAGTGGTGTTGGTTATTACAAGTGTAGTAAGGTTGTGCATCTCTGTAGGGATTGTTGTCAGGTTTGGGGTGGGGGTGGTGGTGACGTGTTTGTTATTACTGTGTCTGAGGTGGTGTATGGCTGTTTGTTCTCTGTGTTGTAAGACAGGGTATTTGGGTAAGGACTGTTTGTAAAGATTCAAGATCTAGAGTGTCACATGTGTTTTTTAATTTAATTTTAATGTTTTAATGTTTTTTAATGTTGAGTATGATGTTTATGAATTAAAGGTGGTTGAACCATGTTCGTAGTTTATGTTATGTAATTAGTTTTCTTTAAATTGTACTATTGCTGATTAAGCTGGTCTATGATTAAGATTGTTTTACTAGTAATTGGAGGTGTTTAGATGTTCGAAATGTATTAATGGTAAATTTTATATGATGTGTAAGTTTCAACAGCAGATGTATACTAAACATAGATGTCGGTTATATGCCCTTATAGTAAGTTTCAACAGCAGGCCTAAGTTTATACTGATTTGGAATTATATACATCACTCTAGAAGACCTATTGAAGAAGTTAATATATTTTTTATTTGTTATTTATATCAGCTTAAACCCAAGTCATGATGATTTCGAAAATTTTTATATTTATCTGTTATTAAACACTAATCTGAATATTACTTGTTGTAAAATTGATACTTTAAATGACCCTACTATTTGACCATCATTTTCTATTTTAAGTTCATTCAGATATGTTATATGTGGTTGACCCAAAAAAGTTTCAGGTCAACAAAACTGATTTAACCATTATTTTGTTGGCTACCATCTAGGTTTACAATACTCATCGACTTGCATACTTTTACTTTACTTTGATTGTAATTCTATTGGTTTAACTTTGGAACTTTCTAGTTAATTGTTAGTTTCAATACGCTATTGTAGGACCTGTAAGAATGGTTTCTTAGTTAGGATTAGGGTTGTCACATGTGTTAAAAATTCTGCTGCAAGGGCTGCTGTTTTCATTTTGTTTTGTCAATTTGGTTTTTTGTTATATATATGTGGGTAAGCATTCTAAACCATACATTACCAAAGCTCACTTTGATATTTTTAGCTTCTTATTGTATGAGATGGACCCATAGGACCTTGTTATAATTGCAGGCTTTGTACATTGTTTTAATATTTCTTATCTTCAAATACTTTCACATATTTCAATTATCCATCCACCTCACACATTTTTGATATCTTTCTTATCTTTAAATCCATCCACATCACAAATTCTTATCCATTTCTTATCTTTAAATATGCATACCATCATTACAGATTCTAATTTAACACACACAGCCATATATTTTTCTTATGTTCAAATAATATCTTATTCATATTTCTATGATGAAATGCTTCCCCTTGAATTGAAGGTGGATACTGTTGATTAGCTTATGAATCTATTGAAACAGTTCAAACATACAAACATCTCCCACAACTAGATGATTAATTGAATATATATAATTAAATAATCTTTAACATCTAGTTGTTGGGAGATGTTTGTATGATTTAACTATTTCATGAGCTTCAAAAAGCATCTCACAGTTTCCAGTTTCCATTCCTAGGGAATAATTTCAATTACATAGTTAAATCTAATTCAGGGCTCATTTACTGCAAATCTTTTGCATGTTTATATCTTTCATTCATGTGATTTAAGAAAGCGATGGTTATAATAACTAATATAGTAGTGTTACTTGTAGAAGTTTGGTACGTAGTACTTGGAAATTGTATATGTTGCTAATATAATATAACTACATTTATATGCTTCACTTATTTACAAAATTTGTAAGTTAATATTTTGATCCTAGACTTATGGTAAGTTTCAACTATAGTCCTAGGGAAAGACGAGAGTCAGATGTTGATAATGAAAATGTGAATCACAAGTCATAATCTTTGCATTTTTCTGACTTTAAGTTCAATCTTTTAGTCTTAAATACACATCTGGTTTCTCTTAAGTGAAGTGTCTTTAACCATTGTGACGTAAAGTATATATCTGTTAAGAATGACACTTTTAAGTTACAACATGACTTTTATCCAAATTTTTTCTTTCATCTCTAATTGAGTTTCTATTGTCAAGCATCACTAGTAGGAATGCAATCAAACCATGAAACTTAGAACTGTTTACTATGTAGATATCGTGAGATAGGAAATGAATCTATTGTTTTTTATCCGAATTATAAGAAATAGATTGGGATGAGTTGCAACTTTTTGTTTTCCTTTATGATTATTTCATAGTCTATGATGAGTGAGAGCCATGTATATTTTTATTGTATTTGTATCCTCATTAAGGTCATAACTTATTGTATATATTTTTTGTTGCTTTAAATTAAGTCAAAATGTTATGAGTAAATGAAACAACATTGACCTATGGATGTTTTGATCACAAAAGAAAATAAGTTAATGGATGAAATTTTTCTATATGTTCTGCTGATTAAGATGGCTTATTAGTTGGAATTGGTTTTGAATTATCATCCAAATAGTTTCTGGTATTATTAGTTGAGGTAGGCATTCTGCAACATTTTGGAATTAAAAAAATAATAATAGCATTTTGGACCATGTTGTTATTTTGTACAGATCATTTCTTTCATCTGTTAGACAAGCTGTTTGAAATAATGTAAGTAAATTTTTTGCAATTCTTGAACTGTTAACAATATTCCTTGAGTTCAAATGTACATTGGTAAATGCAGATATGCATTTGAAAATTTTGGTTTTTAAGTGCACTATATCCTAGTGATTAAAAAAATATTAATAGCATTTTACTTGTTTATTTGGTCCCTGTTGTTATTTTGTAAATATCATTTCTTTCATCTGTTACAGCTGTGGCCTGTTCCTATCTCTTCGAAACACTAAGCTGGTATTCTGAACTGTTCATATGGCTAATGATGGAAAAAGGAGGTGTTCAATCTGTGGAGAATATGTGTATCATGATGCAAGAAACTGTCCATTAAAAAAATAAGTTATATTATTATCTTTGTGTGACAATATGGATTAATTTTTTAAATTTTGCTTGAAATATTACAGATCTACATTATGTATTTTTTTTTGTTTTTATGTAAATGTAATTGAATGGCTTTTGAAATATTTTATGTTTTAGTAATATCATTGGTTTTTTACATGTTTTTATTTTATGACTGTCTATTGTATTAAAAATTTTACTATCACATAATCTGTTTTAAAGTTTTAATATTCTAATTCTGAAAAAATAGTGTTAATGTTTCTAATTTTTTTTCACAAGTGAAAACATTTTAACATGTGAAAATATGTGCTATATATTTTTTTTCACAAGTGAAAAATACTTTAACATGTAAAAAAATAAAGCTCATGTATAATGTAAATGTTTTACTAGTGAAGGAATTTTTTACATGCAAAGAAAAATGTATTGTATTAACTAGTGAAAAAAGTTTATTCACATGTGAATAAAAAAGTTTGTTCACATGTGAAAATTTTTTCACATATCAAGAAAAAGTAAATAATGAAACATATCAGCAACAAAATGGAATTAAACAAATCAAATTACAAAATCTTTAAAAAACATCATAAGATATAACAAATAATTAAAGTTATCCAGCAATTAAACTAGCTGTTAATAAAACATAGTAAAAGTTCATTGAAATTAAACAAAACAGGAGTTTATCGGCATTAGTTTTTGCCAAGAATAAACCATATCATCAACTACTCCAATTCTAGTTAACTTCAAGTTTCTTCGTCATTTAAAAAAATAAAAAACAAAAAATATTTTAATAATTAAAATAAAAACAAAACAAAACATAAAAATAATAATCTTCACATAAAAATAAAAATATTTAATAATGGCTGAACATTAATTTCTTCAATATAAATATATAATGTTTTAACATAACATTATTTCTAACCTGATGAAATAACAATGAAATCCTTATCTTTATTAGCTTTTTCACCTGTGTTAATTAAAAAATGATAATATGTCATGATAATATTAGTTAATTAAGTTTTTTTTTTTTTTTTTTTTTTTTTTTTTTTTTTTATCATAAATGCTTAAAAAAAAGAAAAAGAAAGTAAAACTAACTGTATATTTAATTTACCTTTTTTTCTTCATTGTCGGAATATTGAAACCCTGGAAGAATATCTTCATTCACTGAAAAAATAATTTTTTTTTTGAAAAATTTATTAATTAATACTTGTGTCTGAAAATTATATTTATAATTTTTCTAACCTTTAAAGAAGTGCACTTTCGATGCTTCATTATACTTGGAAACATCACATACTACTGTTTCCAATGAATGATCAATATCACTATCTTCATCTGTTTCCAATAAATCATTAAAAATATTAGTTAATTCAAGTGTTTAATTATAAATTATTAAGAAGAAAAACTTTTTTTTTTCGATACATTTTTCTAACCTATAATAACATCATGATGTTTTGAAGCTTCTTTAAAATCAGAAACATCACAATAAACTTCCCAGAAACCAGCATCAGAATGTGTTTTTGAACCTGTTTTATTAAAATATAAATATTATTTTCACTAACAAAAAAAATCGTATTAAAATTTTCACATGTGAATATAGAAGGAATATGCATACAAAGATATGGCCGCATATCTTCACAAATTGGATTTTTATCCTTACACCTCCTTGCTATGTGTCTCTCATTTTTAACTATAAAATTATATAAAACTTCAGAATAATAATATTAAATAAATATATTAAATAAACTATATATAACATACCATGTTCACCTGATTCATTGGCTTTAGTAGTTGTATCTACAATAACAATAATATAAAATGTTAAATATATTAAAATATGAATATTGTTTAACATACAAACATATCGAATGACATTTTCACATGTGAAAAAATAGTTTTTCCACTCAAAACCTTAGTAACATTAAATTTTTTGAACTGACTAAAAATTCTTTACAACAAAAATATATTATTCTAATCAATATATTCAAAGATAATTACCAGAAAATTATTTAATAAAAATACTTTAGAAAATTAAACAACAAAAATTATAATTTGTTTAGATTTCTACATAAAACCATTAATAACCAAATTTAACAGAAAATTTATTTTCGAAAATTGGTACAACAATATGAAAAACTATTAACATAAAAAATACTTCATAGAACAAAGAATTAGAAATATTCAAATAACAGCAAAAAATATAAATAGACTACAATAAATATTAAAAAAAAAAAACGAACCTTTGGAAGCCATTAATAACAAATTTTAATCACAACTGATTGAAAATGAAAATGAAGATTAAGCAAACTAGGATTTCTGCATATGAAAATGAAGATTTAATGACATTGTATTTATAGTGTTATAATCTTATGGGCTTGGTTTTTGTTGCGCTGAAAAAGGGATGAAATTTGAAAAAAGGCCCTACTTAAGTCCATTTTATATTAACTTTAAATGACAATTTATTACTCTCATAAATAATCTAGAAATTTGATTCAATAAACACATTCATAAAAAGTATGCTATTTTAATCTAAAACCCTTTAATTCATTAGCCATAACAACAATGTTAGCTTCATCAATCTTAATACTATTTTATAGAATTCCCATCTGCAACACCTACTTCACAAATCCCACTTCTAAAAAGTCAAAGTAAAAGTCATCTTCATACCCAGTTTGGCCCATTTGAGAACTAATAACCTTTTTAGGTTGTGTTATTTTTAAGCAAAGAAAGCTTATTCTTGTAAATATGAATAAATGTGTGTGCGTTTACTAGTTAAGAAAGCTTATTAGGTAAATAAAAAACAACTCATTTTCAAATTGTTTGGTTAACATCAAAACAAATGCTACATGGCTCTCGGGATAATTAAATTATAGGAAGAGGTGGAAGTTAGATAATTGAACACAACCATCTAATATTTAGTTACACCTTGATCTAGTAGCAAATGCAATCATAGCATTTAACATCCTACCATAATTTTGTTCTTAAAATTAAATAATACAAAGCAACAGATCTTAACGTAACATAACATAAGGATATTGGCAAAATGATCATATAAAGGACTATACGCTCCTGCATATTCTTTTTTCCCTTCATCTGTTGAACGACTTCTAGAAGTTCTGAAAAAATGTTGCATTTCAATAAGAATTAAGTTATCAGCAGATGAAATAAACTACAATTAACTTATATTAAAAAAATAGAAAATAAACTTTTTGTTATAATATTCACCTCATCTGGCAGTATAGTTCGTAGTGGTTCTATACTTTTTGAAGAAGCATTAGCTGAATTCTTTCTCGGTCTACCTCTTTTACGTGTCATTACTTCACTTGTGTCACCAACATTTTGTTTTTGTTCTGTAACTTCAAACATTAGGGGGATCTAGATGATTGATTGATTTGCTAATACTCAACAAATATTATCCTTAATGTGATACACATTTGTTTAAACAATATTATCTTGGATACGAGTTTCAATTATCAAGAGCAAAATTATATAAATCAATCTCTAGTGCAATATTTTTTAGTTTTTTTTTTTTTTTTTTTTTTTTTTTTTTTTTTTTTTTAAATTAGTGACTGCTTAATTATTAATATACCTGTAGGAGCAGCATCTTTATCGTTATGTTGTCCACCCCTTTTTCTCCCCTTACAACCAAGAGCTGTTTCACGAACCACTGTTTCTTTAGCAGCTTTGTTACCTCTTTTTTTTTTCCCTTTTTTCCTTATACTTTCATCAATATTTGTATACTCAGCATCAACATTTTGATCAGCATATTTAGCTGAAGCAGCAGCATCTTTACCTGTTTCTTTTCTACCTCTTTTCTTCCCCCTTTTATTGATTTTTTGATCAGCATTTTGATCCTTTGTTATTTCTTTTTGTTCTCTAATGGATGATCTTGTAGTACGTTTTTTAGTTGAAACGTCTTCAGACATTGGATTTTCATTTTCAATGTTGTTAACATTTTCTTCTATATTCTGAATGTTGACATCATCTGTTTCTGAAACAATTTAAAATTTTATATATAAATATAAAATACTTTTTCAGATTCAATTTCATACAAAATTTTTATGTAACTAAAAAAGCAAAATATGTAAGTTAAATTATGTACAGAATCTCGTTAATTATGAAAATAGTTGAAGCAGCAGCAGCATCTTTACCTGTATTGTTTGCATGTTCACCAACATCATTATTTCCAGCAGCCAGAGTTTCATCTTCAGCAACATCATTTACATCATTTCCAAATGTGCAAACAACTTCAGGTATTGGATTTTCATTCTCAATGTTTTCAACATTTTCTTCATTATTATGAATGCTTAAATCATCTGTTTCTCTCCCACAATCTTGAATTCTGATTTCTGAAAAAATTTAAAATTTTGTAGTTAAATATAAAATACTTTTTCATATTCATTTTTATAATTAATGAAGTATTTTATATAACTAAAGAAGCCAACATAAGTAATAATTTTTAATGTGTGCAAGTAATTTTTTTTCACATGTGAAAGTATTACAAAATTTTTTCACATGTAAAAATATAAAATATTTTCACATGTGAAAATTTTTTTTCTTAATACTCAAGCATAATAGACAGAATACTCAAGCATTTTTACCGGTATCGTTTTCATCTTCAGCAACGTCATCATTTTCATCAACATCATTTACATCATTTTGTTCGTCTGTTTCATCATCATTTTGATTATCTGTTTTCATTAAATCATGTGAACATTTTTAAATATATATACAAAATGTACTCTAGCTTTAAAAAATATTGAAAATGGATATATTACTAACCTTTATTATTCACATCATTACAAAAGATATCATCAAATTTTCCTTTCAATTCCTTTATATTTTCATTGTCAGGAAACTTTCTTATTGATTCATTTAAAAACTCGTTCAACTTTTTCTTCTCTTCAATCAACAAGAATATTTCTGATTCTATTTTTTCTTCTGCAAGCTATTTAACAAAAACAAATTAAAGTTTATACACAAGTAAATTATTATTTATTGAAGCATATAACATTAAATGTTTTTTTCACTTATGAAAGTGTTTTATACAAAATTTTATTAAAAAAAAATACCTTCAACTCTAAGCCACTCGTGCATATATCCTCTTGATTTGGTAATAAACCAAAACCTTCAGCCTCAAGTTCTATCTTCTCTCTATACTTCATATAAACCGATTTTCATTCTATAATAGCTGGCCTTTGGCGAGAAACAGGAAAACGATCACATCTAGTTGAATCTTGATATAACAGCTGCATGATAAATATTTATATTAACATTAAATTCATTCAAATGATATATTTTTCATATTTTCTTTGTATATTATTAATGAGTACTTACTATCATGAAAGTGATTGGACCGATGAAATTCCTGGAAAGTTTGTTATCCCGCTTGCGTATACTTGTTGCCAAACAATCTATTATGAACTTGCACCAATTTAAAGTTTCTGCTCTATCAAGTACATTATCATTTATTTTCTTCAAAACATTTAAGCAACATGCTCCTGAAGTTTCACACATCCCCATAGTATTTGCAAAGAGCATCAAAAAGTTCATTTTAAACATCTTCCCACAATCTTTTGTTCCAACTATAACATCCATGATATCATTTGGGCGGACGTCATTTTTTCCAGGCTTACTTTCAAACTGTTGAAACCAATCTTTCAAGAAAGGATCATCTGCATTTCTTTCTTCCAGAGTATCTATTGCTTTTTCTCCAAACGGTATACCCATAATATCATGAACTTTTTGTTCTGTTACCTTTATATTACCATTGCTTGTTGGTAATTGCATTTTTTCGACATCTAGGTTTGAAATAACATAATGCCCTAAAGCACCTGGAATTTCATGTATCTTCATCCCAATTAAACTTCCAAACCCCATTTTTATTAAACATTTTTTTCTTTTAGGATTCAAGACATTCATAGCAGAAAACAGTGCCGTTGCTGCTGTCTTTGTTCTAATAGAAACAATTTTTTTAGACTTAATTTTTCTTTTTTTCTTATTATCCTTATTAATTTTTACTTTTTTTGAACTAGAAGCTTCTGTACTATTCTTTCCCTTAGTTTTTCTTCCTTTTTTTTTTACTTCTTGTTCCTTCATCAAGTATTTCTTTTTGACTTCTAGTCATTCTTTTTCCAATAACTTTCTCCTCAGCAATTTTCTTCTTCATATCTAGTTTCTGATAAAATATACAAACATTTAGTTTTTTATTTATACATGATACTATCATTAACAAAACTAGTATTTTAGTATAAACAAATCTAGCATTTGTTTAAAGTTTAAATATACAAATAATTACATACACAAAAAAGGAAGAGTAACTTAAAATCTAAAGTAATTTGTAATGCATTTTCTTCACATATGAAGATATACTAACTCATACAATTTAACTCAATCAATCAACTATAGTACAGTTTCTTCACATATGAAAATATTTAATCTTAAACACATCATTAATAAAACTATTTTAACACAACAATTTACTCATATTTAATTACAATAGTATCTTAACCTACCTTATAAATAAATAATAATCTACTAATATTTAATGTATAACAAACAATGTTATTTTTCAATAAATTAACATTTTTATCTTATAAAACCTGTTTTTTTAATAATATAAACTGTTGTAAACTGTAAAACTATAAACTAAAACATAAAATATAACCCCAATATATCTATATCCTTCACAAGCAATATATAAATGTATTGTGAAAACAATTTGGCACTGAAATCAGAAGCAATCTTGCTCTAACCTTCAATCAACTATCTTCACGTTCTTTCCTGTTAGCAATTCCATGTTGGATCATTTTTTTTCTTTCATTTACTGATTTATCTTCAAATACTTGAACAAGCTTCAAAAAGTTATTCTTTAACAAATTCAGATCAGACAATAAAATCTTGGCAGCAAATCTTGATCTCAATAAATTCAGTTGTTTTTTTTTGATTTGGAGACTCCAAACAAAGACCACAATCCCAATCTTCTAAACCATTATAACTTTCCATATGAAGCATTAAAAAAACGCCACAATCAACATGATTTTTTTGGTCCTCCATTTCATTTGCATCCTTGATGGGTTGGTATTTCTAATACCTTCAGTTTTTGGATGTCTAACTTGATCTAAATAGGCAACAAGAACTTTTTTCTGCAAAAATAAAATAATAACAATAAAAAGATGATAATTATGGCGATGAATATACTTACAAATCAAAAATTCTAAAGAGGTCTGAGGTTGTATGCTTAGGTGAATAGAGGACTGAGGTTGTATGCTTAGGTGAAGGACACAGGACGAGATTGCATCTAAAATTCTAAAGGTTGACATGTGAACAAAATTCTAAAGATGAGTTTTGTTTTAACCGATAAATAGAGGACTGAGGTTGTATGCTTAGGTGAAGGACACAGGATGAGATTGCATCTAAAATTCCAAAGGTTGACATGTGAACAAAATTGATAAAATATACTTACAATTTGTTCAGGAATGCCATAGTATCTTGTAGCAAAATCAGCTCCATTTGAACTATTGTCAATAACTTTAAATGAACCATTTTTGAAATCCACACATATAAGGTACATGTGTTTTTCATGGCAAACAGGGAAGAAAAGCTGCATTAAAAATAAACGTAGCTTACAAATTTGTTAAACTTAAATATTAAAGTTTATGAACTCTAAAAAATTTTAAAACATACCATGTCAAATGTTTGCAATGACGTAAGATGCTTTTCATCATTTCTAAAACTTTCATTAACTCTTTTCGTAAACTCTTGTAACTTCTCCTCGTCAGTGTGCTTTTCAATAAAGTATGCTGGCTTCTGTATAAAAAATAATGAAATTATTGTATGTAAATATGATAAATACTTAAAATATATAGTTATATATAACAAAATCACTTACAATTACTGAAACTTTAAAGAAATATCTGGACGGTAACGTATCATCTTCTTTATATAATTCCAAAATATTGAGAATTTCTGACCATATGTCAATGACATTCGTTGATAACTCCAAACTTGGCGTTAATGTATCCATATCAAAATGAGTTAAAGACTCGCCATTTACACTTTCAAAAATTGGTTCCCTGTAATATATGAAACAAAAATAAAATAAAATTAGGCATTGTTAATTATTTGGATAGATAAATCATTTCTGGAACTTTCTAAAGTTTCTTTAAGAAAGCATACCATTTAGGCCCTGTCATTTCAAACAATGTATAAGCAACAATTTTTTCATCTTCTGGAAGACACTTTTTAATGTTTACAGGTTTATACTGAAAAGGAGAAACCCGATCAGTCCATTATAAGGATGATCTTCAGCATCATACATAGAGCATCCTATATCTGAAAGAAAATAAACAATGTTATTATAAAAATAAATAAACTTAAAATTGATTTTTTTTCACATGTGAAAAAATTAAAAAATTAATATTACAAAACTTGTATGTTTTTTCACATGTGAAAAATGAAATAATTATTTGTTGTATAGTTTGTTTTATTTTCTTTAATATACTTTGAAGATTGTATAAATATTGTACTTGAAAATGACCAAAAATGTTAATTCAATATTTTTACAAACCATACAAATTTAATATAAAACTAATAAAGGTTAAGTTAATTTAAATTTATCAACTTTTTAAAATAGCTAAATCTTTATTTTATACACTTTCTTCTGCTTCTTTTCAGTCATCATCTTTTGAAGTAGTAGTATCAACTTCAGATTTAATCTTACTGCTGGATGTCGCATTATTTTCAATTGTCACTCCATCTTTCTCTACTTCTTTGTTCTTTTGTCGACTTTCAACACTAGCGAGTACTGTTCCTTGATCTAATTTGAAAAAACAAAAAAAATAAAGTGTAACTAAATAATATTTCTATAAATGATAATAAGTTTGTAATTCATCAACTTTTTAAAAATAACAAACCTGTTAATACATTTTCTTCTGCTTCTATTGAAGAATCTTGAACTGCAAACTGAGAATATTGAACCGATTTGACCGAATCTAAAATTTGCTCAGTTTGAATCTCACTTTTTTCAGTTTGAACTTGTTGAACAGTTGGTATAGAATCTTTAGTTGGTGTCCCAGATTCATTTTTATTTTCTGGAGTAACATCTTTCACCAATTTGTTATCTTCTTCTTTAGTTTTTTCTGTAGGTTCAACACTAGCCATTACTTCTTCATTTTGAGATTTAGTGTTTTCACTGACACCTTCTACTGAATAAGAACACTCATCATTTAGAACACTCATCACGCTTTCAGTTTGAAGAACATTTGCTTCAGATTCTTGAGTTGGTAGCCCAGCTTCACATTTATCTTCTTGTGTAACATTTGGTGCAAAATCTTTGATTTGTGGCACAGATTCATCTTCATGTTCTTGTTGTTTTTCAAATTCTTTTTTAGCTTGTTCAGTATCAACACATATGTGTTGTTCATCTATCTGAACCTCCTCCTCTGTAACTTTATTTTTTTCTTCTACAGATTGGTTTTCTTTTTCAACTGTATCGCCAACTGATTTTCCATCAATATCAACTTTTACTTCATCTTCACATTCAGTTGTCTGAGAATCTTTATCACCATCAGTTGTTTGTTCATTAATTTGACGTTTATCAGAGGAACGTTCATTTCTCTCTTCTTGTTCTTCGTTTTCGGAAATAGATTTTTCTTCTTGATTCACACTCTTTTTATGATGATATATTTCGAAGCAATAATCATGTTCCTAATAATTAAAAAATTTCATTAATAAAAATGTAATATAATTTCACATGTGAAAAATATATATAATTATTGAGAAATCAAGCAAAGTATAATATTTTCACATGTGAAAGTATTAACTTTTTATCCCAAATGAAATATCAATTTTCACCTGTGAAAAATTAACACAGAAATAAGTGGTTATGATCTATTGTTAATATAATTTTCATAAGTGGAAAACTAACCTAGCAACAATAATAATATGAATATAATAATTTCACATGTGAAAGTATAAACTTTTTATCACATGTAGGTATTTATAGTAAAAATATGCATGTATAATATTTTCACATGTGAAAGTATTAACTTTTTATCGCAAGTGAAATATTAATTTTCACATGTGAAAAATTAACACAAAAATAAGTGTCTATGATCTATTATTAATATAATTTTCACAAGTGAAAAACTAACACAGCAATAATAACAATATGAAGATAATAATTTCACATGTGAAAGTATTTATTTTTAATCACATGTAGGTATTTTATGATTATCAATGGAATTTAAATTTTACCTGACTTTCATCTGAACTTATTGAACCATCATTCATTTTATTAACTGCAACATCAACATCATCTTTCTCTGCCATATCATTATCTTCCACAAAATCACTAGTGCTAATACCCTTTTTAAATTCTTTCAAAATTCGTTTTAAGTTTTCACATAAAGGGAATCGTGATAAACCTTCTTTCAAACATTTACTTATACTGCCCATTTCAACATATATGTTGTTATAGCTCCTTTCAATCTTTTCTACAAAATCCTGAAAATTCAAAATATTATACATGCTTAGTACAAACATCAGTACAATCCACGGATAAAAAATATTTTAAATTATATAATATTATAATAATTTTTTCATATGTGAAAGATTTTAAATAATATTATAGAAAAAAAGTACCTTTGACTTTAAGCTATCTATGCAAGCATCATCTTGTTTTGGTAATAAACCAAATCCTCCAGACTTAATTTCTATATTCTCTCGATGCTTCATTGAAATTGTCTTCCATTATCTGATAGCTGGCCTTAGGCGTGGAACAGGAAAAACATCACATCTTGTAGAATCAAGATATAACAACTACATAAAATAAAAATTACGTTAATACAAATGAAATACCCTATGTATGTTATTATAAATAATACATGATTACTTACAGTCATAAAAGTGATTGGACCAGTGTAGTGGTTAGTAATTTTATTATCCCACCTTTTTACACTTTTTTCCAAACAATCTATTATGAACTTGCACCAATTTATAGTTTCTACCCTCTCAATGACATTATCATTTATTTTCTTCAAAATCTTCATGCTGCAAGCTCCTTGAGAGTCACACATCCCCATTGTATTTGCGAATAACTTTAAAAAAGTTCATTCTAAACAACTTCCCGCAATCATTAGATCCAACTATGACATCCGTTATATCATTCGGTCAGATGTCATTCTTTCCTGCCTTAGAAGGGAATTGTTGAAACCACTCTTTGATGAAAGGATCATCTGCATTTCTTTCTTCCAGAGTATCTATTTTTTTTCTCCAAACGGTATACCCAGAATATCATGAACTTTTTGTTCTGTAACCTCTATAGCACCATTAGTTGTTGGTAATTTCATTTTTTTAACATCAAAGTTTGAAATTACATGATATCCTAAACAACCAGGTATATCATGAATCTTCATTCCAATAAATCCTCCAAATCCCATATCTATTAAAACCTTTTCCCTTTTAGCATTTAGAATGCTTATTGCAGAATATAGCGCCGTTGGTGCTATTCTTGATCTAAGATTAGGAATGTTGTTTTCCTTCTTTTTCTTTTTTCGTTTTGGTTTATATTCATCATCATCATCTGTGTTTTCCTTATTTCTCTTACAATTACTTTTCCTTGCACTTTTCTCTTTATGATCATCATCTTTGTTTTCCTTTTTGTTTGAAGAAGAACAATCAATTTTGTTTTTTCCTTTATCTATATCATTTTCATGATGCAAAAAGTGTTATTAAAATAAAAAAGAAACAATAGTTTCACATGTGAAAATTTTATATATCTATTTAATAGACAAATTTTTTCAGTAGTGTAAATTAACACTATGTATACTAAAAAAATTCAGTTATCCTATTCTCATAATCATAATTACTTATCTAATATATTTTAACATAATTGTACTGATAGAAGGTTATTCTAATAAGTTTATTTGAGAATTCTTATAATTAATCTTAACAGATGAACAAGTATACTTAGATTATATTAAAACTTTTTTTTACAAACACTCTTCTGTTAATTTTCACAAGAAATTCTAATATACACTAAAGTATTCTTTGATTATCTACTATAAATTAAATTATAATTATTAAAAACTTACCATCAACAGAAACATTAACTGAAGATTTTCTTGGTCTTCCTCTTTTACGTTTCTCTACTTGTTTAGCACCAGTTGGATCGTCACCAGCGGAATCTTTTATAACAACTGGTGTACGAGTAGCAACTTCAATAAAAAGAAAATGTAATATTAATTATAATGTTTATATTAAATATATTTTATTAGTTTTAATTCAATAAAAATAATGAATTTAAAAAACATAATTAATTTATGTTAAATTACCTTCAACAGTATGATCCAAATCTAAATCCAAATCTTCATTTGTTGAAGTATAATCTTCAACAGTATGATCCGAATATGAACTTTTTTCTGCAAAACAAAGAAAATAGATATTTGCATTCAAATCAAACTGTATTTTTTGTGTTTTTTTTTTTTGTTATTATCATCATGAATAGATTTTATATGTTTTGTGAAAAAATTAATTATCTAATTTTTTTATACATACTTGCAATAACTATCAAAGTCATTGTTTCATTCCTTTAGTAACATACCAAACGTGCCCTGAGAAACTTTTCTCCAACTACATAACCAAAGATATTCCTTCCAAATGTTTTATCACTATAACCTCAATAAATTCATTACAACATCATATCAAACAATTCATTTATTTATAATAAAACTTATTGCCAAACACATTAGTTTGTATAACATTTGATTAAACACAATAAATTAAATTATAATTATAAAAAAAACTTACAAACAACATAAACAAATTCATTACAACAACATATAAGACAATTCATTTCATTATACTAAAACTTATTACCAAACACCCTAGTATGTATAATCAAAACAGAAATTAGTATTCTACACTAATATAACATTTGATTAAACAAAATAAATTAAATTATAATTATAAAAAAACTTACCATCAACTGATGCTGTATAATTCTTCTCACTATTTTTCCTTTCTATACTTTTTCTTCTTCTTCTCTCGTAACATTTTATTTCTGCACAAAAATACACAATTAATAACAAAAACTAACAGATCAATAGTAATAATATGAACAAGAAACTCACTTTCACTAGTCGTATCTTCTTTTTCCTCCATTAAATTGGTAGAAAATTAGGGTTTAAAATCGATTTGGGGTTTTTTTTTTGTTAAAGAAATTAGGACACAATACGTCCTTATTTTCGTTTTGATGTTTATTTTGGTGAAAAAAATTTCAAATGTCGTTTAAATGTGTGTTTTTTTGGATATTATTTTGATAAAAATGGATATTTCGTCATAACTGTTGAATGAAGTCTATTATATTCAAAGTCAAAGGAATATATATTCGGTTAAACGGTTTATAATTTTTTAGTTATTTTTTTTAATAATTACTTTTTTTAATTAATAACTGTTGAATGATGTTTTAAAACAAAATAACTGTCTCATGGATAAAAAGGTATTTTTTTAATTCAGTATTTTTAATACATTATGGCTATGTTTGGTGACACGTAGCAGTAGCAGTATGCAGTTGGCAGTAGCTGTAAGCAGTAAGTAGTAGTTGTTTATTTAAAAAACATGTTTGTAACGTACTTGTAGCAGTATTTTGGGGTATATATGTAATTTCAGTATCTAAATAATTGGAGCAATTCTGAAAAGTTCATTCAAAAAGCATTTCATATTGGAGTGGTTAGGATAGTTTGAACTGCTATTAGAATTGTTGCCAAACAAGCTTTTCATGTAAATTCTTACCTCTTACTGCTGGTCGCTCCTAAACGCTTCCTTAATGCTTATAGACAAACATTACTTATAAATGGTATTAAAAATAACTAATTAACAAAAATTTATAACCCACTTTCATTCTTATTCTTTAGTCACAGGCTTTAAAAATGAGCTAGTTAAGTGTTATAATAGGTTAATAATACTTATTTTTTATATTGGATTTGTTAGGATAGTTTGAACTGCTATTAGAGTTGTTGCAAAACAAGCTTTTCATGTAAATTCTTACCTCTTACTGCTGGTTGCTCCTAAACGCTTCCTTAATGCTTGTAGACAAACATTACTTATAAATGGAATTAAAAATAACTAATTAACAAAAATTCATAACCCACTTTCATTCTTATTCTTTAGTCATGGGCTTTAAAAATGAGTTAGTTAAGTGTTATAGTAGGTTAATAATACTTATTTTTTATATTGGGCTCTTTTATTGGATATAGTCTAAAATAAACAGAAAGAGCTTATGACCCAAATTGTTTTTTATACTTTATCCATGGGCTTAAAAATTAGCCAATGGATCTATTAACTTTATATTTTGGGCCCTTTCAAATAGTCATGCAAAACAATTTTGATTAAAAAGTTATACACTTGAATTTTTGTTTTAAAAAATTAATAAATTATAACATGTTTTTAAAGAAAATATATATAAAGATACTTCAAACATAAGTTTTCTTTTTTCAGATAAAAAAATTTTGTTAAATAATTTTTTTTAACAAGTGAAAACAAGTTCTCTTTAAACTGAGTTTGTTTTTCACAAGTGAAAATAAATACAGTTTTTTTTTTTTTAATTTTAAAATAAAAAAAAAATGTTCACATGTGAAATATAAATATTAAATGTTGTATTTAATTATTTACCTTTTATAGCCATAGGAAAGACCGTCAACCCCAATTCATTTCTCCGGTCTTCAAAAAACCGTCACCCCCAATTCTTCACACATTCACTCAATCTCTCAAACATTACCATAATTCAAATCAAAACACTTAAATCCAAATTAAAGTCAAATGTCGAATAAAGGCAAAGGAATAGCCGATGACAACTACTATTCCGGTAAAAGAAAAAATAAATCTGATAACCGGAAACATAAAAACCCTAACGTAATAATTATTGATGTTGAAGATGTCAGTGAAGATGAAGATTATATTCATGAAGACATCAGCAGTAATTATTCATTTTCATTTTCAATTTTCATTTTTAGGAATTTTTTGTTTCTTTAATGTTTTTTATGTTATTGATTTTTAATTTTTTGTTATGAAAGTGTTATACAGTTTGTTTTTGTTATAATTAAAGATTAATGAGATGTTAATATGAGACGTTGCATTAGCTTTATCAGGGGTGGACCTTTTAAGGGGCAGGGGAGGGTCCCGGCCCCCTCAAAAGTTGCGGCAACTAGTTTAAATATTATAGGTTTTAAGGGTAATTTTGTTGGGTTCAAAAACAAATCTCCGATTCGGCCATCCCAAAATAAATTCGGCCACCCCAAAATAAGTGTTCAAGTTCCGCCACTGCTTTTAATAGTGAAATGTATATAGTTGATATGATTATTAAACTTTTTTAAAGGAAGGAATTAGTGTTTATAAGAAATTATAGATATGCAAAGATGAGATGTTTAATTAGTGTTTGTTGTTATGAAACATTGAAATCTATATTGTTTTTAATTTTTTATAGATTAATTATTTTTAGGGATTTTATTGATAAGTTGTAATTTGTGATTTTGATGTGTATTTACTATTTAGGAGTTAATTTTATTATTAATTTTGTGTTTTTTGCAGAGAATAAATCTTACGAGACAAGAAAAAAAGGTATCAATAGAGAAGCATCTAAGAAGGAAAATCAATCATCTGTTGATGGTAAGTTTCAAATCAGTATAGATTACAATGCAGAAGTTTCTGCACTTTTTATGTTCAGTTAATAAATGTGTTAGTATTCTGAGTGAGTGTTCAATTACTAGATGTGTTAGATTATTTGTCAAATGTTACTTTCATTTAGCGTATTAGTAAAAATTGTGACTCAACATTATAATTATCTAGCAGGTGAAGTAAGCAAACCTAAGAGAGGTAGACCGAGGAAGAGTCATCCTAAAATTCCTTCTTCTGCTTCATCTGCATCACCTGCTTCTTATTCTTGTTCACCTGCTACAGATAAGAAAGGCCAAGAAAAGGATATAGTTTTTAGAACAAGAAATTCGCCAAAAGTTTTGTACAACGTGTTGAAGAATCTAACATGCGGTCAAAGGAAAGAATTAATTGATATGGGATTTGGCTCACTGTATGGGATGGATATAGATGAACTTTCTGGTAAAATTGGAAATTTTGTTGTGGACAACTTTGAACCAAGTGAGATGAAGCTAAAGTGCAACAATTATGATATTCTAATAACTGCAGAGTCTTTCCATAAAGTGTTGGGTGTACCAATAGGGGGTTTGCCTATCAATGATTTGGTTAAGAATAAAGAAGTGGAAGGTTCTATAAGCAAAAGATGGTATAGTCAATTTCCTACTAGGAATCCAACACCAAATAGAGTTGCTGATCTTATTATAGAAAAAAAAGTTGAAGGAATTATGTTCAAGATGAGTATACTTGTTTTATTTTCCAACATATTTGGATTTGCAGGAACCGGTGGACAGTGTAGACCTAGTCTAATTGTTCCTTATATAACTGAAGAAACAAAAAATGATAAAATTGATTGGTGCAAATATGTTTTGGACTGCTTAAAGATAAGCAAAGAAGGTTGGAATAAAGATTGTATAAATAGTTACTATCCTGGTCCTGTCACAGCTCTGATCGTAAGTGCTTATATCTCAATATTATGTAATTTTTTTTCTCAGTATTCAAATGTAAAGAAAATTTTGTTTATAGTTGAATAAAAATGTTTGAATAGTCGAATTTGTATAATTAATTTTTTTTATAATATATATTAAACTTTTCACTTGTGAAAACAATTTATTTTTAATATTTAATATTTTAGAAAAATAATGATTCTTGCTTTATTTTGCAGCTTATATATATTCATTCTACAAAGTGTGATTCAGACCATAAGTCTCATGAAATTCATTCAATACAATTTTGGAATGCTGATGATATAAGAAGGAGGGAGACTTTTGAATTGGATAATGGTGGTTTTGGAAATTTGGATTTATATTTAGATGTCGAAAATGACAATGAATCTTACAAAAAAAGGGTTTTCTTTTATTTATAATATTGTAGACTTGAGTTTTATTAATATTTTTATGTCTTCACATGTGATAAAATAGGCATTGAATACCTTCACATGTGAACAAATCAAATACACTTTCATTTCCTTACATTTCTTTTTTTCTTTGTTATAACAGTTGCGCTTGGATAAAGTTGATTAGAATGTGGATTTGTTGGAAAAAATTCTTTCTGATATAAAGAATGAATTTAAAAAATCGTTTGGTGAAAATCTAGTTAATATGAGGCTTAAAGAGATTAAAGCGAAGTTCAACCTTTGTATTCGAAATGTAGAAATGGAAAATTATGAATCAACAGTGCTTGAAAAGGAAGATGATGATTTGGATGCAGAAAAGGAAAAATATGAATCAGCAAGTTTTGGAAGGAAAGACAATGAATCTACTGGTTTTGAAAACAAAAGTGAGGAATTTTGCAATGTTCATCTGTCTGAAGATGAATTGGAAAATAATGATTTAGATAAAGAAAAGGAAGATGGTGAATCAATGGGGTTTGAAAAAAAGAATGTTGATGGGTTGAATGACAATTCAACAGGGTTAGAAAAGGGAAACACTGACGATGATGGTTTGAATAACGTTTCAGAAAATTTTGAAACAAGACAGGCAGATGAGGAAAGAGTCGAAGATGAGGGAATAGAGAAAGATGTAGATGATGATACAGATGTTGACACTCCTGTGTATTTTAAAAGAAGAAAGAAAGCGCATAAATCAAACGAAAGAAATCAATCAAAAGATGAAGTTTTTGAAGATGAAAAGAAAAATGAAAGCATTCCATCAAATGATGAGATGGCTGACACTCCAGAAAGTTCATTTCAACATTTGAGAAAACATAATTTTGAAGAAGGTTCAGCATTTGATGAAGATAAAGAAGAAGAAGATGATATAAAGGTTAAATATAAATTCAGTTATTTACTATTAAAAAAACGTATATTTTACAATTGTAAATTCATACTTTTTTCGCAAGTGAAAAAATAATATTTTAATTTTTAGAAGTGTTAATAAGCTTTGTATTACATAACAAATTTTTATCTTAAAAGAAAAGACAATTTTAGTATCTTTAAAGAATGCAATTTTAGTGAAACATTTAAATTCAGTTGATTAGTATTAAAAAAATGTAATTTGAGTTACTTTAAACTAAATTAATATTCAAATTTATTTATTTTTTGCAGGCAAAAGAAGATCAAGAATCACTTCGTATGCAGAAAAGGAAACATGCTGAAAGCTTACAAAAAGAAAACATAGAAAAAAGGACAAAACAACGAGTGGATGAATTACGGGAAAGTGAAAAGAAGGTTTTTAAAATTTTTATTGTTTCATTCTGCATACATTTGAATTTTTTTCTATGTTTATGATTTTAATTACTATTTGTTAATTAAATATACTTTTGTTATTTGTCAGCTCGAAGAAGATATAAATCTAAAAGAAAAATACTGCAGTGAATTGTTAGAGGAAATCAACGATATCGATAGCTTATCTTATAATATGAGGTCGTTGTTGCGTGGGTTAGGGTATGAAGTTGGTGTTACTTTTGCTGAGGTTAGTTTCTATTTCAGTATTTTATAGTCTATTCACATGTGATCAAATATTTTCAAAATATAGATGCTCAGAGTAGAAAAAACTTGTATACTTCAAATTATACATAGTAATCCTTTTGATAGTTGAATGAGAAAAATATGGGATTTATCTAATGAATTACCATGCTATAAAACATGGATACATTGCATTAGTTAATTATATGCTAAATCAATCGGTTATGATGATTTCAGGTTAATAAAGTTTTTAAGCGTGCACTATTGGATTTCCACCCGGATAAGTTTGCAAAAGCTGACATGCGTAAAAAAGTGGAAGCTTCAGAAAAGTTTAAGCTTCTTATAGACATGAGGGATAATGATTTCTATTTTAAGAACAAAATTGTTTAGGTAAAGAAGTTGTTAGAGAAGGTAGGCAGTGATAATAGTTAGTATCTTGATATTAGTTAACCTATGTGTAAGGAGTTATTATTAGTATCAATATTTTTAGTTCTGAAGAAAATCATCTAATATATGTATATCTTTTGTTATTTAAAAAATTCTCACTTATGAAGAAAATCATATATTATTGAATAAGTTGTTTAATTGATATAATTTAGGAATTTTAAGATTTTAATAATATATGTAGCTGAGTATGTGAGTTTAAAAAATATATTTTCACTTGTGAAGATAATCATTTGGAAAAAAATTAGTTGCTTAAAACATATATTTATTAAAAAAAATTTCATGTGTAAATTTTAACATGTGATGAAAAAATTTGAAAATTTAAATTTTCACGTGTAAAAATTTTTGTACTTTTTAAAAAATTAAAGTGAACTTTTTTTTACATGTGAAAATTTTTTCCTTTCAATTTTCACATGTGAAAAGTTTTTCATATTTGAAGAAAATTAATTTTAAAAAAAATTTGAAAATTTTTTTTCGCATATAAATTTTTTTTTTCACATGTGATTTTTTTAATTTTCACATGTGAATTTTTTTTATATGTGATGAAAAGTTTATTATTTTTGAAAAATTTGAATTAAAATTTTTTTTTCACATGTGAAATTGTTTCTTGAAATTTTCACATATGAAAACTTTTTCATATGTGTATAACTTTAGTAAAGATACTTTTAAAATAACTTTTTATCTTTAATATTTTCACTTGTGAAGAACATAATATAAGTATTATTTTTGTTTTTATTTTTAAAAATTTTTAACATGTGAAAGTAAATGATAAAAATTTCCTAATTACAAGAAGAAGTTCATAGTTAAAAATTCTAATTTTGTTTTTTCACATGTGAAAGTAAATAATTAAATCTAATGCATAGTTGAAAATCAAAATTAAAAATCTTAGTTTCTTTTTCACATGTGAAAATAAATGATAAATTTTTCTAATTACAATACAAAATGCATAGTTCAAAATCATTAATATATAGTTCTAATTACAATACAAAAGCAAAGAGTTACTAAATTAAAAAGTTCAAAGCAACGAAACATTTAACAGAAGTTTTCATGATATTGAAAATACTAATACAATTTAAAAAAGCAACATATTTTGGATGTGAACAAAGATATGTTAACTCAAAAGTCATGTTCTTGTCTTTCTGAAATCCACACTTTTTCTTCAAATCAGCCCATTTTCCTTTAAGAATAACATTAGCAGAAGCATGTGTTCCAAATTGTGTATACCTTCTTTCTGGATATACAATCACTTCCATAGAATAAACATCTTCATTAGTATAAACTTGAACACGTTCAAAACGATGTAGATTATGAGCTGGAACAAAACCACGTGGTATGGTCTGCAAAAAATAAGAAAGTATTTGTAAATAACAATTAATAATTTTAAAATATATAAAAAATAAGTTGTAAAGAGAAGATATGTAATTTACAATGTATCCTTTAACAATAACATTTGATGTCAGTTTGGCATGAAACATCCTTGGTTGATTTTCAGCTGGTACGAAATCAAATTTTGCAAATCCTACATAAAAAGAAAATTATCATAGAATATACTAAAAGTATAATTGATTGAATATAAATTATCTACTTTTTAAAATTTAACCTGAAGGTAACTTGACATCTTCATCATCAATATCTACCAAGTTTTCATCAAACACTTCTAACCGGAATTCAGAATTATATTCTATAAAACTCCATAGAAATATATAGCCTTCTTTGATTTCACAAAGTTCACAAATTTTCTCCCATTCCAAATCATAAAAACCGAAAGAATCACCATCAATAGACTGAGTCTTAACTTTGTATCTTCCATATTTAGTAGAAACATTAATCCTTGAAGAAGGATTAAAATTCATTTCATTTCGAATGGCATTAACGTAGTCAGAAGGAAGTGTCTGAAAAGAAAAATTATAATAATTAAGTGTTTTGTATAATATAGTTTTAAAAAAGAATATAATAAATAAAATTAAAAAAGTTGTTAGTTTAATAAAATTACCATAAACTTCAAGGAATCTTTAGTTGCAAATGTTAAACATTTTGGTTCTTTAGAATAAAAATTCCTTAAGAATTCAAGATCTGTAGGGCATCCATTCTGATCAAACTCATTAACTAAAGAACAACCATAGTCTGTTTCAAGAAAGTATAAATAGAATCCATCTTGAACATTGAAATCTTCAAGATACTTAAGCCAACCAGGACCGTGTATCATACATTCAGAATTACCAAAGTCACTGATTTTGACAGTATATTGTTTTTTTGTAGTGTCTAAATAAGTAATACCAGGGGTTTCTTCATGTGTATGCAAGCCTTTAAATTCTTTGAGTAAAACCTGATAATTAACATCAAAAATTAACTTTACTATAGAAAATAATTATTCAATATTTATTTAAAAAATTCTCATTCACTTTTGTTTAAAATCTTACCAGACCATGCATAGCTGATTCATCTACTTTAAAAAGAAAATGGTATTCTTTAACCATTTCAGTATAACCTGTTAATTTAACCTATAAATAAATAAATAGTCGTCAATTAAATATAAATGAAATTTTTTTTCACATGTGAAAAAAAAAATTCTACTCAAAAGCTAATTAACATTAAGTTTTTCTAATCGTCTAAGGATCTAAATATTAAACTACAAATTGTTGGGAATTATATTTTATTGATTTGATGATACAAAACAAGAAGAATGAAACATGAAGGGCTTGAAGTGACAAGAAGGGAAACTACAAAAAGATAGAGGATTTGGAAGATTCTAGAAGAATATTTAGTTTCCTAATTGTATTATGATTCCTCTTGTAAACCCTAATCCTCTAGTATATAAAGAGGACATGGTTCATTAGTTTTATTGTACGTACAAGATGTAAACACCAAAGGTGTGTGTGTGTGGGAACCTAGGCGTAGGGATTTGGGAAAACGCCTAGGGTTAGTGTTAGTGTTAGTTTAGTATAGCCTCAAGGTCGTTCTACATTGATCAAGCAGGATTGGGGCTGTAAATTATTAATATATGTTAGAGATGATGACGAAGAACCTTGTTGAGAATAATAATAATCTTTATGTTATTCCGCTGTGCTTATTATTATCATTGTGCTTTATAGTTTATCCTAGATCAATGTCTAAACAACATGGAGTCCAAAACGGTCTAAGAACTCTTAGAAGATGGTGTGTGCATGAGTTCTATCAAGTGGTATCAGAGCAAGGGGGGTCTCGATCTAGGGATCTACAAGGTTTTTTGAAGAAAAGAAAAAAAATTCGAAGCTGAAAAAAATTTCGTAACTTTCTGCAGGGCCGTTTTCAAACAACGATATCTTTTTCGTTAGCCGTTGGATCGGGCTGAAATTTTTACTGGAGGTTCTCAACATATTAAGGAAGAGTTCCACTGGATGGATATTCAATCTGAGCTTTTAATCGATAGATATAAAATTTTCAAATAGCTGCTGCAGAAAAGGATGTAAGTCGAATTTTAAGCTGCTTAAAATCCAATCGCTTTTATTAATAATTATCTTGGAGTTTAGGTTTGTGGGGCTGAGCTGCAATATTATTAATTGGGTCAATGGCAACGTGGTGACAAATTAAATATTGCTTGCTGACAAAGATTTCACAATCTCGTAATATAGCTTAATTGTTCTATTCCATAAACTGAGATCATGGGACGGTGCAAAGATTTTAATAATCTTAGCTTGGGATTCATACGGTTTATTTAATTGGTCGGTTAGTAGTTATTATCAAGAATCGCTTTTGGTGAAAAATTACAGATTCGAAAAAGGTTATAGTGAGTCGGTTAGTACTAATAACTCACAGGTCAGTGGAAGATTTGTCGTTTGATTCTTGTGGATTCGGTTAGTGGGGTACAAGTTTATACATGGCCGGTTTGAATGATTCTAACCTCATATTGCAATTAAGTGGGCAAGCAACGTGGGTCGGTGAGATTTGAAAGTTGTTTGTCGCATATGAATTGGTGTAATTATGATCGATTACTCATTGGATATTACTGCGGTATAATCCTCGTACTGAATTTATTGTGTATCAATGGGTGAGTGGCAAAATTGAATGAAAGTGTTGTCGTTTTTTTACATGCGAAGTGCTGTGGTTGATTATTATAGTTCTATCATGGTTCAATGAAAGTGACAGCAAGCTACAAAGGTATTGGTTTGAAAGTACCGCTCGATAGCTTCAAAGTACTGCTCAATGATTTTTAAAAGTACTGCTCGTATTTCAAAGTACTGCTAGCTTCCCAAAGTACTGTTGTTCGTTTTCAAAGTACTGCTAGCTTTTCAAAGTACTGTGACGAAAGTATTGCTCCTTGCTTCAACGTACTGCTCGATATTTTTCAAGGTACTGCTCGATTAAGGTACTGTCCATTGCAAAGTACTGCTGCGCTTAGATGATTTATGGAGACATGTAAAGAGTTTTATGGTTCAATATATATGCATGGTTTACAAGCAGTAATGGGAAGTCTAGCTGAGTTTGATTGGTTTTGGATTACACACACAGAGTTGTTCGTTCGTTCACATACACAGGAAGAAGTTTATGTTCTTAAAAGTTTTTAAAAAGGCTCGTATTCGGTTCTTATGGAATAATTGATTACGAAGAAGGTTGAATATCATTTATTTGATGTTGTAGTTGAGTTTCACAGGTTTGTGTTCTTATCATATAGCTTGATGAATCTAGCAATGTGTGATTTTTCTTATGATGCTCTATGCGCACATTGGCTATCACTTAAAGGAGTTACATTGTAGTGCTCAGTGTCTCATATTAGTTGAGGATTTTGTCAAGGGATTGCGGTCTACTTTTATTTATGGTTGGGTATAAGTATGGAGTTACGTGGATAGTAAAGATTTAAGACACAAGTTTGGGAAATTCTACTTCTTCATCAAATTCGTTATACTTGATTTTCTTCACAAGTAATCATTACAAGGAGGTTACAGATTTAAAGAATCATGAAGATGGTTAGCACATTGATTTCAGGGGAAGTATCTTCGTATGTGTTTTAATCATTTGATGTACATGCACCACTCAAGGGGAAGTTTCTATTGCTTATATGTTCCCTATTTGTTGATAACAAAAAGGGGAAGAGATGTTAGAAGAGATGTTGGAGTGGCATGGCATGGCTTAAGGGGAAGACAAGATTGTTTCATTCATGGCGAGATTTAATTATCTCAACTTTTCTACTTCGTATAGGGAAGTTCGTACAAGAACGTGTATGTTTTGTCATCATCAAATAGGGGAAGATTATTGGGAATTATATTTTATTGATTTGATGATACAAAACAAGAAGAATGAAACATGAAGGGCTTGAAGTGACAAGAAGGGAAACTACAAAAAGATGGAGGATTTGGAAGATTCTAGAAGAATATTTAGTTTCCTAATTGTATTATGATTCCTCTTGTAAACCCTAATCCTCTAGTATATAAAGAGGACATGGTTCATTAGTTTTATAGCACTTACAACTTCAGCCCAGAATTGTTGGGATATGAAATATCAAAGTACTTCTGGATGTCTAAGTACTGCTGCATGAAGAATAATGGCAAAGTACTGCTGAAGGAAAAAGTCAAAGTACTGCTGTTATTGAATAATGTTTAATGTGCTTCGAAGGAAACAAGGACTGATGTGCAAAATTAGATAAGGATTAATGTGTAATATTAAACGAATATTCTAGAATTAGTTAGGGATAATGACTTGTCGTTCAAGGATTATATGTTGTAAACCGACTTAAGGTTATCTATATAAAGAGCCTTAAGAGGTATTAGTCGATATAGGTCTTAGATAAGTTTTAGAGAAGTTCTCATATGTTTAGAGTCGATCAAAGTTGATAAAGTAGTTAGAGATTGTTAGTGAATTTGTGTAACAAAGCAGGTTCAAAGTTTGATTAATATAAAAGTTCTTCTTAAGCTTTGTGTTAGTAGATTCCGCATACTTACAAAGTAAAACAGTGTTTCAATATTAATAGTGTTGAGTTTACTCAATATTGTTAAACCCTTACAAGCTACAAAGTAGTTTGGTCAGAGTATATCGATCCAACAAGTGGTATCAAAGCTTGTGTTGGAAACTCTGATTAAGAAGACAACCTTCAAAACCTTTAAACCGATTTCACTACAAACCCTTCAAGATGTCGACTGAAGCTGCACCTGCTCCCTCAATCACTGCTGTCAGAATTCCTATTGTTAAGAAGGGATAATACAATCTATGGGCCATGAAGATGAGTGTCACAACTCACCATTTCAGGTCATTTCAGGTCATTTCCCGAACTTTGGAAAAACACTATTCATCAAAACACTATTCATCAATTTACTATTCATCATTTTTGGTGTCAGTTTGACATTCCGAGAAGCATTCAGGAATTTTACTATTCACTAAACACTATTCATTGCCGGAAAAGTTTTCACTATTCACTTGCATTACACATTTCATCGTAAATTTAGTTTACGGGTATTCAAATTCGCGTAACCGGATTGGTTTAGGTGCGAATTCATTTCATTAGTGTTAAGGACACTGCATATGGACTAGAGCCAGTCTGCATATCATTATAACAGCATTTCCATGTTATACCACTCTTAGGATTTTCAAATTTATATATTTGATACATTTAACGTTTTCCTTATAATTATTTATAAATAAACGTTAACACCCGGTTTATAAACACGACGAATATATATAAATATTCCCACAATGGTCCCGACATATTTTTATATCCATTTTATCATCATAAAAGTTATAATATTCATTTACCCAGTATTTTGGAAATTTATTTTATTTATAACGTAAGCTTATGAATATTACGATGGTTTTCGTGAAAACTAAACAATAATCACCCGAACACTCAGTATTTGTACCCAACATATTTTTAACATTTTTTATGACTTTATTAAGTCCCGGTTAACTTTATTAATATTTATTTCTAGCAAACCCGGTACCCGATTATAACTAATACTTACACAAAAACTACAACTAGTACTACACTAACTTATCCTAAGTAACTCAAAACCGACTTTGCATCTCTTGTTCACATTGAAAACCGGCCATACCCCCCCCCCCCTAAACCACTTGACCTTTATTTTCTAACCTTATGTATTCATTGCTAGTATAATATATTATACCTTACATAAATATCTTTACAAACCTCCTAAACATAAACACTTATAAAATTTAGAATCAAAGTTCATCTTCTCATCCCTTTTCTTCCTCAAACCCACGACCCAACTCCATCACCATGATCAATCCATGATGTTCCAAAATACAAAGCATCAAAGTTGTTCATTTCATCATTCTAATCAAGAATCATACCACAAAAACACAAGTAATCCAAGGTTTCTCATCATCTCACCACCTATTATTTCAAAGTGATTCAAATTTATTTTCATGTTTTCATCTAATTAACACATGTATCTTATAGTATTCATGCTTAATTTCATGCACAAACTAGTTATACCACTTTATTTTTGTTAACTTTTGAACATACAAACCCTAGATTTTTATTTAGGTGTTTCCTTGTTAAATTAACTTGTTTACTAGTCATTAGGAACCCATGGCACCCTAAGAAGGTGTATGGTAGGATTAGTATAGATTTGTGGAGTTTGCAAGAGTTTTGGTTGAGGTTGAAACTAGTTTTGAACCTTGGAAATGGATTTGTAACACTTATATAAACATGCTGTCCCATTTTGTTAAATTCTGGAAAATCAGTAAACACAAAGTAAACTTTGGCAAAATTTTTAGAAAATACTTTCAAAAACGAATCCGTAGGCGAAAGAACGGATTAAAAAGAGTTTATAACGAAGAAGTTATGATTTTTGCAAGTTCATTGACGAAAAGTATTTTTCTGAAAATTACATGCTGTTGGACGTTTTTCGTCGGACAAAAAGAGGCTTTAGACGTAACCCGGAGGAGCCGAGCTTTCCAAAATATATTACTACATACTAAGACGTAACCGTGGATATAAAGAACAAGTAAAACGGACTTATAACGACAAAGATATTCACGTTTGAATATCGGCAAAACTCATTTTAGTTTGACAGCTTTTATAAATATTAACACTAAAACTACGTAGTAATTCTAGATTTCTAGAAATAATACCAAGTACCCAATTTTATAACTAATGAAGTATTAGTTATTACAAGTATATTTTTATCACTACAAGGCGTTATTTCAAGGATTTCAACCCGAGGATTTCAACACTAACATGGAAACATACGATATATATATAAGTATATATATTGCAACTAGCTTTATTTTTCTAATAGCCATATTTTTCCTAAGTCTTGGAAAATGTATATTTTTGATAACAACAAGTATTTTTCCAAAGAGTAGAGTGGTATAGAAAACATGTGCATGGACATTCATAACATCATTCCATGATCTAAAGTAGATCGTTCATCATTCATATTAGGTTGCGGCTAGTGTGCGCGCCTTGTTTTTCAGCTCATTACATGTTCATGGTACCATCATATCAGGTGAGTCATAGCCCCACTTTTACTGGTTTAATTACTTTATAAACTCTTTGGGGGAGATACATGCTTAAATACTCGTTTTATACTTTTATACGATTTGAATTACTTTTGGGGGAGAATACGCTGCTTTAATTCTTTTTGTACAATGCCAAAGTATAAATTTCTTACATTGCTTAAGTTGCCTTATTACCACGTCTTGACAAGTCCCCTTTATAATCATGGACCGTTAATTAAAGTACGAGCGAGAGTGAGTGAATAGATCTATTGAGGGTGACTCCTCCATCCGTGTTTGGGTTGCTCCAACGGAATTACGAATGCATTTCATGTCTAATATAGTACGAGTGTCTGGTAAACACTCATTTGAGGCAAATTTTAGTACGTCTAGCTTCGGGGTCATGAGCTTAAGAGCTAATGTGGGTTTCATTATTGAAATCTTAGTACTTTACTTTATAATTGGGCTATTGTACATACAAAATTACTTATAAATTCCCGATTCTTTTTCATCACTATTACTACTGAATTACGATGCCTTTGCATCAAGTCTTATTATTGAAATACGATGCCTTTGCATCAAGTCTTATTACTGAAATACGATGCCTTTGCATCAAGTCTTATTACAGAAATACGATGCCTTTGCAACAACTTCATTACTGAATTACGATGCTTTTGCACCAATCTTATTACTTTTGTTTACACAAACCAAACTTATTACTTTTAGCAGTGGGTTGTGAACACACAGGTTACAAGTCTCTTATGGCGGGACTTGTAACTGAGTGGATTTACGATGCCTTTGCTGGGAAATCTTCATTCATATGCATTACATTCTTTTTCACAAGACTCTATGAACTCACCAACCATTGTGTTGACACTTTAGCATGTATTTTCAGGTTTTAAGCAATGGGACGCTACAGGAGGTTTTGGCAGGGCATGGCATGGTCATAGAAGACTCTGATTATTCATTTGGGGACCGTTTTAAACTATTTTTAGGGCCTACTTCCGCAGTATATTTTAACGATGTAAATTCAATACTTTTGGTTAAACAATTTTATTCTAAATGATTGAAGTGAAAACTATTTTTGTACTTGTGTTGTGATATCAATTGAGTTACACCCCAGCTGCATGTATGCTTCCGCTGAACCTGATTTTGGGGGTGTGACAATGAGGCAGTACATTGCCATCACAGACCATGCTTTGTCGGATGTGATTGTCAATGGTAACATGAAAATTGATGAACCAGTAGAGGTACCTGGACAACCAACACCACCAAAACCTACTGTACCTACTGCTACCAAAAGAAATCAAGACAAAGCTCTCAACATACTGCTTTCTGCTATTCCTGATGGTCACCTATTAAAGTTTCATGATGCCAAAGATGCCAAACAACTATGGGCTGCAATAAAGAAGAAGTTTGGAGGTAATGATGCTTCCAAGAAGATGCATAGGAATTTGCTGAAGCAACAATTTGAAACTTTCACTGTTGGTGAAAGAGAAGGTCTTGATTCTTCTTATGAAAGATTTCAACATCTTCTGAGTATGCTAGAACTATATGATGCTGAGGCATCAGTTGAAGATGCTAATTTAAAGTTTCTGAGGAGTTTGCCATCAGCATGGCATGTAGTTGCTACAATGATCAGAGGACAATCAGGGCTGGATACTGTGGACTTTGATGATCTTTACAACAATCTGAAGGTGTATGAGCATGAGATGAATGGTACTACAGGTTCAAGCACACAACAGAACATTGCTTTTGTCTCTTCTGAAAAAAGAAGCAGTACTTCCAACAAAGGTACTGCTTATCCTGTTCAAAGTACTGTTACTGAAACACAGGTTCCATGCACAACAATGGTCACCACCAACTCATCACAATCACTTTCCCCCACCTCAGATGATGTTCTATGTTCATTCTTTGCTCAACAAGCATCTCTACCTGTCACCTATCAAGAAGATGTATTGCAAATAGATGATGATGCTTTGGAAGAAATTGATATCAGATGGCAAGTTGCCATGCTTACTTCAAGGATCAAGAAGTATGTGAACAAGACAGGCAAAGGCATCAATTTCAGAGCCAAACAAGGAATCAAATTTGACAAGTCCAAGATTGAGTGTTTCAACTGTCAAAGGACTGGTCACTTTGCAAGGGAGTGCAAATTTGCAAAGTATCAAGCAAACAAGATGATTGAACCACCCAAGCCTGAAAGAAAAGAGATTCCAATTACTAAACCAAAACCAAAAGCTTTGGTTGCTCAAGAGAATCTATCAGAGATTGATTGGTCCAATGAGTTTGATGATGAACCTGTAGCCTATTCAATGGTTGCATTGGAAGACTGGAGCACAACATTTGATGAAGAGCCTGGATATGCTGCTTTAGAGTTAAGAGATAATCTAGGAAGCTTTGATTGGAGCATGGAGTTTGAAGAAGCATCTGTTCAGCTTGCTATGGTAGCTGCTTCACCAAGTCCATCCACTAACTCTGAGGTATGCTCTGAGTGTAATGATATGTATCAAAAGTTACTTAGTGAATATGTAGCTGAAAGAGATAAATTTCAAAAGGCTAGGGCTGAGATAACTGGTTATCAATTAACTTTAGAGTCATTGGAAGCCAAAATCATTACACATGAAAACAATGAAGTAGCATGGCTTGAAACATATAAATAATAGGAGTACCTAGTTAAGTTAAGTGAATGGAAACTAGGATGTAAGGTGTCTGAACTAGAGAAAGTAACTGCTGAAAGGGATAAGTTGTTAGAAAAACTTGTTGTATGGAATGAGGCTGGTGTGTCACATGTTCAATTTGTTGAAAAGCAAAGAACATCTAATATCAAAACAGGCCTAGGTTATGATAATGATAGTAATGAAGGCATTCCATTTAAGGGCAAGGAACTAAATGATATCTTACAGTAGATACCTCCACTGGTGATGAAGAGTTCATAAGTTTAGATGAAAATAATTCTAGTGATGAGGAATCCCCTAGTCCAACACCTCCTGAATTTAAGAAAGAAAAGGGATATAATGCAGTTCCTCACCCCCCAGGTAGCTTTCAACCACCTAGAAAAGATGTTGACTGTTATGGTGTAGATAATCTAGAGTTTAGGAAAAAGCTTAAAAGTAAATTTAATCCTGCAACTTTAGAAAAGTCTGTTGAAGCACCTAAGGTAGAAGAGACCAAGTTTTCAAAACAAGCAGTACCTTCAAACTCTTTTCGAAGTACTGCTGATTACTCAGCAGTACCTCAAAGAAAATTCTTTCAAAATACTGCTAATTTTAGAAACACTTATGGAAGGGGATTTGGGGATATTGGTCCAAAGGTCTGTTATGTTTGTTATAGTCCTCACCATTTGATTAAAGACTGTGATTATCATTCAGAATACCTAAGTAAATATCCAAAGACCAGAACTGCACAACCAAGTCATAGGGAGAATAAGCCAAGGGACAACAAACCAGTTTGGAACTATACAAATAGGGTCAACCATAGTAATTTCTCAAAAGACTATAGGTACCCTCATCAGAAAAGGTCATACTCCAAACCCTCAGTACCTTCACAAAGTACTGATAGAAAGTTCCCTAATGTTTCTAGCAAACACTCAAGTGTAAGATCTAGGAGGTACAATCATTAAAACCCTAGAAGGCCTTACAACACAAGAAAAGATGCTAGGACACAGAACCCAACTCCTAAAGTTACAACTAAATGGGTTAAGAAAGAAAGTACTGCTGGGGTAAACCAGTACTTTCAGAAGTCAAGAGTGAAAAAGGGAAAATTGATCTTGAAAAACCAACAGTTTTGGAAACAAAAACCTTAATTCTTGATCATGCTTTCAAAGACAGTGGTGATTACATACTCAAAAATTTTGAGTGTGTCACTCCACAAGGGGAACACAAGTCAGTAATGGCTTGGGTTCCTAAAAATAACTAACCTTTTTCATGTGAATGCAGGGCAACCCAGAGGGGGAGCTTAAAGATCATCTTATTGTAGATAGTGGTTGCTCTGGCAGTATGACAGGAGAAAAGGAGCTCTTGTCAGATTTTAAAGCTTATTTTGGAGGAAAAGTTGCATTTGGGAATGATCCTGATGGAGGAAGAATTACTGGCAAAGGAACTATCAAGGCAGGAAACATTGATTTTGAAGATGTTAGATATGTGAAGGAACTCAAATTCAATCTTTTGTCAGTCTCTCAGATTTGTGATAAGAAGTACCCTGTGTTATTCTTTGACACAGAATGTCTTATACTTTCTCCTGATTTCAAGTTAGAAGATAGAAACTTAGTGTTGCTGAGAGCACCAAGAACTAATGATGTGTACAACATAGACTTAAAGAATGTAAATTCTGCTGAAAGAGCAACATGTTTGATTGCAAGAGCATCTATGGAAGAAGCACATCAATGGTACAGAAGATTGGGGCATGTCAATTTCAAGAACATCAATAAGCTGGTCAGAGGTAATTTAGTTAGAGGTTTACCTTCTAAGACATTCAAGAATGATCACTTATGTCTTGCTTGTAAGAAGGGTAAACAGCACAAGGCTACTTGTAAAAAGATTGATGAGAAGACCATTAGAGAGCCTTTGGAATTGCTGCACATGGATCTGTTTCGACCTGTTTCAGTTGTTAGTCTGAACAAGAAGAAGTACTGCTTGATTGTATTAGATGACTGTAGCAGATTTAGTTGGGTCTTTTTCTTATGCTTTAAAGATGAAACTTTTGATGCTATTCATGACCTTATAATAGCACTTGAAAATCAGTTAAGACTCAAGGTTAGAGGCATTAGATGTGATAATGGGCCTGAGTTCAAGAATCAACTTATGGATGAATTTTGTGCCAAGAAAGGAATTAAAAGAGAGTTCAGTATTGCTAGAACTCCTCAGCAAAATGGAGTTGCAGAAAGAAAGAATAGAACTCTTATAGAAGCAGCAAGGACAATGCTTGCAGATTCTCAACTACCTGTTCCATTCTGGGCTGAAGCTGTAAGTGCTGCTTGTTATGTGTTAAATAGAGTATCAGTGACTAAACCTCAAATGAAGACACCTTATGAGTTACTCATAGGAAAGAAGCCAAGCATCAAGTTTATGAAACCTTTTGGATGTCCCTTAACCATCTTAAACACTGCTGATAATTTGGGAAAATTTGATGGGAAGTCAGATGAAGGATATTTATTGGGATATTGTACTAATAGCAAAGGATTCAGAGTGTACAATAGTGCTACCAAAAAGGTTCAAGAATGTCTTCATGTTGATTTCCTGGAAGAACAAGAGAATTCTAAAGGTAAAGGTCCTGATTGGATGTTTGATCTTGATTGAATGTCTTCATCAATGAATTATGTACCTGGAAGGGAAGAAAATCAAGTTGCTCCCACTGAAGAAGAAGCACAGTACATTGTTCATGATATTAATTTAAGATCTGAAGATGAGCCAAAAGATAATGCCAATGATGAGAAGAAAAGTACTTCAGAGCCTCAAGGTACTGCTAAACCTAACAGTACTGTTGATCCTCAAAGTACTGTTCCACCACAAATACCAGTATCTGCAGAAGATCAAGCCATTCAAGATGAACTTTCTAGGATGCTTCTTCAAAAAACAATGGCTAAGTCGTATGGTGATGAACAAAGGAGAGCTTATGAAGTAGAAAAGAAGAAGGCAAAAGAAACAGCCAGTACTTTACCCCAAAGTACTGCTAATCCATTTGAAAGTACTTTTCAACCTTTGGACACTTCAAATTGGATAAATACTGATGCTGTTAATGATTCTAATATGCCTGACTTAGAAGATACTGATGATCCAAACACAATTACTTTAGAAGACACTAATGATGAATTGGATCAAGAAGGCATTTTCTCAAATTCTAATGAAGATCCTGATATAACTAACTTGGAAGATAATCTTGCAGTCTCACCAACTCCTACTCTCAGAATTCATAAAACTCATCCTGTTACCAACATAATTGGACCCTCAGCTTTAGGGGTGCTCACAAGGACTAAGGCTAGGAATATGTCTCAACAACATACTTCTTTACTTAGTTTTATCTACAAGCAAAACAGGGTGAATCACAAGGATTAGAAGTTGTGTTTATTTGCTTGCTTTCTATCTCAGGAAGAGCCTAAGAATATCAAACAAGCATTAGCAAAGGAAAGTTGGGTGGCAGCAATGCAAGAAGAACTCCTACAGTTTAAACTTCAAGAAGTTTGGGTATTATGTGACTTACCTGATGGAAAGAAACTTATTGGAACTAAATGGGTCTTCAGAGTAAAAAGAGATGAAAGAGGGAATGTTATTAAGAACAAGGCAAGGTTAGTGGCTCAAGGATATAGACAGGAAGAAGGAGTAGATTATGATGAAGTAGTTGCTCCTGTGGTAAGGCTTGAAGCCATCAGGCTATTTTTGGCTTTTGCATCCTATATGGGATTTCCTGTATATCAAATGGATGTTAAAAGTGCTTTTCTATATGGAAAAATCACAGAAGAAGTTTATGTCAAACAGCCTCCTGGTTTTGAAGACCCTGTCCACCCAAACAAAGTCTACAAGGTAATAAAGGCTCTGTATGGCCTACATCAAGCTCCAAGAGCATGGTATGAAAGACTTTCCAATTTTCTACGGTTACATGGTTATAGAAGAGGAGCTATTGACAAGACTTTGTTTATCAAGAGGGATAAGAAGGATATCATGCTAGTTCAAGTGTATGTAGATGATATTATTTTTGGTGCTACTAAGCAATCTATGGTGAAGGAATTTGAAGATCTTATGCAAAAAGAGTTTCAGATGAGTTCCATGGGAGAATTAACATTTTTCTTAGGACTTCAAGTGCAACAGTCAAGCAGTGGAATTTATATTTGTCAAGATAAGTATGTTGCAGATATTCCTAAGAGATTCACTTTCACAACTATTAGGCCTACATCTACACCAGTGGATACTAACAAACCTTTGGGAAAAGATGAAGATGGAGAAGATGTTGATGTCACACTATACAGGTCTATGATTGGATGCCTCATGTATTTAACTGCATCAAGACCTGATATAACTTTTGCTATGAGCTTATGTGCAAGACATCAAGTTAATCCAAAGGTATCTCACTTGAATGCTGTCAAGAGGATTTCAGGTATCTTAGGCAACAACCTAAGCTAGGATTATGGTATCCTAGGGATTCACCTTTCCATTTCCAGGCCTTTTCAGACAGTGATTATGCTGGAGATAACTATGACAGAAGATCCACAACTGGAGGATGCCAGTACCTTGGAAGCAGATTAGTGTCATGGCAATGTAAGAAGCAAACAATTGCAGCAACTTCTTCCACTGAAGTAGAGTATGTAGCTGCTGCAAGTTGTTGTGCACAAGTACTTTGGTTACAGAATCTGCTTTTGGATTATGGATTCAATTTCAAGAATACTCCTATCAATATTGATAATGAGAGTACTATCTGTATTGTCAAGAATCCAGTATATCATTCCAAGACCAAGCATATTCAGATAAGACATCACTTTATAAGAGATTGCTATGAACAAAGGCTTATCAATGTGGTTAAAGTTCATACTGATGATAATGTAGCAGATCTACTCACAAAGGGCTTTGATGTTTCAAGATTTACTTTTTTGGTTGTGAGTATTGGCATGATTAATATGTAAGCTATGTTTGAGGGGAGGCATAAGTAGTTATTAGTTAGTCATTATTTGAGGGACTTATAGGTACTGAGAGTACTTCTGATTTGGCTAAGGAATTGGAGAAGATGAAGTCAACTGTTAATGCTCAAGTTGCAGAAATAAAGAAGCTAAGAAGGAAGTTCAGAAGACTGAAGAAATTTGTTTGGCCTCTTGTTCAAAATTTTAGGCTTTATGTGAAATAAAAGAATCAGTCTCAAAAGCCAAAATCTACAAAGAAGAAGTCTAAATCCAAGAGGAGGCATAGGAAATCATCATCTATCAAATTGGGGAGGAATCAGGATGATAATTTGGATAGATTTGATGATATGGTTCAATATTCAGAGGAAAAGAATGATCAAGATGAAAATGTTGCTCAAAACAGTGCTGAAAGAAAAAGTGGTGAGACAGAGCAAATTAATCTTGAAGTTGAGCATGAGGATGTAAAAAGTGGTGATACAGAAGAAATTGATTTAGAAGGAAATAATGCTCAAAGTACTTTTGTTGAAAATACTGTTGTGCAAGGTACTGCTGAACAAGATATTGTTGCTGCTATTGGAACTTCTGTAGCTGGACCTTCTACAAAGCATTATGAAGATGAAGCTGGTCCTTCTATTTTTGAAGAAGAAGAAAGAGTACATACTGCAAGTGATGATGAAACAATTGCTCAAGTTATGATGACTTTAAGAAGACCTACTGGAGGAATACATATCTCTGAGCCTGCACAAAAGGATGATGAAAGTACTTCTCAATCAGAAAAACTAGATCCAAAAGATAAATGGAAAGGGATAATGGTTCAGAAAGATACTAAGAAGAAAAAGAAGAAATTTTCTATTGCTCAGATTAGAGAATTAGAGACTGCAGATGATTTAGAGCTTGCTAGAAAGCAACAAGCTGAATATGATGCTGAGTATTTGGAAGAATTTAGTAGGCCACTTGCAAAGAAGCCAATGACCAAAGCTCAGGAAAGAAACTGGATGATACAGTTCTTAAGAAAGAAGGGATACAAGAATTTGCATTTGAAAAGGTATCCAGAAGTGAAAGCTCTGTGGGATAAAGTACAAGAAGATATCAGAAAAGAAGTAGAAAACTTTGTGCCCATGGAAGTTGATAGAAAGAAGAAGTTAGAAGATATCAGAAAGGAAGAAGCTGAGCAAAGGAGATTGAAAAGAAAGAAATTAGCTGAAGATGATCAACTGTCAAAAAGGCTGAAGTTAGTTCATGAAGATACAGTTGATGAACTTAGAAATTATTTCAGAGTTGTTGATTTTGAGAACAAGAAGATTGCAATTCTGGAAAGAAGTCCCTCATTTTCTGTGGTTGAATCAAAAGAAGGGAATTATTTTATGATTCACAGAGAAGATGAAAGCTTCACAACATTCAATATGTTATGGGATTTATTGCACTGTATTTCAAGGGCAGATCTATATGACTTATATGTGCAAGTACAGACATACTATGCAGAGATTGAAGCTTCAGGAGTGGGATTAGTTTTGCTTGGAGACTTAATTACCATCTGGGACACTGAAGAAACAAGTGTTGATCCTCTGTGGAATGATCAAGAGAATTGGGAAATAACAAGATGGAGATTCTTTGAGTCATCAAGAGTTCATACACTAGAGATGGAAGATGGTACCATGATTCATATGTTGGCTGAGAGGAGATATCCATTGATCAGAGATATTATGCTCAGAATGCTGGATCATGGAATGGAACTTGAAGATGAATCTGAAGTAGCTTTGGATGTTATCAAGCTATTTATCAGATGGGTCAAGTCTGAAGAGTAATGTTGCATAATACTGGTATGATTTGTTTTGTAAAATAAAGTATTTTTCAAAGTACTGCAAAAACAAACAGTACTTTAACAAAGTACTGCTTGCTGATATAAACCAGTATAAGTCCTTTAAAATAAAAATAAAATGTTTTGATGTTTAAAAGAAAAGAGGATTTGAAAAGAAACACATGGTGTTAGTATTTATACTGCACAACAAATGGTAATCAACTCACCATGTTTAACAGACAAGAAAGAGTTTGACTCATCTTGAGGGTACGACTCTGATGTGATAATCAAATCTGTTGATGGTTGATAGTTTACCAAAAACTATATGGTTATCAACTCACCATACTCCAAGTGATTAAGAGTTGGCTAGTCTAAAGCAAACGGCTATTGGTAAAGACAAATCAAATCCGTTGATAGCTGATGATTTGCTAAAAATCATAATTTTCAATGATTCACCTCTCACAGGAGTTAACACACCTGGAAGTGATGAGAATAATATGAAACTTTTAAGATTTGATGATCTTTGTACCAAACTGTTCCTGAGTTGCTGGGAAGATGCCATAAATGATAAGATGCTGATGAAGAGTACTTTGACATATGACAGATAGAAGAAAAAGGAATAAAGAAACAATCTCTCTGAATGATTAAAGATTTGAAGATTAATGATAACAAAGAAACTTGAAATCAAGCAAGTGGAGTTCAAGTTAGGGGAGGATTGTTGGGATATGAAATATCAAAGTACTTCTGGATGTCTAAGTACTGCTGCATGAAGAATAATGTCAAAGTACTGCTGAAGGAAAAAGTCAAAGTACTGCTGTTATTGAAGAATGTTTAATGTACTTCGAAGGAAACAAGGACTGATGTGCAAAATTAGATAAGGATTAATGTGTAATATTAAACGAATATTTTAGAATTAGTTAGGGATAATGACTTGTCGTTCAAGGATTATATGTTGTAAACCGACTTAAGGTTATCTATATAAAGAGCCTTAAGAAGTATTAGTCGATACAGGTCTTAGATAAGTTTTAGAGAAGTTCTCATACGTTTAGAGTCGATCAAAGTTGATAAAGTAGTTAGGGATTGTTAGTGAATCTGTGTAACAAAGCAGGTTCAAAGTTTGATTAATATAAAAGTTCTTCTTAAGATTTGTGTTAGTAGATTCCGCATACTTACAAAGTAAAACAGTGTTTCAATATTAATAATGTTGAGTTTACTCAATATAGTTAAACCCTTACAAGCTACAAAGTAGTTTGGTCAGAGTATATCGATCCAACACAAATTACTATAATCTTAAAATACATTAGTTTAATCAACAGATATTATAAAAGTTAAAAAAAAATTGCTTTTTTTAATCTAATCAACAGATATTTATTTTAATTATAATGTGCCTAAAATTTAACTATCTAACTAGGAAAAAAATTCGAAAAGATGCACACATAAAAACTTTAAAATTTTACTTAAAAAAAAAGGGACTAATAAAACTTACAGTAAAAGGTGGCTGGTTTCTTAATTGATCAAGTTCTTAATAGATGAAGAGGAAGAGGATGGAAATTTTAGAGTTTGGCTGCTAATGTGAAAGGTAAAACCTAATATGAAGAAGCAAATAATATATTATATTTTTAACGGCCTGGGCTTGGATGGACTAAACAAAGGTGTCAAGTTTAAAGAGCCCCTACTTAAGTCCATTATATATTTTACATTTTCTAACGGGCTTGGCTTAGATGTGTTTTGAATTTTTATTTTCATAATTTTAACTGAAATTTTTTTATTGTAACATGTAAAATTTTTTTACAAAACTTGTGTTTATTTTTTATTTATAACTTTTATATGCCTTTTTTTAATTTTTTATTCTCAAAATTTTACAAGTGAAATTCTTTTATTGTTAAAAAGTGAAATAGTTTAACTTTAAACTTATTTTGTTTTTCACAAGTGAAAATAAATTCACTTTTTTAACAATTTAAAATAAATTCAGAGTGATAAAAGTAATTTGTTTTTTTTTCACAAGTGAAAAAAATAACTTTGTTGTTTTTTAGAAAAGTTTTTATGTTTATTTTGGTTCTGGACTTTTATATGCGTTTTTCTAATTGGTTATTGATTCGTTGTGTTTTGTGTGCAAAAACAATTTATCAAAAATATCAACAAACGTGAAGTCCAATTTATCGTGAGACAAATAGACGTGAAAGTAATACGAGTAAACCGTTTAGGAAAACGATTACCTCGCAAAACTTGTGAAAGTGATATTCAAATTGTGAGACCGGGAAGTGATTTCCTGGGTCGTACCCCAACGAGGTGTGAATGGAAGGTTTCGAGTGAGATCGAGATTAAAATCTTGTATGTTTGGTTGTGAAAGATTGTTTGGTTTTGTTGTACGTTAAATTAACGAAAATTGAAAATTTAACAAACGTAAATGAAAATAAATCACCCTAAAAGGCAATAGGTAAACTAAGGGAGTCCTAAAACACTACGGGAAACAAAGTTAGGTATCGGGAATCCTAAAACACAAAGAAACAAATAAACGTGACGTTTATTTAAGATAAACGTCAACGCGCAAATAAAAACGTGAATTTCTAGCTACACAAGTCCTACGGGCCTACAAATAATTTTCTAACGCGCTAAAAGACAAAAGAAAGTTTTTAAAAAAAAGAAACTTAATTTTTCAATAAAAATTCTATTTATTACGAATTTAAATCTAATTAACTCTATTTTAATTCTAATAAATATTAAAACTACTCCTAAAAATTTGAGAATTTTTTTATAAATACTACAAGTTATTATAGTCCTAGGAAAAATATAAAAGATGGCAGTGCAGTTACAAAATAAGCAGGAAATAAGCAATGATAAGCTGAAATTTAAATAAGCTACTAAAGGTAGTACTATGTTAAATTAATCACTAGGGAAAACCTAACAATAACAAACTAGTAGCACAGATGGTGGGTGGTGTTTGTTGTCTGTTTGGGATTGGCAAGAGGTCTGGGGTTCGAATCCACCCCCAGACTTTTTGTTTCAAACTTATACATATTTTTTTCTTTTTCAGTTTTCTTTTTCTTTCACAAACAACTTATATTTTTTTTTCTTTTTCAGTTTTATTTTTCTTTCATAAACACAGTCTCAAAATATTTTCTGGAAAAGGGACTTGTAGAAATCAAACTCAAACCAACTCCATTATAAATCAACTATCAAACAGTCTTAACTCAAAATCTTTTTTTTTTTCTTTGTCCAAAACTAGTTTCACACAATTCATTCCAACTATGAACTCAAATAAGCTCTTAAAAAACACATGACCATCCATGAACAACAACGATCTACAGCTAAGAGAAAAATGCAACAGGCTCGAAATAAGCTAAAAAAAACTAACAGTTAAGGAATCTTGGGTAACCAAAAGGACTCGACTGTTTTGGACACATGAGTTGCATAAGCTTATACCGACGAGTGAAAGCTAGTAGGAACTCAAAAACTCACTCACTATATCATTCCAAACATAATACATTGAAACAAACCATAAGCTGGAAACACCTAAATATTAATTTCATACTAACAGCAAAACAAAGTTCAAAGGCTTAACTCCAATTTTAACTTTCAAACTCCACAAAACAACTAGAAACCTATGGAGAACAACTTATGAAAATCCAAATGAGCTCAAGCTCATCTCACAAATTGGTAAATAACAGTAAACATACTTTCTTTTTACTAGCCTTAGTCTATCCCACACATAAAAAAAAACGATTCAGACACTACCAACCTCAGACTTATCACACAAGTTTTAGAACATCATAAAAAAAAAGACGAGCATACAGAAACTTAATAAGCAGTAAACAACCTTAACAGCATTAAAATAAAAATTGAGAACGAAATTGAAATTAGATTAAGAGTGATTACAATTAAAAATACAAAGTACCTTCACAAATTTAGCTAAAATAAACCTGCCTCTTAAGGCTACACATCTAAACTATTTATACTAAATGACTACTAGGGTTTCTTCTTGGATTCCACTGCCTTGTATTCTCCTTTGCTTTTCTTGGACAATTTTCGACCCTTGGATTGAAGTGATTGAATCTCGAACCTTTAATCTCTGTTTGGGCGCCAAAGTATAGTGGATTGGTGACCTGGAGTTGGTAACCCGTGACTCTTTCTTGGAGATTGAGAGGGTGTTAGGTATGAATTATGAGGAGAAGTAGGTATTAGTGGGATGGTGCTTTTGATGCCTGGGGGTGGTGTTGCGTGTAGCAGAGGTTGGAGTGGTGGTGGTTGTTTAACTTCTTGATAAATGAATGAAGAAGAAAGGGAGGGGGGGCGTGTTATCTGATTAGGTTAAAAAAGGGGAAGGGGACGTTTTTATTATAACGAAAAAAAGGTTAGAATGGTGTTGGGCTAGGAGATGGGCTGGAGGGGTATGGGCTTATGTTGGTGTGGGCTTATGTTGGTGTGAAATTTATACAAGGGTCCGTTTGATATACCAGCTAAACACCACAAGGACCAATCATGTAATACTCCAAAACTTGAGGATTACTTCTGCCACATTTTGAAACTGCTTCCAAGGGTCAAACTTGACAAGTTATAATTCCACAAGACTTAAAAAAATCATTTTTCTCCAAAATGTAATTCCCGAGGACCACTTTTGTCATTTTTCAAACTGCAGGGACCAAACATGTAAACTTGTTCATTTTTGAAAGATTTTTCACCCAAAGATCATTATTTGGTTTTTTTTTTGGTTTTTAAGAACTTGGTTTGAATTTTCTTTCAAAATAAATGCTCAAGGACTAGTTTTGACAAATTTTAAAAGTTGGGGGGACTGAAACTGCCAATTATGCAAACTTTATTCGTTTTTTCGTTTGTTTTCGATCATTTTGCATTTAAAACATATAAAACATGATCTTTGGGATATTTTCATTATTTTGATGCATTCTTGAGTGTTTTCTCGTGTTTTGGCAGTTAAAATACGGTAAAAATGATGAGTATTTACACACTCATCAATCCCCCCCACTTGAGTATTGCTAGTCCCTAGCAATCTTTTGTGAAAAACTTGATGGATTTGAAAATCTCTTTACCAAAAGCCATCACTTCTGGAGTAGCCAGGTGTAAGAACTGTGGCACACCTGATAACCGTGTAATTTTGAGCAAACCACCAGCTGTCAACAGATTTGATTAGTCTTTACCAAAAGCCGTTTGCTTCTGGACTAGCCAACTCTTGATGGAACAGTCAACATCTTGGTGAGTTGATTACCAATTATGGTTTTTCCACTGCCTTTACCACAAGCCATAATCTTGTAGGCTAGCCAACTCATTTGCTTTTGAGGATATGGGGAGTTGAGGAACCATACAATTTTTGGCAAATTGCAAGCCATCAACAGGTTTGAGTTATCTTTACCAAGAGCCGTTTGCTCCTGGATTAGCCAATCCTTTTTGTTGGTTAGACTTGGCGGACTGATTACCACTAAAATTTTGAAATAAAGTGATTTTTTTTTTTTTTTTAATTTTAGGCCAAAAACGGGAGTACTAGACGATATAGTTTGATAAAATTCGCTAGAATTTTCCCTTCCCCCACACTTAGAGTTGAATATTGTCCTCAATATTCAAAGTCCCGGCTATTATGCCGAAATTTTGAACGTAAGAAGATATCATTAAAAGCTAATTGTGGGAACCTCATTTTTCATTTTTCACTTTATTTATACAACAACACATTTTTTTGTCATTTTCATTTTTTTTTTTTTTTTTTTGAATAAGATGTATACATTGCAAACAACTGCGGGGGGTGGCCACTCCCCCACACTTAGGTGTTAGAAAGTAGAAAGAAATGAGAGACACGGGTGAAAACCCATGTTGTGCTACTGTTTTTGTTTATCGAGTCGCTAGCTTGACTCGATCCCCGAATTCATTGGTCCATGGGGAATGTTTGGAGGTCCGGGACAACCATGGGTGGTAAGTCCCCTGCAAAATAATTCTTTAACCGATGCCCATTTACTTTGAAGTTTGGACTGTCATTTTGAGACAACTCGACGGTACCATATGGAAAAACTTTGGCAACGGTGTAAGGCCCAGTCTAGCGGGTTTTAAGCTTACCCGAAAATATCTTCAATCTAGAATTAAAAAGAAGGACTCGGTCACCAACGTTGAAAACGCGGTTTTTGATTTTTGAGTCGTGGATCTTCTTTGTTTTCTCTTTGTAGATTAAAGAGTTTTCGTACGCTTGATCACGAAGTTCATTAAGTTCATTGAGTTGAACCTTCCTATGATCACCCACGGACTTGAGATCGAAATTTGCATTCTTCAAAGCCCAATAAGCATTCTGCTAGAGCTCAATCGGTAGATGACATGCTTTTCCATACACAAGCTTATAAGGAGTACACCCGATGGGTGTTTTATAAGCCGTGCGAAAAGCCCATAGAGCGTAATCTAGCTTATCCGACCAAGAGGCACGGTTTTCGCCTACGGTTCTTTCAAGAATTCTTTTAAGACCACGGTTTGAAACCTCCACTTGCCCACTCGTTTGTGGGTGATAAGCGGTAGCAATTCGGTGAGTGACACCATACTTGAGCATGACTTTTGCAAATTGGTCATTGCAAAAGTGAGTACCGCGATCACTAATTATAGCGTGGGGAGTTCCAAACCTAGCGAATAGAGATTTTAAAAATTTTACAACTACTCGGGCATCGTTGGTTGGGAGAGCTTTTTCTTCGACCCATTTTGACAAATAGTCAATGGCCACGAGTATGTACTTGTTCCCTCGTGAAGACGGGAACGGCCCCATAAAGTCTATGCCCCAAAGGTCGAAGATTTCACAAACTTGGATGACATTTTGTGGCATCTCATCCCGTTGTGTTATCTTTCCTTGACGTTGACATGAGTCACAAGATTTAACCAAGTCATGGGCGTCTTTGTAAATGGAGGGCCAATAAAAACCCGAATCAAATACTTTTCGAGCGGTGTAGTTCGAGCCATGATGTCCCCCGGTAGGTCCATTATGACAAGCCCTGAGAATTTCCATGGCTTCTTGGCCATGAACACACCTACGAATGACCTGATCCGCACAAATTTTGAATAAATAGGGATCGTCCCAAAAGTAATGATTCACATCTTTGAAAAATTTGTTCTTTTGGTGGGACGACATCCCTTTGACAACAAAATTCCCCGCATGGTAGTTTGCAAAGTCGGCAAACCATGGGATACTAGAATCACCACGAGAAGAAATCACATTAAGTGTCTCGAGAGGAAACGTTTCATTTATTTCCTTTTTCTCAAGAACACCTTGATGAGGATTTTCCAATCGGGAAAGATGGTCAGCAGCGAGGTTCTCGGCTCCTTTCTTATCACGAATGATGATATCAAACTCTTGTAGGAGGAGAACCCAACGGAGCAATCTCGGCTTTGTATCTTGCTTGGCAAAGAGATATTTGAGGGCCGAGTGATCCGTGTACACTATGCATTTAGTCAAGATTAAGTACGGCCGAAACTTCTCAAACGCATACACCACGGCTAGTAATTCTTTTTCCGTTGTGGTGTAGTGAGCTTGAGCTTCGATCAAGGTTTTGCTTGCATAATGAATCGGCTGAAAGTGTTTGGTTTTGCGTTGCCCCAAGACCGCACCTATTGCAAAGTCACTTGCATCACACATAAGTTCGAAAGGTAGGTCCCAATCGGGGGCAACTAGAATTGGTGCCTCGGTAAGCTTTCTTTTGAGAGTTTGGAAAGCTTCGATGCACTCATCGGAAAAGACAAACGGAGTTTCTTTTTCAAGAAGTCGGGTCATAGGCCTAGCTATCTTCGAGAAATCTTGAATAAATCTACGATAAAATCCGGTATGACCCAGAAAACTCCGAACACCTTTAACGGTTGTGGGAGGAGGAAGTTTAGCAATGACATCGATTTTTGCCTTGTCAACCTCAATCCCACTCTTAGAGATCTTATGGCCAAGGACGATTCCTTCCTTGACCATGAAATGACTTTTCTCCCAATTTAGACTAAGATTGGTGTCTTCACACCTTTGAAGCATTTTGTCTAAATTGGAGAGACACGATTCAAATGAATTCCCAACGACCGAAAAATCGTCCATGAAGACCTCCATTGTTTTCTCGATCATGTCGTGAAAAATGGCCATCATGCATCTTTGAAACGTGCCCGGAGCATTGCACAAGCCAAAAGGCATGCGTCGATAAGCAAATGTTCCATATGGACACGTAAAGTTTGTTTTCTCTTGATCTTGAGGGTCGATGGGAATTTGGAAATAACCCGAAAAACCGTCAAGGAAACAATAGTATTTGTTTCCCGCCAATCTTTCGAGCATTTGATCCATGAATGGTAGAGGAAAGTGGTCTTTTCGGGTGGCGTCATTTAACTTTCGATAGTCAATACAAAAATGCCAACCCGTTACCAATCGAGTTGGAATTAACTCGTTATCATCATTTTTAACCACCGTTATGCCACCCTTTTTGGGCACACAATGAACGAGACTCACCCAAGGACTATCCGAGATAGGGTAAATCAAACCGGCATCAAGAAGTTTTATGACTTCTTGCTTGATAACCTCATGAATTTCAGGATTTACCCTTCTTTGTTGTTGAACCGCCGGTTTAAAGTCATCCTCCATCAAAATCTTGTGCATACAAAATTCCGGGTTAATACCCTTGATGTCGGAAAGTCTCCAAGCAATAGCTCGCTTGTGTGACTTTAAGACCTTGAGGAGAGCGGTTTTATTTTCCTCATTCAAGTCTTTGGCAATTATGACGGGAAACTTATCGTCCCCCTCCAAAAATGCATACTCGAGATGAGGTGGAAGTTCCTTGAGTTCAACCTCGGGGAAGTCATCAGTTTTTTCAACATTTTTGACCTCCTCGATATGAAGTTTTTTTTTGAGGATGAGGGGGTGAAGGATCTTCATTCAACAATTTTTCAAGAATAAGAATATCCCCCTCGGAATCAAGATAGTTACTATCAAACTCGTGTGACATTGAGCTATCTTGGGAAAGAAAAGCATTGACCTCTTCCAAAAGAAAGTCACTTCCCTCAAATGGAGTGAGAGAAGGGGAAGAGTCGGCTATGATTGGTGTAGTAGAAGGAGTGGGATTGCCACTCGAAGAAAAACCGAGAACTTCTTGGGAGTACTCCTCAGATGCAACATCAATGACATCAATTCGGTTTATCGATTCGGAGTCAAAATTTGAGGAGTACCTTGAAGTTTGATCAAGGTTAAATGTAACCGCTTCATCACCAACACGTAGAGTGATGTCATGTTCAAAAACATCAATAAGAGCCCGTCCCGTTCTTAGGAATCCTCTTCCAAGAATGAGAGGAACTTTTTGATCCGCATCAAACTCAACAACTACAAAGTCAGCAGGAAAATGGAACTTTCCTACTTTCACGAACACATCTTCGGCAATGCCGATAGGACGAGTGATGGATCGATCCGCAAGCTCGAGAGTCATGCACGTAGGAGTAAGTTCGGGAAGTGAAAGTTTCTTCCACACTAAATGAGGCATTAGGTTGATGCTAGCGCCAAGGTCGGCCAAGGCGAAACATTCAACCATTCTTGGAAAAACATAAGGAATAAGGAATTTTTCAGGATCTCCGAGATTCTCGGGAAGCTTCTTTAGTATAACCGCAGAGCAATTCTCATTTAGTGGAGTTTTTGCCATTTCAAATAACTTTTCCTTGTTACTTAACAAGTTTTTGATAGTTGAAGCAAATTTTGGCATTAACATGATAGCATCCGCAAAGCCTATGTCAAAATGTAATTCTTGGAAGATTTGCAAGAATTTGTCCATTTGGTGACTAGCCTTTTCACGGAGCTTTTAATCGTTCAAACGTGATGGATAAGGTATTGAAGTTTTGGATTGAACGGGATTTTATGAGGGTTCAAAAACAACCCCCGGTTTAGATTTGGTTTTCGGGACAACATGAGGTTGGACGTGTGTGGTACTTGGTGGACTAGTAATTTGCACTTTGTCCTTTGTCGCCTCATGTTCACGTTCCACTACCTTGGGAGGAGAAGTAGAAGAGGTAGTAGGAATCGTGGGTCCATTATAAGAAACACCACTGCGGGTTGTGATCGCCTTTACATCGCCCTTCGGGTTGGCGATCGTGTTGCTTGGTAGCATTCCCGATCCCGAAGGTCGATCATTTAAAGACTTCTTTAGTTCAGAAATTTGAGTGATCAACAACCTATTTGTTTCTTCTTGAGCTTTCATGAATTGTTTCAAAACCTCATCAGATGATGATGGAGGTTGAATAACGGATTGGTTTTGATTTTGAAAATTTTGAGCTCGGTTATTTTGATTGAAAGCTTGGTTTTGAAAATTTCCTTGGCTTGGATTACCATTACCATGAAAGTTGTTTCCTTGATTTCCATAACCTTGATTGCCATAACCTTGATTTCTATTCAAGTTTCCTTGATTTTGAGACCCTTGATTGAAATTCCCTTGGTTTTGAAAACCTTGGTTCATTCGATTTTGGTTTTGGTTATTTTGGTTAGGATTGAAATTTTGGCTTTGGTTTTGATTGAACCCAGGTGGTCCAAGGAAATTGTTAGAACGATAGCTAAGAAGATTTCGGTCCCCTTGCAGTTGGTGAGCATTACCTCCCGTATTGTAGGAACTTTGAGCAGCGTATACGTTCTCTTGAGTGTTGCCAACGACGGCAGGACACTCGGAATAAGAATGTAGACCTCCACATGTTTCACAACTTTGAGCTACGGCTTTGACTTGTTGGTTTTGGATGGTTTGATTCATCCTCAACATAGCCGTAGATAAGTCATCAAGCTTCTTTGTGAGAGTCGCTATTTCATTGGATGCGGGAGTGATAGCTCTACATGACTCGTTCCTCTCGGCTGAGGAGTCCCAAAAATTATGGTGAGCGGTCATGTTTTCAATGAGATCATAACACTCTTCGGCTCGCCTTTTCATAAAGGTACCACCCGCAGCAGCATTGATTGTATCTCAGTGTCTCAGTGTCAACCCATTATAGAAGGTATCTATTTGAGTGACTAACAACATGTTATAATTTGGACACCGATCGATTGAAAGCTTGTAGCGTTCCCATGCCTCGAATAAGGACTCTTCGGGAAGCTGAAGAAAGTTACTAATTTCATTACGTAACTTCGTGACCATAGATGGTGGAAAGTATTTGGCTAAAAATTTAGCAACCATCTCTTCAAAGGTATGAATGGAATTCTTTGGAAGTCGATCAAACCACGCAGTGGCATGATAAGTCAAAGAATATGGAAAGAGGCACAAACGAAGGGCATCATCGGTGACACCGTTTTATTTCATGCTTTGGGTGACGATGAGGAATTTATCGAGATGTTTGTTTGCATCATCACCCGGCAAACCATGGAATTGGCACGAGTTTTGGACTTGTTGTATCATATGATGCTTAAGTCCAAAATCCGTAGCCGCGATGTTGAGAGGGGCAATAGGGCCACCCCTTCCGTGCATAGTAGGTTGACACAATTCCTCCATCGTGCGGAGAACGGGAATTGGGTCATCCTTCGGAGGTTCACGATTATCATCCATTTTCGGAACGGGATTTTCAACAATAGGACGTAGTTCGGTGACGTTTCTAAGTTGACGATTTCGCTTTGATTGTGAATGAGTACGCATGTACCACAAAAAATCAATGTTGGTGTGGGCTTATGTTGGTGTGAAATGTAACAATTCGCATTTTCAGGTTAATTAATTTTTCCCGGAAAATTTCACTATTCACTTTTACTATTCATTTTTCCCGAAATTTTCCCGAAAGTTGATTTTTATTTGATATTCTCGAGTGATAAATCATTTCCATGGCAAATTAAATGTTTGACATCCGTCAGATCATTTTCGTGAAAGTTATTAAGGAATTACATGGAATTACACGTTTTAGGGTAAAACGTCAATCAGAAATTCTACGTACAACGAAACTCGACCGCGTTAAGTGACCCCGCATCAGAAAAATGTTTGACACACTCATGATTTATTTGAGAATTAATCATGACTGAGAAAAACATGACCAAAGACTTCCCGGCAGGTCACCCAAGCCAGTACTATTCTCACATGAGCACGCTTAACCGTATGGGCGATTAACCGTTAGACCACAAAACGCGTTTCTAAGACGATTTGAGTTTTCAAATTATTAGAAAAAGTCAACATATTTTTTCCCTCCTCCATTGACCAAAAATCATTCCTTGACATTATAAGTCATTCCTTGATTTTTAGGCTTACGGTTTGATGTCTAAAAGACATATAATACCAACCGACACTAGACTGAGCCCAGTCTAGACATTATAAGTCATTTTAAATCATTTTTATCACATTAGAAAAGTAACATTTTACTTTTCTCAATTTTACGCAATATTCGTACATTTTACGTATTACGCGTTTTAGACCCGTGTTTCCAGTTTTTAGCAGGGTTTTAGGACCCGATAGATCCTACCACTCATTTTATATTTTATTATGGACTTTATGGACATGTTTAACAATACTTTCAAGTTCCATAATTTTACGACACCCGGTTTTACGTTTTGAGGCTTAATCATTTACGATTGGCATTTCCCGGAGTCAAAACTAACCAAGTATCTTGGATAATACCAAGAAAAGTCCACCCTTGCTCTCCAAGTCCATGTGAACCGCCACTAGGAGGGGGGTTTCACACTTGAGGCTTGATCTTGACCCTTGATTCCTTGGATGATCACATGTGTACAACTTTGGCTCCAAGTAAAACTTGGTCACCAAGTGTTGGTATTTTCCTAGTTATTTCCTAACCTCCTCAAGCCCATATAAATACCCCTCCCTCCTCTTGTTGCCGTGGGTTATATCACACACCAACACCATTCCATTTGCTAATTCTCTTCCAAGTTTCATGCAAGATTCAAGAGCTACAACAACACATAAACTCTAGTTAGGTTTTCATTCATCAAACACTTCCATAACCTCATATACTTGGTGATTTCTCTTGAGTTTGAATCCACTCAAGTCACCTCAACCTTCATCATCCATCTTTCAAGGTTACAAGAGTAGAAAGATTGCATGAAGTGAAGTGGGTTGAAGCAAGTCTATCAAAGTCCTATCCTTACATGTTAACTTCCTTTCATCTTTGAAAGCCAAAAGTTGTGAGCCAAACCCTAACATGATTCTTGTTAAATAATCATATTCATGTTATTTACATATTATTTGTGATATATTATGTCTTGTATTAATGTCCATGATGTATAAAAGTGAGTAAAACAAGTTATTGCACATGATTGATAAGACAAGTTCATAAAACAAGTAAACTAGTGACTTTCTTGGAAAACCACGACCAAAATGGTAAAATTATGATATTGGATCATTACATATTACAGTAGAGGACTTAACAAGGAAACCATAGCAATTTGAACCACCTAAAACGAGTATACGAGTCAAAAGTTACGCCCATTTGAAGTTACCAAAACTTTGCGGCAAACTGCCAAATACCATTCTGATCAAATTTGGGTTTCGAAAGTCCCACTTCTGGTCCGATTCATCAAAAAGTTAAAACACGAAAGTTGTCCGGAACGACGTTTTCGTTCAGGAACAAAGAAGCTCGAGACCTAAAAACACTTTCCGAGTGATAAAATTCTTCAAATTCTAAACAGCCCATTTTTAGGCGAAAGTCACAAGATTATGGTTATACTTTGAAAGGAACAAGAGGTCTTATGACCTATAATCAAGACCACAACCATGGCTAGAGCCAAGGTTGAGTCTCAAGACCATGGAACAATGACCAAAGGTCATGGCAAGGCCATGACGAAATGACCATACAAGCTTACCAAGGCAAATACATGAACTAGAGAAGTTGGCGATAACTTGAACATACAATTTGGATCTACTTCATCTAAAAGGGAACCATGAGATATTACCAAGTGAAAATGGTCATACAAAACTTATGAAACATACCCTAATAACAATCTTCATGTACTAATAAACTTTCCTAAGTTTATTCAAATATCGGACATGTAACCTTTCGGATCAAAACTTATATCTATATATTTCATCAACTACTACAATAGTAGGGAGCCTCATGTGAGGAGTTCATTATGTAAGCCGTCGAGTTGAGTTGTGGATTTACGAGTTAAAGTGTCCTGGCTCCTCGAACGCTTACTAACATGACTTCTGAATTATGTCGGCCCGAACGGTAGTAAACGATATACAAAACATACATGTTCATGAATCTTTTCTTTCAAAGACTTACAATATACATCATACCACATCATGGACTAAATGCAAGATATATATATAGGCACTACTTCATATTCTTTACTCCGATCCTAAGTCGCAACATTCTATTATAGGTTGCTCGTAGAAACCTACACGATCCGACCATTACCTTCATTACTTGCTATCTTACTTAAGGTGAGTTCATAGCCCCACTTTACATTACTTCAATGTTTTACAAACCCTTGGGGGGAATACATGCTATTTATAACCGAGCACAATGTTTTTAAATTGTATGCTTACCTGATTGTTTTATTATCACTAAGTACCAACCTTGCTAAACCGAGATCCTTTATTATGAACCATTTAGTCACTAGCAATAGTGAGCGCGAATATTATTAATAGGCCTATTGGGATTGACGAATCCCATTTGTATTGACTAAGTTCAAACAAATGCAATAATATTTGAGATTTAGGTATGTTAGCAAAGTACCTACCGGGATAAATCTGCCGATCGATATTGGTACACGTTAACGTTATGGTGTCATAAGCTTAGTGTATAATACATGTTCCGGGCGTATAATAACGTAGCCTACCTGTTTTGTTTTCCAAACATTGGTGTGAGCCTATAACTCACACTACCAACATATTGTGTTCAATCGATTTAACAAACTCTATGAATATCACTCAACCTTTGTGTTGACCTCTCAAGCATGTATTTCAGGTTCATGACGATCAAGGATGGCACGGAAGGGCACGGATACTCAAGAGGGCTATAAATTTTATTATCATTCAAAACTCACTTAATGTGATTTGTAAACATGGAACCAATTGGGACCTCATTTTATAATCTCTGATATTTATATATTTTGAATGATACATCTTTTAAAACGACTCAATTGGAGTTCGTTTTCTATTATTGTGACTATTGTGCCGTCGAGTAACACCCAGTTCGAATTCCGCTGCATCCATGAATTGGGGGTGTTACATGAAATTTATACAAGGGTCCGTTTGATATACCAGCTAAACACCACAAGGACCAATCATGTAATACTCTAAAACTTGAGGATTACTTCTGCCACATTTTGAAACTGCTTCAAAGGGTCAAACTTGACAAGTTATAATTCCACAAGACTTAAAAAATTCATTTTTCTCCAAAATGTAATTCCCGAGGACCACTTTTGTCATTTTTCAAACTGCAGGGACCAAACATGTAAACTTGTTCATTTTTGAAAGATTTTTCACCCAAAGATCATTATTTGGTATTTTTTTGGTTTTTAAGAACTTGGTTTGAATTTTCTTTCAAAATAAACGCTCAGGGACTAGTTTTGACACATTTTGGGGGACTGAAACTGCCAATTATGCAAACTTTATTCGTTTTTTTCGATCATTTTGCATTTAAAAACATATAAAACACGATCTTTGGGATATTTTCATTATTTTGATGCATTCTTGAGTGTTTTCTCGTGTTTTGGCAATTAAAATACGGTAAAAATGATGAGTATTTACACACTCGAGTAAAGATCATTTGAGGACCAAACTTTTTTTACATACCAAGGGACTAATCTCCACCCTCCATCTTCCCTCCATCTTTATTTGATCTAATGGATGAGATTAATCCCAACAATTTAAAAAACCCACTTTCATCCTTTTTTTTCAAATATTAATATCTTTCAAACCGTTAATCGTTAAGCGAAAAAAAATATACCGTTACGACGAGCATTTAATTATCTTTCTATAGATAGGCTAATTGATATATTTTCGACATTTTTTTTTTTCGTTTTTTTCACGTTTTTTTTTTCGTGGCCGAAAAAATCATATATGATATTACATATAATATCATATATGATATTACATATCATATATGATATTATATGTAATATCATATATGATATTGCATATCATATATGATTTTTTTTCCGGCCACGAAAAAAAAACGTGAAAAAAATGATTTTTTTTTCGAAAGTATATCAAAGTGCCCATCTATAGAAAGATAATTAAATGCTCGTCGCGATGGTGTAATTATTTTCGCTTAACGATTAACGGTTTAAGAGATATTTAAATTATAAAAAATAGGTGAAATAATAAAATGCTTTTAATCTCAACCATTGATTTCCTTTTTAGATGGATGGTGGGGATGAGTCCCTTGGTATGTGAGGAATGTTTGGTTTGTAGAATAACTCGACTCTTACACACTCATCAGTTATTTTTCGTAATTTTCAAAATTGAAAAGATTTTATTTTTCAAAAGTAAAAAAATAAACTTTTATACGTGGTTAAGTCCCAACAATCTTATAGAGTACCCAAAAGTCCAAAACTAGATCCATTATTATATTAACACAAAAGTTGAAGGGCAAAAATGTATTATTAAAAACTAATATTTTTAATAAAAAAATGTCTGCAACAACTTTTTTATACCGCATCTAATTAGATCTAACTTCATTTATTCTATACATTTCACAAATTTCTCTCTCTATCTCACACAGTAATTTTTCTCAATTAAAACACGTACTAAATTCACACTCTAAATAGTTACTGCATCATAACTATGGTGAAGACGTATAATTGAGTAGTTTAAAATGAAGTGTTGAAGAATTTTAGATTTTATGTATTTTAAATTTATCTAAGTGTATTTGAATGATCGATATAATAGTTGTAAAGAAGTAATTCAATAGGTTATGTTTTTGTGGCAAATTTTTGTAGCGTGAATCGTGTTTTAGATGTAGAAAAGTGTTTTAAGTATAGATTAGGTTAGGCGTATAGTGTTTAAGTAATTGATGCATTTTCTGTAATGCACTTATGCAATAGCTTCTTGTATTAAGTTTATTTCTATACTCAATTTTGTATGTGAAATCTTATATTATTGTGTATTATATTTAAAACGCTTTGATTGTATCAGGTAAAGAGTCTGATGCTCTGAAGGTAAAACGCTTTGCACTGAAAGGATCAACAATTCGAGCTAAGGATATGATTTTCCGTAGTAGTATTAGCAGTAAGAAAAAGTATGATAATAATGGTAGCAGAGTAAAGTTTTTAAGTTCTGATGTCATAGAGGAAACTAAGAGAAAATTACTTAATGATTTTGTTTAGAAGCAATTTTAAGATCAAATGATTGTAGCATTATTTCAGTTAATAAAATTTGTGGTAAGTCAAATGTGGAAGTTATTAAAGCTAAAAAAAGGAAGAGAAAGAATAATGATTCAAAAAACGGAAAGTTCATCATGAAGTTTGTGTTTCAGAAAATGAGTTTGTTGAGGAATCGGAACTTTATGTTGAAGTTGACAAGTCTAAAAAGATTAAGAAGAAGAATACTGTTTCTGTTGATGAAAATTCTGAGGTTGATGATGGATGGTTATCTCTTAGAACAAGGGCTTCTCCGAAAGTTCTGTATAGTTTGATGAGTAAATTGACATTAGTTCAAAGAAAGGATTTAATTGAAATTGGTTTTGGATCGCTTTACAATATGGCAGCAGAAGAAATCCCAGTTAAAATAGGTCATTTTGTTGCTGACAATTTCTTTCCAAACGAGATGAAACTCAAGCTTCAGAATTACGATATAGAAATAACACCATAATTAATTCATTCAGTTTTGGGTGTGCCTTTTGGAGGTATAGATTTTCATCATTTGGCTAAGAGAAGGGTTTCTAATTTAAGTCGAAGATGGTACTTGCAATTTATAGGTAGGTATCCAACACCTAAGAAAGTTGCTGATGTGGTCAAACAAACTAAAGTTGATGGAATTCTATTCAAATTGAGCATACTTGTTCTATTTTCAAAGTTTTTTGGATTAGGAGGAAAGGGTGAATAGTGTAGGCCTCAAGAAATTCTCAAGTATATTTGTGAAGATACAAAAATTTCAAATATAGATTGGTGCAAGTACGTGTATGACAGTTTGAAAGTCAGCAAAGAAGGTTGGGTGAGAGATGATTCTGCAATTTACTATTCTGGACCTCTGACAGCACTTATTGTAAGTGTTCATTTCTATACATTAATATTATTATTTTTTATCAATTGTTCACATGTGAAAATTTTATTTTATACTTTTTTTTAGCTCATGATAAAAAAAAAAGTTCTTGGAGAAGATAGACAGTAACGGTAGTTTGAATTTCGATAGTAGTTTAATATTTGAAAAAAAAATTCACTTATGAAGAAAATAATATTTTAATGAGTAAGTTGCTTAAATAATACATGTTAAATTTGTTTACCTTTGAAAAAATTGAAGTTAACTTTTTTTTTCTTCACATGTGAAATGTTTTTCATATATGAAAAAAATTCGGAATTTTTCTTCACATATAAATTTTTTTTTCACATGTGAAGAAAAAAAAAATTGAAACGTTCAATTTTCACATGTGAATATTGTTTTTCATATGTTACTAAAATTAATTTCAAAAAAAAATTTCAAAAAAATAATTTTAGAATTTTTTTTCAGATATGAAAATTATATAATTAGATTTTACTTTATACTTAATATTTAAATTTTTCACATATGAATTTTTTTATTATTATTTATTTTATTTTATTTTATTTTTTTGATTTTTTTGAAAAATAATTACTCTTGTTTAATTTTGCAGCTTATTTATCTTCATTGCACGAAATGTGAATCAGTATGTTTGCGACATGAAATTCCTGCAATCTCTTTATGGACTACTGATATGATTAAAAAGAGGCAGAGTTTCGAAATTAATAATGATGGTTTTGGTATTCTTGATAGATATGAAGATGATATACATGACAGTGAGTTTTCAAGAAGAAAAGTTTGTTTTAATAATATTATATTGTAGTATTAATTTGTTTTAATAATATAATATTTATTTATTTATTTTAATTTTTTTTAAACAGTCGCAATCAAAACAGGATATACTTGATCGGAAAGTTGATTTGCTTTACTCAATAGTTAATGATTTGGAATATGATTTCACTTTATGGTTTAGTGAAGATCGAGATAATCCAAGTGTAATATACTCTAATATAAGAACATGGATGGTTATGTAATTTAGGATGATTAAAGATGTAGTTTCTAGTGAGAAGTTAGAGAGAGAATGAGATGAGAGAATTGGGAGCCTTGTATGAGAAAACTTGTTGAATTTTAGATTGCAAATGAAGGTCCAACCCTTTCCCATGGGTGGGAAAGGGTATATATAGTTACAATGTAAACGCCCCTTGAAACGGGCTGTAGAGCGGGCTGACAGTGGGTAAGAGACCCGACCCGACTCCACAAATACTAACTAATACTAAACTACTTTCTAACTAATATGATAAACACTACGAGCTACAATATGCAAAACTATACTTGGGGTGACCGAGTCTTTATATTAATAAACGTATTCCTAACAATCTCCCCCTAAGGGAGGTCACCCCAGAAAATAAGTATTGAATCATAGCATTCAAGTCTTTGATGACATCTTTGTAGCTCGTAGTCTTTAGATTCTTCATTGTTGAGATCTTTGTGCATTAAGTGGTAGACTCTAGATGACACCTTCAATGTGATGGATGATCTTAGGAAATAGCTTCGACTTCATCATCCATATGAGTGTCTCAGGGTCATCTTTGAGTAATAACGTCTCCGTGTGATATGAACCTCTTTGTGTTGGCATACTCACACTTTTCAGGATCATGATCTTCTTCATCAGAGTTGAGGAAGCAAGGTTGAAGCCCATTCAATGATCATGATATCTTTGAGTTATGAAGTTGAAGTGTGAGCATGTGTTGATGGATCAGCATCTTTTCAGCAATCAACTGCAACCATTAGAAATTCCTGCAAGTAGACAGTTAGCAACAAATCATCCGGTATTTATAGGTTTGGAGTCAGAGATTGTCAACAACATAGTGTGAAGACTCCTTCTAATCCTTACCAAGACCGTTCCCAATCGGTAAACCCTGAGAGGATTTACGCGAACAACCTAAGTAGATCAACGAATGCGTGAGTCGCTAGAGATCACTCCACGACTGTTGACCGTTTGTAACCATCGCGACCACTAAGCGTAATCCACAAGGAATTACCTAAGTGACTTGCTTTCAAGGCTGCTTGATGTTGACCCTGGCAAGAATTTCCATTCAATCACAGGGAGTTACTATAGCAACGTCCCTCATAAATGTTCGGGCAGATTGCTAAGATCTGCGTAGGACTCATAAGTTTACCACTGGTGTCCTTAATGTTGAACAACCAGGGTAGAAGTAGCACGTGTTCCTATGAGATCTTTTATGCATCTCGAGGCTCTAGACTCAATAAGTGCATTTGGTTTTCCTATGCGGAGATTAGGGAGAGGTCTCCTGCTTCAATATCAACCATCTCTAAGAGATAAGTTGATAGATTACACCGGTTCCCCGTGAGACTGAAACAAGTTCTTTTAAGAGAACTTAAGTGTCTAGAAGGTTTAGTGCATTGCGTCACAGGGTCCATGACGTCTTGTATTCAATACCGATGTCGCCTTAGCAACCATCAGTAGATTATGAATTGAACCCGGTTTCTGCCCTAAGGTTGAATAATTGGAGGGCTATTTCTTTTCACCCTTTCTCACTTCATTTCTTTTTAATTCTTCAACCCCTTCTTTCTCCATTCTCACATTTCTCCTTTTTTTTCATGATCATACCTACGGACTTTCTAATACGATCTATTCGGTATTGCCCATGGGTAGATCCCTCCGGTTCTGGCGGATCATAGGACGGTTTTCCTAACCTTAGCCACCTTATAACTTCATGACTATCCTATGTTGCCATACACCAAATCATTGAAAATTCTCTCAACGTGTTAATGATTTGAGAAACACACTTTGTTAACACATTGAGAGTTTTGTTATTTTCAAATGCTCCCCCTTAACATGTGCTCATAAGTATTGATTTGAAAATTTGCACATGTCGGGAAGAGTTGCACTTTTGAATTGATCTACCTTGAGTGAACATGACTGGGCATTCGAGACACGCATACATCACTAGATAAACTAGCTTGAAGTTATTACCTGGCTCGATCAGATTCACCCAAGGTTTCTCGAACTGGTACATTCTACTTAAACTAGTTGATGAGTGTGTAAATACTCATCATTTTTACCTTATTTTAACTGCCAAAACGCGTGAAAACACTCAAGAATGCATCAAAATAATGAAAATATCCCAAAGATCATGTTTTATATGTTTCAAATGCAAAAATGATTGAAAACAAACGAAAAACGAACAAAGTTTGCGTATTTGGCAGTTTCAGTCCCCCAACTTTCAAAAATTATCAAAACTAGTCCCTGAGCCTTTATTTTGAAAGAAAAGTCAAACCAAGTTCTTAAAAATCAAAAGTTACCAAATAATGATCTTTGGGTAAAAATCTTTCAAAAATGTACAAGTTTACATCTTTGGTCCCTCAAGTTTCAAAGTTTGGCAGTATTGGTCCCTGTACTCTCAAAAAATGGCAGAATTGGTCCCTGGTGGAATATTTTGAAGGAAAAGTCACTTTGGTTCTTGGAATCTCACAGATTGTCAAATTTAGTCCTTGGAATGAACTTTTGGAGAATTTACACTAAGGTCCCTCAAGTTTCAACAATTGTCAATTTTGGTCCCTGGTGATTAAATCATGGAATGCATCATTTGAGGTCCTCAGGAAATGAAAGATTTTCAAATGTAGACCCTTGTCACAAAATTTGGAAAGTTGCTAAATTCAGCCCTCAACTTGGCAGAAAATTACAACAATGGTCCTTGTGGTATTTTGAATATAAACCAAACAGATCCTAAACTATTAATACTACTCCCTAAACCAAAACCCAAGGCCTGATACAACAAACACAACCCACCCTTTAACCCTTTAAACCACCCCAGGCCCAAGTTACACCCCAAGCCCAATCACTACCCCGTATATTTGGTCAACAGGTCAACAAGAGTCAAACGTAAGGGTCAAACAAAAACACCTTTCCCCTTCCCACCCTTTTACCCAGACAAACACCACCACCCCGACCACCATAGCTTTTCTACAACACCACTACCATACTCCACCTTCACCTCAAAACTCTCCCCCTCTCACTACTCCCCAAAACTACCTAACCCTCCTCCTCACAATTTTGTACCTAACACCCCCAGCTCATCAATCCACTTAAAATACATTTTGGCGCCAAAACCCATTCTACAGCTAGGATCAATCTCAGAGCAATTGGACGGTTGGGATTCATTCGCAAGGTCACAAGGAAGAGTTTACAGCTGTTGTCCCTCAGTGAAGAAGCACAAGTGCAAAGTTCTACCTACCACTTATTGTATTATAAATAGAAGACCAATGAAAGCCATTAGGGCATCCTATCTTTGTAATTTTTTCTTTTTTAGTTTCAACTTTCCATTGTACTTTCAGATTTTTAGTTAAATTGAAGTTTCACTCAAGTTAATTTAAATCCGTATTTTCAAGTCAAATTCTAAGTTACTATTTGTTTTAGTTAGATGCAAGCTGTAGTGTTTTAAAATGATCTGTGAACATTATTGAAGTTATTTTGAAGTGAAAAGAAAGCATCAATCCAGAAAAGAAAAAAAAAGAAAAAAATTACAAGGAAAATCAAAGAGAAAAATAAAAAAAAATGAAGAAGGAAAAGTCAGAAGCAGTAGCAGAAATGGTAATGGAACATGGTTTAGAGTCCCATGGGGGACATTAAGTTGTGATTTAGTTCTTGGTTCTCAGATCTACCATATGCTTGGATGTCAAGTAGGCTTTTGTCCATTGTTTAGCTATAATTTGTTCTCTTTGGTATTTCTTGTTAAGTGTTGTTATTATCTGCTTATATGGGTTTCCTTAATCATTTTATCAGCTAATTAGTCTAGTTTATAAATCAATTTGTTAATTTGCTTTGAAAATCTTTGAAAACAGTTACAAAAAGGGGTGTTTGGAATAGGTCCTTAAGCTCATTGGTTGCTGTTCATTTGGTCCAAACTTGTGTAGGTTAAGTCATTGGAGTAGTATACAGTTTATTGCAGCAAAGTACTTGGTCACACATACTCAGAAAGTCAAAATTTACTTGCAATCATTCTCAAATTTGTATAACCTTGAAACTGTTTAGGGTGTGGTGATCAAAGAACCACATTATTGTTTGTGTTGGTGTAATTTGTGCTCAATCAAGTTTATTATGCACAATTAAGTAGAACCAAGCTGTTAAAATTGGATTTGGTCAAAGAAACATTGCAATTTTAAAAGTCAGCATATACTGACTGGGCTACAATTTAACATGGTTGTTGCATGCTGAATTAAGGACCAATCAGTGGTCAATTGGTGTGTATAGCATAGGGCTTTTACGTTTTTCATATTCTCTGCTTGGTAGTCTTCACTTTGCCCCTCTTAGGTTCTAGATTATAGCTTATTAGGACAGCTTATTAGGTCTGCAAAGTTGATAGGTTAGAGTTGTTTTGCTGGTCTTTCAGTTGGTATGCAAAAGTGCATATTGGTTTGTAATCTGGTCTTCCTTGCTTCATTTGAGCTCCCCTAGGTGCATTTGAGTGTTTTGTTTACATTTTTGTTACTGTGCTTATCTGCTGTGCTAATTTGCTTATTTGAAACTGTTTTTCTCATTTATATTTGCATTTTCTTTTATTTTAAATCATTTTAATTAGTAATTAATTCATAATAAATAGAGTTTTTATTGAAAAATAGATTTTCTTTCTTTAAAATTTTTCTTTTATCAGTAGGATCTTAAGAAAATTAATTGGAAACCCGTAGGACCTTTGTAGCTCAAATTTCACGTTTTATTTTGTACGTTGACGTTTATTTTAAAATAAACGTCGCGTTTTAAATTTAGATTACGTTTTAGGTTTCCCCGTTTCCTATAACATGTTTCCCGTAGCATTTTAGGTTATTTTAAATAATTCATAGCATTCCCTAGTTTAATTTTCTATTTAGGTTACGTTTATTCCATTTTCGTTCGTTAATTCGTAATTTTCGTTAATTTAACGTATTACAAAACCAAACAATCTTTCACAACCAAACATACGAGGTTTTAATCTCGATCTCACTCGAAGCTTTCCATTCACACCTCGTACGACCCGGGAAATCACTTCCCGGTCTCACAATTTGAATATCACTTTCACAAGTTTTGCGAGCTAATCGTTCTCCTAAACGGTTTACTCGTATTCTTTCACGTCTATTTGTTTCACGATAAATTATACTTCACGTTTGTTGATATTTTTGATAAATTGTTTTTGCACACACCAAAAGACAACGAATCAAATGGTGCCGCTGCCGGGGAGGCTGTGTGTCGAAAGTCTCGATAAGATTTAGACGATTAGTCTTGTAGAACCTTCGCAAGAAGTTACGCTTTTATAAAACGTATAAAAAACCAAAAATATTTCTCTTTTGTTTCTATATATGTATTATATCTATATAAGATAAAGAAAAACACAAAAAGATTTTCCCGTTTCTTTGTTTAATAATAACAACATTAAAATCTTACCACCGCAAACCAAGGCAGAACACCTACCAACTGGGGGTGTGACCATAATAAGTTCCCAAACCAAAGATCAAAACTTGCCTTTGTATCACTTGCGTTTTGGAAAACTTTTAATCGATAAGCTTACACTAAGAGGAGTCGAAACGGTATAGGGCGATCCAACGAACTTCGCCCTAGTGAGAAATCCATTCTTTTCTCCCGCTCCTTGTACATTTATCCTTAAAGGTTAACCTTGCGTTCTTGATTATTGGTTTAAGTTCCCTTGTCGTTAAAGTGGTATTGTTTTAATTTATTTTTTGTGGTGCATGCGTACTCATTCACAATCGAAGCGAAATCGTCAACAAAGAAACGTCACCGAACTACGTCCTATTGTTGAAAATCCCGTTCCGAAAATGGATGATAATCGTGAACCTCCGAAGGATGACCCAATTCCCGATCTCCGCACGATGGAGGAATTGTGTCAACCTACTATGCACGGAAGGGGTGGCCCTATTGCCCCTCTCAACATCGCGGCTACGGATTTTTGACTTAAGCATCATATGATACAACAAGTCCAAAACTCGTGCCAATTCCATGGTTTGCCGGGTGATGATGCAAACAAACATCTCGATAAATTTCTCATCGTCACCCAAAGCATGAAACAAAACGGTGTCACCGATGATGCCCTTCGTTTGTGCCTCTTTCCATATTCTTTGACTCATCATGCCACTGCGTGGTTTGATCGACTTCCAAAGAATTCCATTCATACCTTTGAAGAGATGGTTGCTAAATTTTTAGGCAAATACTTTCCACCATCTATGGTCACGAAGTTACGTAATGAAATTATTAACTTTTGTCAGCTTCCCGAAGAGTCCTTATTCGAGGCATGGGAACGCTACAAGCTTTCAATCGATCGGTATCCAAACCATAACATGTTGTTAGTCACTCAAATAGATACCTTCTATAATTGGTTGACAATGAGACACCGAGATACAATCAATGCTGCTGCGGGTGGTACCTTTACGAAAAGGCGACCCGAAGAGTGTTATGATCTCATTGAAAACATGACCGCTCACCATAATTTTTGGGACTCTACAGCCGAGAGAAACGAGTCATGTAGAGCTATCACTCCCGCATCTAATGAAATAGCGACTCTCACAAAGAAGCTTGATGACTTATCTACGGCTATGTTGAGGATGAATCAAACCATCCAAAACCAACAAGTCAAAGCCGTAGCTCAAAGTTGTGAAACGTGTGGAGGTCCACATGAGTGTCCTGCCATCGTTGGCCACACTCAAGAGAACGTATACGCTGCTCAAAGTTCCTACAACACGGGGGGTAATGCTCACCAACCGCAAGGGGTCCAAAATCTTCTTAGCTATTGTTCTAACAATTTCCTTGGACCACCTGGGTTCAATCAAAAGCAAAGCCAAAGTTTCAATCCTAACCAAAATAACCAAAACCGTAACCAAAACCAAAATCGAATGAACCAAGGTTATGGTAATCAAGGTTATGGAAATCAAGGAAACAATTTTCATGGTAATGGTAGTCAAAACCAAGGAAATTTCCAAAACCAAGCTTTGAATCCAAATAATCGAGCTCAAAATTTTCAAAATCAAAACCAATCCGTTGTTCAACCTCCATCATCATCCGATGAGGTTTTGAAACAATTCATGAAAGCTCAAGAAGAAACAAATAGGTTATTGATCACTCAAATTTCTGAACTAAAGAAGTCTTTAAATGATCGACCTTTGGGATCAGGAACGCTACCAAGCAACACGATCGCTAACCCGAAGGGCGATATAAAGGCGATCACAACCCGTAGTGGTGTTTCTTATAATGGACCCACGATTCCTACTACCTCTTCTACTTCTCCTCCAAAGGTAGTGGAACGTGAACTTAAGGCGACAAAGGAAAAAGTGCAAATTAGTAGTCCACCAAGTACCACACACGTCCAACCTCATGTTGTCCTAAAAACCAAATCCAAACCGGGAGTTGTTTTTGAACAATGGAAAATCCCGTTCAATCCAAAACTTCAATACCTTATCCATCACGTGTGAACGATCAAAAGCTCCGTGAAAAGGCTAGTCACCAAATGGACAAGTTCTTGCAAATCTTCCAAGAATTACATTTTGACATAAGCTTTGAGGATGCTATCATGTTAATGCCAAAATTTGCTTCAACTATCAAAAACTTGTTAAGCAACAAGGAAAAGTTATTTGAAATGGCAAAGACTCCACTAAATGAGAATTGCTCCGCAGTTATACTAAAGAAGCTTCCCGAAAAGCTCGGAGATCCTGGAAAATTCCTTATTCCTTGTGTTTTTCCAGGAATGGTTGAATGTTTCGCCTTGGCCGATCTTGGCGCTAGCATCAACCTAATGCCTCATTCCATGTGGAAGAAACTTTCACTTCCCGAACTTACTCCTACGTGCATGACTCTCGAGCTTGCGGATCGATCCATCACTCGTCCTCTCGGCATTGCCGAAGATGTGTTCCTAAAAGTAGGAAAGTTCCATTTCCCTGTTGACTTTGTAGTTGTTGAGTTTGATGCGGATCAAAGAGTTCCTCTCATTCTTGGAAGAGGATTCCTAAGAACGGGACAGGCTCTTATTGACGTCTTTGAACATGAGATCACTCTACGTGTTGGTGAGGAAGCGGTTACATTTAACCTTGAACAAACTTCAAGGTACTCCTCAAATTTTGACTCCGAATCGGTAAACCGAATTGATGTCATTGATGTTGCATCTAAGGAGTACTCCCAAGAAGTTCTCGGTTTTTCTTCGAGTGGCAATCCCACTCCTTCTACTACACCAATCATTGCCGACTCTTCCCCTTCTCTCACTCCATTTGAGGGAAGTGACTTTCTTTTGGAAGAGGTCGATGCTTTTCTTTCCCATGAGAGCTCAATGTCACACGAGTTTGATAGTAGCTATCTTGATTCCGAGGGGGATATTCTTATGCTTGAAAAATTGTTGAATGAAGATCCTTCACCCCCTCATCCTCAAAAAGAACTTCATATCGAGGAGGTCAAAAATGTTGAAAAAACTGATGACTTCCCCGAGGTTGAACTCAAGGAACTTCCACCTCATCTCGAGTATGCATTTTTGGAGGGAGACGATAAGTTTCCCGTCATAATTTCCAAAGACTTGAATGAGGAAAATAAAACCGCTCTCCTCAAGGTTTTAAAGTCACACAAGCGAGCCATTGCTTGGAAACTTTCCGACATCAAGGGTATTAACCCGGAATTTTGTATGCACAAGATTTTGATGGAGGATGACTTTAAACCGGCGGTTCAACAACAAAGAAGGGTAAATCCTAAAATTCATGAGGTTATCAAGCAAGAAGTCATAAAACTTCTTGATGCCGGTTTGATTTACCCTATCTCGGATAGTCCTTGGGTGAGTCCCGTTCATTGTGTGCCCAAAAAGGGTGGCATAACGGTAGTTAAAAATGATGATAACTAGTTGATTCCTACTCGATTGGTAACGGGTTAGCGTGTTTATATTGACTATCGAAAGTTAAACGACGCCACCCGCAAAGACCACTTTCCTCTACCTTTCATGGATCAAATGCTCGAAAGATTGGCGGGAAACGAATACTATTGTTTCCTTGACGGTTTTTCGGGTTATTTCCAAATTCCCATCGACCCTCAAAAACAAGAGAAAACAACTTTTACGTGTCCATATGGAACATTTGCTTATCGACGCATGCCTTTTGGCTTGTGCAATGCCCCGGGCACGTTTCAAAGATGCATGATGGCCATTTTTCACGACATGATCGAGAAAACAATGGAGGTCTTCATGGATGATTTTTCGGTTGTTGGGAATTCATTTGAATCGTGTCTCTCCAATTTAGACAAAATGCTTCAAAGGTGTGAAGACACCAATCTTAGTCTAAATTGGGACAAAAGTCATTTCATGGTCAAGGAAGGAATTGTCCTTGGCCATAAGATCTCTAAAAGCGGGATTGAGGTTGACAAGGCTAAAATCGATGTCATTGCCAAACTTCCTCCTCCCACAACCGTTAAAGGTGTTCGGAGTTTTCTAGGTCATGCCGGCTTCTATCGAAGATTCATTCAAGATTTCTCGAAGATAGCTAGGCCTATGACCCGACTTCTTGAAAAAGAGACTCCATTTGTCTTTTCTGATGAGTGCATCGAAGCTTTTCAAACTCTCAAAAGAAAGCTTACCGAGGCACCAATTCTAGTTGCCCCCGATTGGGACCTACCTTTCGAACTTATGTGTGATGCAAGTGACTTTGCCATAGGTGCAGTCTTGGGGCAACGAAAAACCAAGCACTTTCAGCCGATTCATTATGCAAGCAAAACCTTGACCAAACCTCAAGCTCACTACACCACAACGGAAAAAGAATTACTTGCCGTGGTGTATGCGTTTGAGAAGTTTTGGCCATACTTAATCTTGACTAAATGCATAGTGTACACGGCTCTTAAATATCTCTTTGCCAAGCAAGATACAAAGCCAAGATTACTCCGTTGGGTTCTCCTCCTACAAGAGTTTGATATCATCATTCGTGATAAGAAAGGAGCCGAGAACCTCGCAGCTGACCATCTTTCCCGATTGGAAAATCCTCATCAAGGTGTCCTCGAGAAAAAGGAAATAAATGAAATGTTTCCTCTCGAGACACTTAATGTGATTTCTTCTCGTGGTGATTCTAGTACCCCATGGTTTGCCCATTTTGCAAACTACCATGCGGGGAATTTTGTTGTCAAAGGGATGTCGTCCCACCAAAAGAACAAATTTTTCAAAGATGTGAATCATTACTTTTGGGACGATCCCTATTTATTCAAAATTTGTGCGGATCAGGTCATTCGTAGGTGTGTTCATGGCCAAGAAGCCATGGAAATTCTTAGGGCTTGTCATAATGGACCCACCGGGGGACATCATGGCCCGAACTACACCGCTCGAAAAGTATTTGATTCGGGTTTTTATTGGCCCTCCATTTATAAAGACGCCCATGACTTAGTCAAATCTTGTGACTCATGTCAACGTCAAGGAAAGATAACACAACGGGATGAGATGCCACAAAATGTCATCCAAGTTTGTGAAATCTTTGACATTTGGGGCATAGACTTTATGGGGCCATTCCCGTCTTCACGAGGGAACAAGTACATACTCGTGGCCGTTGACTATTTGTCAAAATGGGTCGAAGCAAAAGCTCTCCCAACTAACGATGCCCGAGTAGTTGTAAAATTTTTAAAGTCTCTATTTGCTAGGTTTGGAACTCCCCGCGCTATAATTAGTGATCGCGGTACTCACTTTTGCAATGACCAATTTACAAAAGTCATGCTCAAGTATGGTGTCACTCACCGACTTGCTACCGCTTATCACCCACAAACAAGTGGGCAAGTGGAGGTTTCAAACCGTGGTCTAAAAAGAATTCTTGAAAGAACCGTAGGCGAAAACCGTGCTACTTGGTAGGATAAGCTAGATGATGCTTTATGGGCTTTTCGCAATGCTTATAAAACACCTATCGGGTGTACCCCTGATTGGGTCTAAACCTTCAGATTATTATTGACCAAGGTCAACAAGTCAAAGACAGCCTAGAATCAATACTCCGGTGATAGTATAGTGTATTCCCGGGTCGTTAAAGTCCCGACGAGATTGAAATGGTGCTTTTGGAATCGTTTATGAGAAAGTGGCACTGAGGACAGTAGCCAGATGATGTGGGAATGATATTGCTACTGTTATTTTGGTATTGACAAACAGATATAATATTCACAATAATCAGATACCAGATATATGCACAAATTGACAATTAAGATCACGTATCGGACTGGAAAAGTGGGTTTTTAGTAATTATCAAACTACAGGGGGTATTTTTGACACTTTTCAAATCTTAAAATTAAAAATGAAAAAGAAATTATAAAAGTGATTAAAATAATATTAAATTATTATTTAATTAATTAAACTATTTAAAATCTAAATTAAAATCTAATTTAATTAAACTAAAAATGACAAATGATTTAAATTACACTAAAAATTAACAAAAATATTTTCTAAACCTAAATTAGAACTTGAAGAAAGTATAAAAAATTAAAAATAATATTTTTGTCTTTTTGTGGTTTTGTTATTAATTAAAAACTATTTAACTTAATTAAACTAATTAAACTACTTTTAATTAATATTAATACTAAAGTGACTTAGAAAATTAAGATAAAATTTATAAAATTACTTAACCATTACAGGAATCCTACAAAATTATAAAAAAACTCTAAAAATTATGTTTAAGATTAATCTACTAATTAATTACCTTTTAATTAACTTAAGTCTATTTTAAACAAATAAAATAAGAAAATTAGAAAATGAACAGTAGAATATCAAATTTTATTTTCTAAAAACTTATTATACTATATTAGAACTAGGAAAATTATAAAAACTAGATTTAACCTTATAAAAACTAATTAAGCTATTTAATATTTGATATTAATTAATAATAAAGAAAATTAAAATTAAATCTAAATAACACTAAATGACAAAATAAAAATCTGAAAAAATTATCAAAATTACTTTACTATATGAGGTATTTAATAAAAATATAAAAACACTAGTGACTTAATTAAAATATAAAAATGAAAATTAAAATTAACTTGAATTAAATAGAAACTATCACTTATTTTAAAACTAATTTTTTTTGGATTTTTCTTTTACAAACTTAATTTACACCTAAAAACAAAGACTTTTTATGAAAACAACTATTTTAAAACTTCAAAATAAGCTGTGCACACCCCTTTGGCTTATACAGTTGACTTTGTTTGACTGTTTGGTCAAATAAGGTCAAATGACCTAAGGTGGGGTCCACAATGGTGAAAGTGAGTACCAATAAGCTTGAAAGATTTGAATAAGCCAAGAATAACAAGAGATAAGCACAATTAAGCTATTTCAAACCAAATAAGCACTTTAGCACTATTGAATTAAAACACAGATGGGGGACAAACTTTAGAGCTTATTCTAGGTGGGGTCCACAGTCCTAGGGGTCAAACTAATGGTCAAAAGGGGTAGCCAGGTAGGAGGGGGGTTGGGACAATCCAAAACCTTGGTGTGGGAACCACTGTAGTGGCCACAAAACACCACCCAAGTGGGTGGTTTGAGTGGGTGACTGCTGATACAGAACAGATACTTGCCCTGCAGTCCTCTTTGGAGGATTGTGGGGCCCACAAGATAAATCCTAAAAATCTAGGAACAATGGGATCTTAAAGAAGAGGTGATATGCTATGATTAAGAACAAGTTTTAATTCCTAAATCCTCATACAAAATTCTAAATAAATCATGCCAAATTTGAAATTTTCTAAGATGATGAACTTTGACTTTTTAAGCAAAACTTGCAAATTGACTTTTTTTTGAACTTTGGGCTTAATCTATAAGCTGAATAAGATGTATTAAGCTATTCTAAGGTTCATACAAGCTACTCCAACAACTTTAGAAGTGAAATGATGAGATTACATGTCCCTAATCTAAACAGTTAACTGATGAGAGTGAATCAAGGAGATTTTTGACTTTTGCAACTATAATACCAAGTTTTATGACTTACTAAACCTTTTTAGACCTAATGTGACTTAGTTAAGCAAAGGACAACAACAAAAACTAACTAAAACCTTATGAAAACCCCTGAACCAAACACTCCTTATTGTTGACTGAAATGAGATTTTCAATGATTATCACAGATTTAGACCATAACTTGCATACACAGGGTTGTATTATGATAATTGAGACTGAGTTGGACACAAATACACTAACAACTACATCAGAAACCTAGGAATCACTAATCATGTTTATAACTTGAGAAAAATAAAACTTAAAGCAATTATGAAATCTAATATACAAGCATGTAAGATTTATATTTTTATCTAAAAACTCTAATGAAACATTAAAAACACCAATAAACCAAACCAAAAGCAATTGCACAGTAAAGTACCAAAATTTAAGAAAGAGCTTACAAAAGGCTTATGAGCTGAGAGTTATTAACCAGGGAACTAGACCATCACCTAACCACTCCCATGAGCTCTAAACCAGAATTCATCCAAGTTTAAACTTTCTTCTTGCTTTGATCCTTCATGAACATTGATTTTTATTTTTAATCTATTTTATTTTTTTATTTTTGAGAATTTATGGATACTGAGTAAGACTTACTCAGTGAGCCTTGAGAACTTTTTAAAAACTTAAAGTAGAGCTTAATGGAACTGAAAATAACAAGAACAACAATCTATAACATTAATTAAGTAAATTTGTCAATTTTACTTCAAAAATGCCAAAATGAGATTCACCAAAGTAAACTTGAAATTGATACTGCTGAAAGTTAAACTACATTGGAAATGTGAAATACAAGCTTTGAATACTGGGAATTACAACTGAATTGCTAAATTAATTTACCTACGATTATACTAAACTACAACTACTCTAATTTATATTTCTTCCCTGCTCCTCTTCATCTTTATAGCATCTAAAAAGGTTTGTGGGTCCCATAGGGTCAAATCCCACCTCTCATAGCAGCCAATAGGAGTCTCTTGTTCTTATTGCAATTTTTGGCGGGAAAGACATTTTCTTGCAATTTGCTCTGTTAACAGACCCTAGGGGGGAGGGGGTGGAAGTGATAGGTGATGTGATTGGATGTTGGGAGGTGTGAGGAGAAGATAAGGGTGCAAGTGGAGATGGTGGAGTGGTATTGCAGGGGGGGGGGGAAATGGTGGTTTGAGAGGGATGGTATTGGTGGGAAGCTGGTATTTGTGTTGACCGGGGTCAAACAAGGGGGGTGGACTGGGTTTAGTGTATGGGCTGGTGAAATGGAATGGGCCAAGGGTGGGCTTAGGTTTTAGGTTTTATTTATATTTGGTCCGGTTTGGTTTTTAGCTTAAATAAACACAAGGACCAATTGTGTAAATATTTGAAAGTCCAGGGGCCTGAAGTGACATCATTCCAAAATTATCCAAAGGGACCATTCTTGCCATGTTTGATAACCTAAGGACCAATGTTGCCAATTTCCAATATTTCATACCCCGGGGACCATTCTTGCCAAGTTTGTAAAGGTGAGGGACCATTTTGCAATTTTCTGAATTTGTGAAGGGTTGAACCTGTAAATTCTCAATAAATACCACAAGGACCAATTATGTCATTAATGAATAGTACAAGGTTTGTTTTTAATATTTTTCCATTTTTAAAACCTGAGGACTAACTTTGACATTTTTGAAACTTGGGGGACCAAAGTTGTAATTTCACAATTTAAAACTTTAAAGGACTATTTATGACAACTTGTGAATCCCCAAGGACCTTTATGATATTTGAACAAGTTTTGAGTGACCAGGGACTAGTTTTGCCAATTTATGAAACTTGAGGGACTGAAACTGCCAATTATGCAAACTTTGTACGTTTTTTCATTTGTTTTTGCATATTTTGTGTTTGAAACATATAAAACACACCTCTAAGATATTTTAAGTATTTTGATACATATTTGGGTGTTTTTGTATGTTTTGGCAGCTCAGATTGGTATAAAATGATGAGTATTTACACACTCATCAACCCCTTATAAGCTTGTGTATGGAAAAGCGTGTCATCTACCGATTGAGCTAGAGCACAAAGCTTATTGGGCTTTGAAGAATGCAAATTTCGATCTCAAGTCCGCGGGTGATCATAGGAAGGTTCAACTCAATGAACTCAATGAACTTCGTGATCAAGCGTACGAAAACTCTTTAATCTACAAAGAGAAAACAAAGAAGATCCATGACTCCAAAATCAAAAACCGCATTTTTAACGTTGGTGACCGAGTCCTTGTTTTTAATTCTAGATTGAAGATATTTTTGGGTAAGCTTAAAACCCGCTGGACTGGGCCTTACACCGTTGCCAAAGTTTTTCCATATGGTACCGTCGAGTTGTCTCAAAATGACGGTCCAAATTTCAAAGTAAATGCACATCGGTTAAAGCATTATTTTGGAGGGGACTTACCACCCATGGTTGTCCCGGATGTCCAAACTTTCCCCATGGACCAATGAATTCGGGGATCGAGTCAAGCTAGCGACTCGATAAACAAAAACAGTAGCACAACTTGGGTTTTCACCCGTGTCTCTCATTTATTTCTACTTTCTAACACCTAAGTGTGGGGGAGTGGCCACCCCCCGCAATTGTTTGCAATGTATATACCTTCTCAAAAAAAAATGTGTTGTATAAATAAAGTGAAAAATGAAAATTGACACTCCCACAATTAGCTTTTAATATTATCTTCTTACGTTCAAAATTTCGGCATAATAGCCGGGACTTTGAATATTGAGGACAATATTCAACTCTAAGTGTGGGGGAGGGGAAAATTCTAGCGAATTTTATCAAACTATACCGTCTAGTACCCCCGTTTTTGGCCCAAAATTTAAAAAAAAAAAAAAAAAAATCACTTTATTTCAAAAATTTTTGTGGTTATCAATTCGCCGTGTCTAAACGACTAAAGGATTGGCTAATCCAGGAGCAAACGGCTCTTGGTAAAGATAACTCAAACCCGTTGATGGCTTGCAATTTGCCAAAAATTGTATGGTTCCTCAACTCCCCATATCCTCAAAACCTAATGAGTTGGCTAGCCCGCAAGATTATGGCTTGTGGTAAAGGCAGTGGAAAAACCATAATTAGTAATCAACTCACCAAGATGTTGACTATTCCATCAAGAGTTGGCTAGTCCAGAAGCAAACGGCTCCTGGTAAAGACAAATCAAAACCGTTGAAAGCTGGTGGTTTGCTAAAAATCACATGGTCATCGGATGGACCATAACTCTTACTTGACCCCAAAACATTCGGCTACTCCAGAAGTGATGGCCTTTGATAAAGAGACTTCAAATCCATTAAATTTTCACAAAAGATTGCTAGGGACTAGCAATACTCAAATGTGGGGGATTGATGTGTGTGTAAATACTCATCATTTTTACCTTATTTTAACTGCCAAAACGCGTGAAAACACTCAAGAATGCATCAAAATAATGAAAATATCCCAAAGATCGTGTTTTATATGTTTCAAATGCAAAATGATTGAAAACAAACGAAAAACGAACAAAGTTTGCGTATTTGGCAGTTTCAGTCCCCCAACTTTCAAAAATTATCAAAACTAGTCCCTGAGCCTTTATTTTGAAAGAAAAGTCAAACCAAGTTCTTAAAAATCAAAAGTTACCAAATAATGATCTTTGGGTAAAAATCTTTCAAAAATGTACAAGTTTACATCTTTGGTCCCTCAAGTTTCAAAGTTTGGCAATATTGGTCCCTGTACTCTCAGAAAATGGCAGAATTGGTCCCTGGTGGAATATTTTGAAGGAAAAGTCACTTTGGTTCTTGGAATCTCAAAAATTGTCAAATTTAGTCCTTGGAATGAAATTTTGGAGAATTTACACTAAGGTCCCTCAAGTTTCAACAATTATCAATTTTGGTCCTTGGTGATTAAATCATGGAATGCATCATTTGAGGTCCTCAGGAAATGAAAGATTGTCAAATATAGACCCTTGTCACAAAATTTGGAAAGTTTCTAAATTCAGCCCTCAACTTGGCAGAAAATTACAACAATGGTCCTTGTGGTATTTTGAATATAAACCAAACGGATCCTAAACTATTAATACTACTCCCTAAACCAAAACCCAAGGCCTGATACAACAAACACAACCCACCCTTTAACCCTTTAAACCATCCCAAGCCCAAATTACACCCCAAGCCCAATCACCACCCCGTATATTTGGTCAACAGGTCAACAAGAGTCAAACGTAAGGGTCAAACAAAAACACCTTTCCCCTTTCCACCCTTTTACCCAGACAAACACCACCACCCCGACCACCATAGCTTTTCTGCAACACCACTACCATACTCCACCTTCACCTCAAAACTCTCCCCCTCTCACTACTCCCCAACACTACCTAACCCCCCTCCTCACAATTTTTTTACCTAACACCCCCAGCTCATCAATCCACTTAAAATACATTTTGGCGCCAAAACCCATTCTACAGCTAGGATCAATCTCAGAGCAATTGGATGGTTGGGATTCATTCGCAAGGTCACAAGGAAGAGTTTACAGTTGTTGTACCTCAGTGAAGAAGCACAAGGGCAAAGTTCTACCTACCACTTATTGTATTATAAATAGAAGACCAATGTAAGCCATTAGGGCATCCTATCTTTGTAATTTTTTTCTGTTTTAGTTTCAACTTTCCATTGTACTTTCAAATTTTTAGTTAAATTGAAGTTTCTCTCAAGTTAATTTAAATTCGTATTTTCAAGTCAAATTCTAAGTTACTATTTGTTTTAGTTAAATGCAAGCTGTAGTGTTTTAAAATGATCTGTGAACATTATTGAAGTTATTTTGAAGTGAAAAGAAAGCATCAATCCAGAAAAGAAAAAAAAAAGAAAAAAATTACAAGGAAAATCAAAGGGAAAAATAAAAAAAAAATTTGAAGAAGGAAAGTCAGAAGCAGTAGCAGAAATGGCAATGGAACATGGTTTAGAGTCCCATGGGGGACATTAGGTTGTGATTTAGTTCTTGGTTCTTGGTTCTCAGATCTACCATATGCTTGGATGTCAAGTAGGCTTTTGTCCATTGTTTAGCTATAATTTGTTCTCTTTGGTATTTCTTGTTAAGTGTTGTTATTATCTACTTATCTGGGTTTCCTTAATCATTTTATCAGCTAATTAGTCTAGTTTATAAATCAATTTGTTAATTTGCTTTGAAAATCTTTGAAAACAGTTACATAAAGGGGTGTTTGGAATAGGTCCTTAAGCTCATTGGTTGCTGTTCATTTGGTCCAAACTTGTGTAGGTTAAGTCATTGGAGTAGTATACAGTTTATTGCAGCAAAGTACTTGGTCACACACACTCAGAAAGTCAAAATTTACTTGCAATCATTCTCAAATCTGTATAACCTTGAAACTGTTTAGGGTATGGTGATCAAAGAACCACATTCTTGTTTGTGTTGGTTTAATTTGTGCTCAATCAAATTTATTATGCACAATTAAGTAGAACAAAGCTGTTAAAATTGGATTTGGTCAAAGAAACATTGCAATTTTAACAGTCAGCATATACTGACTGGGCTACAGTTTAACATGGTTGTTGCATGCTGAATTAAGGACCAATCAGCGGTCAATTGGTGTGTTTAGCATAGGGCTTTTAGGTTTTTCATATTCTCTGCTTGGTAGTCTTCACTTTGCCCCTCTTAGGTTCTAGATTATAGCTTATTAGGACAGCTTATTATGTCTGCAAAGTTGATAGGTTAGAGCTGTTTTGCTGGTCTTTCAGTTGGTATGCAAAAGTGCATATTGGTTTGTAATCTGGTCTTCCTTGCTTCATTTGAGCTCCCCTAGGTGCATTTGAGTGTTTTGTTTACATTTTTGTTACTGTGCTTATCTGTTGTGCTAATTTGCTTATTAATTTGCTTATTTGAAACTGTTTTTGAATCATTTGAATAATCTGAGTCAAACCCTGGTCTCATTTGAGTTTATTAAAGCTTATTGAAGTACTGAGAACTTGTTTGATTGGTCTCATAAGTTTTTGTGATCAGTGCTTATTAATAAGCATTTATCCAAACTGCTTATTAGCCCAATAAGCACTTCCCAGCTTATTTTCAGAACTTTGAAATTTTTCCTAGGTTTTAAATTTAACTTTAGATTTTCTGTGAAATTTTCATATTTTTCTGAGCTGTTTTGCTATTTTTCTTAATTTATTGTAATATTTAATCATTTTTAAATAGCTTTAAATTAAGAAAAGTCAATAATAAATCAGAAAAAGTCTGGAAAAATCCAAAAACATTTTAGATAATTATTTTAAGTTATTTTAGATTTTTCCAAGTCAAGTCTGTATTTTTCTCATTTATATTTGCATTTTCTTTTATTTTAAATCATTTTAATTAGTAATTAATTCATAATAAATAGAGTTTTTATTGAAAAATAGATTTTCTTTTTTACAAATTTTTCTTTTATCAGTAGGATCTTAAGAAAATTAATTGGAAACCCGTAGGACCTTTGTAGCTCAAATTTCACATTTTATTTTGTACGTTGACGTTTATTTTAAAATAAACGTCGCGTTTTAAATTTAGATTACGTTTTAGGTTTCCCCGTTTCCTATAACATGTTTCACGTAGCATTTTAGGTTATTTTAAATAATTCATAGCATTCCCTAGTTTAATTTTCCATTTAGGTTACGTTTATTCCATTTTCGTTCGTTAATTCGTAATTTTCGTTAATTTAATGTATTACAAAACCAAACAATCTTTCACAACCAAACATACGAGGTTTTAATCTCGATCTCACTCGAAGCTTTCCATTCACACCTCATTGGGGTACGACCCAGGAAATCACTTCCCGGTCTCACAATTTGAATATCACTTTCACAAGTTTTGCGAGGTAATCGTTCTCCTAAACGGTTTACACGTATTACTTTCACATCTATTTGTCTCACGATAAATTAGACTTCACGTTTGTTGATATTTTTGATAAATTGTTTTTGCACACACCAAAACACAACGAATCACTAGTCCTCTTCGAGACACGCTTACATCACTGGTTAAACCAGCTTGAAGTTATTACCCGTCCAGGACTAGTCCTTTCGATTCAGGACATTTGTGTTTCGTCAATTCATGAGTCAAGACTGAGATGCACTCATATGAGATGCAAGGATCCTTTAACACAAATCATTTTGCTCCCCCTCAATATGTGCATTGATATGCGAAAGAGTTTGGCACATAGGAAAGAGCAGATTTTTGTTTTCATGTTCAAAAACATCACTTTTGAATCAGTTTTTCATATTTGAATCATATCTTCTCCCCCGATCAAAAATTTCAAATCAATTTGAGATTTGTGATCCCAAGTGATTTAAATAAGTATTAAAGTTTTGGAGAGGGATGTGACATTTTTAAGAATAACTGATTTTGAGACGACATTTAAGCTCCCCCTCAAACCTTGAGGGAGTATGTTATGTGTTAGAGATGATGAGTTTATATATGATTTTGAGTTTAGCGAGAAACTCATGAAAATTCAGATACTAACACATAATAATTCCACTTAATCCACGAAGTTATGCACAAAGATCATTGTTTTGATGATATATAGTTTTTGAAATCATTCTCCCCCTCAATCGATGACACATTTTAAAATTAAACATTTTGCATGAAGTATTAATTTTTTTTATAGCATCGATTAAGTGGTAAATTTTAAACAACTCTTCAGGTTTGTTTGACCTTCAAAAAACCATGGTACCACCAAGTTTGGAGCAAATACTTTCCCGAAGAATCTTTGAAGGAAAAGTATTTGAGATGCAAAGAAGACTTCTCTTCTTTTACCAGAAATGATGCACTTAAGCGTACATCAGATCGGAAAGGCATGAATATAAAGTAATTCATGCCTTTGTTAGGAACAGTCATCTTTTTGGCGACGAACTTTCCCCAATACTAAGACCGGGTTGCTATCTGAAGTAATAGCAAACCATATTGAGAGATATAACAAAATCAAGAACACAACCACACATAAGTTCACATGATTATATAGTTACAGACCAACATGGTACCAAATATTACATATCAAACTAACACAAGATTAGATGGTACGTTCCATTAGCCTGTAGTCTCCTTCAAGAATTCTCCCACCAACAAAGCATTCCAAACTGCGGAAAATTCGTCTTTCAAGCAAGAGTTTCCTGATGCCATGAAGAAAATGCTTGTTTCTTTGGAACATCTCAGCAGTCCAGAAGGTAGTGTACTTAACATCCTTAGCAATTCGGTATTCTTTATCCCTGACATCCAGAGCTGCTTCTACTTGTGTAAGCGTTCCATCACTGAAATGATGGATTTCGTCAAGTCTCATGAGCATTCGAGTGTTGAAGCAGTCAGTAAAGACCACTGCTCTAGGTGACTCAACGATCGAGTAATCTCTCTTGAATTCCATGTCCCTGGCTTCCCATCGAGGTCTAGTGAGATTGAGGTGAGTCTGATAAATTTCAATACCAAGCTGGAAATCTTTAACTCTTTGGCTGATGACAAGCCCACGAATCCATTGAGTGACTGCAGATACAAGCGTTCTTCTTTTAAGTGCAGGAAGGTGATCCAGCTTCCCTTGGAGATGAAGCAGGAAAAGATCTTCAAAGTCATTAGGGTGAAGATACTTAAAGTCACCCTCGGATATGACATGCTCCCAATAACGTGATCTTCTAAGAACGATCCTTTTCAAGTAATTGTATCCACAGGTAGGAAAGATTTCAACACGAATGACACTTAGAATCCTTCTTCTAGAGTAAGCAGCTTTGGGGTCACCAGCAGCTATGTGTCTTGCGATGTAGAATTCACGCTTTCTGTACCACCAGTGAGAGATACCGAAGGATGCTGCAACATCATACTTGCACTCTTCATCACACCACATTGTATCTGGTACCATTTGTTCCAAACCAACATTAGTGTAGCGAGCAGCTTTCATCTTGTTGATGGATAGTGTTATTTTGTTGCCAGAGCGCAGATACTCAAGGTCATTGTTAAAGAAGAAGTCGGCTTGGAGTGTGAGACGACCTGGGGACCCTCCAAGAGGGAGTGCTTTTCCGCGGTTGTAATCAAGGATGTTATCTTCAACTTTATCAGTAAGCATCTTGTGGCATTCTTCCATTTGATATTGTAGGTGCGCGACATCAGGATGGAAAGCTTTGACTATCTCGTAAGCGGGACCCTCTAAATCCTTTGTGGTAAGTTTGGATATTCCTTGTTTCTTACAGTACCATTGGATGAATGTACCCATATCTCCTGTCTGAGCAAGTAGGGAATTAGTGGGAGGAGGGACAAAGTTATCTGCTATAGCATATGCCCAGTTGTTATCAGGAACAAATTGAGTGTCAGAGGTGATCATCCACTCAGGCTCAGGTGAAAGAGACTCTTGTTCAGCTTCATTGTGTTTCCACCATGTGCTAATTACATCATCCGTAACCGTTACAGAGGTGGACGGAGACCCATCTCTTCATGTGAACGACTTCCACCATTGATCCCTTTTAGGTTCGTGAGGAACCGTGTCTTCATTTGTCATCATCTTCCTCTTCAGCAGACGAGGGGTCTTCATGAGGAGATCCAGAATCATAACCCAAATCATGTTCTACAGAGATAGAAGGTATATGTCGGGTTTCTGTAGTGGTCCATGCTTTGTAAATGGCATGTTGGGAAGACTTGGGTTGACCGGATTCAGTGGTGGAGTCAGGTTGACCCTTCTGAGAGGGAGGTTGTGGTGCGTGAGGTGGCAGCATAGATTGGAGGGTACTTGCACCACCAGACGACCCAGGTGCTCCAGCGGATCCTGAAGGTGGAGGAGGAGGAGGTGGATGAGAAGGATCCTCTGATGGTGGTTTAGGGATGCTTTGCTTACGTTTCTTTCTTATTCTTTCTTCAGCCAAGTTTTGTTCCAGCTCATTGGCGTCATCAATCTTCATAGACCTTTCCAGTGACTCATACAACTGTTGGTGAGCCACATGTTCCTTGTGATGATCTATTTCAAATATTCGTTGCTGTAGCAGATCTTTAATGTCATATGTGGATAAGTCTTTGAATCGTGCTTTGAGTGGAGCGTCCATGGCCTTTTTAACAGCAAAGGACACCTGTTCTTCAACTGCTTCACGCACCAAAGTATCAACGTTGATCAGCTCGAGATTAGAGATTCTAGACGCTTGATGGTGGATGGCTTGATGCAGATTGAGCTTTTGGAGATCTTTAAGAACATCCCGATGCTTCTCAAGTGTAGATTTGATGTCTAGAATTTCAACACTCGCTTTTTCAGCAGTAGATAATGCCTTAACAACTTGAGTAGACAGGTTCTCAATCGTACAAGGTGGGATGGTGGTAGTGTCTGCAGCAGAGGTGGGATTCGGCATGGTCACTAGGGGTATAGTAGACACATACTGTACAATGGGAACATCTACCATAGAGATGACTTCGCTCTCATTGGTAGGTTTAGAGGTCTCCTTCCCTTCAAGATTGTCATCTGCATCGTGATCCCCAAAAGTGTAATCATGATCTAACTGTTTGTATGAGGAGAGAGTTCCTGTCGACGTATCGGGTTCAACAATCAACTTTTGTTCGTCAGATTTCATCTTAAGATTCTCTTGAACCCCAGGGTAGATAGATGCAACAAAGTCATCTTGCAGTGTCGAGTGGGGTTCAGTGGAGGGTCCGAATTCTGGTGGAGGCAAGTCCCTGGAAGATGTATCCCCGGTGGTAGTGACAGGTGTCTTATCTTCCTTCTTAGAAACATTAAGATCAGATTCAGAGTCACTGGATTCGAAGAGAGGTTCATGACTCTGTAGTTGCTCCAGTGTATCTTCAGAGGAAACCACTTTAGGTTTAGATGATTCCCGAGACCGTTTCTTGAATTCGTACCGAGGTTCTTTAAGTTTTGAAGCAGGTGATGAAATATGAAGGAGTGTGTGTGCATCTTTTTCTTCAGTAACAACACTCTTTCCTTTCCCGACAATATCTGGTAGTTGCTTAAGTTTCTCAGGTTCTGGCTCATTAATGCAGACACCTGTCAATGGTGGACCAGGATGTGTCTCACTGGTTTTGAGACTTTCTTCGACAGCCCTTTGAATATTAGCAGCTTCAGTTGGGGACAGTATTTCATGTGGGTGTTCATCTAAAACTGTAGCTTTAGCTTTCTTGGGTTTCTTGGACCCCGGATTTGCTGACAATTTTGGTTCTTTTGTGTTTCTTTGTGCCACCAGATGCCATCTCAGTGGTTGAGACTTCTTTGCGTTTCTTAGATGTAACTTTGCTTGTGGTGGTCTTGACGGTGGATTGTTTGCGATACAAAGCAACTTTGTTCAGATAGGTCTTGTAGTAAGGTGCTTCAAGGATATTGTTGGAGACAAGAACTTCGGGTACATCCATTCCAAACACTTCATGATCCGTCCTCTTAGCAACAAACTTGAGGTTTCCCACACAGTGTTCATCGGATGCTAGGTGCACTGAGGATTCTGGTCTAGGGTGTAGATTGTGACGTTGTTGTAGATGAAGTATGATCAGCTTAGTAAATCTGATACTAGGAATTAGAGACTTGGATTTCCATTTTTTGCTTTCTTTGTGAGCCTCCAGCTTCATCTTGTCATCTAAGAAGGTATTAATGGAGTGAGCAAATTCCTCCCATATACGTTCAGCGAAGTCAATATCTTTCCCTTTCACAATACCCCACAGTATTTGCAGTGCAGGGGCACGCAGTCCGTCATGTCCCGATGTCTTCCCAGTGAGACATAAGTTGATAAGCGTGATAAGGACTCTCCAGGGTTGGTACATTTCATTAGTGGACATGGATGAAAGTGTGGTGACCTCATTAGGGTACCCTAGATCATTCAAAAACTGTAGGAGGGCTTCAGGGTTTGGTGGGGATGAGAAAGGTTTGTTTGGAACGATTGGGTTGATGCGGAGAGCATTCCTGAGCGTTTCTTTGTTTATTTCGAACCATTATTCATCGAGTTGACACCGATAAGTGTTGTTTTCGTTGTTATGAGTCATGGTGTTCCAGAATTGTTGGATGTATATGGATGGAGTCGATGAGGAAACCGTGAATGCCTTGAAGAAAGATGTGTTTTTCAAGATATCCACGGCAATCTTGTAGGTGGGATTGTTCTGAGGTTTATCTATGTCCATGTATAGATTGCTCTTCCCAATCGATACCCATTCACTGTGTGGCAGTATCTCATCATCTGTGCGAGTGGGAGGTGGTGTAACTGACTCCAACTCGGTAGGAATATTTGCATCTGCCATTTCTCTGCACAACCACAATAACACACCACAATAGACATACATGTATAGTTAGTGGTTAGACGGGTCATCAGTACGAAATACTCAAACAATGACAAGAGAGAGTAGCTGAGCATGGGATGAGACTTGTAAGTAGTGCATACAATAATTGAAAATATTAAGCACACATCCCAGATTGATGACACGTGAGACACAGGACACATATATGCCACTAAATACCACATACCCATTAAGTGCAGCATATTCGTAACATGTATATCCACATAACAATGAGACATATATGGGTAAGACCACAGATAGCAGCACAAGATTCAAGACAACACGCACTTTGGAGTTTAACTCAACTAGCAATCAACCAAAAGAAAAAAAAAAAAAAAAAAAAAAAAAAAAAAAAAAAAAAAAACAGACTCTTGTTAACATCCTAGCATAGATATCAATCAACACGCAATTTATGAAGCAACTCGCTAATCATGAATTGTGCTCATCACGCTAATAAGAATAGAAGTCAACACGCTATCAGTGAAATCTGTCAACTCACTATTCAGTATTTCATCAACTCGCTAATGGGATGGATAGTCAACACACTATGCTGTGTTTCATCAACACGCTAAAGGGATAAGTGGTCAACTCGCTATCCTGAATTGGCCCAATTCTCTACCACGAAATCATATCAACTTGCTATCAAGAAGTCTCAACAACTCGCTATAGTGAATATTGATCAACTCGCTATACTGATGAGTCACTCAACACGCTATACTGATGAGTTAGTCAACATGCTATCAGTATTTTGATCAACTCGCTACCTAGTAATCTCATCAACACGCTACCAAGAAATTGCACCAACTCGCTATAACAAATATTGGTCAACTCGCTATACTGATGAGTCAGTCAACACGCTACCAGTGATTTGATCAACTCGCTACCAAGAACTCTCATCAACTCGCTACTGAGAAATTGCACCAACTCGCTATAATAAATATTGGTCAACTCGCTATACTGATGAGCCAGTCAACACGCTACCAGTGATTTGATCAACTCGCTACCAAGAATTCTCATCAACTCGCTACAAAGAACTTTTACCAACTCGCTATGACGAACATACACACTACCCAATCAAGATACCACCTACGCTAATAATCTTGCAGACTGGAACATCACATAACAGACTAACAAACTTATTCATCACAATATTGACAACATTATCACCCAAAACACAACACAAATAAGTCGAGAGGCACAATATAGGGCAAAATCGCAACGAATACATACACGCAGAGATAATCAAGGAGCAACATGTGAGATAGTATCATACCGAATAAACAAGTAAAACTCCGCACAAATCACACAACAATCACCAATCGTAGGAGGGGGACGACCTAAATATAATTAAGACAACTGTTTAATCAAGTGTTGCATGACCAGGTGATGAGTATAATGCAAGATTAAGATTAAAACCTGATAGAGCAACACGAGAAAGGATCAAAGAGAAGCAAGAGGGGGGGGGGGGCAGCGGGTTGGAAAAAGTGGAGACAAACACAACTCGCTATAACACAATTAAATATATATATATATATATATATATATATATCCCCTTTTAACTTTCACTAATTGACAAAACAGACCCTCTACTTAATTGTATACCTCATATCTTCCAACAAATGACCTATCAACCCCTCTACTTGCAAACGACTCAATTAACCATATACGAATAATTAAATCATGACCAGATATTAACACCACAGATATTATCATGACTAGATATTAACACCACAGATATTAACGGCACAAATGCATAAATATACCATATATTAACACCACAGATGCATAAGACAAGAACCATGCAGATTACAGAAAAATACTCTCCCACTCAATCAATGACCGTAGAGGTTGTTGATTGAATGAAAAATGCATGAGTATTAAGTGAAAGAGTGGGTCGCTATCAGAGATAATAGCAAGCCGTGATGGCAGGTTTTCAATTTCTGTTCGAACTTCATTTAAGAACCCGTGCCATTATTGAATGACATTTCTAGGATCGTAAATGTTATCGATGCCAGAAGACATGCCAATGCAAAAATTGTGAAACCACAAGGGTTTATAAGTAATCTATTACTACATTTATTAGTATATGTATACATATATATGTGTACAAAGGGTACCGAGTGAACGAGCTAAGTCATTCTGACACATCACCATCGCTAAAGTCCAAGTCCTGATAAGAGAGTGACCAGGAGTCATCATGCATTTATCAACATCGTCAGATTGCCTGAATTCCTGTCTCTGTAGAGAGAAGGCATTTAGGTCGCCAAACTTTGAGGTTCTCTGATGGGGATCCTGCATATAGACCAGAAGACCGAACACCAACATGATAATAGTGCTTGTTTTGATATTAGTTTGTATTATTAGAGTCCCGTGCAGTGGTGGTCACACAGTAACCATTGGGGTTTTCCATAACCCTCATTGGTATCTAACTACACCCAATCATCTTAAAGATTCTACCAGTAGGAACCCACTTAAGGCAAGTTTTGGAGTGCTTATAATCTGACCTACCAATGAGATGTTTGTCTTTCCTGATGGGGTTCTTGTGAAGTAACATAACCTTATGATGACGTTGTAAAGTGACTGGTTTTAATAATTCTTGTTTAGTATCAATTTGAGGATCACACCTAGATATATTAACCTTGGATCTATTAGAACGAAAAGCAGACAATTGTCTAGTAGATCTGGGTTTTCTATGTGACAGGTTCAAAGGTGCTTGCACAGTGGAAGAATTATCAAACTTAGTGTTCACATTTTTCATGTTCAGTTTGCACAATTCATGTTTTAATGTGGTAATCTCGAGGTTTTTCTTCTGTAGTTTAGTATTGACCTCATCATTTTGTGCAATCAAGGATATTGTGTATGCAACAGTTTTAGATTTCTCATCTTTGATAAATTCATTGAGAGTTTTTCTGTGTCTCTTCAAAGATTCATTTTCATTCTGCAACACTTTTACCTTGTGTACCAGCTCAGCATGATTATTTGAGTCAGTGTTGATATTGTGTGTGGCTTTGACCTTAAGGTTACTACACATGACATTCATAACATTAATATGTTGCTTGAGGCGGTTGATTGTCTGATCCTTGGTTTCAATTTGAGCTTTTAACTCGTTAATCATGAAATATTCGCGAAGTTCAGGTAGTTCTGAATACTTGCGTGGTTGGTTGATTAGAAATTGTTCTTCATTTTGTTGTATTGCAATTTCAAGAGAAATGCAGGGCTTTTCTAATTGAGAAAATCTGTTGGACAATTCTTTAAAAATGTGCATATCAACCGCTTCATTTGATTTTGTGAGTTTGTTTGAAACCAAAGGATTTGACACATCACCTATCATAGTATCCTGATCACAATTCTCCCAAACAGGATTCGTGTAGATTGAATTAGACGTGACATTATTATCAGTCTCTTCCAGTGGACATGAATCATAGATGGGTAAATCCTGATCAGGATCCTTGTCGCAGTTAAAAGCATGAACCTCTGAGGCAGGATGTTGTCCTGTGACCAGTTGATATGAAGTATTCATCTCATGTGTAGAGAGGATATCGGGAGATTCAATGAAAGAACATTCAGTTGCAGCAGTCTCACTTGTTGATATGAGGTGTGTACGTTCCTTGATAAACTTCTTGACATTCCCCGAAGTCTGAAGTAAAGTGACTCTGAAGGCATCCACATCTAATCCATTGTGATCAACAAACCATTTACTCGTCATATGAGAGTCATGGTCATACTCCATTGTGAATCTTGAGTCAATGAATGCTTGGAATTGCATAAGAATCACCCCCAATGCAGCCGTACAACTGTTATCAGAGAAGTCAGCTTTGTTGATTTATCTTTGTAGTTGATCTAAGTACAGATTCATGGTGACTGTGAATGATTCAATGTCATGTCCAAAGAGTGTTACAAAAGCACGTTGATACCCTCCTGAGTAGCCTGATTTTTCAAAGAGTCTTTCAATGTGGGAGTAAAGTAGCTTGAAGCATTCAGCACCTCCTTCAGAGTTTTGAGGGAGTCCAGTTGAACTCAGAACAGTATTAGATTGAGTACTTGACATGATGAGGTGAATAGATAAGACTTAGTAACCCAACTTACACAAGTTTGATCAACAACTCGCTAATATTTTCACCAACTCGCTGAACAGGAACCAACTCGCTAGAATGTGTCAACACGCTAGTGTAACAACTCGCTAATCTGACAAAACGCTGACTGCTCAATTCGCTATTCTCAAATCGCTAAAGCCTCAACTCGCTGGATATCAACTCGCTAGTACCAAAACCTGACAACTCGCTAAAACCAACTCGCAATCTGACAAAACGCTAACTGCTTAACACGCCAATGCCAACTCGCTAATACCAAAACCTGACAACTCGCTAGGAAAGAGACAAAAGTGTCACTATCGTAGCGATTTATCCGTATGTCCCAAAATGGCAAACCGCCAAATCTCTAACCTCAACTCGCTACACACAACTGCCAACTCTCTACCAGAAGGTACCAACTCGCTACCAAGAAACAACACTCAAAATGCCACCAATGTCCACACAAGTGATGAAATGACTAAACCAAGGTAACTACACGGTGTCTATACTACTTTTAAGCAAGAAAGTACAACAAGAATGCCAAGAGAAACGCCTAACGAGATCAAACAAGTGAGAAAACTACAAAAGCCATTCGAACCAAACTATACTCACAAACCATACTATAAATTCGAGCATACCATATATCCTAGGATAGAACCATGGCTCTTGATACCAATTGTAATATACTCTAATATAAGAACATGGATGGTTATGTAATTTAGTATGATTAAAGATGTAGTTTCTAGTGAGAAGTTAGAGAGAGAATGAGATGAGAGAATTGGGAGCCTTGTATGAGAAAACTTGTTGAATGTTAGATTGCAAATGAAGGTCCAACCCTTTCCCATGGGTGGGAAAGGGTATATATAGTTACAATGTAAACGCCCCTTGAAACGGGCTGTAGAGCGGGCTTACAGTGGGTAAGAGACCCGACCCGACTCCACAAATACTAACTAATACTAAACTACTTTCTAACTAATATGATAAACACTACGAGCTACAATATGCAAAACTATACTTGGGGTGACCGAGTCTTTATATGAATAAACGTATTCCTAACACCAAGCCTTAAAGAGATAAAAGCTAAGTTCAACAATTGTATTCATAATATTGATTTGTATGGATATGATAAGGAAAAGATTTAGATCTTTACGATAATGAAAGTGAAAAAGAAAAAGCTTTAGAGAATCAAGATGATGCATGTGAAGAGGATGATGTGCAAACTTTTGATCATGATTGCTGGAATAGTGTATTGGGGAATTATGAAAAAGGTGAGTGCAGTCACGCAATTGGTCAATCGGATGAAGAAATGGTCAAAGATGTGGAAAAAGATGACAATTTTGGTTTTAATACGTTTGAAGTTCCTTTTTTAGAAAGTGATGATACAGATAGAATTGATTGTGTGCAAATGATGAATAATGAATTGGATAAACTGTTCAATAAATATCACATTAAAGAATCAATAGGAGGTCTGAATGATTTTCAATTTTTTGCGGTTCCTGAAATTTTGAAAGAAGCTGAAAAGAAAATTGGTAAAAAGGTTACTTTCTGCAAGGATATTGATGTTAAAACTCTTCCTACTCAAGGATTTTTTGAAGAAGATGAAAAGAAGATGATAAAAGTGGAAGTTTTTGAAAAGAAAGTTAAGCCTTTGGCATACTTTAGTAGTCCCGTTGTTGTTTCATCGCCTTTTCCTCAGCATATTTTGTTTGAAGCACCATCCTTTTTTTTGGGCCCTGAGTTTGAAAATAATACTGAGATTGAGGATGTAAAGCCAGTAATCAAATAAACAACTATTAGATCTCCATTCAAATTTAGGCAGATTCTTCCAAATGTTGATTTGAAATTAGGAGAAGAAAGGGTTGCTGATACACTCTTCATGATGCTTGAACAAACTAGCCAAGTGTGAGTAATTTGTTAATAATTTTAACAGTTTTTTATTTTTTTCACTTGTGAAATTGATTAATAAATTCCAAAAATTTATATACTTTTTTTGCAGTGATGTGGTATATGAAACTATTTCATCCAAAACAAAGTTAATTCGTCTATCAATTGAGACGCTAGCTCCTGGACTGCGAGTAGATGCAGATGTTATAGAAGCATGGTCAGATGAGTTAAACTTTATGGAGCGTTTCAAATCTGCAGAACATCCATCTAGATATTTTTTCAAACCAAGTGTGGTAAGTGTTTTTTAATCTTGGTTTATTATTTAATTTTATAAAAGCAAATGCTTTTTCAATTTTTAAACTTAAAATCATCTATGAATAATTTAGTTTAGAAACAATATTTTCACTTGTGAAGAAAATAATGTTTGATATTATTTAGTTGAGTATATCTTTATTATTTTTAAATCATTATTATTTTCACAAGAAAATAATTTACTTTTTCTTCATAAGTGATCGAGGGATTATTTTTAATTTTTAGTAAATCATCTATTATTTATTTGTACCTGATAATTTAAGAATAGTTCTATGAGAGTATTTGTACTTCAGTTTTGATTATATTTACTTCAGTATTAATTTAGGGCGCATTATATAATTTTTAAAAACAAAATTTATGATGAGGCGAAAAATGAACCACTTTTAGGGAGTCATTTAAGCCCGGAATTGAATTTATTTGATCAACTATTGCCCTAAATCGTTCCTTTTGTGATTTTAGGTACTTTGGGAGTGAAATCTGGAAAAGGAAGCAATTCGGACGTTTTTGGAGCATAAAAGTGAAGAAAACGCCAAAGTCTTAATTTTCCTAGCTGGGAACAGTAGGTGACGACGTCAAGAGTACCATCCTGACGGCGTCAAGAGTAAATTGCATGACGGCCCAGTGCAAACATGAATGCGTCACAAGGAGAGCGTCAAGAGTTAAACACGTGACGGCATGGAAGAAGCTAATACATGACGGCGTCAGATGTAGATCAAGGCAGTCCGAGAATTATTTTGGCGGCGAGATGACGGCGTCACCTATTTGGTCTTGACGCCGTCAGCCTCAATTTCCTATATATAGTTTTCTAATTTTCATTCATAAAAGAAAGAGAGAAGTTTGGAGAAACCCTAAGGTCGAACCTATTACGAATTTTACAGGTTTTTCAAGGGTTTTCAGCCCTTGAACCCTTACATGTGTAATTGAGATAAGTGTTCTTCTAATTCAATCAATATGTCTATGTGTTGGTTGTCTATATCTTGTGCTTGTCTTAATTCCACCATGCTAGGCTAGATTTATCTTGTGTTTGCTTAGATCTAATGAAACCTAGATGTTGATTATGTGTTGATTACTTGTTTATGGTTGTATTGGATGAATGATTTCGATGTTAGGCTTAAGAAAACTGGCAGATCTCCAAATGGTAACATGCTTGAACGTCTTAGGAAACATGAACTGATGTGCACTAGGTTTTATTGGTTGTATTTAATGCATGAGTAAATTCTAATGATCCCATGTTAGGAGCTTCTTAGCCGGCTCGACATAGGAGTGAAGTAGGCACTCATAGGATTGGGGAATTAAGTGCACCACCCCATGAATGGTATTAAGGAATACCATCCGTCATCCATGCAACTATAACAAGTAATTAACGTGTAAAAGATATCTAGGGAGTAGTGAAATCTAAGTAAACACAATTTCTCCACTTATTGCTCACAACCTTAGTTTAATTTAGTTTTATTTTCATTTCTAGTATTTTATTTTGATTGCATCTTTAGTATTGGGTTAGTTGACTAGCAACTAATTCCGCCCAAATCCTTCAAACCCGAGATTTTTACTTGCTTTCTAAAAAACATAAAAATACAAAAAATAATCATCCCTCATCTTTAGAACTAGTATTTAGGTTTTCTAATCCTAGCGACACTATTCCTAGCTGAACGATCAATCCCCCGGTACTTGTCACTATACTATACTACAACGATCAGGTACACTGCCTGGTGGGGGTTGTAAGCTTCTCGAGATCCCTCGAGAGGTAAAGCCTGGTGCAATCCCCACGCTATCAAGTTTTTGGCGCCGCAGCCCGGGGAATAGTTATTGTCTAGGTTAGAATCTCTTTTTATTAGGTCTACTTGCTAGGTTCTTTTCTAGTAAGATTTTTTTTTAGGATCTCTTTAGTCTATCTTATTTCTTTGTGTTTTTGTTCGTAACTCATCACCACCTGACATCATGGACGATGGGAACATCTTTGAACCCGTCATCCCACCACAACAAAACCCACCACTAGAACCTCTTAGGCCCCGAACCTTAGGAGAGTATTCCCGACCTAACCACCAAGGCTACCGAAACACCATTGAGCTCACCGGAGCCAATGTGACTCCCTTGCGATCCGACACCATCCGGTTGGTGCAAAGCGGATGTGCATTCCATGGACTTCGTTCCGAAGATCCAAACCAACATCTTAAGGACTTCCTAAAAATCATAGATTCCATAGACCTAGGTGTTGCAACTAGAGAGACAACCCGATTACGCCTATTCCAATTCTCTCTACGGGATCAAGCTAGTCAATGGCTTGAGCGTTTACCCGCGGGATCCATCACCACATGGGATGATCTCACCACTCGTTTCCTTGCTCAATTTTTCCCACCGGGGAGAACTACTAAGCTTAGAAATGACATCTTGATGTTCCAACAACGTCAAAATGAATCTTTTCACGAAGCATAGACTCGATATAAAGACCTACTCCGAAAAGTCCCTCATCATGGCATCGAACCATGGCTCCAGATTTAAAACTTTTACGATAAAGTTAATTATCAAACAAGGAGAGCTATAGATTACGCAGCCAAGGGCAGGCTAAACAGACTTAGCATTGACGAATGCTGGAAAGTTCTTGAGGGGTTGGCACAATACGAAGAAGAAGGATGGGAGGACCCAATGTTTCCAAGCAAGGGAAAACTTGACTACGCACACGCCACCCAAGAGCAGTTATTAGGAAGTATCGAGAAGCAGGTAAAAGAATTAATGAGGATTGAGAAACCTGCTACTGAAACCGTGTGGAATCCTAATTTACGTAGGAATACGGTTATCAACCATAATTTTCCTGAACGTTCACGACAAGAGGAATTCGAAGGGATAATGGTAACCTTCATGAATAATCAGGAAAAACAAATCCAGCACCTAGAAGCATGCTTGGAAAGCACTCGCAATGCTTTTATGGATTTAGCAGACCAATTCATATCAAGGATCAAAGAAAAGATCAAAGAAACTTCCGCACCTAGAAAAATCGAAAAAGTCTTTGAGGTTTCAACTCCTTTGGTGTTTGACCAAGAGGATAACGAGAAATCTTCCCCAAGTACTTCACCATCAATCACTTCCCACTTTTGTGAGCGTCCTCAGGAAGAGAAGAATTCGCAATTTCATAACATTTTCATTGGATGCTTGCAAACCACGCTCCCAAACTTTTGCAAGAGACGTTCTTTTGGTTTTAAACCCGGTGTGAAGAGGTTGCACCTCAAAAACACCACTGATTTGAAACCCTCTATGGAACAACACCTGTTTGTACACACCGGTGACCCATGCGAAGATTACAACTTAACTAAAACATCACCCACTCCTTTCTACAACCACACCTCTTTCCGTGACAGTAATGAAATGTTCGACCCTGGTGGACTTCACTAATGGAATAGCTACTCATGGTTATACTTGTGTTTAGCTATTCACACTAAGTGCAGGGACTAAATGTGGAATTACTCCATTTTACACCTCACACGGACATCTGACGGCGTCAGATATTAACTCTTGATGCCGTCACCTCGCTAATTCAGCAATATTAACCCAAATTCAATCACTTTCAACCCATACCCCACAATTCTCGCCCAAAGTGCTGCTACTACTCCGAATCTCCACCCTCCAATTCAACATCTTCCGCGACTAATCTCCACTCGGTAAGTAGTTTTTCTTCACTCTTTTTCGATCAATTGTCCTTAGGATCAATCAATTTTGAAAACCCCTTTCATCCGAAACCCCATTTTTGACCCATCATTGACAAATCGTAATGCCATCCATTTGGTGATTTGTATTCATGGGGTTATCCTTTGATGATGTTGTCCCACTCGAATCATGCGTTAATTTAGGAAAAGCCCTTCATGCCACGAATTTTTTTTGACCCCCCACCCATGTTTTCTGATTAAAGGAGCGTTTGGGTAATGGGTTAAGAGTTTGAAAATTGATTTTTCCCTCGCAATTGCATGATTCGGATTCTGCTAGGTCTGACGGTGTCAGGACCTCCTCCTGACGGCGTCAGATGTGTCTGACAGCAAAAAAATCAATAAAATTCTCATTCTAATTGTTCCCGTTCACTCTATCTTTTTCCAGGAAAATGAGCAAGCGATCTCGCCAACATCGTGGCAGCTCTTCCAGGTCACAAGGAATTAACTATGGAGAATTGGTCCATAGTTGGGGTGAATTTGACACTGTTGCCGCCACCACCAAGTATGCGGAACTTTTTAACCACCACATTGATGCTGGGGCCGTGGTTGATTGGGAGTTTCTTAGGTCCCGAGGACTGGAAGCTGCGTTTCTGGGGAGGATCCACACTGATGGGTTTGCGGGTCCTCAATGGGAGAGGTTGTTTAGGATTAGGGAGACGGTGTATAGTGAGTTGGTGAGGGATTTCTTTGCGACCTTCCATTTTGATTGAGCTGAGGCTAGGACGGACATGGGGGGCACCACTATCTATTTTAGGCTAGGAGGAGAAGTGCGATCATGCTCGGTTACTGAGTTTGGTTGGAGGATAGGGTTGTATACTAGGGAGGAGGCGGTTGATGGAGGTTTTATGCAGAGGTTGTTGCATGGGGAGACTTTGAGGAGTAATATGAGGTGTGTCACTTTTTGGCCAACTATTTGGGACGGGGTTTACACCTCGACTACTGGGGCAGCATCCATCAGGGACCCCATAGTTAGGTTGGTCCACAGATGCATCACATATAGCCTGTCAGGATGTCATGGCACCACTCACCGTGTCACTGCTTCAGATCTTTTCTACCTATACACCATCTTTGCAGCGGATGTCTACTGCAACATCCCATTTTGGGTAGCTAGTTATTTGAGGACTAGTGTGGGTGAGAGGGATATCGATAAGGTGTATGGGGGATGTTCGTGACCCGGTTGGCTCGTTCCTATGATCTTCTTACTCCTCCGATCATAGGATACTTGAGCGACTGTGGGGCTTGTAGGGTAGTGAGGGCTAAATCCCTCAGGCAGATGAGCATCATGATGCAGCTGGCGGATGGGTCCTATGGTTGGTACGTGGCAGGGGGACCTGATGATGAGGATGATGATGATGATGAGGGAATGCCCCAGCAGCATCAGTTTCAGGGTTATGAGGAGGGGACAGCTGACTACTACCGACACATGAGTCGGGGAGACTGGCAGGCACACCAGGGGGCCTGGATGGGTCAGGTGGACGCATGGCGGACCACCACTGACCAGCGCTTTGATTGGATGTATGATCACACCATCCGCCAGATGCAGCACCTCTCCACCCGCGATCAGCTTGAGCCTTACCTGCAGATTGACCCATTCCCCGGTCGTGAGACGGACTACCCTCCCTACGGGTACACAGGACACCTCCCTCCTGGCTATGACTACCGTTTTGATCCTCCTCCCCAGTGATCTCTCTGGATGTCTGTTATTTCTGAACAATTTATTGATAGTTGTGTAATTTGAAACAATTGGTACTGTAATAGTTTAGGACGCGGCCTCTGTTGGCCTTGAACAATTTTATTTTTATGTTTACGTTTATTTGAAATAATTGAATGTGCTTATGGTGACATTTCTTCATTTTGTGTGATTTTATTTTGTTTGTTTGTTATTTGCTTCCGTATGCATGCTTTATTTTTATTGTTGGTAGATCATGTTTCTAACTAAAAAGTGGAAATACGTTACTTTGTTGTTTTGGCCTAGTTTTAACTCCACCTAAAAGTATTTTTGCAAAAGATAAGTGTAAGGGGAAACCCCAAATATGTTTTTAAGAAACAAACCGATCATGATTCTCCACAATATTAAGTGAACATGTATATTCGTATTTGTTAGAGTCAAATGCTTGTATTGAGTCATAATGAAGTTTTGCAGGATTTTCCAGGAAGTAGAACCAAGTTTTTCCAGAAATTTTCCGGAAACTTAACATAAGAATTTCTGCAGGTCACTTCTGACGGCGTCACGAGTTGGCTCTTGACGGCGTCACGTGTAAAAATCTGGAAATTTTACCAGTTTTGTTTTTCTAACGGAGTCTTAAAGTTTTTGTTGAATTATTAAGTTTTATGATCTCCTGGAAATCTGCAAACTTCATTCCACAAGCATTATATCTTATTTTGTTTTCTAGGATTTAGTAACTTATGTAGATTGCCGCCGATTTTATGCGAGGTTACCTTGTCTGTTTTCTCAGGATTTACAGGTTATGTATGACAAGAAGATGATTTATTTTTCTGGAAGGGAAGCTTTGATTGTTCATTTTCTTGGAGGAAGATTTAACCTGGTCACCTTATTATCCATACCGAGCGAATCAGGGGAGTATTTGATTTCATTCTTTTTACTTATTTCACTTTTACATTCTTTAATTGAACATTGGGGACAATGTTCATCCTAAGTGTAAGGGGAGGGTAAAATGATGATACCTTACAGATACACTTTCGCTTGAGTTTGTTTGTTTAATAGTAGATGTGTAATAAAACTATTAGAAATACTTGTTAGTGCAATTTTAGCGCCAAATTTAAAATTTTTTACAACATTTAGGAGTGAAACTTTAGCCATAGCAAGCGTCTCATGGATAGGAGATTGTATGACTAGCACATAACCATACTATTCAGAAAAATTTTCCACCCAAAATGTGAGGTTCGCCTTTAGATTTGATAGGAAAAGCATGTACTATTAGTGCTTATGAGTGTACCGGTAGCATTTAGATTCTAGAACTTGCGTTAGTGATGCATCCCGAGACCGCTAGTGAGACTACATTCGTGTGGTAGGATTTACTACATGATAAGAGGCATTAGGATCACCCTTGTGTTAAACCCGTATCATAATTACTTGACCATTTAAGTCATATTACTTGGCTAGTTAAGTCAACTAATTTTTCCTACACCCTTAGCGTTGTACTCATTTTTAGTACACGAAACCCCTAGTACACCCCTCCGAGCCTATCTTTTCGTTTCTAACTTTAAGCATTTTACTTAAAGGAAGAATTTGTTACACCCCACTTAAATGTACACCCAAATCGCCTTAGCCTTCCGTGTATGCGCTCATTTTTAGTGCATTATTGTTATTTGTTAAACCCTAAGTTAACTATCTAATTGATTACATGGTTGCTAAGTCGAGTCATATCCGTGTACATATTGTTTTGGGACGATTGGGACTCATGGGTAAAGTACTTATTTATGGAGTAAAGGGGAAGAACATCATTTATTACCCCCATATGTACGTTAATCTTAAAAGTGCTCCAAGTGTTTTGATTTTCTTAATTCGAGTCATTAGATTAGTTTATTGTAAAGTATGTAAAAATTCAAGTGTAAGGGAAATTTACATTCCCTATGATGTATTATTTTGGATGGTAGGGTAAGAGTGTATGCAAAAAAAAAAAAAAAAAAAAAAAAAAAAAAAAAAAAAAAAATCGAAAAAATCAAGAAAAAGAAAAAAAAATAGAAAAAGAAAAAGAAAAGAGAAAAACATACGGACTACCATCCCGTTTCATTCTATGTTCATTTTTATGTTTTTGTTATTTTTCATTTATTAGCTTAAGTCGAGTCTAGTCTTGGCTTAGCAACGCCATATTGTACATGTAATTAACCAAGATTGTTAACTCGCCACCAGTAAAGATTGCTTTTATCCAACAAAACCGTGTATTCCATATCCCTACACCTAACGTTACAACCCTTTAAAAGACCTCTTTGATAGTTTATCCTAGGTGCTTACGCCATGTGGTGGAGGTTTGATCCTTTCCCAAGCCTATGGTAATCTATTTTGCTATGACAGGTAGTGAGAGATATCTTCCGTTTCCATATTGTAATTTATACTTTATTACACCCGAGAGATGTGAGTATCTAAACACTATTTGTGAGGTGCTAGTGTATAACCTCCGTGCTTGTCTTTGGTCTTTAGTGGAACGATTATTTGTTGTAATTACTTTTATATTAGTGTTAAATGACCCCTAACTTGTACTTTGACTAGAATAAAAGCACATTTGCTTGAGGACAAGCAAATCTCAAGTGTAAGGGTATATGATGAGGCGAAAAATGAACCACTTTTAGGGGGTCATTTAAGCCTGGAATTGAATTTATTTGATCAAATATTGCCCTAAATCATTCCTTTTGTGATTTTAGGTACTTTGGGAGTGAAATCTGGAAAAGGAAGCAATTCGGACGTTTTTGGAGCATAAAAGTGAAGAAAACGCCAAAGTCTTAATTTTCCTAGCTGGGAACAGTAGGTGACGGCGTCAAGAGTACCATCCTGACGGCGTCAAGAGTAAATTGCATAACGGCCCAGTGCAAACATGAAGGCGTCACAAGGAGAGCGTCAAGAGTTAAACACGTGACGGCCTGGAAGAAGCTAATACATGACGGCGTCAGATGTAGATCAAGGCAGTCCGAGAATTATTTTGGCGGCGAGATGACGGCGTCACCTATTTGGTCTTGACGCCGTCAGCCTCAATTTCCTATATATAGTTTTCTAATTTTCATTCATAAAAGAAAGAGAAAGTTTGGAGAAACCCTAAGGTCGAACCTATTACGAATTTTACAGGTTTTTCAAGGGTTTTCAGCCCTTGAACCCTTACATGTGTAATTGAGATAAGTGTTCTTCTAATTCAATCAATATGTCTATGTGTTGGTTGTCTATATCTTGTGCTTGTCTTAATTCCACCATGCTAGGCTAGATTTATCTTGTGTTTGCTTAGATCTAATGAAACCTAGATGTTGATTATGTGTTGATTACTTGTTTATGGTTGTATTGGATGAATGATTTCGATGTTAGGCTTAAGAAAACTGGCAGATCTCCAAATGGTAACATGCTTGAACGTCTTAGGAAACATGAACTGATGTGCACTAGGTTTTATTGGTTGTATTTAATGCATGAGTAAATTCTAATGATCCCATGTTAGGAGCTTCTTAGCCGGCTCGACATAGGAGTGAAGTAGGCACTCATAGGATTGGGGAATTAAGTGCGCCACCCCATGAATGGTATTAAGGAATACAATCCGTCATCCACGCAACTATAACAAGTAATTAACGTGTAAAAGATATCTAGGGAGTAGTGAAATCTAAGTAAACACAATTTCTCCACTTATTGCTCACAACCTTAGTTTAATTTAGTTTTATTTTCATATCTAGTATTTTATTTTGATTGCATCTTTAGTATTGGGTTAGTTGACTAGCAACTAATTTCGCCCAAATCCTTCAAACCCGAGATTTTTACTTGCTTTCTAAAAAACATAAAAATACAAAAAATAATCATCCCTCATCTTTAGAACTAGTATTTAGGTTTTCTAATCCTAGCGACACTATTCCTAGCTGAATGATCAATCCCCCGGTACTTGTCACTATACTATACTACAACGATCAGGTACACTGCCTGGTGGGGGTTGTAAGCTTCTCGAGATCCCTCAGGAGGTAAAGCCTGGTGCAATCCCCACGCATCAATTTACCTTGTGAATTAAAACATCTGGGAATTATTTAGATGCATAAATCATTTTTTATGAAATTATTTGTTCTTCAGTGTTGATTTATAGGGTATTAATTGTTTGTTTTCTTCATATTAGATTATTTTTTGAAGTGCATTGTTTATTTACAGCCGATTTTTTAGAGCCGATTATTTTTTGAAGTGCATTGTTGATTTTCTTCATATTTGAATATTTTGCCAAAGATTACTAGAATCTTGTCATTCAATTTTTATTTAAAGTCAGTTATTGACTATTATGTTTATTTTTATTCAGACAAAAGACATACTCAATAACTCTACAATATACCCTGAGAAGTATGAGGTTTTTAAAAAGACTTTACTTGGTGATTACCAAGCAAAGAGGATTGCAGCCTGTGAAAATTTCAAATTGGTATGGCTTTTTAATTTTATATTAGTTTTCATCAAATATATATTCTTGAAATATTATATGTATTCTTTTTTTAATATATATATTTTATTTTATTTTTAAATTTTTTAATTTCTTTTTTAATCAGGTTTTCTTTCCTATTTGTTGTGCGGATCATTTCTGTTTGATATGTTTTGATTTGACGAAACGTCAAGTTCTAATTATAGACAGTTCAAGTATTGATGAAGAAAACGAAAATAGATATTGTTGTATTCCTGAACTTTTGGTAAGTAAAAATCATAAAATTTATATATATTTTTATTTTATATTTTTTTTAAATTTATGTTTATTTTTTTTAAAATTTATTATGCAGATTAAAATGTTTATACAATTCCACTCCGAATACAATTCACCATGCATTGGATATACATTTGGAAAACTTATTGCTGAAAGATTCAAGATGCATTGGAGAACTGTTGATAATTATCTAGACGATGGAGTTTTTGTGATGTCTCATATGAATATGTATTTTGGTGAGAGTGAAAGTAAATGGGATTATGGATTTCTGAAGGAATCTAACGAACAGACAAAGCAACTTGACTTACACAGGTTTCTCACTTTTCTTTAACATTTTTAATATTCTATGTATTAAAATATTTAATTTTATACTTTTTCACATGTGAAATACTTTGAATAAATAAATAAATTTCTTTTTGTGACTGATTTTTTCACATGTGAAATAATTTGAAGAAATAAATTTTAATTTAATTTTTTATTTTTAATTTATAATTTTTGTAATGACTTTTTTTTTCTTCTTACCAAATCAAAATTTGCGGCAAGGTTAATTTTGTCAGAGAACAACAAATACAGGAATGATATTCTAAAAGAAGTTGCAGAATTCACTAAAATAAAGAAGTCCTTAAGAAAAGAAATTATCAAAGAAGCAGTTCAGAATAGAGATAAAAGATGCAATATTTTAGAATAAATCTAAAAAACAATTGTATCCTTTTCAAAGATGAAGCAAGTTGAGAATACAAAAATGTTAATATTTTTTTTTGCAGAATATGTTGATTTTTTTATATATTATACATTTATTTTATTTTTACTTATTTTACTAATTTTATGTTGCATGTGATTATTTTTTCACAAGTGAAATTAAAACATTGGAATAAATTAACATGTTCAATATTGTTATGATAGTTTATATTTTTTTTTAATAAAGAAATGTTAAACAAATATTTATACAATGCATAAATATGTTTAATGTTTCAAAATTAATTGTTACTAAATATGACTATGGGACTTTCAAAATTAACTGCTACTAAATATGACTATGTGCATATTTCATGACTATGGGACTTTCAAAAAAAATATTTTATTTTCACAAGTGAAAATAAAGAAATATGATTTTGTTTTTTTTCACAAGTGAAAATAAAAAAGTTTAACATTTTATTTCATAAGTGACTTTTTGATTTGTTTTTATTTTCACAAATGAAAATAAATTCATTTTAATATGATTCTGTTTTTTAACCAGTGAAAACTTTTTTTTTCAGAAATAAAAATAAATTAACTTTGATTTTTTTTTTTTTTTTTTCACAAGTGAAAAAAAAATAGATTTTTTATAATATTCAAATTAATTCATAGAGATAACATTAAATATTATATAAATTAATTTACTTTTGATTTGTTTTTTTTTTCACAAGTAAATATAAATTCACTTATATTTGTTTCTTTTTTTTACTAGTCAATATAAACTCTGTTTTTACGAAATTATCACCTGAATTAAATCCATATTAATAAACTTTTTTTTTCACAAGAGAAATTATTCCATAGTTGGAATTTATTTTTTTTCACAAGTGAAAATAATTTATCTTTGATTTTGTTTTTGTTTTTCACAAGTGAAAATAACATCAGTTTTAATCTTAAGCATCTGAGGAATTTTTTTTTATCAAAAGTGAAATTATTCAATACACTTTTATTATAAATTTAATATCTTCTTTTTTATTTGTATTCCTGATTTTTATTGTTTTTCCTATTCCCCATATTTTTTTTCTGACAAATACTTTATTTCTATTTAATGTAATGTTGAAAAGTAATTAATTGTATGTGTTGATACAAAAGTTGGGCGTACCTGATTGTTGGGCTTTGCTCTTATATCAATTCGTTCCTTAGCACTTTGTTACCTGCGTACTAAGAAAATAAACAACACCGTTAGGCTTATCGAGGGATTGTCTCCCCCGATTAGACTCCGGCGTGAGAGTAAGTAATCGAATTTAGGTTTTGGTTTAAGAGTTTAGGGATTCCGTGAATCGTACCTTCAATGAGAATCGTATGATTCTATATATAGGGGCTAAGAAACCGTGTTTCTTGCTCCTTACTCTACGCACGCATGGTGCTTATCCGAGGTAAGGATATCTATTCCTTGAATAGATGATCCTTATCGGATATCCGGTGAGTTAGATTGGGCCTTTGGGCTTCATAAGCCCAAGCGTTGATACTGCGGCCCATACCATTTGTCATGGTAGCCCATTCGTGATGGGCTTAAGTATAAGTAATGTCTATCATTTGGGCTTGCGGCCCAAATATAGGCTATACGTCATCATGTCCCCCCAGTCTAGTATGCGCGGCACGTAGCCGCGGGTACTAGACTTAATGTAAGCAGCGGTAAGCGTGGCGGGATAATGAACAAATTGTTACCGCCTTTTTGGAGGTGCAATGCACCTAACAGGTTCAAAATAGTTACCTCGGTAATTGGGGGTGGTGTCCACGTATCACTTGGGATTCGGGAAAAAGTGTTGTACCTTTTGATCTTCTAGCCACACGTTTACTGTGAGTGGGATCCACGTGGGCGTGAATTAGGGTTTTTACCACCCTATATAAGAGTGCCGTCCCCCTTTATTTTCACCACACAGTAAAATACACACACAACCACTATTCATCTTCTTCATTTTGAGAGCGTTTTTGCTAGAAAACCTTTGAGCTTCTGTAGGTAATCTTTGTGTGCGTCCACTTAGTTTTAAGATGAACATGGTCGCTCAATTAGAGGAGTTTCGCTCTGCGTTGTCTGTTGAGGATGTGATGCGCTTTTCTTCCGACTATTTTGTGCCTTTGGATGTGCATCCAGAGGCGCCAGATGTCGATGCGTGTATAGCCGACTTCCCCGAAGGGAAGATAGGTTTATACACGAAATTTTTCGAGTACGCTAACTACCGCGTACCTATATCTATATTTCTGAGAGATTTGCTCAATCACTATCGCCTCCACATCTCTCAGCTGCACTGTATAGGTGCGGCGAAGGTGTCGAATTTTGAGGTAAACTGCCGTTTACTAGCGATAGAACCAACTGTAGATTTATTCCGCTCCTTTTACCACTCAACATGGTCGAACGGTTGGGTGTCCTTTGCGAAGCGCCCACGGGCGTTTCAGTGTTATACGGAGAAAGTTGACGCCCTCAAGAATTGGAGGGAATTTTTCTTTTGGGTAGACGACGTGGTCTTTCCTTCCAATTTTGAGTTTTATACTCAGGCGTCTTTACCAAGGGATGGGCATCCCGCACCCGGTTCCTATAGTATTGCTGACGCGCAGACGTTAAATGCCAATCGATTGGCCATTAACCCCTATCCGGAGGAGTTTTTGGTGCATGTAGGATTGAGTCGCGCGTATTTTGGCGCAGCGGATGAGGTTCCCACTTTCCTGAGTGAGGATGGCCGGGGTGGGTGTTCATCCTTTGTAATTGTTTGTAAGTTTTTCATCCTTTTTCTTCGCGCATTTACCAACTAATCTTTCGTTGTTTTCTTGTTTCATTTTTATATGTGCAGAGATGGACTTATTCGCAGTGGTGAAGCTTGATAAGCCAAAGCAGGTGACCATAGGGGTGCGTCCTCTGAGGGAAGGGGAGCTGCCTTTGCTGGAAGCGACCGCGGGGCGTTTGACTGTTTTGCCCGCGACAGTTCCCGAGGACACGCCACCACTTGTGGTGACGCCCGTCCAGAGTATGGCGCCAGAGGTAGTGGTGGCGCCCACTGTGGTGCCTGAAGTGGAGGTGGCGCGCGAGGAGGCGCGCTCAGGGTCATCTGACAGTATTCGGATCCTGAAACCTGAGGAGGTGTTGAGGGAAGAGGTTGCGCAGAACTTGAAGCGCAAGGGAGAGGCTGGAACCAGTGGCACCAGCAAGAGGCGTCGACACGTCATCAAAGACGCAGAGTCGAACGCGGAAGAAACTTCGACCTCCGGCGCACGGTTGAAGGCTGATGCTTCTCCGTTTCTGTAAGTGTGCATTTCTTCTCTCTTTTTTTTTTTTTTTTTTTGCAATTACTTGTTGTAATTTTTTGTTGACTGTCTTTGTTCCGTAGGGATGACGACGCGAAGGACGATGAAGTATCCTCTCCGCAGAATGAAAACAAGGGAGAGGATACCTTGGCAGCTGATGGTGGTGAGGCGCAGCAACTTCTTGATGAGTTGGCTGCGACTACTGCCCGTCAGGCTGAGCTGGTGGCGCAGCTGAAGGGAAAGCGCGTTGGGGAGAGTCGTGCTTTGGCCCAGAAGGAAGAAGAGTTGGAGAAGCTGCGCGTGCTATTGGCGGGCGTGCAGGCTGAGCTCGGGGAGTCAAGGGCGTATGGGGAGAAGATGGCTCAGGACAAGATGAGCATCTTGGCTGATCTGCTACATACGAGGGCGTGCAACGAGCAGATAAAGGCCAAGGCATCATGGTCTGTGTCGTTCCTTGAGGAAAAAAGGTCTGAGCATTATGCTAGCCTGCAAGAGTTCAAGGAGCGCATGGAGAAGACGCTCGTGATGTATGAGGAGAAGCTGCGCGCACTTAGCATTGAGTACGACGAGGAGCTGTATCCTCATCTCATGTCTGTGATTGCTGAGCGCAGGTATTCTTACACCTTTATCTTTTAGAATTGTTTTCTTCACTCCATTTTATCTTATCTTGTTACCACTTTGTGAATGCAGGTGGTTGATCAGCCATGGGCTTCGTCTGGCAGCTCTAAGTACTTTAGAGTCTGCGGAGGTGGTGGAGGCCTTTGGGAAGGTTGTCCACTGCGCGATGGCGCGTGGCCGTTCGCAGGCGATGGAGGAGCTCCGTGAGGCCAAGTTGCTGGAGAAGGATTTGGCGGAGATTCCTGGTTATAGCTCAACGGCGTACGATGAGCTGGTGGAGGCGATGGCGGGGCTGAAGGTTCTTGAGCTGCCGCATATAGGGAAATTGGAGCGCGACCAAGATGACCCTATAGCTGTGCTAATGGCCGGTTTAACTTTGCAGCGCCATCTTGAGAAGAATGCGGAAGAGGAGTTAGACTATTATCTAAAACCTGATGTATCGCAGCTTCAAGTCCCAGTTTTTGCGCGGCCCCGTGATATCCTCAAGCCTTTTGCTCTGGAGAAGGAAGTCCCCTTGAAGGAGGTGCTGGAGCAACATGCGCAGAGGGTTGCTGTGAAGAAGGGTATCAAGGGCAAGGTCGTGATGTGCGGTATTGGCGCTGCACACCTTCCTAGATCAGATGGCGTGGCTGTAAGTGTTCCAACCGTATCGATGCAGGATGCCATAATCTTGAGTAAGTTGAAGGAAGGGAGTTCCGCCGCTCCAGAAGAGAGCCATGATCACCGCCATAGCATATAGGTTGTTTGTGAACTTATGTATTTTGTCCTTGTAATTTAATGAATATGGAATAAAATACATTTTGTTATAAGCTCGTAACTTAAATATACTTGCATTGTTTGCTAAGTTTGATTATTTTACTAAGTCTTTTAAGTGCGTGACTTAAATATACTTGCATTGTTTGCTAAGTTTTATTTTTGACTAAGTCTTTTAAGTGCGTAACTTAAGTATACTTGCATTGTTTGCTAAGTTTTATTTTTGACTAAGTCTTTTAAGTGCGTAACTTAAGTATACTTGCATTGTTTGCTAAGTTTTATTTTTGACCAAGTGTCTTGGCTCGTTATATTGCTAAGCTCGTACGGTGTACTTGGTATATGCGCATCCGTCGTGGGGTGCGCGTATGAAACTTACTTTGACGTCTCAAGAGTAAGGCGCTTAGCAAGGATACGTGATCCAATGTTGATGGGTTTGCAACCCTCTTATTCAACGAGTAAATTAGTAGGTTAACTCATCCTTTATGCCTTCGTGGGTCTTTAAGTGGTGCATGCACGCCATGTAGGCAAAAAATATAAGATAGACAATATTGAAATATATGCAATAAAGTAAAAGTGCGCTATGGAGTTAGCTAGAAACCATAACATTTTATTAATACTTGCAAGTTTATTGAAAAAATGGAAAACATAATTCCTAAGAAAGAAAAGAAAGACAAACACTTATTGGGCACCGCGTAGGGTGTGAGTGTGTTTGTGTAAGGGCCGTAGCCTAAAAGTAACATCTTTTGAGATTACAGATGTTCCAAGTGCGCGCTAGGTCGTGACCTTCCATATCGCGCAACCTGTATGCGCCGTTGCCGAGCGCGTCTGTGACCTCGTAAGGTCCTTCCCATTTGGGTCCGAGCTTGCCTGTGTCTTCTACGTGGCTCGCGTCATTGGCGCGGTAAACAAAGTCTCCTGGTCTGAATGAAGTGTTTTTGACTTTTGCATCATAATACTTCTTCATTTTTGCCTTAGCCTTTGCTTCACGTATAGCTGCGCGTTCGCGTCTTTCTTCCAGTATATCTAAGTCTATGCGCCGTTCCTCGTCATTTGTTGTGACGTTGACCTCTGCCGTGCGTATAGTTGGCATTCCTATCTCGGCTGGTATGACGGCTTCTGTTCCATAGACTAAGGAGAATGGCGTGTCGCCAGTACTGGTTTTGATTGTCGTGCGATGCGCCCACAAGACGTGCGAGAGCTCATCTACCCATCTTCCTTTATGTCTGTCAAGGCGTGCTTTTATGCCTTCGCCTAGACTGCGATTAGCGCGCTCAACTAGGCCATTGGTTTGTGGGTGTTTGACTGAAGCAAAGTGTTGTGTGATGTTTAATTGTGCGCACCAATCTTTGAATGGGTTATCACAGAATTGTTTTCCGTTGTCTGATACGATCTCGCCTGGTAGGCCGAAGCGACAGACAATATTGTCCCAGACAAAGCGTTTTACTTGGTTTCCCATAATGTTCACCACAGCTTTTGCTTCAATCCACTTTGTAAAATAATCTATGGCTACGATGAGGAATTTTACTCCTCCCGCTGCAACGGGAAAAGGTCCTGCGATGTCGATACCCCATTTGTAAAATGGCCATGGTGAGGTGATTGGTGTTAGCTCGTGCTGTGGTCGGCGCGGAATAGGTCTATGTACTTGGCAGTTGCTGCACTTTCTTATTAGGTCGCGTGCGTCGCGGTGCATTGTTGGCCAATAGTATCCTGCCCTTAAAGCGCTTGCCACCACGGATCGCGGTCCTGAGTGCATACTACATGATCCAGCGTGAAGTTCGCGGAGTACATAGTCTGCTTGAAGGGGTCCAATACATCTGAGCCATGGTTGTAAGAAAGATCGCCGATAGAGTACGTTGTCGCGGAATTCGAATCGTTGCGCTGTGCGCCGTATTCTTCGAGCGTCTTTATTATCTTGGGGTAGGGTTCCCTTGCTGATAAATTCGATGATAGGTGTCATCCACGTGGGATCTTGTTCTTCTATCACCGTTGATATTTCCATATCAAGGATGGACTTGTTCTTTAAGGTTTCCACCAATACCTGTTTTGAAAGGTGTGCGAAGCTTGTAGATGCGATCTTGCTGAGTGCGTCCGCCTTTCTGTTTTCCCCTCTAGGTACTTGTTTTATTGTGAACCTATCGAAGTTTTTGATCAGAGACTTTGTCTTTTCCAGGTATTGGATCATATGATCATCCTTGGCCTCGTATTCTCCTAACACGTGGTTAGCGACTAGCCGAGCATCTACGTTTGCCTCTAGGTTGCGTACACCCATTTGAATTGCGATGCGTAGTCCGGCCAGTAGGGCTTCATATTCTGCCTCATTGTTTGTGGCTGTGAACTCGAAGCGTAGCGCATAGGTGAATTCCATACCTTCTGGATTTGTAAGAATGAGTCCTGCGCCTGATCCATCTGCGCATGAGGATCCATCGGTGAACAGTGTCCATGGTTCCTGTAGATCCGTTTTTGCTGCAGATGTTGGGCTGTCGCCCTCTGGCTTCTCCACGATAAAATCAGCTAAAACTTGCCCTTTGATAGCAGTGCGCGGCCGGTATGAGATGTTGTACTCACTGAGCATTACACTCCATTTTTGTAAGCGTCCCGATGCATCTGGTTTAGAGATAACTTGTTTAATTGGCTGATCAGTGATTACCGCAATTGGATGCGCTTGGAAGTATCTGCGCAGTCTTTTGGCAGCGAACACTAAAGCCAAGACCAGTTTTTCCATGGCGCTGTAGTTAACCTCTGTTTTCTTTAAGGCTTTGCTTACGAAGTATATGGGTGTCTGGACGGAGTCTCTATCTGTCAATAGTACTGCGCTAACTGCTCCGTGGGTTGCTGATAAGTACATGATTAGTTCTTCCCCTTGTCGCGGTGCGACTAGTTTGGGAAGAGATGCCAGATGATGTTTGAGTTGTTGGAAAGCTTCCTCCGCTTCATTGGTCCAACGAAAGTCTCCCTTTTTTGTACACTTCGTGAGTGTTTTAAAGAGAGGAAGGGACTTGTCCGCTGACTTAGATAAGAAGCGATTCAGCCCTGCCAGCTTTCCATTCAGTGATTGGACTTCTTTGAGTGTGCGCGGGGAGGGGAGATCAATAACAGCCTTTGTCTTCTCTGGGCATGGTTTGATTCCATCGGGTTCTATTAAGTATCCGAGGAACATGCCTTCAGTTGCGCCAAAGGTGCACTTTTTTGGATTCAGTTTCATGTTTATCCGCCCCAACGTTCGGAATGTTTCCTCGATGTCGCGCACTAACTCATCCTCTGTATGGCTTTTTATAACAAGGTCGTCCACGTAGACTTCCAAGTTGCGGCCTACTTGTTTTTCGAAAGCTGTGTCCACCAGCCGTTGGTATTCGCGCCTGCGTTCTTTAAGCCAAAAGGCATTTTTGTGTAGCAGTATACCCCTTGACTGGTGTGGAAAGCTGTTTTTTCTTCATCCTCCACTGCCATTTGGATTTGGTGGTACCCTTTATATGCGTCTAGGAAGCACTTGAAGGGGTATCCACATAAGGATTCAACCTTCCAATCAATTTCTGGCAATGGATAGCAGTCTTGCGGGCATGCTTTATTGAGATCCGTGAAGTCCACGCACATCCTCCAGCTACCATCGCTCTTCTTTACCATGACTGGGTTAGAGAGCCAGTCGTGGTAGTACACTTCGCGCATGATGCCCGCATCTACTAACTTGTGTACTTCTTCCAAAATAGCTTTTGCACGATCTGGAGCCTGGCCGCGCTTCTTTTGTCGTATTGGAGGGTATCCTTGTCGGATTTGTAGTTTGTGCTCTGTGATAGAACGAGGCACTCCTGTCATATGCTTTGGTTCCCATGCAAAGATGTCTAGGTTCTTTTGCAAGAGTGCGCATACGGCTGCTTTACCTTTGTCAGATAAAGATCCTCCAATCGAAACTTGTTGTTCCGGATAGTCTGGATGAATAGCGACCTTTAAATTTGGCGATTTTTCCGTGCGCTGTTCTGGAATAGTATCTGCTTCAGTTGTCACTGCGATACATTCTCTTGGTGGTACCGTTGTGTTATAGAGAGTAACCACTCCTCCTTCAACTGGGAATTTAAGCATTCCGTGTGCTGTGGATGGTACTGCGCGCATGGATGATATTCCCGGTCTTCCAATTATGCCATTGTATGGTGAGGGAGACTTGATTACCATAAAATTTATCCATGCCGCAGTTGAGTGTTGCTCATCTCCTACAACCACCAATAAGCGTAACTGCCCCATGGGCCAGATCTTTTCTCCTGTAAATCCTGTTTGTGACATTGTAGCTGGTATCAACTGACTTTGGATTTCAGGTCGCAGCCTTTTGAAGCAGTGATCATACATGATGTCTGCGGATGCTCCTCCATCAATATACATGCGGTGGATGTCGTGTCCTCCTGCATGTATTTCAATGGTCAGAGGTTCCACGACTGCGTTGTCCGCAGCGATTGTAGGGAAGGATATCTCTTTTTCTGGAGAGAATTTTTGGCTGACTTTTTGCTTTATTTTGCGCTGCCATGATTGTATCATGTATATAGTATCAGCCTTTTCTTTTGGGGGTTCTTTCTTGCCTCCATTTCTCTGTCTCTCTTTTCCTTCCTTGATGTTTTTTACGAGGTGGTCCATCCTTCCTTCTCTCACTAATTTTTCGATTAGTTGTTTCAGTTGGACGCACTCGTTAGTTGTATGGCCCATTTGGCCGTGGTACTCGCAGTATCCACTACCTTGGCGTTTTTCTTCTGCCGTTTTAATTGGTGGTGGTCTTGGGAAGTTCGCACCTTCTGTTGCAAATATCTCCCTTGGAGTTTTAGTGAGAGGAGTATATTTGTCGTTGTCTCTTCCACTGCGGTAGTTCCTGCCGCGGTTATTGTTTTGATCATTGGATTGTCTCCGCGGCTGTTCTTGTTGCCTATAGTTTGAATATCCTTTTTTGCTATCCGCAGCAGCTGCTTCTCCTTGTATAAAGGATCTGGTGCGTTTTGTGAGTTCATCGAAAGACTGTGGAACTCTATCATTGAGCTTTCGGATGAGTTCTGGATTATTAATTCCATTCATGAACCCTGAAATTTTTAGTATTTCGGGACATGCTTTGACTTGTATGCACTCATCCTTGAAGCGCTCCATGAAGGCGCTGGTTGATTCTCCTTGGCGTTGCTTCACCCTTGCCAATTCTACAGGATTTTTAGCGCACTTCTTTCGCTGGGTGAAGTTGTGGCGGAATGCTTTTCGTAATTCCTCAAAGCCGCCTATACTCCTACGTGGGAGTTTGCTAAACCATGTGCGCGCGTTCCCTACCAATGTGGAATTAAACATGTGACACCACACAGGCTGTGGCCAATTTTCGATAGTTGCGGCTGACTCGAAAATTTTTAGGTGGTCATCTGGGTCACCTGTTCCATCGTATGTCTTCACATTAGTGGGCATGCGCCTGCGCCTGTCGTCTGAGTAATCACTTATGCGACGTGTGAACGCATCAATTTTGTGGCGTCGCCATGGGAGAGACATATCCTCGTTCTCTTCCTCGCGACGTTTTCCTTTTGATTTCCAGTGCCCTGTTTCTTTATCCTCGTTGTCCGAGGAATCGCTGGAGGAAGAATAATCTCTCCTTCGGCGTTTGCGCCTGCTCCTTTCAGAAGAGGAGCCTGAGGGATCTCTGCTTTGGGATCTCCTCCTCCCCAATCTATCTTGTATTCGCCTACTTTCAGGTTTGGAAGATCCTTGGCTTGGCGAATGCTGAGGCCCTAATCGATCGTGTATTCCCCGACTGCCAAGTCTGGAATGGACATTGGTGCGCCTACCGCTGTCTCCAGAGTTTTGTGAGTCAGGTACCGCACCTAACCTATCATGGACAGAGGTACGTTCTGTACGTCTTCCTCGCGGGTGGCGCGGTGGTGATGGTTCGCGTTCTGGACCAAGATTAAGTCGGGTTTGCGGATCCGCACCTGCTCTTCTTGCCGCTTCTTCTCGCATGAGGGCATTTAATGTTTCATAATTTTGGGATACAAAGTTTCCCAAAGTCAGATCCGGTGCGTCCTCAGTTGTTGCAAGAATTTCTTCCTCAGTGTTAGGCGCCCTGTTCCGTTCAGGAGCGCCTGGCGGCACAGTGTTGTTCACTGCGGGTGTAGCCTGATGAGGAGTGGTGAAGAGGGTGCGTTGGAGTTCTTCAACGCTGGGGACCTCTAAAGTAATCCTGGGTAGTTCTACCGCTGGGGGAGGTTGGGTTGTCCCTGCCTCATGGTGACCAGGTGTGCTGGTTGTCCCAACGACTTGTTTAGAGGTTGGATCTTGTTGATTCTTCCTCAGATGGTCACGTTTTTCTGGCTGCGGAGTCCGCTGGCTCGAATTCTTATGTTTCGTCATTCTAGTTCGTTGTAGGGTCCCACGGATGGCGCCACTTGTTGATACAAAAGTTGGGCGTACCTGATTGTTGGGCTTTGCTCTTATATCAATTCGTTCCTTAGCACTTTGTTACCTGCGTACTAAGAAAATAAACAACACCGTTAGGCTTATCGAGGGATTGTCTCCCCCGATTAGACTCCGGCGTGAGAGTAAGTAATCGAATTTAGGTTTTGGTTTAAGAGTTTAGGGATTCCGTGAATCGTACCTTCAATGAGAATCGTATGATTCTATATATAGGGGCTAAGAAACCGTGTTTCTTGCTCCTTACTCTACGCACGCATGGTGCTTATCCGAGGTAAGGATATCTATTCCTTGAATAGATGATCCTTATCGGATATCCGGTGAGTTAGATTGGGCCTTTGGGCTTCATAAGCCCAAGCGTTGATACTGCGGCCCATACCATTTGTCATGGTAGCCCATTCGTGATGGGCTTAAGTATAAGTAATGTCTATCATTTGGGCTTGCGGCCCAAATATAGGCTATACGTCATCAGTATGGGAAGTGTAAACAAAAATACACTGTACACGTTAGGTTACCAAAAATTAATTGTATTGGAAGTGTAATCAATAAATTAACTTTACGCCTTTTGTCTATATATTTGTCTGTGTTTATCCTCTTTCATCACAATTCTTATTTTCTCTCACTTCAGATCTAACACATATCATCATCTTCAGATCTATTTTTCTCTCATCCAAACATAAAAGAAAATGGAAAATTATTTTAGAACCCCAAATCTAGAGAGGTTGAAAGACGCCGCTTGTTCTGACGACCTGCTAAAGACTTTTAAGTTTTTTTTTAAGCAACAGATGTTGGAGTTACAGGGTTTCGTTAATAAGCTTGAGGAAGATTCTGAACAACTCAGAAGGCAGATTCAAAAGCAGGAAGAGTATCTTGGTGAATTGGAGATCTCCGGTGAAGATGCTACCTTGATTATTAAAATAATCAATGATACATTAAAAAAGGACCGTTCTAGGCTTGATGATTTGGATAAACTGCTGATTAAGACGCGTAATGATATGTTTGATAAGAAGCGAGAGGTCGCCTATATCAAGCAGGAAATGAAGGATCAAGACTAGTCACTTTAGGCGTTTAATAGTTTTCTCTTATTTTAATTTTCTCAGTTTATGTATGTCCAAATTTTGAATTATAAAATATGTAATGGACTTTGTATTAAAATGAAGTTAATTTGCTATTATCTATTTATTTTTTGTTTTTAGAATAATTTTATTTTTTTCACAAGTGAAATTTTTTTATACATTAAATTATTCCATATGTGGATTTTTATTTTTTTCACAAGTGAAATTTTTTTTCAAAAGTGAAATAATTCTTTATGCGGATTTTTAATTTTTTCACAAGTAAAATTTTTTTATACATGAAATTTTTTTCAAAAGTTAAATTCATAGTCTCTCTCTTAATTAAATTATATGTAAGGAATAATATATTTTCACGTGGAAGGAATATTATATGTGACGTGAAAATATTCACGTCACATATAATATTCCTTCCAAAAAATATTTATAGTCTCTCTCTAAATTAAAAATTAGATCTACACACACACACTACACATACAAAAAGAAACCCACAACATTTACATGAAACCCACATCACCATCCACCACCAACCACCCACCAACCACGTTACTAATCTGATTGATGATAAGGATGAAGAATAAAAGTTTTAAAGGTATTTTAATAACATTTTACACTAAATCTGTTTATATGTTATGGATACGTCTACTTAGATCTGGATATGTATACTTTAGACTAAATCTGTTTGTTGTTACAGATCTGTATGTCTATTTATAAGTGATATATGATTAATATTTTATTATTAATATTAATATTTTATGTATAGTTAGATCTGTATGTCCATTTATAAATGATATAAATGATTGTTTGATGTGATGATGTCATCGTAAATGATTAATATCTGCTGTTGAATTTATTCAAATTTCGTCATATATAATTCATTCAAATTTCGTCATATATTATCGTTTAAATGATGTATCAACTATATATTTGTGTTACAGTTATTGATCTGATTTGCTGATGTAAGTGTTGATTATAAGCTGTTTTTATCAATAATCATTATGCGTCTAACTGTGGTAAGAACTATTTAGTTGATGTCATCAAAATAATTCATTCTCACTGAGTAATATTCATCAAAATATTACTCCCTCCGTCCCAAATTTATTGTCCACTTTGAATTTTCAAAGTCAAACTATTTCAACTTTGACCATAAATATATATTTTTTGTTATATAATACTTGTTGAAAAATTATACCATTGAAAAGTACACTTAAAACATAATTCATTTATATATTTTGCATCAAATATTATATAACACCTACAAAAATATTTAAGGTCAAACTTGAAGAAGAAAGACTAAAAAAATCAATAGTGGACAATAAATTTAGGACGGAGGGAGTATTTATTTTTCACATGTGAAAATGTAGATTACTATTCTAAATTTTAGATGACTTTTTATCTGAAATGTTTACATGAATATTCTATATTTAGCTTATATGTTTTCACATGTGAAATATTTTCACATGTGATTATAAGGTGTTTTATATGACTATTATAAACTCATGTAAAATGTTTTCACATGTGGTTATAAGATGTGTTTGATTACTTAGAAATTTAGCTTAAATAATTTAACTTAGATTAGCTTAAACGTGATTATAAGTTGTGTTTAGCTAAAATGTTTTCACATGTAAAAATTTAGCTGAAATTTTTTCACATGTGAAATGTGTAGTGTATTTTGAGAATTATTCCAATATAGTGATTTTTAAATTTGTTATACTTAATACTTTATGTTATACATTTTATTATGGACATGTTTAACTGTTTTAGCATACTAAATGTTTATTTTTATACATAGATTTGAGATTATTTCATACGTGAAAATAATTATTAGTACATTTTTCTGAATCATTTATCTGGTAAAAAGTCTGATGTTCTGAAGGTAAAAAGCTTTGGATGATATATCAACTATATATTTTTAACAAGTTATTGATCTGATTTGCTGACGAAAGTCTTGGTTATAATCTGTTTTGATCTATAATCATTATCCGTTTAATTTCTGTATAAACTATTTAGTTGATGTCATCAAAATAATTCATTCCCTTTGAGTAATATTCATTAAAATATTATTTATTTTTCACATGTGAAAATGTAGATGACTATTCTAAATTTTAGATAAGCTGAAATGTTTACATGAATATATTTTATTTAGCTTATATGTTTTCACATGTGAAATATTTTCACATGTGATTATAAGGTGTTTTATATGACTATTATAAACTCATTTAAAATGTTCTAACATGTGGTTATAAGATGTGTTTGATTACTTAAAAATTTAGCTTAAATAATTTAGCTTTGATTAGCTTAAAAGTGATTATAAGTTGTTTTAGCTTAAATGTTTTAACATATTAAAATTTAGCCGAAATTTTTTTTCACATGTGGAATGTGTAGTGTATTTTGAGAACTATTCCAATATATTGATTTTTAAATTTGTTATACTTAATACTTTATGTTATACATTTTCTTATGGACATGTTTAACAATTTTAGCATACCAAATGTTTAATTTTATACATAGATTTGAAATTATTTCACATGTGATAATAATTATTAGTACATTTTTCTGAATCATTTATCAGGTAAAAAGTCTGATGTTCTGAAGGTAAAACGCTTTGGAATGAAAGGATCTGGAATTAAAGCCAAGGATTTAATTTTTCTTAATAGCATCAACAGTAAGAAAAATTCTTGTTAGCCTTGCTATTTTATAAAAGATAACGTCATACATAAAGAAATGGACTAGATATCATACAAATAGTACTTTAGGGACTATTATTGTAATATAGGCAAACATGTGATGTAATGAGCCTATAAATACCCCTCATGACTCTCCATGAGGGGTGTGGGAAAGTGTGTGTAAAGTTTAGTTTCATTTCATTTCAATAAAAACCCTTTTCTCCACCTTTCTCTCTCTACTTTCTCTCTCTAAAACAATGATGTATTTCGATCAACCGCGACCTCCGGAAGGTGTTTCTTGATGATAACAAGTGGCATCAGAGCTAACCGGGGGCGAATTGTGGTGTTTTTGGGTGAAAAATCGTGTTTTTGGGTGATAAATCTCGGATCTCGTTACTGTTCATAATATTTTTTCGAGTTTGAAAAGTTTTTTTACCGAGTTTGAAATTTCATACCGAGTTTGAAATTTTTTTTTCGAGTTTGAAAATTTTTCTTACCGAGTTTGAGAATTCGTACATAGTTTGACAAACTTTTTCGAGTTTGAAAAATTTTTGATATCGAGTTTGGGAATAGTTACCGAGTTTGGAATGTTACCGAGTTTGGGAAGTTACCGAGTTTGGGAATAGTTACCGAGTTTGGGAAGTTACCGAGTTTGGGTAGATACCGAGTTTGGGAACAGTTACCGAGTTTGGAAAATTTCCTTACCGAGTTTGGAGTTAGGATCTATCTTACCGAGTTAGGATCTTACTGAGTTAGGATCTTACCGAGTTAGGATCATACCGAGTTAGGATCTTACAGAGTTAGGATCTTACCGAGTTAGGATCTTACAGAGTTAGGATCTTACCGAGTTAGGATCTTATCTTACCGAGTTAGGATCTTATCGAGTTTGGGTTGTTTTTCAAGCAATGGTTTCATGAGTTGAGTATGCTTAATATTGTTTGCCGAGTTAGGCTGGTCCAACCTTATCGTTTATTGAGTAAGGATTTATTTTGGACTAATCTAAACGAAACTCTACCGAAATTGACTTAGGATATCGAGTAACGAGATGGTATTTTAAGCAAGGACATATCAAAGGATTATTATATAAACAAAACCCTTACCTCATCGAATAACCTAATGTCTATAAACCCTAAAACCTAACTTTCACATTTCCTAAACATATGAGATTATTGGTAAATCAATCTTATAGATCATGATTCATTTCCTTGTTTCATTATCATCAACATCAATATATCTCAAATCACTTCAAAACACACCACGTTTTGCTTAAACGATCCTGATCAAGAATCACAATCAAATGACAACGGCTAGTATTGGATTTTTGTGATTATGGGGATAATTCTTTATCACTTTTCTGGGTTTAAAGTTCATTTCAAGGGCATGTGTACTTATTTATCTCAAAGTATAGGGGTGGATGGATGCATGACTTTTGAAGATACTTGTTTGCGCAAACACTAAAGATAGTGATTAAGACTTGGATTAGCTAGTTATACCCGATGTAAGGAGTTACATTGTAGTGCTCACGGGTTATAGCTATCACTTTAAGGAGTTACATTGTAGTACTCAGTGTCGCACGAAGTTGTGGATAGTTCAAGAGGTGGATATTTCATATACTGTTTGTTGGTTTGGGTATATGGCACTACCTATGCTTAAAGGAGTTACGTTGTAGTGCTCAGTATAGGTTCTTAGTCACACCATCGTACAAGATTAAGTCACATATCTAAGGGATGTTTACTTCATTTTCAGATTGGTTATACTGGGTTGTTTCTATAGTCATTGGTCATTTACTAGCTGGTTGGAATTTGAAGAGGTCGCTTAAGGTTGAAGAGAAGAGAAGAGATTGTAGAATCAAGAGAGTCATATCTTATCAGCATATTCTCACAAATTATGCTTTCATGGTCTATCTATATTGCATCAGAAGCGTAAAGTACGGGTAATTTTGGCATGTACACACAATAGTATGATGATTTTGATACATCGCAACCATCAGGAGGGAGAAGAACATGCCAAAAGAAGTAGTGTTTCATCTCTAGTATGTTGGTTGTTCGAGGGAATTGTGCTTACACTAGAACCGAAGAAGTACTAATGATGTGTACATCAGAGCGTATTAACAACCTTCTGTGCAATACTATGTGAGTTATGCTATGATGCTCCAAGAATGACAACCATGGTGCAAACTCATTAGTATCTACCTTATCCGCTGCGAGATGAGAAGAGAGTTATCAGTTCAGGAGGGAGCAGAAGAAAAAGAATAAAGGCTCACTAGTTAGGAGGGAGTAATAACCTAACTAGACCATTACAGTTGAAGTTCAGAGCTACAAAGACCTTTGCCGTCAGTGTCAAAGATCATACGCCGAGATCGTCGGAAGAGAGAACTTCAAGTCTGCCTCAGTATCTAGACTACAGAGACTCTGAGCTTCAACAACGTCAACATAGTTTACTATTGTTGTAATTTACATGTTTATGTGTTTATAGGTCTCATTGTATCCATTCATGTGTGACGATATCTTGGAGGGAGATTGTTAGCCTTGCTATTTTATAAAAGATAACGTCATACATAAAGAAATGGACTAGATATCATACAAATAGTACTTTAGGGACTATTATTGTAATATAGGCAAACATGTGATGTAATGAGCCTATAAATACCCCTCATGACTCTCCATGAGGGGTGTGGGAAAGTGTGTGTAAAGTTTAGTTTCATTTCATTTCAATAAAAACCCTTTTCTCCACCTTTCTCTCTCTACTTTCTCTCTCTAAAATAATGATGTATTTCGATCAACCGCGACCTCCAGAAGGTGTTTCTTGATGATAACAATTCTAAAACATCTGATTCTAATGAGATCAGTAAGAAAACATGTAAGTCTGATCACATCGAGGAAACGAAGAGAAAATTAATTCAAGAATTTGATTTAGAAGCATTGTTAAATTCATCATATGCTACGATTGTCAAGGTTAATAGAGTTTCTGGTAAGCCAGAGGAGGAATTTCTCAATGATAAAGGAAATAATGATAATGCTAAAAAGAAAAAGCGTAAGAATAATGTTTCAAAAAAGTAGAAAGTTCATGAGCAAGATGGATTTGAAGGTATGTTTGTTGAAAAGTTGGAACTTCATATTGAAGTTGACAAATCAAAGAAAATTAAGAAGAATAATATTGTTTCTGTTGAAGGTAATTGTTTGAACGATGACGGATTGTTGTCACTTAGAACCAGGGTTTCTCCAAAAGTTATTTATCATTTGATGAAGAATCTGACATTAGGTCAAAGGAAGAATTTGATTGATATGGGGTTCGGGTCGCTATATGACATGGATATAGAAGAAATACCAGTCAAAATAGGTCATTTTGTTGTTGACAAATTTATTGATAGCGAGATGAAGCTTAAGCTTCGGGATTATGATATTGTCATAACACCAGAGTTGATTCATAAAGTTTGGATGTTCCATTAGGGAATTGATTTTAATGATTTGGCTAAGATTAGACGATCTGATTTAAGTGAAAGATGGTACTCGCAATTTGGTAGTATTAGGTATCCAACACCTAACAAAGTTGCTGAAGTTGTTCAAAAAACTGATGTTGAAGGAATTTTATTCAATTTGAACATACTCGTTTTATTTTCAAATTTTTTTGTATTAGGAGGAATGGCTAGTCAGTGTAGGCCTCAAAAAATTCTGAATTATATACATGAAGATACGCAAATTCAAAGTATTGATTGGTGCAAATATGTGTTTGACTGCTTGAAAGCCAGCAAAGAAAATTGGGTTAGAGATGGTCCTGATAATTACTTCAGTCACTATTCTGGTCCTCTGACAGCACTTATTGTAAGTGTTCATTTGCATAGATTATTATTATTTTTAAAAATATATGCGAAAATTTAATTTTCTGAATAGTAAAAATTGTTTAATTCAAACAGCTAATTTAATTTTATTTTGTGCTTTTTAAGTTTTCTGCATAATTTAATTTTATTTTGTGCTTTTTAAGTTTTCTCACAAGTGAAATAAAAAAAACTCATAGATAAGATTATATGCTTATTAGTAGTTTTTTTTTCACAAGTGAAATACATTTTAAAATAATTTCAAACAGCTAACATTAAGTATTATTTAATGTATATGAGTAAAAAAAATTTCACAAGTGAATTTATTCTGAATATTAAATTTATTTTTTTTGCACAAGTGAAAATAAATTCAATTTTAATTTGTTTATTTTTCATAACTTTTTCAGATGTGAAAATTTTATTTTTATACTTAAATATAGTTTATTGTTTTCTTAAAGTTGTTTAATTAGATTTAATTTTATGATTTATATTATTTTTTTTAGATTAGTTTGTGAATATTATATAATTTTCTGAAAAGTAATTATTCTTGTTCAATGTTGCAGCTAATTTATCTTCACAGCACAAAATGTGATTCAGTATGTTTGCGTCATCAAATTCCTTCAATCAATTTTTGGACTACTCAAATGATTAAAGATAGGCAGGCTTATGAAATTCGTAATGGCGGTTTTGGTATTCTTGATAGATATGAAGAGGATTTAAATGAAACTGATTCTTCAAAAAGAAAGGTTTGTTTTAATATAAAATTATTAACATAATTAGATAAAATTAGATACAATTCTATTATTATTATTTTAATTTATATATTTTTAATTTTTTTAAACAGTTGGTCATGGATAAACTTGAAAAGAAAGTTGATTTGCTGGAATCAATAGTTACTGAATTGGAATACGATTTCACAACGTTGTTTAGTGAAGATCCGGATAATCTGAGACTTAAAGAAATAAAAGCTAAGTTCAATGTGTGTATTCGTAATATTGATCTGTATGGAGATGATGTTAAGGGAAAGAGTTTAGTTATTTATGATGATGAAAGCGTAAAAGATAAAGATTGTATAAGGAATTTAGATCTTTGTGGAGATGATGCGTGGGGATTGTACCAGGCTTTACCTCTCGAGGGATCTCGAGAAGCTTACAACCCCCACCAGGCAGTGTACCTGATCGTTGTAGTATAGTATAGTGACAAGTACCGGGGGATTGATCGTTCAGCTAGGAATAGTGTCGCTAGGATTAGAAAAACTAAATACTAGTTCTAAAGATGAGGGATGATTATTTTTGTATTTTTATGTTTTTTAGAAAGCAAGTAAAAATCTCGGGTTTGAATGATTTGGGCGGAATTAGTTGCTAGTCAACTAACCCAATACTAAAGATGCAATCAAAATAAAATACTAGAAATGAAAATAAACCTAAATTAAACTAAGGTTGTGAGCAATAAGTGGAGAAATTGTGTTTACTTAGATTTCACTACTCCCTAGATATCTTTTACACGTTAATTACTTGTTATAGTTGCGTGGATGACGGATTGTATTCCTTAATACCATTCATAGGGTGGCGCACTTAACTCCCCAATCCTATGAGTGCCTACTTCACTCCTATGTCGAGCCGGCTAAGAAGCTCCTAACATGGGATCATTAGAATTTACTCATGCATTAAATACAACCAATAAAACCTAGTGCACATCAGTTCATGTTTCCTAAAACGTTCAAGCATGTTACCATTTGGAGATCTGCCAGTTTTCTTAAGCCTAACATCGAAATCATTCATCCAATACAACCATAAACAAGTAATCAACACATAATCAACATCTAGGTTTCATTAGATCTAAGCAAACACAAGATAAATCTAGCCTAGCATGGTGGAATTAAGACAAGCACAAGATATAGACAACCAACACATAGACATATTGATTGAATTAGAAGAACACTTATCTCAATTACACATGTAAGGGTTCAAGGGCTGAAAACCCTTGAAAAACTTGTAAAATTCGTAATAGGTTCGGCCTTAGGGTTTCTCCAAACTTCTCTTTTTTTATGAATGAAAATTAGAGAACTATATATAGGAAATTGAGGCTGACGGCGTCAAGACCAAATAGGTGACGCCGTCATCTCGCTGCCAAAATAATTCTCGGACTGCCTTGATCTACATCTGACGCCGTCATGTATTAGATTTTTTCTACACAAGTGCAAGTTTTGTAATGTCCATTATGTTTTTTGATGAAATGTGTAGTTTGTCTACACAAGTGCAATTTTTGTAATCCAATTAGTAGTTTTGATGAAATATCCAGTTTTTTTTTCACATGTTCAAATTTTGAAATGTGTAGTTTTTCTTCACTAGTGCAAGTTTTGTAATTATTATTTTAGAGAATATTTGAAATGTATATATTATTATATTAGTTTTTTTAAATTTATAAACAATTTTTTCACTTGCGAAAAAATTATCTTGAAATGGTTTTAGTTTTGTATATTGTATATTATAACATTATTTGTTCTTCAGTTTTGATTTAGAAACGATTAATTGTTTGTATTTGTTTTTAGATACAATTTTTAGAATAATTGAGTACGTTTTAATTACTTGGTTTGAAATGTATTATTTATTTTAGATACAATTTTTTAGAATCTTGTACTTCAGTTTATATTTTGAGTAAATTATTGATTATTATCTTTAATTTGGTATACAGACAAAAGACATACTCAATGTTAAAACTGACTTTCCTGAGAAATATGATGACTTTGAAAAAGTTTTGCTAAGTGATTACCATGCAAAAAGGATTGCATCATCTGGAAATTTCAATTTGGTATGGTTTTTTTATTTTCTATTATTTTTTTATCAAATATGTACTTTTTAATATTATATGAATTTTTATTTATTTATTTATCTTTTTTTCAGGTTTTTTTTTCGATTTGCTGTGTAGACCACTTCTTCTTAATATGCTTTGATTTGAAGAAACATAAAGTTGTAATTATAGACAATTCAAGCATTGATGAAGAGATTGAAACTAGATATTGTTCAGTTCCTGAACTTTTGGTAAGAAAAAATTTAAATACATATTAATATATATTTTTATTATTTTAATTTTTATTTTATCATTTATTATTTTTTATTATTATTTGGAGATTAAAATGTTTGCAAAATTCCACACCAAATACAATTCACCAAGCATTTGTTTTTCATTTCAAAGAGTTATTGCAAAAAGAATAAAGATGGGTTGGAGAACTAAGGATAATCATATTGATGATGGTGTTTTCTTGATGTCGCATATGAACATGTTTTTCGGTGAGAATGAGAGTAAATGGGATTATGGACTTTTAAAGGAATCTAAGGAGCAGACAAAGCAACTTAACAGTCTACGGTTAGTCACTTGTCTTTCAAAGATTTAATGTGCTTTATATTAAAATATTTTATTTTTTTATGCGTTTACACATGTGAAATACATTTTTATTTGTATTTTTTTTCCTTTATTTTACAGATTTTTAATGATTTTTTTTCCTCTTCTTACCAGATCAAAATTTGCTGCCAGGATTATTTTGTCAGATAATAATTTGTGCATAAATGATTTTCTTAAAGAAGTTGCAAAATTCAGCATAACTGATAAGAACTCAAGAAAAGAACTTATTCAAGCAGAAGTTAAGAATAGAAACCAAAGATGCAATCTTTTGGAACAGTTGTAATTCTTTCTAGTTTTTCGATTATGACAACCTACATTTGTCATTTGATCCGTAGAAGTTTCCCAAGTTATAATTTTCGTTATAGCATATTTTATGTTCGATAAATGTTGCTTTTGTCTTATAGCAAATTATATTATTTTATCTTGTTATGAATCTTTTATTAAATGGAAAATGTTTTGCTTTTGAATGTTTAACTTCATGTTCTTATGTAAACTTACAATATTTTATTTTTTATTCACAAGTGAAATACATTTTATGTTTTAGATGTACAGACTAAATTCTGTTTTTTTTTTCACATCTGAGAGAACCAATATTTTTTTTTCACAAGTGAAAATATTCTATACATGGAATTTGTTAAAAAGTCAAATTAATTTGTTTCTGTTTTTTAACAAGTGAAAATAAATTCACTTTAGTAGAAATTCAGTTTTACAAAACTTTGTTTTTTTTAAAAACTATATTATTTTTCACAAGTGTAAAATAAATATTTTAAATTATTTTTTCACAAGTGCAAAGAAAAAACTTTAATGTTTTTTTTTACAATTGAAAATTGTATATTAAATAAATATAATTTTAAATAAATAACTTTATATATTTCACAAGTGAAAAACTTTTTTTTCACAAGTGAAAATAAATTCAATTTTATTTGAAGAATGAACTTTTGTCATAAGTGAAAAACTTTATTTTCACAAGTGAAAATAAATTTTGTGCATGTGTAGTTTTATTTTCTAGTTTTTATTTTCACAAGTGAAAAACTTTATTTTCACAAGTGAAAAACTTTATTTTCACAACAAGAAAATTAAAATCACATGTGAAAGTAAAAGTATATAACAGGCAATAGATGTGCATGTGTAGAACTTTAATGACTTTCTTAAACCAAAATATTTTTTTTAAATGCTAAGACATTGAAAAGAAGATATTTTTTCCATCAAAGTGCATATAAAAATTTCTGAAATCTATATCTTGATACTCTTTCTTCAGAGAATCATATTATGATTTAACAATGTTGAATACAAAAATTAACTTTGATTTTTGTATTATTTAACAAGTGAAAATACAATCACTTTAATTTTTTTTTTCACAAGTGAAAATAAATTCAGTTTTTTCACATTTTTAAATAAATACAAAGAGATAAGATTAAATTTGTTTTTGCAATTATTTTTACAATTTAATTTTGAAAAAAAAGAAACCACGCTTGACTATGAGACTTTAAAAATTCCCTGCTACTAATTCAATTAACCTAGTTTGGATCAAATATTAAAATAAAATTTTCATTAATCATAGGACTTTTTTTTTTCAAAAATTATACAACTTTCACATGTGAAATATCAAAGCAGTTATGAAAGCGGTTATTAAGTTGACAAATATGATAGCAGTTATTGTTTTAAAGGTAGTTTTTTTCTGGAAAATGCATTCTGTATTAAATGGTGCATGTTGGTTATCCCTCTTGGCATCTATATATTTAGTGTAACTTCCACTATATTTCACATAAACAAATTGAAGATACTCTCATCAGAAAATAACTTCGCATTATAATTAACTATGTCTTCTTCCAACACAGATAGTTCATCCAAAAAAAAGTCTGCAACTGATGCACTTTTGGAGTTCAAGACAGAAAAATCTCAAAAGTATGACTTATCCTTTTATTTATTTTTTACATAATAAAAAATTCAGTAAAGTGTAATTGATGTCATGTATATGTTTTCTTATTGATTTTCAGAAAAGAAAAAATTGAAGTAAAAAATGACAACAAAACTGATTCCGACAAAGGTATTTTGATATTGAATATAAGTTCAAATCTAAATCTGCATATTATATGATTCATATCTATGTAACAGGTGTAATTGAAGACAAAAACACCAACCCTAAAAAAGATGAGACTGTATGGGATTCTGATGAAACTTACATACAATGGGAAAATGAATTCGAGATACCGATATTGATAAAGGAAGTTGAACAAGAAGAAGAAAAAAAAACGTAAGAGACTGCTTGCAGAAGATCAAGCCAAACAGCTTGTGAATATGCCTCGAATCAATTTATTTGAAGATGCAAAATCGGAAGATGTTGAAGATGAGAAAACTGAACCAGAAGATGTTGAAGATTTTGATTATGAGACTGCATATTTAGGATTATCTCATGATTAGAAATTCAACTTTTAATTTAAGTGTGTGTAACCTATTTTTAAATTTCAATTTACTTATGAACTTATGTAATTTCAAATTTGAATTTAAGTGAATGAATCATATTTATATTATATTCAAGAATTTGCAACATATTAATATAAGGAAAACTTTATTTTTTTTTTCACAAGTAAAAATTCTCTATATATCAAATTTGATTTTTTTTCACAAGTGAAAAATAATTCAGTTTCTTCAAATATTCAGGAAAAAAATTATTTTATTTTTTTCACAAGTGAAATATAAAGAAATTTAATTTTTTCTTTGTTTTTACACAAGTGAAATCGAATTTGTTATGAAGAAAATAAAGAACTTCAACGTTTTTTTGTTTTTTCACAAATGAAAAATAATTCCTTTTATTCAAATTTTCAAGAAAAAAATTAATTTTTTTATTTTGTTTTCTTCACAAGTGAAAATAAAGAATTTTAACTTTTATTTGAAACTTTTATTTTTTTCTTCACAAGTGAAAAATAATTATGTTTCTTCAAATTTTCAGGAAAAAATTAATCTTTTTTTTTTTTGTTTTTTCACAAGTGAAAATAAAGAAGTTTAACATTTTTTTTGTTTTTTCACAAGTGAAAAATAATTCCTTTTATTCAAATTTTCTTGAAAAAAATTAATCTTTTTTTTTTGTTTTCTTCACAAGTGAAAATAAAGAATTTTAACTTTTATTTGAAACTTTTATTTTTTTTCACAAGTGAAAATAAAGAAGTTTAACACTTTTGTTTTCTTCACAAGTGAAAAATAATTACGTTTTTTCAAATTTTCAGGAAAAAATTTATCTTTTTATTTTGTTTTTTCACAAGTGAAAATAAAGAAGTTTAACGTTTTTTTGTTTTTTCACAAGTGAAAAATAATTCCTTTTATTCAAATTTTCATGAAAAAAATTAATCTTTTTTATTTTGTTTTCTTCACAAGTGAAAATAAAGAATTTTAACTTTTATTTGAAACTTTTATTTTTTTTTTCACAAGTGAAAATAAAGAAGTTTAACGTTTTTGTTTTCTTTACAAGTGAAAAATAATTACGTTTTTTCAAATTTTCGGGAAAAAATTTATCTTTTTTATTTTGTTTTCTTCACAAGTGAAAATAAAGAAGTTTAACATTTTTTGTTTTTTCACAAGTGAAAAATAATTCCTTTTATTTAAATTTTCATGAAAAAAATTAATCTTTTTATTTTGTTTTCTTCACAAGTGAAAATAAAGAATTTTAACTTTTATTCGAAACTTTTATTTTTTTTTTCACAAGTGATAATAAAGAAGTTTAACGTTTTTGTTTTCTTCACAAGTGAAAAATAATTACGTTTTTTCAAATTTTCAAGAAAAAATTTATCTTTTTTATTTTATTTTTTCACCAGTGAAAATAAAGAAGTTTAACGTTTTTTTGTTTTTTCACAAGTGAAAAATAATTCCTTTTATTCAAATTTTCAAGAAAAAAATCAATTTTTTTATTTTGTTTTCTTAACAAGTGAAAATAAAGAATTTTAACTTTTATTTTAAACTTTTAGTTTTATTTCACAAGTGAAAATAAAGAAGTTTAACGTTTTTGTTTTCTTCACAAGTGAAAAATAATTACGTTTCTTCAAATTTTTAGAAAAAAAATTATCTTTTTTATTTTGTTTTTTCATAAGTGAAAATAAAGAAGTTTAACGTTTTTTGTTTTTTCACAAGTGAAAAATAATTCCTTTTATTCAAATTTTCATGAAAAAAATTTATCTTTTTTATTTTGTTTTTTTACAAGTGAAAATAAAGAATTTTAACTTTTATTTGAAACTTTTTTTTTCACAAGTGAAAATAAAGAAGTTTAACGCTTTTGTTTTCTTCACAATTGAAAAATAATTCAAATTTTCAAGAAAAGAATTTATCTTTTTTTTTTTTTTTTTTCTTCACAAGTGAAAATAAAAATTTTTAACTTTTATTTTTTTCACATGTGACGAAAATTTCAGCTAAATAAATAAGTTTTATTTTTTTCACAAGTAAAAAGAGTTCAATTTCTTCACATGTGAAAATAAATAAGTTTTATTTTTTTCACAAGCAAAAAGAATTCAATTTCCTCACATGTGAAAATAAATAAGTTTATTTTTTTTTCTTCACAAGTGAAAATAAAGATTTTTAACTTTTATTTTTTATCACATGTGAAAATAAAGAACTTTAATTTTTCACAAGTGAAAAATAATTCTGTTTCTTCAAATTTTCAGGAAAATTTTATTTTATTTTGTTTTTTCACAAGTGAAAAATAATTGAGTTTCTTCAAATTTTAAGGGAAATAACATTAATTTAATATGAGGATTTTTTTTCACAAGTGAAATTTTTATAAACATCGATTTTGTTTTGAAATTTGATATTTTTTTTCACAAGTGAAAAGAAAGAACTTTAACCTTTTTTTGTTTTTTCACAAATGAAAATTTATTTGTTTTTTTATGTTTTTTTCACAAATGAAAATTTCGTTTTTTACATTTTTCACAAGTGAAAATTAATTCAGTTTTTTCAAATTTTAACTCAAATAAATCTATATTACTATGAGAAAAAAATTCAATTTTTCACAAGTGAAATTAATTTCAAGTTTATTCACATTTATCACCTAAATTCAGATAGATAAGATTAAATGCATAAGTGATTTTTTTTTTTTTTTCACAAGTGAAATTATTCAGAATGAACTTTTATTTGTTTTTTCACAAGTGAATATAAATTCAGAATAAATGCAAAATTGAAAATTATTTCACATGTGAGAGTAAATATATTTTCTTCAAAGTGCATATAAAAACTACTGAAATCTCTATCTGGATGCTCTATCTTCAGAGTATCATATTATTATATAACAATGTTGAATTTTCAAAAAATGAACGAATGTACTAAAATGTGCAGTTATTTTTCTCTAGTGTCTTCTGAAAGTCTTCTTTTCCTCTTGAATCAATCACTGTACACTGTTGAATCACTATCGTACGCAATTTCAATTTCATTCCATGTGCAATTTCTACTGTCATGTCTCCTCCGCTTTCTACATTTTTTACAAAATCTTCTCTTCTTCTTCAAATGGTCTCTTGCTTTCTCCAAATCACTTCTTATTCTTTTAGAAACATCACCATCTCCTTTTGTTTTACACCTATCTGGATTCTGAACAACATTGGTATCTAGTTTTTCTACTCCAAGCTGAATGTTAAACATCTCCTTCTTACTTAATGGCTTAGCATTTGGATTTGGTTCCTCAACTTCAGTCTTTAGTCTTTTAATACTCTCCACATATTCAGTCAGTTTTGGTATATCTTTTGCCAAAATATTCAGGCAATAATCTACTGTAGAATAAGCTGTACTTGAAAGCTCCATAATTTTATCTCCTTCTGAGTTATTCAGATTTCTCTTTTTTCTAATATCTGGTGGCAATATGTCTCGCATCCATCGTCGTAATATGTATTTCTCAAGAATAACTTCTATTCCTTTTCCTTTCATAACACAAAATATATGCCTACACAAGTATCCAAATCTTGCAAAGTTCATGCAAGAACATACCATTGTCCCATCTGATATATCAATTGACACCTACATGTTCAAAAATAAAATTAAAATATTAATTTGATTTTTTTAAAGTAAAAGTATAAAGTAATTTTTTGTAAAAATTTTGTGTTTTCACAAGTAAAAATAATTTCAGATTAAATGCGGATGTGGAAAAATATTAAGTTTTTTTTTCACATGTGAAACTAAATTAAAAAATTTACTAATTTCAAGACAAAATGCGTAGATGAAATTTCTAATTTTATTAAATGCATAGTTGAAAGTAAATGATAAAATTGCCTAATTATAAGATCAATTGCATAGTTGAAAATTCATATTACCACATCCATAATTTTTATATAAATTTCACATGTGAAAAATATTATCTTTTATTTAATCAGTATGTTTTATAATTCAAATTTATACATTCTACATTTTACAGATTTTTCATATGTGAAAAATACCATTAATTAAAAAAAAATTTGTAAGAATAAGACATACCTTGAAACGTAGCTCTTTCTTTTCGCTATCCCTTTTGTTTTGTACTTCATTTTCTCCAAAATTATACTTTTTCTTTGTCTTCGTTGGCTTGATTTCTCTTAATTCTTTAATTGTCAGAACTTCAAACCCATCAACTTTATCCTCAGAAACTTGATGACAATCATAAACAGCAGAGTTAATTTCATCTTGAATCAGCACGAAAATTGTCCTTGTGTACATCTTAGCAACATTACGTTCGATTTGCAATTTGGTTTTGAATCTGGGTACTTTTTGAATTGTTTGATTATGAAAACTTCTTGATTATGCCTTTGTCTTTCCATAGCAGATTCAAAGCCCATCATGAAGTTTAACAATGTTGATCCTCTACTTGTGAAATTTTGAAAAAATGAATTCTCACTCTCTGATCTTGATGTTGTTCTCATAAGCCCACATAATGCAACATCTTTAAAATAAGCTGGAATCCACCTCTCTCGTATTTCAAACATATCTGATAACCATTTGTTTTCTTGCAGATTGAATTCTGTAATCATCTGCAACCATTTTGCTTCAAACTCTTCTGGACCAATATACAGACTCCAAACTAATCTATTAAGCCTTCTCCTAAAAGTACCATTGTCCAGAATTGTTTTGCAAATCTGAAGATTACACACAAAGATAATGTACTCAATACTTAAGTGACCTAATTAAAATATTAAGTATGATATTTTCACAATTTAATGAATTTTTTTTCACAAAGACTTACACATAAAACTTCAAAAAAATAAATACTTTCTTATTTGTTAAATTCTTATTTTATCATTTGAAGACACTATATTTTATTGTCTTACCTTTAATGGAAGCTTATTTGTAATGTGCCACATACAAAGTCTTTGTTTTGATTCTTTAAACACCGCTGCAATAGCTTTCCTCATTGCAGGATCTTGATCAGTCACAACCAATCTTGGTTGTTTTGAAAATGCCTTTAAGAAATATCTCAGCAACCAAATGTATGATTTTGTCGTTTCATTAGACAGCATTCCAGCACCAAATGTGACACACTTTCTGTGGTTGTCAATTCCCGTGAAAGGTACAAATACCATGTTATATCTACATAAAACAACTTTATCAATACTTTTTTCACAAGTGAAAATATGTTATACAAATTCTTTCAATTTAATATTTTATGTAATTTTATGTAATAAAAATTACATAAAAAAGCAAAAATAATATAATCAAAACAAAAATTCATATAAAACATATACAATTCATATAAAAGGAATTAATTAATTAAAATGAAAGAGAACATACTTGTTGGTCCTGAAAGTTGCATCAAAAGATATAGTATCTCCAAATTCTTTGTAATTATATTTGGCCATCTCATCTGCCCAAAACAGTGAATTCAGCTGGCTGTTTACAACAGAATACTCAAAAGAAAATTTTGCAACATTTTTTTTCCTATTTTCCATCTTGTTAATCAACATCTGTGCGTCACTATCACCAATATGACTGTTCAAGTCCCTTGTATGATTCCTAAACTCAGTCTCTGTTGCATCAACTGAATCATATCCTCCATTCGTAGCTGCATAAAGGTGATGTGCTCTTGTTGCACCTATATTCGTCCCTCCAAGTTGTTGCATGTAAATTTTTTGTTTGTGATTCATTTTTCTCTTCTTTTTTGTCAGATTTCTATACACTACAGGAATGAATGTATGATTATGTTTTTCTTCAAAATCATACAATTCATATTTTGTATGACTATCATTAATCTTAAATTTAACCCTTGCCATACATCCTGTCCTTGAAATACTTGACGTTCTAATCTGAGTTTCACTAGTTTCTTCACTCAATGTATCCTTATTAACACCTTTTGCCAATCCCTCCCTGTTGCAAACCAATTTAATCAAGGTGTGAGATTTTTGTTTATATATTAGATATTTGCTTGGTAATTACAATAATGCCCTTGATTAGTGTAATTTTGAAGCTAATCTTAGCCATTAGATCTAAAAAAAGGAGGGACTAGATGGATGGCTAGGATCTCTTCTCGCGTTCTCACAAAAAATGGACTTCTCACAAGAATGACCCCCTATATATATATATATATATATATATATATATATATATATATATATATATATATATATATATATATATATATATATATATCAACTTTAATTAATTAAATACAAGAAATTATTTTACTTTTACAAAAATGACAAATTTTACTCATACTTAATTTATTGTGATCATATGTTGCCAAGTTCCAAATTTCTAGGGTTTATTTGGTATTTCATAAATGTTATTTCAAATTTTTTTGAACTTAAAGGCATTTTGGTAATTTTGCATGTTTTAGAATTTGAGGTATTACACTCAATATCCAAAAATATCTTGTTTGATATTCGCCACCAATTTGAATGGACAATTTGTTTTACATGTACTTGTTTTCCGTTTTCCACTACCTTCAAGTTTATAAATCCCACCCTTTGAACATCTATAATTGATTTCATACAAACAACCATTATCTCTTTGGTTCTGTCTTTAACAATGACAAAACCGAGCCCCCGAGCTATATTTTGCACCCACTCAGTTACTTGCTCATGAGAACCGAACACCTGAAAATACATTACAAAATTTATAACATTTATAACTATTTTTTTTAAATTACTTTTTTTTACAAATGTTACTAAACTTTGGATTATTTTTTTTTTATTATTTTTTTTTTTTTTTTTACAAATATTAACAAATAAAAAAAATTTATAACTATTTCTTTAAATTGCTTTTATTTTTTTACAAATGTTACCAAACTTTGTATTTTTTTTTTTTTTTTTTTTTTTTTTTTTTTACAAATGTTACTAAACTTTGTAAATTTTTATAACTATTTTTTTTACAAGATACTTTACTTTTTTTAACAAAATATTTTTACAAAATACTTTTACGAATACTTTTTAACAAAATACTTTTACAAATTACATTTTTTATACTTTTTACAAATTACATTTACAAAAAAATAAAAAATAAAAACGCGTTAAACGCGTCACACACACACACACACACACCACGCATATACTCTCTTTCTCACACACACACTCACACATCACACTCTCTTTCGCGCACACACACTCACAGATCTCTATTTTCTCTCTCTAATAATCTCTATCTCTCTCTCTAATTTTGGATCTAAAAACTCATTTTTAGATCTAAAATGTGTGGTTTTGGTGATGTTTATGGTGTGAGTGTGTGATAGAGAGTGTGATGTGGTTCTGTGGTACGTTGATTATCTGATTCTGGGTAAAGAAAATTTAGGGTTTTGAAAATTTTTTGGGGGTTTCTCAATTAACGTTTGATATATTTCAATTAATGTTTATTGGATGATGTTTTTGGTGATTATGTGGTACGTTGATTATCTAATTCACTGGGTTTGAAAAATTAGGGTTTCATAAAAAATTTGGGGGTTTTTCAATTAACGATTGATATATTTCAATTAACATTTGTTAATTGAAAGATTTGTGGTTGAAATCATCAGATCTTTAATTAGTTTGAAAAACCCCCAAATGTTTAAAAATTAGGGTTTGCTAAGTATCTGATTCAGTGATTATGTGACTCTGTGGTACGTTGATTATGTGATTCTGGGTACATTGATTATGTGATTCTAGGTTAAAAAAATTAGGGTTTCGTAAAAAATTTGGGGGTTTTTCAATTAACGTTTGATATATTTCAATTAACATTTGTTAATTGAAATATTTGTGGTTGAATTCATTAGATCTATAATTATTTTGAAAAACCCCCCAAATTTTTAAAAATTAGGGTTTGCTAATTATCTAATTCAGTGATTATGTGACTGTGGTAGAGAGGGTTAGTATAAAATTCTAGGGAGGGTTGGGATAACTCATGCCTTATGGTTTCTTGGTAAGTATTGCTTATGTAACTGGTGAAACTGCTTATATGCTTGTAAAACTACAAACAGTATACAAAGTTTCAATTTACGGCGATGATGATTAAAAAAATTGATTTTGGCGTGGCATTACCGAATGGAGGGTAATAAAAAAAAACTTGATTTTGCAACCTTCGATGTTGCAGCCAAATATGATAAAACATAAATCTGAGCCTAATGGTTTTCTGTTGTGAATTGAAACTTTGTATACTTTGCAACCTTTGATGTTGCAGCCAAATATGATAAAACATAATCTGAGCCTTTTACCTCTTGTGTGTTAAATGGCGAATTCAACATTGTAGGTCAGATTGTTGTTGCCTTTTGTGGTTTGTAGCTCAGATTGTTGTTGCCTTTTGTGGTATGTAGCTTAGATTGTTGTTGCCTTCTTTGTGGTTTGTTACTCAGATTGTTGTTGCCTTCTTTGAGATGCTTGTGATACTTGTGATACTTTTATATTGTGTTTGTGAGAATCTGGACTTGGGTACTGTTGAGCTTGTGAGAATATTGCAGGCTTTTGATGATGCTTGTGATCCTTGTGATACTCATGTAACATGTGTTTTGGGAGGGTTTTGTGAAACTTGTGATACTTCTGTTCTTTGTGATTGAGTGTTGCTATGTTTATAGTGGAGCAAAGCTGCAAAAGGTTTGTCCTAGTTGTCGAGCTTGTGAGTTTTTTACAGGCTTGTGATGCTTGTGATACTTGTGTGCAATCTGCACTTGGACAAAAAAAATGCTTATGTGCAATCTGCACTTGGACAAATGGTTTTCTAACAGGCGATGACGAATGGTTTTCTAAAAACCGAATGGATGGCAAAGTGATATTTTTATCACTTTGCAACCTTCATTATCCGAGCCTAATGGTTTTCTAAAAGGCGATGACGAATGGTTTTCATATCCGAGCTTAACATATTTGTGAGTTTATTATTTTGAGACCATAAGGCGATGACGATTCCAGTTAATATGAGCTTGCTTTTCTTTTGTGATAAGTTTGTGTGCAACCTACACTTGGAATAGTTGTGTTATTATTGTGTTTTGTGTGCAATCTGGTGCACTTGGACAAAAAGAAAACTTGGACAAAAACTTGAGAAAAAAAATAAAGAAAAAAAAAACAGCTAAAGACAAAATAAATAAATAAATAAATAAGTACACCAAACTGCAAAAGCATGCAAAAAGTACCCCTAATGGGAGGGTTTGGCTTAGGGCAGGGGATAGCCCCCGTCCGGTTAACATAGCCCCCTAATGTTTGTAAAAAAAAGTTAGCAATTTTTTAAGACCGTAACAATGGGTTGGATACAAACCAAATGGATCGAGTAAAAATTATAAGAGTTTCATTGTTCATATATTACAGTTGTTGTTAAAAAGTTACTACAAAGCTGCTTTTTCATATAATAGTTATACGATCAAGCAGTGCGATATTCATAAGTGCCATAGTGATGCACCAAATTCATAATGTTTTCTATTTTAGTTTTGCAACCCCAAATTGATCACAGTAATATATAACAAAAAAGAACACCAATCACTACAATCCGATTTTTGGTACCACGCCACCTTCATTTTAACAGTGTTATTTACATTGCATTGCAGTGTGTCATGCATGGGCTTCCTCGTATAAAAAATAAAATAAAATAAACACTAGCTACTACTTGAGGAAGGTGTGGATTTTGCAGATTAAATTAAGAAAGAAATAAGCGCCTTCAGGTAATACATGGAGTTTTTTAGGTGAGCATAGTAGTTTTAAAAATAATTTAACAAAATATGTACTTTTAAAAATATTTATAAAAAAGAAGTTTTTACTATTGCACCTTTTCAAATACGTATACAGTTATCAAATGTTACCACATTTATGAATACAAAACTCTAATATTAAGAACTTCAATCATCAAATTGCTATTTTGAATTAAAGTGAAGTTAAATTTGCAACCCTCGTTTGCTAATTCCTTTTAAACATTGATTCAAAATATGCATGTTAGTTTCCTTTATGATGTTAGAAATTCAATTGCTTAAAACTCCAGCATTTAGTGGGAAGAATATTCCACTGGATGCTTGTCATGGAGCAAGTAAAATATAACTAGGATGTCGAGAAAAAAAATTAAAACTATCATTTGCAGAGTTCAAACAAATTTTTTGTTCGTTAGAACTCACCAAAAATATTGTTAGTGAAGCTTGAAGTTTATCGAAGAGAGACTGAAAATTAGTTCAATAGTTCAATGCGTGTCGCGTATGTGATCTTATTTTAAGTGTTTGTCTACCTAAGATAGTTTGTTTCTTCGAGTACAATGATGTCGGAAAAGTCATGCATTGCCACCAAGATTGTATAGATTGATTAATGAGTTTGTTGTCTCGTGAATTCTTAACTAGTAGTCGAAGTATCGAAAAGGTGAAGTCTACAGTGAGTGAAGCGGTGGAAAAGATGGAGCGAAAGACATTCTATGGGTTGCAACAATGGGTGATGGATGATTAAGTTTGTTTATTTTCTCCTATTTCTTAAGCTTTATGCTTTTGTTAAATTAGATGAGATAACATAATTCATTAAATACTTTTAAAAGTACGTACTTTCTTAAATAAGTTTTGAAAATGCAACAGTTAAACAAAAAACTCATTCATGATGCACTGCCAACATACTCCCACAAAATAAAGAAGAGCCATCCAAAGAAATATCTCAAAAGTGTACTATTACTATTACTATTACTATTACTATTACTATTATTAGAATCAAATATCCCCATAACTTGTCGTGAAACCAGAGTATGTACTAAAACAACATTTTTTTATTAATTAATTCTAACTAGCAGGGTCTTCGCGCGATGCAGCTGAGGGCACCCTGTAATTTAATTTTTTCGGCTAATAATTTATTTTATTTGTACATTTTTTGGCAATAGCTTTGCTGATTAGTTTTTTATGACAAATTTTTGATGAAATCTTGCTTAGTTTGTATTATTTTATTTATTATTTTTTTTTTAGTAGTTTGTTTGATTTGTACAATATGTGAACATATTTTAGCTTATTATGTTATTTTTGACAATAAATTTATGGATATCAAAATTTTCGTTTAGCTCGTGTCCGTTCGAGCTCGAGCCCATTTGACCCATTGTCCGTTCGGGCTTGAATATTTGTATAATATGCTTTATTATTTGTATTAGTGACATTTAATGCAGGAATTGTATTTAAGTTGGTTGTACAATATGCTTGATAATTTGTATTTCTCATGTAAGGAGTGTCTTACTAAGTGCATTAATTGTATTTTTTGACAAGTTAATTAATTGTATTTAATGTACATAATGATTTATTTATTGTATTTAATGTTAATATTAATTGTATATTAGAATTAAATATGAGAGGAATTTTATAAGTAGCATTTATTATTGTACTTATAGCTTTAGAAGTTGTAAGGCTTAATTTTAAGTATTCTATTAATAGTAGGCCTTGCTTTATAATATAGTATGATATGATATAGTAAAAGAGGTTGTAAAATAATTATACAAAAATAACAATGAAAATCTTAATAAAAACATGAATATAATAGCTTGTAAGCATCCAAAGAAATTAATTGAAGAGAGCACTAACATATTTTCCTGATTGCGTTAAAAGCTCATAGACTATTGATGTAATTTTAGTCCAATATGAAGACCACTTAAATTCCATGTATAAAAAGAGAGAACTGTACACATAAATGCATACTACACATTAAGAAATTGCAACTGACTAGGGGATGAGGAGGCATGCTAGAAGCAGAAGATGCTGAGTTCCAGAAGAAAGATGCAAAATATCATGTAACAACTACTTCACGTAGATGATATCATCATCGGGATCATCAAGTTCCCAGTCTTCGTTGTCATTATTTGGATTGGATGACTCATCTTGGTCTACTGTTGAATTTTGTACGGGATTCTTCTCACTCTTGATCTTGTCTAATATAGCAATCACCTAAAAAACAAAAGTAAAATTCATATGGGCCATGGATCATAAAATGGAACAATGAAAACCAATCCATGGTTGCATTCTGATCTGAGCACATGCACGATTAAACACAATAGAATGCGGAACAAAGGAGCAGTGGAATTTTATACTGTTCAATGTAAACTATGGGTACCATTAAAGTAAAGGATTTCGAGAACATAGGCGTTTCGGTGTTGTTCTTAAAAGATTATAAATAAATAGGACAAATAGTTTATTCATGTTGCTCACTGTAGACCTCAAAGTTTTACAAGACCAAGCTTATCAAAATGCAAATGAAAGCAGGACTTGACAGCCTTCTCAGGCTAACTGCTGGTATAGTAGAGAAAATCAGGGTTTTACTAAGATATAGAGTTAGTGGTATTGAAAGAATGAGCTTCAATTATTGTGTTTCTCATACCTCCCCAGAAACCCATTAACATCAAAAGAAGGATCCGTCCAATCAAACTGCAGCAAGTAAACTTCTGATTTTAATGGACCATTGTACCTTATCTTTTTATATGAGAGATATATTTTTCTAAAAAGGAACACATTTGTTGCTAATCGACACTAATTTTGCATCAGTGGAGGTTTTAAAATTTTGAGGTCGTTACTTCCACCAATCAATAGGGTCATGCTAAAATGTTACATTCCCTTTCGTCAAGTTATTATAGTTTTTAAGCCAACTAAAGAAACCTACCACCCTTGTGCATATATCAGCCTTTACCAATACTAAACTCCCACCCTTGTCCATATATCAGCCTTTAGCAATACTAACCTACCACCCTTGTGCATATATCAGCATTTACCAATACTTTAAAAGGCGCACAGGACTGGAATCATCTCACCTGATAGGTGCTACACAGACATGTTCAAGATGTTTAATATAAACAAGGAATTTGCTTAAAGAAAACTTCAGAGTTCTATATCCACCTCTGCTCATTTTAGAGCTTTTTTATTTAGTCAAAGACAATGATCATGTGCACACTGTTTTACCTCAGCTAACTTATGCACTATGGCATTCTAATATACCCCCAATTATTCTTATGGATCCTATCTCCCAATGTGCTAACCTGTTTTTTTAGTACGCCTTCTAATAATCAATAGACCATATTGTTCGAGTACTTGAACCCTTTTAGACTTATCAGCTTATGTGAAGTTAATGATAGGATCTCAGACAGATATGTATTGAATGTTGAGCAGAAAATCGAACAAACTAAAAATAACAAAGTTACTCACAAATATATTTGAGAGATGGCCAGACATGTGAACTGTAAGTGTTATACAGCCTTCAAGTGATAAGGCAATTCTTTAACAATGCCCACTCAATCAACTTTACTAAAAGGTGTTTAGGATTGCTTTCAAGGAGTGGTTATCAGCTTTCTGCGTACAATTAGTATATTCTTTGTTCAATAATTACTCAAATTGTGGTTAATTTCAGATCAATTGAAAAATCAGGGTTCGTAAGTCATTTTTCTCAATTTTGTGATAACGTGCAAATTAACCATACAAATTCAATCTACGGATGCCCGCGACTACGAGAGATATGGATGAAGGTAGGAGGCAGTATCTTAATGAGCAGTTGGCTTAGATGGTGAGAGGAGCAATGGGGGGAATTAAGGTTGAATTGAGGTCAATTTTGAATGAATCAACGAACGCTATGGGCAATAGAAGTTTAGAGTCTGTTAGAATGACCATGATTGAATTTCCAATGTTTGGGGCTATGGGATGTATAGATGTGAACAATTCTACATTGTTGATACTTTACACATGGCTCATAAGCTACAACTTGGTTCTATTCATCTATTTGATATTGCTAGTATGTGGCATAGACAATTCATTAAGATAATGGGTAAAATTTGTGCCATGCAACATTTATAGAGAGGTTATTTAGCAAAGGTTTGTTAATAATTATGATAATCCTAAGGTAGAGATTAAGAATGTGAGGCATGTAGGCACTATCCAGGAATATCAAGATGCTAATGACAAATTGATTAGTAGAGTAGATTTTCCTGAAGATCAACAGGTTAATTTTTATATTGCTGCTAGAGAGACTGACGTGGAATTAGCTGTGAGAATGTTCCATCCCAAAACATTAGTTGAAATACTAGGGAGAGACTGAACGGGGGAGTAGGTAATGTTGAACGGTGAGTCTGGCCTACACTGTGGGCCATCCTCCCTATGGGATCTAGCGCGAGGGTTATCTAATATTGATGAGGGCTATATTGTTACTATGGCAAATCTGGGTGGTCTCGAGATGTCCGAATCACAGGTTCATCTGGCTTTGGATGAAATACTAACCGATTTTTCATATGTGTTTTCTATGCCTACAGGTTTACCTCCCTCGCGGGACCACGAGCATGCCATTGTATTGAAAGGTGGGACTGAGCCCATAAATGTTCGACCCTATCGATACCCGCAACTACAGAAGGATGAAATCGAGAGATTAGTGGGGGAGATGATAGAGGCGGGGATTATTCGCCTCAGCACTAGTCCGTATTCAAGCCCGGTTTTGCTAGTAAAAAAGAAAGACGGGAGCTGGCGTTTTTGTGTTGATTACCGGGCTTTGAATAAATCGACGGTCTTGGATAAATTTCCTATACCCGTTATTGATGAGCTGCTGGATGAATTGCACGGGGCAACGGTATTCAGCAAGTTAGATTTAAAATCGGGATACCATCAGATTCGCATGAAAGACTCGGATATTCCAAAAACGGCTTTTAGGACTCACGAAGGGCACTACGAGTTCTTAGTAATGCCATTCGGGCTGACTAACGCGCTGTCCACTTTTCAGTCTTTGATGAACAGGGTGTTTAGGTCTTATTTAAGAAAGTTCGTGCTCGTATTTTTTGATGATATCCTCGTTTACAGCCGAACTATGGAGGAGCATAGGGAGCACTTGACTTTGGTTTTTGGTTGTTTAAGGGCTGAAAAGTTGTACTGTAACAGAAAGAAGTGTGTTTTTGGACAGAAACACGTAGATCTCGGCTATGATGGATTGGCAAATTCCCCAAAGTGTGAGGGATTTGCGAGGGTTTTTGGGGTTGACAGGTTACTATCGGAAGTTTGTAAAAGATTATGGAAAAAATTGCTCGGGCTTTAACTGACTTATTAAAAAAAGACTGTTTTCTGTGGACAGAGGAGGCGACACAGGCATTTAGAGAATTGCAATTGGCAATGATTCAAGCACCTGTTTTGGTGTTGCCTGACTTTTCGAAACGCTTCACGATAGAGACTGAATGACTGATGCTTCGGGTCAGGGTGTAGGGGCGGTCTTGATGCATGAAGGTAAACCGATTGCCTACTTTAGCCAGGTTTTAGGTCGGCGGGCACAGATGAAATCGGTATATGAACGGGAGTTAATGGCAATAGTGATGGCAGTCCAAAAAAGGCGACCTTATTTGTTAGGGCGTCAATTCACAAAATTTTTGCTAGAACAGAGATTGGTGGTCGGGGAGTATCAAAGGTGGGTTTCCAAGTTGTCTGGTTATGATTTTGAGATTTTGTATAGGCCCGGAAAAGAGAATGGGGCAGCAGATGCTCTTTCTAGGCGTGGGGGAGAACTGGAGTATGGTATGTTGTCTGTTACATCGGTGGGGTTATCAGACCAGCAGTTGCAAGACCTCAAAAACGATCCAGAAGTTGTTGCGTTACGAAGCCGAGTTGAATTGAGGGAGGACGGAACCGAGGGGTATCACATGGAGGAGGGGTTGGTTCGTTATCACAGGAGATTGGTGTTACCGCGAGCATCTGAGTTGATTTCTCACCTATTCAGCGAGATTCATGGTGGGGTCATTGGGGTCATGAGGGTACTCAAAAAACATATCAGCGGTTGTCTCGGGAATTCTTTTGGGTTGGGATGCGACGGGATGTGGCTAAAATGGTGGCGGAGTGCGGGGTGTGCCAAAGGAATAAGTATTCTAACCTATCTCCGGCAGGGCTATTGCAGCCTTTGTCCTTACCGTTACGCATTTGGGAGGACCTTACTATGGACTTTATTGATAGATTGCCCAAATCGATAGGGTATAGTGTGATTATGGTGGTAGTTGATCGTTTAAGCAAGTCAGCTTACTTTGTGCCTTTAAAGCATCCGTATACTGCCGCATCAGTAGCTACGGTGTTTGTGCGGGAGATAATACGGTTGCATGGTGTTCCGAAATCGATAGTGCCTGATCTGGACCGGGTATTCATTAGTCACTTTTGGCGGGAATTATTTAAGTATCAGGGGACGACACTGAAGCGAAGTACGGCTTACCACCCGCAGACGGACAGTCAAAGCGAGGTGGTAAATCGGAGTTTGGAGACCTACCTGAGGTGCTTTGCGTCATCACGACCAAAGGTATGGGTTAAATGGTTGCCATGGGCCGAATACTGGTATAATACTTCATATCATTCGGCTATTCGAACAACTCCTTTTAAGGTATTATTCGGTCGAGACCCGCCTAGTCTGATTACTTATGACCATGGTACCGCTCTCACTCTTGAGGTGGATCACTATTTACAAGCAAGGGACCGGATTTTGGAGGAGTTGAAAAGTCAACTTTTACGTGCCCAGCGGATGATGAAAGAACAAGCCGATGGCAAGCGAAGGGATGTCTTGTTTGAAGTTGGTGATATGGTTTACTTAAAGTTGCGTCCCTACCGTCAGATGTCAGTGGTTCAGCGGGCTAATCAGAAGTTGGCTCCGCGATTCTTTGGATATGAGGTTGTGGAAAGGATAGGAAAAGTGGCTTACATGTTGAAATTGCCTCCTACTTGAGCAATTCATCCGGTTTTTCATGTGTCTCAGCTTAAGAAGCTGATTGGGGACCAACGAGTACGGTCGGATTTGCCTGATGCTTACACAAATGAGCATGTAATGGAGCCAGACATGGTGTTGGGAACTCGTAAAGTGGGAGGGCAACAAGAGGTGTTGATTCAGTGGAAGGGATATTACCACAGACGAAGGCTACATGGGAGATATTTGAGTAGATTCAGCAGCAATTTCCCAGCTTCCACCTTGAGGACAAGGTGGTTTTTCAGGGCGGGGGTGATGATATGAATCATTGGGGCCAAGTTTACAAGCGCAAGACTCGAGAGGGCTAATTGTCATTATGATTAGCTAATGGTTAAATATGTTATTTTCTGGTTTAGTATTTATCAGGGTCGATAACATTAGGGAGGCATTCAGACTTTGGGTTTATTTACTTTCTTCTTGTTCATTGGGAGATTCTTGGATCTCAAAGGCCAGGCCACTTTTGGTTTATCTAATAAAAGCATCTAATTGAGGTTGCTTATTGCCTCAACTTATTGTTAACAATTTGGTTTGTATCACCTTGTGGCATATAATAGCAAAACTTTGGCTCCAAGACATCAAACACTGTCTACTTATGAGAAAGCTTTCGGCTGTCATTCAAGCTCTTGAGAAATGGAAAGGACATATGTTTGATAAGCATTTCCAAATTAAGACTAACCATTTCAGTCTTAAGTACCTATTGGAGCTGAGGATTTCAACACCTTCCCAAACTACGGGTTTTGACTATGAAATACTATATAAGAAGAGAAGGTAGAACAAGGTTGCTGATGCTCTTTCAAGAGTAGATACTAGTGCCCAGTTTATGCAAATGCTAATTACAGTCACCCGTAATTTTGTGTAGTGGATCACTACTTCATGTGAAATAAATCGTGATTTGCATAAGCTTATTTAGCAGTTGACTGAGAACTGTGTCCCACAAGCATTACACTTGGTCCAATGAGCAATTGAAGGGAAAGGTTAACTTAGTAGTGGGGAATGACAAACAATTGAGGACTGACTTATTACTTCACTTCCATTTTGTTAGGTGGAGGAAGATGAGACAGGAAGCTAAGACTTTTGTGGTTCAATGTCTTGTCCCTCAAAAGAGTAAACCTGATTTAATACCTACTTGGCCGGAAAAGCAGTTACTAGTCTCCCAGCTCAAGCTAAGTAGATCGTAGTTCATTTGTATTCTTTTAGCTTCTGATTTATAACAACTTTCTGTTAGATTCTCTCTAATCATTTATGTAACAGAATTCGTATAACATTTCACATTCAATAAAATACCATTTGAGTCAAATTGTTATCATTTCTTCTTCGATTATTTTGATTCTGGAAGTCTGCATCAGCCTCTAAATGAACCTAGCAACTAAAAACTTATGAGCAGAGAGTCTATAAAGAACGAGTTAAGAAGGACGGAATGATATTGTCTTTAGTAATAAAACAAAAGAACAAATCCTAAGGTGCACGAAGTTGGAGTTCACAAGTCACATGCTGAAGTAGCAGATAAAAAATTTATTAACTAAACTACTGCAACATAATAATTATAGGGTCATACTAAATCTACCCATTATTTCACTTTCTTATCCCACCACCATTATATTCATCCATTCCATCAAACAAATTTAACTTTTATATAAAATCCTCCAAATCCACAATCATAAACAAAACCAATAAAACCTCAACTTGACCATGTGTGTGTGACCTGTTAACGTGGAAATGATACTTTGGTGAGACGAACAGAGTTCTGTGGTGGACAGACAGAAGAGTGACGATAAGTTGAGATGGTGATGGTGGGAGAGGGGTGCCCACAAGAACGTTAAAAGCCACAAAATCATAATTAAAAAATCAACTTACTTTCACAGGTTTCTAAAAACTCTTTAGCCATAGGAAAGAGTAAAAGTGTGTAATTAGTGTATTTAAGGTACATTTAGTAGTGCCCTAATTATATTATCTAGTAATCCGGTGGTATTAGTCCTAGTTCTAACTCAGCAGGTGAAGCCGCTATTGCTGCAAGACTAGAAACCTTGTTATCCTATCTCAATGAGAGTTTCCCCGTAAAATACATACATTATAGTCGTATCCCAGGGTTCTCGGTGAAGTCATTAAAGGATAAATTTATAAGCATAATACCAAGATGAAACTGTGGTCCTCCTTACTGATTGCAAAGAGAGTACTATATCACTTTAGCAACTTATCACATCTAAACCGTATTTAAGTCCTATGAGGAGGATACATATATTAGAAAAATATAGGTGGTAAACCTAGTGCTAAAACGCAGACAGCATAAAAACCTGTGTCAAATTCAAGAGAAAGAAGAGGGTAATTTGTCTAAAAAGCATGAAGTAAATCAATAGTATCCAGCACGTGATAACTTCTTACCCTGCTACCCCTCTCTAATGATTCATCCTCAATAAAGCGTATCTCAGGAGTGAGCCGTAGTTTCATACGTTTGCCCAACTGACCGCGGACGTATTTTGCTTTTGACTTCAATCCGGAAATGGCCACCTCCTTTCCTCGTTCATCACCAAAAACAGATACATACACCTTAACCACCTACATAGAGTAGCAATTAGAAGGGGAGACAGAAATTAATAATAACTAGTGAGTGAGTGAGTGATTACCTGTAAATCGGAAGAGACTTCAACATCACTAATAGTAGTAAGAGAAGAAAGATAACGGTCAGCGCCAAGGGCAGCTTCGGGCAGTATAGCATATTGTAAAACCTGGTCGGTCAGCAACATATCTGAAAGCTCTCTTTGTATTTGCTTTGCAACCATTTTAACCCTCCGCTCTTTCGCCATACAAATTATTAAACTTTTATTTCTGTTATTCGAAATCATCAATTTGTTCCACCCAAATTTAATGGAACAATAACTACTTGTTGTTTTGGGTTGTACGAAACATGCTGCTGCGGAAATTGGCGGCGGTATATGATTGCTGCTCACGATAATACTACGCATCGCAGGAACAAACTTATTTTTCTTATCCAGTCAGGGAAAGGGTAAGAGGAATATAAGAACAAGACAAAAATACACCGTTCCGGTCCCTTAAGTTAGTACCTAAAATTAGGGCTGAGCAAACGGACCAGATGGACCGGACCGACCACATTCGGTCCGGTCCTCGGTTTAAGCTTTTTGGCTAATTCGGTCCTCGGTCCGGTCCGGACCGACCAAAAACCCGAAAAACTTGCCAAATCTTGCCTAATTGGACCGGACCGATCGAAGACCGACCGGACCGGACCGACCACATTCGGTCCGGTCTCGGTCTATGGTTTTTCCGGTTCTCGGTTTTCGGTCCGATCCAGTTTTTGGACCGTGATCACCCTTACCTAAAATACACATTTTTACAAAATAAGTCTACCATCTATCCCTCACATCTTCATTTTGCACCGGCGTTGACCAAGTCAACTAAATAAAAGGGGCAAGTTAGTCATTTACCCTCATGTCCTTGCCTAACATCTGAAACCCGTCTCTTCCCCTACAGTCTCTCTAAACCAAAAAACCCTAATCTTTTTCATCCTTCTTCAAAAACAAGAAAATGGTTAGGTGTTGGTGCGGCCTTCATGCTATAATTCTAACATCTTGGACCATACAAAACCAAGGTCGAAGATTCTATGCTTGTCCAGAACCTATAAGTGCTAATCTGCACAGTAACAATGGTGTTTAGCTTTCTCTTGTTGTTTAGCTTTTATTTTCAAGGTTTTTCGCGTAAATAGTAAAAATGGGTATTTATTTGATCAGTTTTCCTTTTAAATGTAGGGGTCCCCATGTTGATTCATCGGATGGCATGATCCGGAAATGTGTGCACATTCAACAGTAATCATTCCAGGGTTCCTAAGGTCGTTAAACCAACGGAAAGCTTCAATTTGTCAAGTTCTGGAAGAACTCCGAGCAAGCAATGAACTTGTTTCTCAATAGAGGAACTGCTTTTTCATGTCTTGGATCATTTTTATCTCAGTTTATGTCATGTTTATGTAATATGCCAATGACACTCTTTTGGGTATGTTTGTCCATATTTTATGTTTTAAAGGTAGTGGTATGTTTAAGACTAACAACGGCAGTGGGTATAGTATAGTTTTAATTGTAAGTTGTTAGTGGCTGACTTTTAATATAATGGTAGTTTTAAGCTTTAAAGCTTTATTGTATTGTTGGTTTGTGCAAGCATGTCGATCCATATAATGGTTTCGGTTGGTTTGTTCAAGACAGTGAATTGCATTGTTGGTTTATAGTAGGTGTAGAAAACTAGAAGGGTTGTTGAATAGTTTTACGTCTTTTTAATTTAAAAAAAAAAAAAAAAAAAAAAAAAAAAAAAAAAAAAAAAAAAAACTTTTTTTTCTTTTAAATACTTTGATTCGATATTATGTGAACTCAAGTCTTGCACAATATAAACAATTATATCTAAGTACTAAAGTAATAATAATGTAAGTAAAATAATGAATAAGAGATGGAAAGATCAAACCGCGACACGAAGGATTTATAGTGGTTCGGTAACGAAGCACCTCTTCGCCCTACTCCACTCCCCGAGCACCTAACTCGAGAGTTCTCTTCACTATGTCAACAAGCTCCCTTATGGCGGAGAAAACCTTACACACCTTTGCTTACTTCGATTAACGACACTAAGCAAAATGTCGAGTTTTAATCCTAGCTAGAACCAATCTCACGACTCTAATCACTACACGACTTCTTCACAACTTATCACTACTTATTCATACCACAACTTCTTCACTACTTAGCACTACTTCTTCACACCTTCACACCACTACTTATACACCGATCGAATCTAATAATTTTTATTCACACCTATCTAACTAATATTCACACCTTTACACGAATTAATGAGTGATCTATAATATATAAGCAACTTAGGTAGAAGGATGACACTAAGTTGTAATACTTCTAGTCTTGATGAATAGAAGTATTCTTTTCTTGCACTTGATTTGTTGAAGCTTGGATCACTTGGAAACAAAAGCTTATAATTATATGATCAAAGGATTAAGAAGGATGATTGAGATAGATTTGGATAGAAAGTTTTGAGTGCAAAAGGTGAGGAAAAATGTCAGGAAACAGTCCAGTATTTATAGGCAAGGTGAGGAGCGGGGCAGGTCCCCTTAAAGTGTGGTCGGCCCCTTAAACTTTAAGGGGGTCGCCCTTATATTTAAGGGCCCTCATGAGTGCTCAAACACTCATTATTTTTGGTCAAATCTGAACTGCAAAACATACAAAAACACTCAGAAATGCATCAAAATACTGAAAATATTTCAAAGTTGTGTTTTATATGTTTCTGATGCAAAATGAGTAAAAAACAGATTAAAAACGTACAAAGTTTGCAAAATTGGCAGTTTCAATCCCCCAACTTTCATAAAATGTCAAAACTAGTCCCTGGTCATTCAAAATATGGAAAATTATCACCAAAGGTCCTTTTGAAATCATAAATTGTCATATTTAATCCTTTGGTGAAAAATCTCAAAAGTTTTAGAAAATTACAAGTTCAGTCCCTGTACTTTCAGATTTTGGCAGATTTGGTCCCTAGTGGGATATTTTTGAAAGAAAAATCAATTTTGGTCTTGTGGTTACTTATTTTGGCAAGTTTAGTCCTTGGGTTGAAAGTTTGGTGAAATTGCAAGTTTAGTCCCTGGATTTTGAAAATTGGCATAATTGGTCCCCGGGTGGTTTGAAATGAAAAAAATACATTTATGGTCCTTTGGTTTATCACAGTTGGCAATATTGGTCTTTATGATAACTTTTGAATGATGCTACAACAGGTCCTTCATCTTTGCAAGAATTACAACTTTGGTCCTTGTGGTATTTTAAAGTTACAAAACAAACGGACCCTTTATTATCTACAAACCACATCCTGATCCAAACCAACACACCCAAGCCCAATCACCTCCCAAGCCCATTCCACCAAAAGCCCACAACCCTTTTGAATATTACCCTCAGTCAAACTCCCCTTCCTCCCCCGTTTTTCTACAACCCTGCTCCCCTCCACCATTAATTACCTCCACCATTTTCTCACCAACTCCACCTCTCCCCTTGATACATTCCCCCTCCTCATTAAATGCCCCCAACCTCCTCACCAAACCCCACTAAACCTGCCAATTGCAAGTTTCCCGCCCAAAAATCATTTGACGGCTCAGATTGATGGAAGCTAATCCAAGGGTCCAAGAGAGGTGGGAAAGTCACTGTGGGACCCATTGAACCCTAGACATTAGCTATAAGTGAAAGAGAAGACAGGGAGAAGTATTATTAGTTTTAGCTTAGTATAGTTTTAGTCGTAGGTAGTATAACTCCAATTTCAATTGTGTTTTTTTAGTTTAAATCACTTGTATTCAGTTCATTTAATGTATTAAAACCTATATTTTAAGTTAAATTCAAGTATTGTTCAACAAATTCAGATTTAGTGATTTTTAGTGAAATTGACAATCTCACTCATTATTGTTAATTGTTGTTATTTTGTGCTTCTTTGAGTTCATTTAGGTTCAATTAAAAGTTTTCTTAAGTTTATAAGATGTGTTGCTCAGTTTAGATTATATTTACAAAAATTATCAAAAATTCCAAATAAATAAATAAAAAATAAAAATCAGTGTTCAAGGAAGTTTGAAGCAAGAAGTTGGGTGGATTCTGGAGTTATATGGTATTAGTGACTCAAGGGAGGCTATAGGATGTGTTGTGATTGTGCTTGGTCCATTGTATCACTCAGTACCCATCTGTAAGCCATCAATTTGATTTTTTTATATATATAGTCTTGTTATTGTTATTGTTTGTGGTAAATCAGTGGTTAGTTAATCTCTATTAGGAGTTGTGAATCTGTTTTAGGCTTATAAATTTGTACTTGTAGTGATAATTTCCTAGTTGTAATGTTAGTATAGAAATTAAGGGGTGTTTGGTTTTGTCTGTTTGGCTGTGTGGGTGGGGTGTTCATTGACCCAAACCTGTGTCAACATCTTACTTGGTACCAAAACAGATAAAGTGAACCATTTTTAGGTGGTAGTAAATCTAAATAAGTCAAATCTCATTTCAAACCCTTGTAACTGTCCACTGTTGTGGATTTGAGTTCCATAGTTAGCTATTTTAGTTAAATATTGGTTGATTCATCTTAATATAGACTAATCTGTTGGGTCACTGAATTCCCCAAATCTTCTAACAAGGATTTGAACGTAAAATCACCTAAGTGTAAACAAGTCACTGAGTGAACAGTAACTCAGTGAGTCACCTTCAGGATGCTAAGACCGAGCCTAAGAAGAAAGGTTCTTCATTCAGTGAGGCGGAACTCAGTGAAGTGTGATCTAAGCCAAGAAGAAGGTGATGGGTTCAGTGAGGATGACAATAACTCACTGAACCCCAATGACTCCTCAACAACTTAATCGTACTGAAGACTGGTGACATGAAGACTGAAGTTTTGGCGGGACTGGGCGGGAAAGTCTGAGCTGCTTTATTAAAGTGCTTTATCACTTTAATGTCAAACTTTCCCCAAATGGTTAAAACCAGTCTGTCATCAGAAAGTGCCTTTTGGATCTAACTCAATGAAGGTTCCTTGCCAGAAGAATAATATCTTTCAAGATATTGTTAAGGAAGCTTTAGATCCAATGTATATTTAGTTGTTCTATACTTGTGTATAAATAGGAAGCAAATGTGAGGAGTAAAGATTGACAAGTTTGTGCAATTAATGCAAAGCATTCACAAACCACTTTACTCCTCCAAAGAACAACACAAGCCCCTGAGATAGCTCAGTGGGTAATTTAAGTTGTCACTCACTTTGTTGAGTTTAGTGAGGAGTCCATACAATACTTGTCTATTCAACCCCAAGTGTTATTCCGCAAACACTTGGGTACGATTCTTTGTGATTAACTTCTAATAAAGAATTAAACGTTGGAAAAATATTGTCTCTTACTATTTACGTTTCTTTATTGTTAATCATTTTACATCTTTGTTTAAAGTCATATAACTTGGTTACTTTAGCTTCTTAGTTACTGATAACCAAGTAAAAGGGACCAACAAGTGGTATCAGAGCATCTGATTTGTAAAACTTAAACCTGTTTTCAAAACTAAAGAGTGCTCAAGTTTTTAAAATCAAGATCCCACTATGACTGACATAGATGTTCCCCAGCTTGTTGATAAAAAGGGTGGAAGTTATTCAGCAACTGCCCCTCGACTTGAAGCTGGAAAATTTAACAAGTGGAAAAAGCGAATGCTTTGCTACTTAACTGGGATGGAACCTTATTACATCAAATTGATTAATGAGGGTCCATATGTCCCAACAACTGCCCAAGGTTTAACTAAACCTGAAGCTCAGTGGACCCCAGATGAAAGGAGGGTGGTCAATCAAGACCAGCGCCTGAAAAGCATCATTATATCATGCCTTCCTGATGATATAATGGAATCAGTGATCAACTGTCCCACTGCCCAGCAGACATGGACTGACCTGGTTCATAGCTATGAAGGGCCTTCTGATACCAAAGAGAATAGAATCATGGACCTGAAGCTTGAATTCAATACCTTCAGGGCCAAGGATTCTGAAAGTCTCTCTGAGACTTATACTCGGTATAAGACCCTCCTGAATGAGCTGACCAATGATGGTGTTATACTGTCAAAACATGAAATCAATGTTGGTTTTGTCAACAGTCTCCCTGAGAAGTGGTTAAACTTCTCTCAGGGATTGAGAAATGCAAACCACATTCAGAACCTTGAGCTCCCTGCCATCTATGGGAAGTTTGTCTATGAAGACAATCTTATCACCAGGAGATACCCTGGTAAAGCTCAGGAGACCAAAAAGGCCTTGACAATTACACCCATATCAACTGCTTTCTATTCAAAAGGTGTTGTGCAGGATTTTCAGGATGGATCTGATGATGAGGTTGACCAAAGAACCAGTGAGGAATATCTTAATGATCTTCATATTGAATTTCATGAAAGAGCACTCCTTGCTAATTCAAAAAGGTTTTTTAAGAAAAACAAATTTCCTTCTAAAGCAAATGACAATACTGAATGCTTTAAATGTGGCAAAATGGGGCATTTTGCTAAAGATTGTTTTTCAAAAACAACCTCAGAACCATCCTTCAAGTTTTCAGGAAACAACTCATTTTCAGGCCCCAGCAAATTTCAACCAAAAATGCTTCAGTCTAGTCAAAGATTTGAAAAAGTCCCTCAAATTGACTTTGAAGCAAAATACAAAAAGGCAAAAGCTAAGCTTGCCCTTCTTGAATCATCCTCAACAGTGTCTCAGCCTCCTCAGGCTCCAAAGCCTACTCAAGCCAAGAACAAAGGGCTTGTTGCTGAAACGTATGATTGGGATGAGGTTGAAGTGTCCTCTGATGATGATGAAGTTCACATCAGTGCCTTGATGGCTCTGTCAGAAGACAACAAACTTGCTGTGGGAAAGAGTCATGCAAGAAATGGTGAATGGGTCAACATCACTATGAGAAAGGTAAATCTTTTACTTTCTATGGATGATGATGATGATTGGAAATCTTACTTAGATTATATTAATGTTGATCTTAAGTATGTTGAAGAGCAAAGACTTAATTTGTTTTCAAAATTTAACAAACTGAGTTTTGAATTAAATCATAGCAGAGATGAATTACTTGCCTTAAAACAAGCCAAGCTTGAAAGTGTTACACTTCAAATTCAAAACTCTGAACTTGTAAAACAAAATCAAGCTCTTCAGGAAGAACTTAAGAAAGAAAAGGAAACTATTTGGAAATGGACTCAGAAAAACCCCAAACTTTTTCGAACACTGAATCTCTCACCCAGCCCCAAAAAGGCTGGTCTGGGTGATGACCAACTCACTGAAGTTTCTGGGGAGAGTAGCCATTCTACAACTTTTCTATTAACCAACATTCTCTCTAGCAAAGAACTAGCTCCCAAACCCAGTGATTGGATTGAAAGAAACAATCCTGATAATAAATTGCCAAATTTTAACACTGGAAGAATCCTGGAGCCTGAAAGTCAGGCTATAAAGGAGCTGCTAGGAGTCACTGATGAACTTAGTCCTACTGAGTCCATCACTGAGTCTAAGTCTGATTCACCACTCCCTCCACTGAAACCACTCCAGGGAGCAGAACCTAACTCTGACCTTGCACCATTAGTCTTTCAACCACATTCTCCTAAAGAGAAATCAGGGTTAGGAAGGACTATACTGAAAAGACCTACTCCTGCACCCACTGAACACCAAAAACCTTCAGTAACTACTGAAGTGAAGCCTGAAAGCACTGATTCAAAGGTTGATCAGCTTGCTGAACTTGTCAGGATGCTGAGTGAGAAAATTGAGTCTACTGAGAAAAACTCTGACTCTAAATCTACAAAGCCCTCAGTATCCTCAGGTTCTTGCAAACCAAAAACCACACCCAGACCCTCAGGGAGATGTGAACTGTGCAATTATCCAAATCACAGCACTGATAAATGCTACAGAGTCCTGTTTTGTATGATATGCAAACAAGAGGACCACAGAACTTGTGATCACATCCCCCACACTGCCTCTTTAAAGGTAAGGGGTCAATACAAAACCCAAGGCTATCAGTATGCCACACCTTCCAAACAAGGACTGAAGGCTAAGCCTTTCTCACCATGTCATCACTGTGGTTTCAATGATCATCTTCCTGATGATTGTATGATGAAAGTATGCTGTGACATCTGTGGAGATCCCTCCCATGAAACCAGGGGGCATGACAAAGTGATTCAGTCCAGAAGGAAAAACCATACCAACACTTCTCAGTCACCTGAGGCATCAACCTCCACAAAATGTAAAACATGTGGAAGCTCAGGTCACACAACTTCAGACCATGATTCACTAACAGAGTTCAAAAGGTCCCTGAGGACTAAGCCCACTAGAAGGTGGGTCAACAAGCAAAACTAACCCAGTTTACTGTTTGTGCAGAAACACATCAAGGATCCTACCTGGCATCTAGACAGTGGATGCTCCAGAAGTATGACTGGTGTGAAAAGCTTTCTGCACAAATATGTGGAAGAACCAGGACACAAAGTAGTATTTGGTGATAACTCATCAGCTCCCACTGAAGGTTATGGTTCAGTAAACTGCAATGGTATAGTTTTCACAAGAATAGCTTATGTTAATGGTCTCAAGTACAACCTGATAAGTGTTTCCCAACTATGTGATGCCAAATACATAGTTCAGTTTGATGACAAGAGAGGGACCATCTTTAATGCCAATAAGGAAGTTGTGTTGATTGCCCCCAGGAGGGATGATGTATATGTCCTTGACATGTCATCCCTGACTCAAAATGGGACTTGCCTATTCTCAAAGGCAAGTGAGACAATCAACTGGCTATGGCATAGGAGACTCTCTCATCTCAATTTCAAGAGCATCAACAACCTGGCCAAACAGAACAAAGTTTTGGGCCTTCCATCCCTGGTGTATACCAAAGACAAGCCTTGTTCTGCTTGTGAAAAAGGAAAACACCACAGGGCATCATTCAAAACCAAACAAGCCTTTTCCATCAAAAGCTGCCTACATCTTCTTCATATGGACCTTTTTGGACCTGTCAGTCCAATGTCCATTCACCATGAGAAGTATACTCTGGTCATAGTGGATGAATACTCAAGATATACTTGGGTTTACTTCCTGACCAAAAAGAGTCAGGCAGCTGAAACAATCATGTCATTTGTCAGGAACATTGAAAATCAAAATGATGTCAAAGTTAAACAGTTAAGGACTGACAATGGCACTGAATTCAAAAACCAAGACCTTGAGTGTTTTTGTGATGAGAAAGGAATTTCTCAAAATTTCACTTCTCCCTATACTCCTGAACAAAATGGAGTAGCTGAAAGGAGAAATAGGACACTCATTGAGGCAGCAAGAACAATGCTGAATGGCTCAGTCCTCTCAAAACATTTTTGGACTGAGGCAGTTAAAACAGCCTGCTACACTCAAAACAGGTCAATCATTGTGAAAAGGCACAATAAGACACCTTATGAAATATTTAAAGGAAGGATCCCTGACATCAGCTATTTTCATGTATTTGGGTGTCCTGTGTTTATACATAATCACAAGGATCACTTAGGTAAATTTGATGCCAAAGCTGATGATGGATACTTCCTGGGATATTCCTTGGTTTCTAAAGCCTTCAGGGTGTTCAACACAAGGAGACAACAAACTGAGGAAACTTATCACATTACTGTTGATGAAAGTACTGAATCCATCAGATTCTCCAATTCCTCAGTTGAAGAAATTGGTATTGATGACTCATCAAGATATCCTCCTGATGAGTATCATCCTGAGAACAATCCCTCAACCCAATACCAAGCTGATGCTGATGTCTCCTATTACATCATCCCTCACAACCTAACCCAACCACCTATCAGTGAGTTCATAGAAACTCAGCCTGTCTCAAATGAGACTGTCACCACTGAACAAATTGTTCAGGAACCCTCAGAACAAATTGTTCCTACTATTGTCACTGAAGTACATACTGATGAGTTACCTCATGTTCCTGAGTCTGATTCTAATCAGGCTCCTACAAGCTCAAATTCCTATCCCAAACCCCAGGATAGCTGGACCAGATCCAAAATCATTGAGCTTGTGAACATCATTGGTGAACCCACTGAAGGCATGCTCACAAGAAGCAAGGCTGCCAAACTCATGGCTGCCACTGCCAATATATGTCTTTATGCTGACTATCTCTCAGAAATAGAGCCTAAAAATGTCAAAGAAGCCCTGACTTATGAAAGTTGGGTTCAGGCCATGAGAGATGAATTGGAACAATTTGACATAAATGATGTCATGACCCTTGTTGAATGCCCCCAGGGTGTTTTAATCATTGGAATGAAATGGGTCTTTAAGAATAAGACTGATGAGAATGGCACAGTCATCAAAAACAAAGCAAGACTGGTTGCCAAAGGATATAATCAACAGGAAGGTATAGACTATGAGGAAACCTTTGCACCTGTTGCAAGAATGGAAGCCATCAGGATCTTCCTTGCCTATGCAACTTACATGAACTTTAAAGTTTACCAAATGGATGTTAAAAGTGCATTCCTGAATGGTAACATCAAAGAAGATGTTTATGTGCAACAGCCTCCTGGTTTCGAAAGTAGTGAATACCCCAACCATGTCTACAAGCTTAACAAAGCCCTTTATGGACTGAAACAAGCACCCAGGGCATGGTATGAAACTCTTTCAGCCTTCCTGATCCAAAACAAGTTTGTCAGAGGAAGAATTGACAACACACTGTTCATCTACAGAACAAAGGATGATGTCATTCTTGTCCAAGTATATGTTGATGACATCATCTTTGGCTCAACAAGCTACAAACTTTGCAAACAATTTGAAAAACTTATGACCACAAAGTTTGAAATGAGCATGATGGGTGAACTCACATACTTTCTTGGACTTCAAATCAAACAAACTGATAAAGGAATATCCATTTGCCAAGAAAAATACCTCAGGAACCTACTGAAGAAGTATGAGCTCACTGACTGCTCTTCAGTGAAAACCCCTATGGTTCCTCCAAACAACCTTGGCCCTGATCTCACTGGAAAATCAGTGAATCAAACCCTATACAGAGGAATGATTGGCTCCCTGATGTACTTACTTGCCTCAAGGCCTGATATCCAATTCTCAGTCTGCCTGTGTGCAAGATACCAGGCTGACCCAAAAGAATCACATCTCACTGCTGTCAAGAGAATCATCAGGTACCTGAAGGGTACTCTAAACCTTGGTTTGTATTACCCAAAATGTTCAGGATTTGATCTCAAAGGGTACACTAACTCTGACTATGCAGGATGTAACATGGATAGGAAAAGTACTTCAGGATCCTGCCAATTTCTTGGTGGTAAACTTGTGTGTTGGAGTACAAAGAAACAACAATCAGTGGCCATGTCCTCAGCTGAAGCAGAATATATGGCTGCTGCAGGATGTTGTGCTAATGTACTATGGATGAAGAGCCAACTGAGTGACTATGGCATTCAGTATAAGATGGTACCTATCTTTTGTGATAATACAAGTGCCATAGCCATCTCAAACAATCCTGTACTTCATCAAAGAACCAAACACATTGACATCAGATACCACTTCACCAGGGACCATATCTCTAATGGAGAAATTGAACTACATTTCATCCCCACTGAGTATCAGCTAGCTGATATCTTCACTAAACCTTTGGATGAACCCACTTTCACAAGATTGAAAGCTGAACTGGGCATGTTGGACATTGAATCAGGGAACTGATCAAAAGTGTTCCAACATGATGTATATTCTCTGGGTCCCTGATCACATCCCTTCCTGAAAGTTTTTTTTGAATGATAATTCATTCAGGGGGCTGTGGATGAAAAATGGCATTCAATACCCTAACTAAATGTTCCGAATACTTAGTTAGTAAATGTCCCATGTAGGTAACTGATTCCTATTAAATATATGAATATATGTCACTTACACAACTGGCATCCACATCTTGGGCCCCCACATCTCTTTCACCTAACACCACTGAGCATTAAATGCTCTCTCACACACAAAAAGTGTGATGATTTTTTCCTCTGCAAAAGTGCATTATTTGCAGAGACACCCCAAAGGGTGAGAGAAAAAGGGGGTAGTGGGAATCGTGACATTTAATGCGGATCTCAAACCTATATTATTATGCCGTTTCGGTTGAATATTATAAGTTTTTGATATCCGCAACATCACTACCCTAATTCCCACTATAAATAGCCCCACAAAAGAGAAACACACACACGCATTTAAAATCTTAACTAAACTCTTGCAAATTGTTTTTTCAAAACTGCGTGTGTTTCTCTCACCAATACCCATTTTCAAACTAAAACCAAGCCTTTTTATCATACCAAATGGCTACTTCAAAGGTCGTAAAATACGCACCCAATGTGGATTTCTAAATGGAAAGCGTAGACCTCACCAAGAATAATGTGGTGGGGAACTTTGCCTACCCTGAAGGGTTCCCTGAATACAGGGAGGTGGTGAAGTTCCTTTAGAATTGCTTTCTGACAACCGCATTCAAAATAACCCCCTCAGTCATCTACCCTGAATACTTGAGGGAATTTTGGTGCACAGCAGTGGTTGAAAGCCCTGATGTGCCCAAAGAGGCCAAAATTAAGTTTACAGTCAAGAATGGAACTAAGTCCCTAACTCTTGACTATAAAACTTTTGCCAAAGCCACTGGGCTTGATTACACACAGACCTTCGAAGTCCCACCATCTGATAAAGATGTGAAGGAGGTCTTACTGACATTAGGGCCTTATGACAAACTTCATCCTGAAGTGGCACCAGGGGCCCTACTAGCCAAAGCCCCAATTATCAAGACCTGGTTCCCAGCTCCCTGGAGGATAATAATGACCTTTGTCATTCAGGTCCTCGGGGGAAATAAGTCCTCTACTGAGCAATTGAACAATACTCAAGCAATGATATTGTTCAGTCTCATTGAGGGTAGATTTATTGACCTTGGAGAATTGATCTTCAAGGACCTCATAGCAAAGTTAGGGGGGAAGTCTAGGCAAAAACTCATGTCATACCCTAGATTCATTTCCTGTGCCCTACAAGACTTGCTTGGGTCTGAGTATGCAAAGCCTGATTCAGTAGGTTTTGAGCCTGAAGTGTTACACAAGGCTAATTACTCTCGAGACCCTCTTGAGGTTACACCAGTCACCCTGACATTGTACATGCGTACTGCTATCCAGGGTGACAATAAAGTTTCACCAGTCCCCTCTCCCACCAAAAGGGTGAAGAGGAAGAAGGGACAGGGGTCCAGGAAGGTGGCTCAACCCAAGTCACTCGACACTGAGACCTCTGATCCCAAGCCTACAATGAGGCAACCACAACAGCCCTTGACTGAAGACACCATGAGAATAATAACCCAGTCACTAGGCCTGCAACAAAAGCCAACGGAGGGCACTGAGACATCACACTCAGTGTCCTCGGGCATACCCGTTTCCAAAGACTCCACTGTCATAAACAAGACGGTTGAGCCGAAACAAACCAAACCTTCACATCCTGCTAAAGGCTCTGGCAAATCACAACCAGAGTCTCAGGGAGTAAGGGATCCTAAATCCTCGGTGGGGCAGCACTACTCCACTGAGAAGGGGGTCCACAAACAATCACATCCTGCTAAAGGCTCGGGTAAATCACAACCCAAGCATCAGGGAGTTCATGTTCCTAAACCTTCGACAGGCCAGAACAAGCCTGTTGGAAAGGGGGACTCAACCACTCATTTGCCTGATGAGGACATTCGCAAATCAAAGCTTTTGTCTGAGGGCACCCCTACTCATCCCCAAGACTCAGTGGGAAACAAACAACCCACTGATAGGGACACAACAATCACGGCTCCTCGTGATGGCACTGAGAAACACCCATCAGTGTCTGAAGGGGTCACGGGGGACAAAGATTCAGAGGGATATAAACCACCCGCTGATATGGAACCCATAACCACTCCCGGAGGTACGCATAACTTGGGAACTGGCCTTAAAGACCAGGTAGGTAAAACCCAACCTACCGGATTTGAGGGGTCAGGACCTGGCCAAAACGAAGGCAAATCTTCTTATGAAGAGGAGCCGGATAACCTCCAATTGTTGCAGATAACCTCCCTGGCGGATGCTCAGGCATTCTTATTTTCTGATGATGAATTCAACAGTGACGAGGAAGTCTTCACGGCCGGAGATGATATGGAGGATGAGGAGACAGTCCCTGAACCTGTTACTCAGTCTCCTCAACCCTCTAACCATGATGAAGATGAACAACATTCCGAGCCGGAAACCTCAGAAGACGCTTCAACTCCTCTCACTGAAAGAGCCTTCAAAAAGTTCATCAAGAAAATGACTAATGTTTTATACAGGGGGGTCACTGAAGAGGTGTTTGATCTGCATACTGAGCAAGCAGTCCACTATCACCTCCTCAAAGATGCTGTCGAAGATTACAATGAAGATGTCAGGGAGCAAAATTCCACTGTCAATCACTCCCTGACACAAATGGCTTCGCACATCAATCAATTTTTGGAATCCCTTAAGGAGCTGGCTACAGGGGTTAAGTCAGTTCAAGAATCAGTCAAGGATGATCCTGAGCTCAACAAAAGAATTATTCAGGCATCTGAGACGTATCAGGTCAACTCGGCGGCTCTTACTGAGTTACTTGGTTTGATAAGGGATTCAAATGTTCAGAATCTCAGCTCCACAGTGGAGTCCCTCAAGTCTTCCTTCACTCAGTTGGAAGCATCAGTGACAGCTCAATCCCAGAAGTCCACATCTCTGGCATGGACAATGGGTTCCAGGATGACTGCCCTTGAAAGTTCTCAGGCTTCACTTGACTCCAGGGTATCTCTCATTCATCAGGATACTGCGGAGATCAAGTCCATAATGACGGAAATATTTCAAGCCTTCAAGGGTACTTCTACTTCATCTTCAGTAACTCCAACACTTGCCATCACTGCAGCTCCGGCAAATGTTGAGGGGGAGAATGTTCCTGAAACCCCTGTTACTGATGAACAAGAAGCTGGACAGCCCTCTCACACTGAGGGGGAGCATGTCACTGAAGCCACACCAATCACTCAAGTTCCCCCACAAGAGGAACCAGTCTCCTCCACTCTTCTTCAGGACAGAGGAAAAAGCATAGCCACCACCTCAGAACCTGAAGTAAGACTCCAGCCTGCCTCCAAAATTGTCAGAGTTGACCCTGATGAACCTATCAGGGTCCCGTATGAAATTAATGGAAAAATCTATCAACTCACTCATGACCAAATACAAGACTACTTGGGAAGAGTTGAGAAAGCGGCAAAGGCAGCTGAAGAAGAGAAATTGAGCAAGCCTAAACTGATACAGGTTGTTCATGAGGAGGCTGAAAAGATTGGTCTGGATACTGAGGCACTAGCTAATGAGCAAGCTGGTGCAGCCTTTAAAAAGGCTCAGGAAGAACAGATGAATACTCTGAAAAGGGAAAGGGAAGAAAAGCTGAAGAGGCAAGCTCAAATCAGAAAGACTAGGGTTGAAAGATGTCATTGGGTGATGAAGGAAAGATTGAAGCCTGAAACCATCACTGACATCAAAATCCACAGGAATACCAAACCCGCAATGGTCACTGTCTTCAGGGGGGCTGATAAAAGAATCATGGACACTCATAACCCATTCAAATTCGCTGACTTTGGGATCACTGAACTTGATGAACTCCGACCCATCATCGCCAAGAAAAATGGTGCCGTTGTTGATCAACTTCTCAAGTCACTGAGCGAAAGGTATGACAGACTGAGAGCAATGCCTGAAGCCCTCAACATTCCCTCCCTTCTTCCTGCTCCAACAACAGGAACTGCTTCATCAACAGCCACCAAAAGAAAAAGGAAGCACATTGAATCTGAGCCTGAGGTCAAGGTCCCAGGACTGGATTGTGATAGGTCTGTTCCTGAAGGAATCACCTTCGTGAACAATACTGTGCTTGAAACCCCTGAACGAGGTCTATGCTTTACGGATGAATATGGAGACCTTGCCTTCCAAAGGTGGTCCGATATAGACAAGGCAGGGGTCACGGCAATGGTAACGTACCTGATGTTAGCTGCTCCTATTCAAAGTGGTGCAAACCAAAGGTTCTGTAAGGACCTAAGGACGAAGATTGAGAAGCATCCTGAGAAACACCTGCTGAGATCAAAGAAAGCTAAGATTGAGGGACTTGGCTATCATCTGAACATCTGATCTGCAACAACTATCTTTATTTTGTTTGTAATTTGTAGGAAAATGTAATAGCTAATGAATAAACTGATGTTTTGTTTAAATAGTTATGTCCTACTTACAATTACAACAAACATTCAGCAAGAGAAGATGTACCCTGACAACTCAAGCTGAATCAAGTATCACTTAGGCTATTTGTATGTTCAAATAGGGGGAGATTGTTGGGTCACTGAATTCCCCAAATCTTCTAACAAGGATTTGAACGTAAAATCACCTAAGTGTAAACAAGTCACTGAGTGAACAGTAACTCAGTGAGTCACCTTCAGGATGCTAAGACCGAGCCTAAGAAGAAAGGTTCTCCATTCAGTGAGGCGGAACTCAGTGAAGTGTGATCTAAGCCAAGAAGAAGGTGATGGGTTCAGTGAGGATGACAATAACTCACTGAACCCCAATGACTCCTCAACAACTTAATCGTACTGAAGACTGGTGACATGAAGACTGAAGTTTTGGCGGGACTGGGCGGGAAAGTCTGAGCTGCTTTATTAAAGTGCTTTATCACTTTAATGTCAAACTTTCCCCAAATGGTTAAAACCAGTCTGTCATCAGAAAGTGCCTTTTGGATCTAACTCAATGAAGGTTCCTTGCCAGAAGAATAATATCTTTCAAGATATTGTTAAGGAAGCTTTAGATCCAATGTATATTTAGTTGTTCTATACTTGTGTATAAATAGGAAGCAAATGTGAGGAGTAAAGATTGACAAGTTTGTGCAATTAATGCAAAGCATTCACAAACCACTTTACTCCTCCAAAGAACAACACAAGCCCCTGAGATAGCTCAGTGGGTAATTTAAGTTGTCACTCACTTTGTTGAGTTTAGTGAGGAGTCCATACAATACTTGTCTATTCAACCCCAAGTGTTATTCCGCAAACACTTGGGTACGATTCTTTGTGATTAACTTCTAATAAAGAATTAAACGTTGGAAAAATATTGTCTCTTACTATTTACGTTTCTTTATTGTTAATCATTTTACATCTTTGTTTAAAGTCATATAACTTGGTTACTTTAGCTTCTTAGTTACTGATAACCAAGTAAAAGGGACCAACATAATCATAGCTTATTATTACAACATTAATCAGTAATTTAGGATAGAAGTTCAAAATAGTCAAACCATTGCATATTTCAAAAAGTCAAACTTGCATTCTTAGGCAGAAAACTCAAAACTTGTAGGAATTAATGTGATTTTTGTGGTGGGTTTTAGTAGTTGAAATTTCTTGTGGATAAATTATCCCACCTCAGCTTTAGGAATCAATCATTTTCATATTTTTGTGATTTTTTCTTAAGGGTTGAATTGATGTCCAAAGTAGGTTGCAGGGCCAACCTATGCCCTGCTACACAGAAATTGCACCCACTCACCCACTTTCCATTGCTTACCCTAGCCTCATCTGTGGGACCCACTACCTGATTCTTGGCTTATTGGACATCCAATAAGCCAAGCTCTTAGTCCCTTAGCTTATTTTCTAGTTTAGATCTCAGTTGCTAGGGCTGCAGTGTCCATGTTATTTGTCCCTTTTTGCTTATAAGCTGATGCACTCAGCGTTTGTGCAACCTTTCATGCCCTCCCCAGGACTCATAAGTGGGTCTTTGGAGCTGAAACTTGGTTTAATTTGAAGCCCCCCACCTCAGCTCTCCATTTTAGGTCTCACCTTGGACCTTTGATCACTCAGGAGGGCCCCACAGTAGGCTGCAAGTCACCCATTGGGCCTGTTTGGTACTAAGGTTTGGTGGAAGTGCTTATTGCTTATAAGTTCTTATCTGTTTGTGCTTTTCTATTCCATTCAGCTTATTTCAAGTCCCTCAATATCCGTGTTAGCTTATTTGCTTCAGTGATAGCCTGTTGATAGTTTTTTCAATTCACCACAGGTCCTAATAAGCTTTTATGCCCAAGCTGTAAAGCACTTGGGATCCCATTGTGCTTAATTTCAAGCTTTAACCCAAGTTCCTTTTTAAAAGTTGTTTAATTTCAGTATTTAAATAGTTTTGAAAAAGAAAAATCCAAAAAAGACAAATTTTCATGAAGTGATAGCTTCTATTTAAGAAGCTTATTGCTTATTAGCTTATTTTCCTTAAGCACTTAATGATTTTATATTTTTCTTAGGTTCCTTATATCTCAAAATAATTTCAGTAATTTTTTCATATTTTTCTCTTTTCATTTAGTATTTTTAATAATTAATATTAGTTTTTATTAATTAATAATTAGTTAATAATTAATAATAATTATTTAAAAAGTCTTAAAAATATATTTTCTGTTTTAAAATTAGTTTTATATAATTTTAGATTTTTCTAAGTTTTAATTTTAATTTTCTAAGCTTATTTTACATTTTCTTATTATTTAGTGTATTTTTAAATAGTTATAATTAGTTTTTAATTAATAGTAATTATTTAAAAAGTAGGAAAATACATTTTAAGTTTGAAAATTAGTTTTATAATATTTTATATTTTTCCAAATTTATTTTTCATATTTTTAGTGTAATTTCATAATTAGTTATAATTTAGGTTATTTTAAATAATTAAAATTAAATAGGAAAATAGTAATTAATTAGTAATAATTAATTAAATAGTGTAAAAATCAAATTTCTTTTTCTAAAAATCTTATTTTATTATTAGGATTGTAAAAATGTAATTTTAATATTCATAAGTATTTTATTTGTATAAAACTCGCGTTTTATTTTGTACGTTCGCGTAAATTTGATCTGAACGTACACATTTTTAGTTATTAAACGTTTTTAGGTATCTCACTTTCACGTAATCATCTACATAGCTTGTTTAAGCAATTTCTTTGTAGATTCCTTAGTATAATCAATCTCAAACCCCTTTCTGTCCAAATTCATCCAATCACAAACCCGTTTGAATACAATCCACACCTCGTCGGGACATAACGACCCGGGGAAACACTTTATTACCCAGAAGCATTGGTCTAGGTAGTTGATGAGGCGAAAAATGAACCACTTTTAGGGGGTCATTTAAGCCCGGAATTGAATTTATTTGATCAAATATTGCCCTAAATCGTGCCTTTTGTGATTTTAGGTACTTTGGGACTGAAATCTGGAAAAGGAAGCAATTCGGACGTTTTTGGAGCATAAAAGTGAAGAAAACGCCAAAGACTTAATTTTCCAAGCTGGGAACAGTAGGTGACGGCGTCAAGAGTAAATTTCATGACGGCCCAGTACAGAAATGAAGGCGTCACAAGGAAGAGCGTCAAGAGTTAAATACGTGACGGCCTGGAAAAATATATAATGTGACGGCGTCAGATGTAGATCAAGGAAGTCCGAGAATTCTTTTGGCGGCGAGATGACGGCGTCACCCAATTGGTCTTGACGCCGTCAGCCTCAATTTCCTATATATAGTTTTCTAATTTTCATTCATTATGGAGGAACAAGTTTGGAGAAACCCTAAGGCCGAACCATATACGATTTTTACAGGTTTTTCATGGGTTTTCAGCCCTTGAACCCTTACATGTGTAATTGAGATAAGTGTTCTTCTAATTCAATCAATATGTCTATGTGTTGGTTGTCTATATCTTGTACTTGTCTTGATTCCACCATGCTAGGCTAGATTTATCTTGTGTTTGCTTAGATCTAATGAAACCTAGATGTTGATTATGTGTTGATTACTTGTTTATGGTTGTATTGGATGAATGATTTCGATGTTAGGCTTAAGAAAACTGGCAGATCTCCAAATGGTAACATGCTTGAACGTCTTAGGAAACATGAACCGATGTGCACCAGGTTTTATTGGTTGAATTTAATGCATGAGTAAATTCTAATGATCCCATGTTAGGAGCTTCTTAGCCGGCTCGACATAGGAGTGAAGTTGGCACTCATAGGATTGGGAAGTTAAGTGCGCCACCCCATGAATGGTATTAAGGAATACAATCCGTCATCCACGCAACTATAACAAGTAATTAACGTGTAAAAAATATCTAGGGAGTAGTGAAATCTAAGTAAACACATTTTCTCCACTTATTGCTCACAACCTTAGTTTAATTTAGTTTTATTTTCATTTATAGTATTTTATTTTGATTGCATCTTTAGTATTGGGTTAGTTGACTAGCAACTAATTCCGCCCATATCCTTCAAACCCGAGATTTTTACTTGCTTTCTAGAAAATATAAAAATACAAAATAATCATCCGTCATCTCTAGCACTAGTAATTAGGTTTTCTAATCCTAGCGACACTATTCCTAGCTGAACGATCAATCCCCCGGTACTTGTCACTATACTATACTACAAAGATTATGTACACTGCCTGGTGGGGGTTGTAAGCTTCTCAAGATCCCTTGAGAGGTAAAGCCTGGTGCAAACCCCACGCATCAAGTTTTTTGCGCCGCAGCCCGGGGAATAGTTATTGTCTAGGTTAGAATATCTTTTTATTAGGTCTACTTGCTAGATTCCTTTCTAGTAAGATTTTATTTTTAGTTTTAGGTTTTCTTTAGTCTATCTTATTTCTTTGTGTTTTTGTTCGTAACTTTTCACCACCTGCCATCATGGCAACCGACGAATCCTCTAACCTTAGGATCACTAGAAGTCGTAGTTCCATTAGAAACCTTGTCTTGCCTTATGCAGAACCCGAAAGAGAAATGCGTAGATTAAGACAATCTCACTCAACTCCTGAACCATCTAGCGTTGCCATCGATTTTGATGCACCCCTTTCTGAAGAAAATTCAGAAAATCACGTTACAACCCCTAGCTCCCAACCCAACAACGAGATGAGTACCCCCGCAACTCCTACTCCTAAGCGCCTTAAGGACTACTCCTCCCCAACCCCTCGTGGCTTCTCAAATGCCATAGTCTACCTAAACGAACACACCAATGAGGTCTTTCATGCGAACGATGTTTGGCTTGTCCAAAGTGTGTGTAAGTTTTGTAGATTAGATGAGGAAGATCCAATTCAACACATTAAAGACTTCTTGAAAATAGTAGACACCCTCCATACGGATGGGGCTACTAGAGACACGTCCCGATTACGATTCTTTCCTTTCACCCTATATGAAAAAGCCCAAGAGTGGTATGATAAACTCCCTTCTGAATCTACTTTCACCTGGGAGCAACTCATATCCAAGTTCTATGAGAAGTTCTTTCCACCTGGAAAAACCTCAGCGTTTAGAGATAGGATCCTCCGTTTCCGAAAAGGGAAGGAGGAACCCTTCCATAAATCGTGGATTAGATTCAAAGATTTAATAAGACAAGTTCCCCATCATGGTATCGAGCTTTGGCTCTTGGTCCAAATCTTCTACGACAATGTCTCCTCTAATGATCGAAACGGAATCAACCAATCTAGAAAAGGGAGATTGGCCAATCTTAGTGCCGAAGAAGGATGGGATAGGATTGAAGAATATGCTCAAGACCAGGATGACACTTGGGATGAATGATTGAGTCCAAACGGTCAACCTAAATTGACCAAGGATATGGTCAACAAGGTCAAACAGCCTAGAGTCAATGCTCCGCGGAATATAGTGGTTTCCCCGGGTCGTTATGTCCCGACGAGGTGTGGATTGTAATCAAAACGGGTTTGTGATCGGGTGAATTTGGACAGAAGGGTAAGGAATTGGGTTTGTGTGATTACACTACGAGATGAGGAATGAAAATAACTTAGAAACACTATATTAACATTTACTGATAATCAGATACACTAAAAACATGAGCTAAGCCTAAAAACGCGTTCGTCTGATTTAAAGTTACGTTAACGTACGAAATAAAACGCGAGTTTTGTAAAATAAAATACCTACGGATATGAAAATTACTTTTTTACAATCCTAATGATAAAAGAAAATTTTTAGAAAATTAAAATTAATTTTTGCACTATTTAATTAATTATTATTAATTAATTACTAATTTCCTATTTACTTTTAATTATTTAAATTACACTAAATTATAACTAATTATGAAAATACACTAAAAATATGAAAATTAAATTTGGAAAAATCTAAAATATTATAAAACTAATTTTAAAACAGAAAATATATTTTTTTGACTTTTTAAATAATTACCATTAATTATAAACTAATTATTAATTAATTAAAACTAAACTAAATTAAGAAAAATAGAAAATGAACAGTGAAAATTATGAAAAATTTCCTAAAATTATTTTATAACATATAAAAGCTAGGAAAAATATAAAAAGTAGGTGGTGCTTAATAAAAACTATTTATGCTATTTAATTATCTAATATTAATTATTATTAAACTAATATTAATTATAATAAATACTAAACGAAAAGAGAAAAATCTGAAAAAATTCCTAAAAATACTTTAATACACTAAGAATTTAAGAAAAATATAAAAACATATAAGTACTTGACAAGAATTTAAAAAGAAAAATTAAAAAGCTAAATTATATTAAATAGAAGCTATCACTAGAAATTAACTTTGGTTTTTTTGGAACTTTTCTTTTACAATCCTATTTGTACACTGATTTTGAGTAACTTTAATAAAGACAACCAATTTAAAACTAAGAAATAAGCAGATGGGGAGCTTAATAGCTGATCAGCTTAGGCTTTTGGCTTAAAAAGAGGTTTTGAGTTGCACAAGGCTACCACAAAAGCCCACAAGCTAAACCAAAGGTTGAATAAGCTAGAAACAAGTTACAGAACTAGTAATAAGCAGAGAAAAAAAACAATGAAGGCATATGAACTGAGCTAGGAAGCTGAATAAGCAAAAACCAAGCCACCTGTCTAAACAGGCTACTTGGCAGGCCTAAAGGGTAACTAGCAGGCCACTGTAGGGCCCACCAAACAAGCTCATAGGTCCAAAGTGACCCTGGAACCAACAAGCCAGCTAGAAGGACTACCCAAAGACCCAATAGCTCAGTTTGAGCTTCTCTAATGAACAAGAAAAAGGGCTGATGAGATGAGCTTGTAGCACACTGATGATACAATCATTCAGTGTATGCTAAGAACTCAAAAGCTTACAAGAGACCTTCATGAACTATACTTAAATGGACAAAATCAAATTACCCTTAAAACATGTAGAAAGGCTCAATTGAGAAAACCCCCAAGCTTATTCAAGCTTGAAATTTCCAACTGTGGTGAGCTTTTGTGTTAAGATGAGTTTTGAACAAGCTAAACTAGCCTAAAAATACCCAATTAAGCTGATAAACTACAACAAAGATACAAGTAGGCACCCACAGTCCCAAACATATACAATCAACATTGTATCAACAATGAATCACCAAGAATCAAATAGGGACGAAAATCAAAAAGCTCAATGCATAACTGATGCACCAGCATCAGCAGTTGGTCTGGGGGTGATTTTGAGGGCAAAATTAAGTGAGCTAGCAAGAAAATGAGACCAAATAAATTATGGATCTAACAAGACAGTGTACCAAGCTATGCAAAACACTAAGAATCAAAGGGCATGACCAAATATGGAACTAGAAAAGGCACAAAGAAAACGGATCAGCTGTTGGGGCAGGGCATGAACTTGCCCTGCAGGCCTATTTAAGCTACCAAAAAGGCGATAAGAAAAAATCACAAAAATAAGTAAAACATGGATTCCTAAAGACTAGCTGGGGGTTTTTAACTCCTGAAAATTTCAAGGTTTAAAACTAAACAGAAAAATCAAAACAAATCATGGAACTTTTGGATTTTCTGCTATCTAAGTAACTTTGACTTCTCACATTTTATGCTCAGCTTGACTTTTGTGAATTTCTAAATGATCTATGTTACTGAAATAGTTACATTACCCTAAAATGAGACTGATTCAAAGAAATTTAACAAGTTTTAAACTAGATTACAGATTATGCTACCTAAAAACTCTAACAGTTATGAAAAATCAAAATTAACTCCTACTTTTGACTTTCAACTAAAAACCTATGTATTTTGTGCTAGAACTGAGCTGTTATGACTTAAAGTCACATGTTTGAACCATAAGTGACACCAAAGACACACTGGAACACAGTGTGTCCCCCTGAACCAAACACCCCTTAAAGCTTTGGAATATGAAGTTTAAAACTGCAACAAGCTTACATGACCTAAATTCCTTGACCACTGATACATAAGCTAGCTAAGAACTCTTAAAGGAAACAAGGCAACTTGTCATAAGCTGTTCTAATAAGCAACAAGAATAGGTAGCTTAAAGGTTAAAGTGGACTGATTTAATGAAGACCTCAAAACAATAATTCTTAAACTACCACATGAGTACCCTCAACATATAAATAATAGACTAAGCATCTTAAAACAGGGAAAAGCACAAATAAGCAGTGGTAATAAGCAATAAAAATAAATAAGCAGCTTAAAAATTAGTTATAAAAAACTTGAATTGCATTGATAAAATAAAAAGAGTACATGAGAGAAAGCTTGAAAACTAAGCATAAAACAAAAACTACTAGAATCTAATTAATAACTACTACCTACTGAAATCTACCCTAAAATCCTAATAATCCTTCTCTGCTTCCCTCCTTTTTCTTTTATACTCTCTCTTTAGGGTTTTGGTGACCCACACACGCTTTCCCACTGATGAGTGCTCAAACACTCATCATTTTTACCGTATCTGGACTGCCAAAACATCCAAAAACACCCAAAAACGCATCAAAATACACAATTTATTCCAAAAGTGTGTTTTATATGTTTTAGATGCAAAATGTTTGAAAACAAATGAAAAACGAACAAAGTTTGCACAATTGGCAGTTTCAGTCCCTCAAGTTTCAAAATTTGGCAAAACTAGTCCCTGGAAGTTTAAAATAAAAGAAAAGTCAACCCAAGGCAAAGAAAAGTCAAAATTTATCAAAATAAGTCCTTGGGTGATAAAGTTTGAGAAAATTACACTTTTACCCCTTAAAATCCAAAATTGCAAAAATGGTCCCTGGAGTTTTAGAAATTGACAGATTTGATCCCGGGTGGAATAATTTTGAATGAAAAATCATCTAGGGTCCTTGGAAAATCATAAATTGTCAAAAATAATCCTTTGGTGTGAGTTTGAGGAAATTACAACATTGGTCCCTCAATTTTAGAAACTTGTCATTTATGGCCCCCGGGAATTTCAAAAGAGCAAAAATTACATTTATGGTCCATGGGAATTCAAACTTGGCAAAATTACACCCTTGGGATATTTTTGGGAACATGTCATTTACACCCCTCATGTTTCGGTAAATTGCATGAATGGTCCTTGTGATCTAAAGTTACTAAAACCAAACGGATCCTAAATTAACTAAACCAAAACCAAACAATCCAACCCACTCCATGGTCTGATCCATCAAACACCCCCAGGCCCATCTCTTTTAGCCCACTCCATAACCCATTCATCAACCCACCCCGTTTAAAATAACACCCAGCCTTTCACCCTCCACTTCCCAGTCAACCATAGTCAAACCCCCCTCCAACTTGCTACCTGCTCCCCCCTCCTCTACCTCAGCACACCATTCCTTCCCCTTGACTCTTAAGCTAGGCTCCAAAGTTCTTTAATTGTTCCCCACTCACCACTCAACCTCAGTCTGACAGAGGAAGAAAAAAAATTGGCGCCAAAAGATTTTAAAGGTCCAGATTGATGATTGATAATCCAAGGGCTCAGAAAGGAGATGGGATTCACTCATTAGGGTTTCAAAACCCTAATGGTTCCATATAAAAGAAAAGAGAAGTAGCAGTGAAGAGGGAGTAGCATAACTTAGTAAATTTAGGTCGTTTGTATGTTTTTAAAGTTTGTAATTTAATCTTTCAGTTTTCATTATCAAATTCAGCAATATAAGTGTAATGTGAATTTTTATCTATTAATGAATTTCAGTTTTTCATGTTGAATTCCATTTTGCTTAATTTTCATTAAAATTCAAAGCAAGTCTCAAATGGTAGTTATAGCTGTTCTCATGGGCTAAATTAGATAACTTAAGCTCCCAAAAGCTTATAAGAGCTTTTAGTAACCTAAAATCCAGAAAAAACACAAGAACACTCAAAAGAACACATTGGTCAACGAAAGTCAAACTAAGAATTTTGAGGTTTGGATTCTGATTCAGAAGTGGATTGGATGCATGCAGCTTTGGAGTATTTGGTTTAGATCCTCAGGGGAGGAAATAGGTTGGTTCTTTTGGGTCTAAATCTACTTTCTCAGTTGGATGGTTTTGTAAGAAATTCTCCCTTTTATAAATTTTATTGTTCAAAAGCTTAAGTATTGTTTATCTCAGCTTAATTGTAGATTTTAGTTGTAATATTGTTTACAAACTTAATTGGTTTTAAGAAATTAGCCTTGAGTTGATAGATTTCTTGTTTAACTGTCATTTATAGTCTCTTAAGTAACTTTAGTCATTTCTTGTTCTTGATTATTGCTCATCTGTTTACTTATGCTTGGTTTGTTATAATAAGGATTTGGGAATCAAATTTCATGCTCTGAATCAGTTTATGCCTTCATTTCTCAAAACAGATTAGGTATAAAGGGTGTTTGGAACAGTGGATTCATCCACTAAAACCTAGGTTGTGTTTGGTATTTGTGATTTAGAAACATTACTTAGGTCTGATTGAGCTTGAATCAACCCTCAAATTGGGTCTTAGTAGCTTAAAAGTCAAAATGGCAAAGTTCCACCACCACAGTTAACTGTGGTGGTTTTTGGAGTTCCAAATCTCTTTAGTTCATTAAATAAGTTGATGTTTTAACTTAATTCAGTCCTTAGTCAACTTACAAACATGATTTGAGACAATTACTTCCTTCACAAGTTCATAAAAGTCAAAGAAGCAATTTTAGTTGAAAAGTCAAAACTTGTTTCAGTCATTTTGAGCAATCTTGGGAGGTGTGTAACTTGTTTGATCTTAGGTGTTAGAGTCTGAAATTTGGTGTGCTTAATATCTACCACTTTGTTGATTTTTGTAAATTTTCTAGGATTTTATAGAATTTATTTACTGGGTCTTACATAGTCACCAAGTTACTTGCAGGGCAACCTATCTGCCCTGCTCTCAGATACATCAGCCATCCACCCAACTTTGGTGGTCTTTTGTGACTGACCCAGTGGGTCCCACACCTCCATTCTTGCACCTTTCAACCCCCCCTCCTACCCAGGAACAAGGGTTGACCTTTTATTTGACCATTAGACCAGTGGACCCCACCTTGTTTGACCCATAATCTCTGTCCCATAACTGCCACAGAAATCAAGTAGCAAAGTGCTTATTTGTTGCTTTTTGGCTTATTCAGGCTTGTTTGTTGCTTGATACTTGCTTATTGTTGTTCAGTAGACTCAGAGAAACAAAAGAATTCCATTGTGGACCCCACATCTTCATTTTGAGCTTAAAAACCTTCACAGTCAACAAAAGTCAACTGTGAGGTGAATAAGCACTCCAAGTGCTTATTTCCAGGGGTGTAGTAAAAGTTCCTTAATTAAAAGTGCTTATTTTTAACTTATAATTAGTTTAGAAAAAGAAAAAAAACCAAAAAAACCAACTTTAAAAATAGTGATAGCTTCTATTTAATAGGATTTATCAATTTAATTTTCTTTTTAAATTAATTTCTAAATAATATATCACTTTTATATTTTTAGAAATTACATTTTAGGTTAAAATAATTTTACAAATTTTTCCAGATTTCTATTTTGTCTTTTAGTGGTATTTCTAATTAATTTTAGTTTAATTTAGTTTTAATTAATATTAATCAATTAAATAGCATAATTAGTTTTTAAATAGTATAACCTAGTTTTTATAATTTTTATAGCTTTTATTTTAGTTAAAATATTTTTATAAATTTTTCTAGAATTTTTACTGTTCATTTAATAGTATTCATAATTTAAAAAGTTTAATTAGATATTAATTAATAAATAGAATAATAATTATTTAATTAGCTTAAAAATACTTAGAATTAACTTTTTATAATTTTTTTAGGATTCCTATGATGGTTAATTAGATGTATAAAAATTTTCTTAATTTTCTAAGCCTTTTTAGTATTTTCAATAATTCTAATTAATTAAATTAGGATTAAATAGATAATTAGTAAAATAATTAATATTAAATAATTAAATAGTGTAAAAATATTTTTTATTTTTCTTAAAATTTTCTTTATTTAATAGGATTGTAAAAATATCAAATTTACACTTTTACCCCTTTCAGTCCTTCAGTTGTACTTTTTGTACGGTTCATCTGTATATGTTTTTAATTAAAACGTATAATTTAAGGTTTAAGCTCAAATCCTTGTAATCCAAATTCCAGTAATCAATCACGTAGCTTTCCTAAGCTATATTGTTAATAATTTCCAAATAATTCTGATCATAACCCTTTTCTGTGAATAATTACCCGATCACAAATACGCTAAAGTTACAATCCACACTTCAACGGGACTTAACGACCTGGTGATACCTTATATTACCCGGAGCATTGACCTAGGCTGTTTGACTTTGTTGACCATTATTTGGTCAATATAAGTTAGGTGGTTCGGGACCAATCAAAATTTGGCGCCGCTGCCGGGGAGGTGTGCGCGTTTCTATAGCGTTATTTGAGATTAGTGTTATCTCACCTCACTCACTGTATAAATACCACCACTTGTGTATATTTTCATAATCAAAATACAAAAAAAAAGTCATTAACACTTTTCCTAAAGTGTTAAAACACCAAAAAAATTAAAAACAACAAAACAGATCGTAACGTTTTCTGATTCGGTTTTCTTTTAAGGTGATTCTTAAAGAAAAACGATTTTGGTGAACGAGACGATACCAAAAATATTTCCCAAAAGTTTTTAAACCCATTCACAAAACACAAAAACATCCGTCTCTTTCTTGTGTATAATAATTCTACATAAAAATAAACCGTCGAAAACCAAGACAGAACACCTTCCAACTGGGGGTGTGAACAAATAAGTTCCCAAACCAAAAAGATTAAAACTTGCCTTTGTATCCTTGTGTGTGGTGTACCTTTTCTAAAGAAGCCACTCACTTGTGATTATTGGTTTAAGTTCACTATCGTTTTGCCTCGATTTTGTTTTGAGTGAGTTTTTAGTGCATGCGCACTCGTTCTTTTAGGTCTACTAGCCCATTACGTGAGCTTGTACGAAAACCTAGAAGACCTCGTAGACGTTCAGCACCAACAGTCGGATCTGAGATCCGTACTGTTGCCACACCCACTGTCACCATGGCGGAAGACCGTCCCATGTGTGAACTTCTCCAAGCACCCATCGAGGGTTACGGAGATGCCATTATTGTCCCAGCCATCGTGGCTGATAGTTTTGAGCTCAAAACCGGGTTACTCAATCTTGTAACCTCAAGTCAATTCTATGGTTTTGAGAGGGACGATCCTCATGCTCATATTCGATGGTTCAATAAAATCACATCCACCATCAAGTACAAGAATGTCCCATGTGAAGCAATAAAACTTCTTCTCTTCCCATTCTCATTGGAGGGACAAGCCCGGATTTGGCTTGAAAAACAACCTCCACGATCTATTGAGACTTGGGAAGATCTTGTCAAAAAGTTTGTGAATGAATTCTTCCCACCTTCCAAGACCACGAGTCTTAAGAACGAAATCACCAAGTTCACTCAAAAATATGATGAATCTTTTGGTGAAGCGTGGGATCGTTTCAAAGAATTACTTCGCAAGTGTCCACATCATGGTTTCTCTGAGTTGATGCAACTCGATACGTTTTACAATGGCGTGAGCCAAGCTGATCAGGATTCACTCAATGCCTCCGCGGGAGGTAACTTTTTGAGTAAAACCACAAAAGAAGCTTTGCAAATCATAGAAAACAAGTCTAAGGTCCGCTCTACAAGAAGCAAACCGATTGTTTCCCAAATTAATGCGGGTCCTTCCACTTCATCTTCTATGGGTCAATCTAGTACGGATGCTAAGATTGACAAGCTCACTGAAGCGATCCAAGCTTTGGTTCTCGCCCAAACAAAGAAAGTCTCATTTCCACAACATCCTCCCCCTGCTGAGGTTAAAAAAGTGGAAGTCTGTGTAACTTGTGGTGGGCCGCATGCCTACTACAATTGCACAGCTACTGATGGTACTCCATATGAAGCTAATGCTGTTGTCGGGTCCCAAAATCAAGGAGGCAATCAATACCGCCCTCCTATGGACCCGAATTATCGTCCTCACCATTATCCTGGACCTCCCGGTTTTAACCAAAACCAAAATGTCCAAAACCGTGGCCACAACCAAAATAGAGTGAACCAAGGTTATCAAAACCAAGGTAACTTCAATCAGGGTCACGGTTTCCAAAATCAAAACCAAGGTTTTCAAAATCAAGGTTTCCAACATCAAGGAAACTTTAACCGGAACCAAGGTCAGGGTAATTTCAACCCCGGGAACTTTCATGGAAACATTCACCAGAATCAAGGAAATTTTCACAATCAAAACCAAGGAAATTTCAATCAAGGCCCCAACCCGAACAATCGAGCTCCAAATATTCCTAATCCGAATCAAGCCATTGTTCCAACCGGGCCTTCATCTGATGAGTTGCTGAAGCAATTCATGAAGTCCCAAGAAGAGTTGAACAAGTTGCTGGTCAGCCAGATTTCTGACATTAAGAAGTCTTTAAATGATCGACCCTCGGGCTCAGGTACTACTTTACCGAGCAACACGATCGCTAACCCGAGGGGCGATGCTAAGGCGATCACAACACGAAGTGGTGCTTCATATGATGAACCCGCGATTCCTACTACCTCTTCTTCCTCTCTTCCAAAGGTAGTGAGTCGTGAGCCTGAGGTGACAAAGGACAAGGTGCAAATTCCTAGCCCACGAAGTACAGCACATGTCCAGCCTCAGGTTAATCCTGAAACCAGATGTAAGCCTGGAGTTGTCTTTGAACCACCAGAAACTCCAGTGGACGACCCTAAATCCAAAACTTCTATTCCATATCCTTCACGTCTCAGTGAACAAAAGCTCCGCGAAAAGGCTAATCACCAAATGGATAAATTTTTCCAAATCTTCCAAGATTTGCATTTCGATATCAGCTTCGCAGATGCTATTCTCTTGATGCCCAAGTTTGCATCGACAATTAAAAATCTGTTGAATAATAAAGAAAAATTATTTGAGATGGCAAGAACTCCTCTGAATGAGAACTGCTCTGCGGTTCTTTTGAAAAAGCTTCCTGAAAAGCTTGGCGATCCCGGGAAATTTCTCATTCCTTGTACCTTCCCGGGTATGGTTGATTGCTTCGCCCTGGCCGATCTAGGTGCTAGCATCAACCTGATGCCATATTCTGTGTGGAAGAAACTTTCTCTTCCCGAACTCACTCCCACGTGCATGACTTTAGAGCTTGCCGATCGCTCGATTTCTCGTCCCATTGGCATTGCCGAGGACGTATTTGTTAGAGTGGGAAAGTTCCATTTTCCGGCAGATTTTGTGATTGTTGACTTTGATGCCGATTCTAGGGTCCCTCTCATTCTTGGGCGGGGATTCCTCAGAACAGGGCGCGCTCTTATCGATGTATTTGAGCATGAGATCACACTACGTGTTGGGACGGAAGCTATTACCTTCAACCTAAATCAAACATCGAGGTACTCCTCCAATTATGATTGTGAATCGGTTAACAAAATAGATGTAATCGATGTTGCTGCTGAGGAGTATGCTCAAGAGATTTTAGGTTTCATTGATGATTCTTCGAGTGAAAATCTCACTCAGTCTTCTCACCCCATCATAGCCAATTCTTCTCCTTCCCTCACTCCGTTTGAGGGAAGTGACTTCATCTTAGAAGAAATGGAAGCGTTTCTCAAAAGTGATTCGATTCCCGATGGAGTCGATAGCCAAGAGATCGACCTCGAGAGGGATATTCCCCTGCTTGAAAAATTGTTAAACGAGGATCCCTCTCATCTTCAGGTTCTACCACAACAACTTCATAATGAGGAGGTCAAAAATGTTGAGAAAACTGATGACTTCCCCGAGGTTGAACTTAAGGACTTGCCGCCTCATCTTGAATATGCATTTCTGGAGGGTGATGATAAATTACCCGTCATAATTGCCAAAGACTTAAGCGATGAGGAAAAGGCTGCTCTTATCAAGGTTTTGAAATCTCATAAACAAGCAATTGCTTGGCGTCTCTCAGATATCAAGGGCATTGACCCTGAGTTTTGTACTCATAAGATTTTAATGGAGGACGATTTCAAACCTGCGGTCCAACAACAAAGAAGGGTGAATCCAAAAATTCACGAGGTTATCAAACAAGAGGTTTTAAAACTTCTTGATGCCGGATTGATTTACCCTATCTCTGACAGTCCTTGGGTCAGCCCAATCCATTGTGTTCCAAAAAAGGGTGGCATTACCGTTGTCACAAATGAGGAGAATGAGTTGATTCCAACTCGTTTGGTTACGGGTTGGCGCGTCTGCATTGATTATCGTAAATTGAATGACGCCACCCGTAAGGATCATTTTCCTCTGCCCTTTATGGATCAGATGCTCGAAAGATTAGCGGGGAATGAGTACTATTGCTTCCTCGATGGTTTCTCGGGTTACTTTCAGATCCCCATTGACCCGCAAGACCAAGAAAAGACCACTTTTACGTGCCCCTATGGAACCTTCGCATATAAACGTATGCCATTTGGCTTATGTAATGCTCCGGGCACGTTTCAAAGATGTATGATGGCCATCTTTTCCGACATGATCGGGAAAAGTATGGAGGTCTTTATGGATGATTTCTCGGTCATTGGGGATTCGTTTAAAACATGTCTCTCCCATTTAGACAGCATGCTAAAACGTTGTGAAGACACAAAGTTATGCCTAAATTGGGAGAAGAGTCACTTTATGGTCAAAGAGGGCATTGTCCTCGGCCATAAAATTTCAAAAAATGGGATTGAGGTTGATCGTGCCAAAGTGGACGTCATTGCAAAATTGCCTCATCCCACAACCGTGAAAGGTGTTAGGAGCTTTTTGGGTCATGCCGGTTTCTATCGTAGGTTTATTCAAGATTTTTCTAAAATCGCCCGGCCTATGACCCATCTCCTCGAGAAGGATGCTCCTTTTATCTTCTCCCCTGAGTGCATCGAAGCCTTTGAAACATTAAATAAAAGGCTTACCAAGGCACCGATTCTTGTTGCCCCCGATTGGGACTTGCCCTTCGAGCTCATGTGTGATGCTAGTGATTATGCTATAGGGGCAGTCTTGGGGCAACGCAAAACAAAACATTTTCAGCCTATACACTAAGCCAGCAAGACTATGACCGAGGCACAAAGTCATTACACCACCACTGAAAAAGAATTATTAGCTGTGGTGTATGCTTTTGAAAAATTCCGGCCATACTTGATTCTGACTAAAAGCATAGTGTACACGGATCATTCGGCTTTGAAGTACCTATTTGCAAAACAAGATGCAAAGCCGAGACTCCTCCGATGGGTTCTCCTCCTTCAGGAATTTGATATCATTATTCGTGATAAAAAAGGAGCTGAGAACCTAGCTGCTGATCATCTCTCCCGTCTTGAAAACCCTCACCAAAATGATTTCGAGAAAAAGGAAATAAATGAAACATTTCCTCTCGAAACCCTCAATGCGGTTTCATTTCGTGGAGACTCGATTACCCCATGGTTTGCCGACTTTGCAAACTATCTTGCGGGTAATTTCATTGTGAAAGGGATGTCGTCCCAACAAAAAAATAAATTTTTCAAAGACGTAAAACATTACTTTTGGGACGACCCCTATTTGTTCAAGATATGCGCGGATCAAGTCATCCGGCGGTGTGTGTATGGTCAGGAAGCCGCTGAAATCTTAAAGGCTTGCCATGCTGGTCCCACGGGGGGCCACCACAATCCCAACTACACCGCCAAAAAGGTGTTTGATTCCGGCTTTTATTGGCCCTCGATCTACAAGGATGCCTAAGAATTGGTCAAGTCCTGTGACGCTTGTCAGCGCCACGGGAATATTTCACAAAGGAATGAAATGCCTCAGAATGCAATTCAAGTTTGTGAAATTTTTGATATCTGGGGCATCGACTTTATGGGGCCATTTCCATCCTCTCACGGCAACAAATACATACTCGTGGCAGTTGACAACTTGTCAAAATGGGTTGAAGCAAAAGCTTTACCCACAAATGATGCCCGAGTAGTTGTGAAATTTTTAAAAGCTCTCTTTGCCCGATTCAGAACTCCACGTGCTATTATTAGTGATCGTGGTACGCACTTCTGTAATGACAAATTTGACAAAGTCATGCAAAAATACGGTGTGACTCACCGTCTTTCCACTGCGTACCACCCTCAAACAAGTGGACAAGTCGAAGTGTCCAATCGGGGCATAAAGAGAATATTGGAGAGAACCGTTGGGGAAAATCGTGCATCTTGGTCGGATAAATTAGATGATGCACTTTGGGCTTTCCGTACAGCGTATAAAACACCCATTGGGTGTACGCCTTATAAACTTGTGTACGGGAAAGCGTGCCATCTTCCGATCGAGCTTGAGCATAAAGCCTATTGGGCTCTCAAGCATGCCAATTTCGACCTCAAAACTGCGGGTGATCATAGGAAAGTTCAACTCAATGAATTAAATGAACTTCGTGATCAAGCTTACGAGAACTCTTTGATCTATAAAGAAAAGACAAAGAAGATTCATGACTCCAAGATCAAAAACCGCGTTTTTAACGTTGGTGATCGAGTCCTTCTTTTCAACTCTAGACTCAAGATCTTCTCGGGAAAGCTCAAAACCCGATGGACTGGTCCATTCACTATCGTTAAGGTTTATCCTTATGGCACCGTCGAGTTATCACAAAATGACGGACCTAATTTCAAAGTGAATGGACATCGGTTAAAACACTACTTTGGAGAGGACGTACCATCCATGGTCGTCCCGGATCTCCAAACTTTCCCCAAGGACAATTGAATTCGGGGATCGAGTCAAGCTAGTGACTCGGTGAACAAAAATTAGCAACATATACGGGTTTTCACCCGTATTTCTGACTTCTTTCTATTTTCTACCACCCTAGTGTGGGGGAGTGGCCATCCCCCACCGTTTCAAAAGTAAATATGTTTCAAATTTCAATAATCATGTTTCGTATGTATATTATATACTTTATCATTCAACTCCCGGGCTGTCAGGGCAAATTTATTACAGTTAATCATTCACAAGTGATTAGCTAGCGTGGTAAACCTGACACAAGCCTGGGAGGTAGTGATTACCAAAAAAAAAAAAAAAAATAATATATATATATATAAAAAAAAAAAAAAAAAAATTTGTATGTACAGATAAAATAAAGTGAAAAATACAAAACAAAATTCCACAGTTAGCTTCGAATATTATCTTTTTACGTTCACAGATTCGGTATAATAGCCGGGACTTTGAATATTGAGGACAATATTCATTTCTAAGTGTGGGGGGGAAATTCTAGCGAATTTTATCGCAAAATACTTTCAAGTACCCCCATTTTAGGCCAAAATTTTTCAAAATTTTTCACTTTATTCCAAAATTTTTGTGGTTATCAGTCCGCCAAAGTCTAAATGACAAAGGGATTGGCTAGTCCAGGAGCAAACGGCTCTTGGTAAAGACAACTCAAATCCGTTTACGGCTGGCAATTTGCCAAAAATTGCATGGTTCCTCAACTCCCCCGCATCCTCATAAGCAAAATGAGTTGGCTAGCCCACAAGATTATGGCTTGTGGTAAAGGCAGTGGAAAATCCATAATTGGTATTCAGCTCACCAAGATGTTGACTAGGTCCATCAAGATGCTGGCTAGTCCAGGAGCAAACGGCTCCTGGTAAAGACTTATCAAATCCGTTGACAGCTGGTGGTTTGCTCAAAATCACACGGTTATCAGGTGTGCCACAGTTCTTACACCTGGCTACTCCAGAAGTGATGGCTTTTGGTAAAGAGATTAAAATCCATCAAGTTTTTCTCAAAAGATTGCTAGGGACTAGCAATAGCTTAGTGTGGGGGATTGATGAGTGCTCAAACACTCATCATTTTTACCGTATCTGGACTGCCAAAACATCCAAAAACACCCAAAACGCATCAAAATACACAATTTATTCCAAAAGTGTGTTTTATATGTTTTAGATGCAAAATGTTTGAAAACAAATGAAAAACGAACAAAGTTTGCACAATTGGCAGTTTCAGTCCCTCAAGTTTCAAAATTTGGCAAAACTAGTCCCTGGAAGTTTAAAATAAAAGAAAAGTCAACCCAAGGCAAAGAAAAGTCAAAATTTATCAAAATAAGTCCTTGGGTGATAAAGTTTGAGAAAATTACACTTTTACCCCTTAAAATCCAAAATTGCAAAAATGGTCCCTGGAGTTTTGGAAATTGACAGATTTGATCCCGGGTGGAATAATTTTGAATGAAAAATCATCTAGGGTCCTTGGAAAATCATAAATTGTCAAAAATAATCCTTTGGTGTGAGTTTGAGGAAATTACAACATTGGTCCCTCAATTTTGGAAACTTGTCATTTATGGCCCCCGGGAATTTCAAAAGAGCAAAAATTACATTTATGGTCCATGGGAATTCAAACTTGGCAAAATTACACCCTTGGGATATTTTTGGGAACATGTCATTTACACCCCTCATGTTTCGGTAAATTGCATGAATGGTCCTTGTGATCTAAAGTTACTAAAACCAAACGGATCCTAAATTAACTAAACCAAAACCAAACAATCCAACCCACTCCATGGTCTGATCCATCAAACACCCCCAGGCCCATCTCTTTTAGCCCACTCCATAACCCATTCATCAACCCACCCCGTTTAAAATAACACCCAGCCTTTCACCCTCCACTTCCCAGTCAACCATAGTCAAACCCCCCTCCAACTTGCTACCTGCTCCCCCCTCCTCCACCTCAGCACACCATTCCTTCCCCTTGACTCTTAAGCTAGGCTCCAAAGTTCTTTAATTGTTCCCCACTCACCACTCAACCTCAGTCTGACAGAGGAAGAAAAAAAATTGGCGCCAAAAGATTTTAAAGGTCCAGATTGATGATTGATAATCCAAGGGCTCAGAAAGGAGATGGGATTCACTCATTAGGGTTTCAAAACCCTAATGGTTCCATATAAAAGAAAAGAGAAGTAGCAGTGAAGAGGGAGTAGCATAACTTAGTAAATTTAGGTCGTTTGTATGTTTTTAAAGTTTGTAATTTAATCTTTCAGTTTTCATTATCAAATTCAGCAATATAAGTGTAATGTGAATTTTTATCTATTAATGAATTTCAGTTTTTCATGTTGAATTCCATTTTGCTTAATTTTCATTAAAATTCAAAGCAAGTCTCAAATGGTAGTTATAGCTGTTCTCATGGGCTAAATTAGATAACTTAAGCTCCCAAAAGCTTATAAGAGCTTTTAGTAACCTAAAATCCAGAAAAAACACAAGAACACTCAAAAGAACACATTGGTCAACGAAAGTCAAACTAAGAATTTTGAGGTTTGTGTATGACCTTAGATATATCAACTTTAACACAAATATAAGCACTAGAAAGATGAAAGATGGTGACTTTGTATGTATATGTATGGCGTTAATAAGTATGAAATAGAGATGAAGATGAAGAGAACTTTTATTAAAAAACACACACAAATACACACACAAGCACACACCTCAAATGAGCCTTTGAGGTGTTTATATACTTCTTAACATGAGATGCCCTATGGGCTTTCTATGGGCTTGGGCTTGGACTTGGTTACATGGTTGGATAACTAGGCTTATGAAACATAGCACATAACATATTAGCTTGCCAAGTCCAAGGCCCAACTACTAAACTATTACTAATCTTAACAAACGACACAAAGTTACAATATGAGAATGACCATCACTTCATAATACATATTTTTAATGCTAACAATCTCCCCCTAAGGGGTGGTCATTCGAATGATGCTCCACGTGGGTGGGTCTTCCGTGTTCTTTGTCTTTAACTTTGTGTGTCGTTGTAGAATAGTCTTTAGTCTTTGTTCCTTCATGCTTTGTGATCTTTGATAACTGATTTTTCATCGTTCTTTGTTCCTATGTGATGTGGAGTTATCTGCCTTTCGTCACTTCTGCGTCTGTGGTGGTTGTTTGCCATTCCAACATGCTCATACATCTTTGGACTTTGATATTCATATGCACGTAGTTCCCCTTCTTTCACTTTGATCTTTAGTCTTTATACTTTGTAGATTCTTCTTTTTGGCGTAGAATCTTTCTTTGAACTTTGTGTTGTATAGATCTTTGAGGGAGCTTTCTTTAACTTCCAGATGTATGTATGAGCATGTGGAATCTGTCGCCATGGAGATGAAGTGTCCCTGCATATAAACAGTTAGCAATAAAACATCCGGTACTTACAGATAAGAATTAGAGATCGTCAACAGCATAGTGTGAAGACTCCTTCTAACCCTTACCAAGGCCGTTCCCATGTCAGATACTCTTGAGAGAGCTTACAAGACCTACTTAGTAGCTCAATGACTGGGTGAGTCGCTGGGGATCACTCCACGACTGTAGACCGTTTGAAACCACCGCGAACACTAAGCGTAATCCATAAAGAATTACCGAAGTGACCTGCTGTCAGGGCTGCTTGATGTTGACCCTGGCAGGAATTTCCATTCAATCATTGAGAATCACAAAAGTGAATCCTCTCATAAATGTTCTGGCAGATTGCTAAGATCTGCGTAGGACTCTAAAGTTTACATCTGGCGTCCTTAATGATGAACAACCAGTGTAGAAATATCATGTGTTCCTATGAGATCTTATGATGAATCTCGGGGCTCTAGACTCGATAAGTGCACATTTGGTTTCCTATGCGGAGATTAGGGAGAGGTCTCCTGCTTCAATATCAACCATCTCTAAGAGACAGGTCGATAGATTACATCGGTTCCCCGTGAGAATGAAACAAGCTCTTTTAAGAGAACTTGAGTGGTTAAGAAGGTCTAGTGCAGTGCGTCACTGGGTCCATGACGTCTTTGTCTTCAATACCGGTGTCACCTTAGTAACAACCAGTAGCATATGAGTTGAACCCGGTGTCTGCCCTAAGGTTGAACATATGGAGGGCTATTTCTTTTCACCCTTTTTCATAACTTTTCTTTTTAATTCTTCAACCCCTTCTTTCTCCTTTCTCATTTTCTCCTTTTTTTCAATCATACCTAAGGACTTCTAATTCTAATCTATTGGAATTGTCCTTGGGTAGATCCCTCCGGCTCTGGCGGATCATAGGACGGTTTTTCCTAACCTTAGTCACCTTATAACTCCATGACTATCCTATTGTTGCCATAAAACCATTCATATGAAAATCTCTCAAAGTGTTTATGATAATAAAACACATTGTTGTTACCACCTTGAGAGTTTTGCAACTTTTGAAGGACTCCCCCTTCACATGTGCTCATGTAAATTTTAAGAAATTTGCACATGCGAGAGGAGTTTGCACTTTTGAATTGATCCACTTTCAGTGAACATGACCGATTCGAGACACGCTTACATCACTAGTTAGACTAGCTTGAAATTATTACCCGTCCTGGTCAAGTCCAAAGAAAGTCTCTCGATATGGTACATTCTACTCAGACAAGTCCTATTCGAGACACGCTTACATCACTAGTTAGACTAGCTTGAAATTATTACCCGTCCAGGACAAGTCTTTTCGATTACTGACATTTTAAGCTTCGTCAATTCATTGGTACTTTCTGAGTTGAGCTCTTCTGAGATTCAGTTACAAACTTTAAACATCTTTGATCACATTTTAATCATGTCTTCTCCCCCTCAAAAATAGCATATCGTGATATTTTTGATATCAACTGATTAATAAAAGGCTTTTTGGAGAGAAAGACAGATTTGCATGAATTTGGAACATTTTTGTTTTTGAACTCCCCCTTAATGATAGTATATTTAAAATTACTTAAGGGTTTTGAGGGAGTTATCTTGAGCACTAATTTTGAGAGATTTTGAGAAATCTTTTGAACAATCTTGAAAAAGTGCTCAAGAATTTTGTTTGAAAACGAGTTTATGCTTGAAATCTTTTTCGTTTGTTTAGACTCGAACTTTTGAAAAAGAGTTCATCATTGAACGTACGAGTCCTTGATTTGAAAATAATCAGAAGTCATCGTTTAACGTACGGGTTTCGTACTGAAGTATACGAAAGCCATTGTGAAGAAACTTTTGAGAAACGACATGTTTTAGAAAAACATTTTAAAAAGAACTCCCGCTCAAGCATCTGTACATATCCGTATCATTGTTGAATGACATTTCTAGAAACGTACAGAATATTGATTTATACGAGAGACATGTCGTGAGAAGAATATTTTTGGATTTTTTGATTTTATATTGTTTTTGTATTTTTGAAATTTTATATTTTTGTATTTTGTTTTTGTTGGTTTTTCAAATTTTGTATTTTGTTTTTCAAAAAAAATATTTACAGCGAAGCGATTTTGAAATCATTTTTCAAGAAGATTCGAGAAGACGTTCTAGCTCCTCAGGAGTTAGGCTTCGCATGCCAATTCGTCGAACTAAATAGTCAAACCGTTCTTTTGGAAGGGCTTTAGTAAAAAGATCGGCGAGTTGATAATCAGTCTTAACGAAAAATAATTCAACAGTACCCTCTTCCACGTGTTCTTTGATGAAATGGTAGCAGACTTTGATATGCTTCGTCTTAGAGTGATGTACGGGATTGCACGAGATGGCTATGGCACTTTTTGAGTCACAATACATAGGTATTCTGTCAAAAGTAAAGCCATAATCTGTGAGCTGTGTCCTCATCCAAAGAACTTGGGCACAACACGCAGATAGAGACACATACTCGGCTTCGGCGGTTGATAGCGCAGTACAATCCTGTTTCTTTGACGACCAGCTTACAAGCTTTTCACCCAAAAATTGTGCTCCACCTGATGTACTCTTTGCTGTAACTTGATCACCAGCATGGTCTGCATCTGAAAATGCTGTTAGATTGAACTCCGAATCCTTCGGATACCAAAGTCCCATGTTAATGGTGCATCGTAGGTACCGAAAGATCCGTTTAACCTCTTTGAGGTGAAGTTCGGTAGGCTTTGCCTGAAACCGTGCTAACAAACAAACAGCAAATTGAATATCGGGTCGACTAGCAGTTAGGTACATGAGAGAACCGATCATGCTCCGATATTTTTTCGGATCGATGGGTTTCCCAAATAAATCAGCACCTATTTTTGGTGAAGTGACCATTGGTGTACCAACAGAATCACAATTTTCCATTCCATGTTTTTTCAAAATCTCGATTGTATATTTAGCTTGATTGATAAAAATACCACGAGGGGATTGATGGATTTGTAAACCAAGAAAGAATTTTAGTTCCCCCATCATGGACATTTCAAATTTACTTTTCATGAGATTTTCAAAATGTTTTGAATGGTTAGGATTGGTTGATCCAAAAATAATGTCGTCCACGTAAATTTGAACGATCAAAATGTCATCTTTGAACTTTTTGATAAACAAGGTGTCATCAACCGTTCCTTTTGTGAAATTGTTTTTAAGCAAGAAAGATGATAGTTCGTCATACCACGCTCTTGGAGCTTGTTTTAGACCATAAATGGCTTTCTTAAGCTTGTAGACGTAGTCTGGATGATCTCTGTCGATGAATCCCTCTGGCTGACTCACATACACTTCTTCTTTCAGAGTTCCATTCAAGAAAGCTGTCTTAATATCCATCTGATAGACTGTGATGTTTTTGTGAGCTGCATAGGCTAAGAAAATCCGGACTGCTTCAAGTCTAGCTACAGGCGCGAATGATTCTTCGAAATCTATCCCTTCTTCTTGTGGATAACCTTTAGCCACGAGACGAGCTTTGTTGCGAATTACAGTCATTTCCTCATCCAGTTTGTTCTTCCACAACCACTTGAGATCAAGAACTCGTTTATCAAGTGGTCGTTCAACAAGTTCCCAACTGTCATGTAACAGGTATTGAAGAAATTCCTCCTGCATCGCTTCAATCCATGGGTTTTCTGCCATTGCTTCCCGAATGTTCTTAGGTACTTTGGTGCTTATTGAGCAAATGTAAATGCACAATTCGAGATCGGTGGCAAGTTGTCTCCTTGTCTGAACTGGCATTGAAGGATCACCAATAACATGTACTAACGGATGGTCTTTTGTCCATTGAAACGTAGAAGGGTACCTTTGGTTGAACGAATGTGTGTTAGATGGTTCTTGAAACCTTGAAGAAGATTCAGCAGAGTCTGATGCAAACGGGTTTTCAAATGCTTCTTCTTCTTCTAACGCAACATCGTTTGAATTATTTGTTGGTTCTTCTTGAAAATTTGTGTTTTGATTTTGCTCATCAACTCTTGGTGGTTCAGTTTCAAATACTGGAGTGGCTTGAGTAGATGTAGATGATGTTGAGGTAGTTGGTGCTTCAGCTTCGATTGTTGTAGATGCATCCAGTGGTGGTGGTGGTGGTTGATGGTTTTGAGCAGGTGCAGCGGAATGTTGTGGAGATGCATTTGTCGAAGTTCCACCATAATATTCATCAAACATTAACTCAAAGAAATTTTCCAGTTCTTGTTCTGAAGGTTTGTCCGTGTTTGTTGACTGAGCTCCTTGAGGCACGAGTCCTGAACTGATGTGTCCAGAAGTCTGACTGTTTGGTGCGGGTCCTAATCTGGTTTGATTAGAAGCCATCGGATTAAGCGCGGGTTCGAGAGCGTATCTCTCAGAAGCCATTTGTGAAATTTCGTCAAACTTCACATTCACCGTCTCCATTATCCTTTTTAGACGTCTATTATACACCCTGAATGCCCTCGAGTTTTCTGAATATCCAATGAAGATTCCAATATCACCCTTAGCTTTTAACTTCCCTAGATCTTCTCTGTCATTCGTCGGATAGCACAAAGCGCCAAACACGTGAAGGTAAGAGATGTCAGGTTTACGATTGTTCACTAGCTCATATGGGGTTTTATTGAATCTTGGATGTACTAGGGATCGGTTCTGAGTGAAACAAGCAGTGGCAACAGCATCAGCCCATAAGAATAGTGGTGCACTAGAAAAGATCAGCATTGTGCGAGCAGCTTCCACAAGAGTTCTGTTTCTTCTTTCAACTACCCCATTCTGCTGTGGAGTTCTAACAGCTGATGTTTGGTGTGTTATTCCAACATCTTCAAAGTAGGTTCTTAACTCCTGATTAGTGAATTCTGTGCCATTATCTGTTCTTACAATCCTTACTGGAGCTTGAAGTAGAACTTGAATACGCTTCAGAAAGGTGATGATGATGCCTGGTGCTTCGTCTTTTGATCTCAAAAACTTTACCCAAGTATATCTTGAATAATCATCGACAATAACAAGAATATACTTCTTCCCATTGATGCTTTCAACTCTCATTGGGCCACATAAGTCCATGTGCAACATATGTAACCTTGCTTCTGAACTAGGTACGGTTTTGGGTTTATATGATGCTCTTTTACTTTTTCCTTGTTCGCATGATGGACAAAGGTGTTCCTTGGTGTATTTGATCTTAGGAAGTCCGGTGACGATGTTGTCTTTGGCTAACTTGTTGATCGTGTCGAAATTGAGATGGGATAAACGTCTATGCCACAGCCAGGACTTAGTTTCGGTTGCCTTTGTCATAAGACAAATTGGTGATGTAGAAGCCATTTGGTTGATGTCGATAGCATACAAATTTGTACCACGATTACCAGTTAAGAGATCATCACCAACCAAATTTCTAATAAAAACCGTGTTTCTCCTGAATGCAACTTCTAAATCTGCATCACAAAACTGCCCGACTGAAAACAAGTTGTGTCCCAACCCTTCGACGTAGTAAACTCGAGTGATTAAAAAATTCTCAAACCGAAGATCTCCATAACCCTGAATAGCTGCTACATGATCATTTCCAAAGCGTACAGTTCCCATGAATTTCCAGACGAAATTGATCAGCAGCTTTAAATTCCCGGTCATGTGCTTGGAGCAACCCGAGTCGACGATCCAAAGACATATTTCGATAACCTGCCAAGAACAGAAGAGTTTGTATTTGGAAACCGTTTTGAATTTGGTTCCATGGGGTTAGGAGTAAAATCTAAATCACACTCATAGACAGTTGCTACTTGTTTAGCTTGAGCTAGTTCTAATTTGCCGTTCTGAAGAGTGAACTCTCTACCCGTTGGTATCCACATACAAAACTTAAGGTAGTTCCTAGGCATACGACTACTAGTGGTAGACCTAAAGCGTGCAACTAATCTTTCTATGGATCTAGATCTAGCACTAGTTCCCTTTGGAACATACTTCTGTTCAGGCGTAACATTCACATTCTTAGAAGCACATTCATCATGAACATCATTAGTTAAACATTTCTTGCATATTAAACAAACAGAGTCATTACATGCATTAGAACCAGTACTTTCGACATTACATTCAGATGAAACATGTCTCTTATTACAAAGCGATAAATTCCTAGGGTGTTCTTCTACTTCTTCAGCTTTATTCTTGCTACTACTCTTAGAAACAGGCGAGACTCTATTGTTCCTTGTATTGCTCCTAGGCTTTAGTCTGCTGCTCCTAGAGGTGCTTTCTAATCCTGTAGAAGGTAAGGCACACACATTAGGATTTATATTGTTGTCCTTTTTAGCATCCCTAGATTCTTTAGAATTATCCTTAATGCACTTGTCATTTGTCTTAGATGTTGAGGCAGACGCACTAGTGGGACTAATCCTAAAAAGGCCAGGTGCTATCACTTTTGGTGTTTCGACAACCGCTTTTCCTTTATCAACAATCTTTTCATTTTCACTTTTCTTAGGGAAGGGTGTTGGAGTGACTGGTTTTGTCAAATCCTTTTTCTCATCGACTTTTGGAGCAAACCTTGAAATTGACATCTTTGGTTTTTGAACCGTGTTTGAAACATTTGGTTTCTCCGAAGTCGACGGTTTTGCAAACTTAATTTCCTCACCCTTTCCTTTTTGACTTTCAAGCTGAGCCCTCAAGAGATCATTTTGCTCTTTCATGTTCTTTAAGGCACGCTCATACGACAATTTGTCATACTTGCATTCTTCCTTTTTTCGATCAAGTTGTTTAAAATATGACACATTTTCTTTTTCAAGCTTTATAAGAGCATTTTCATATTTTGAAACAATTTCGGAGGTCTCAGCTCTTAGTCTTTCATCGTCTTGAACAGAGTATGTTTGTAAAATGATGGACATAATATCAGTGGTCATAACAGCTTCGAAGAGAGAATCATTTAGATTTTCCAAAACATTCATGTTTTCACGAGATTCATTAGCTTCGTTTACCAGGGATTTGTGGTCCTTGACAAAGTCGGCCGTTTCTTTTAAGAAAGCTTTTTCAAAATGGATTACCCTCGCACTGATGTTATTCAGTGGGATAGTAATTTCGTTTTCAAAAACTTTTTTCTGCTCAATATGAAAACTGGAATGCCAGTTGTTAATATCGATTGTAGTTTTAGAAGCAACAATGTTTTGAAGTTCTTGAATTCTCTTTTTAACGTCATCCAAAATTTCTCTAGCCTCACTTGTATTAAAAGTGTTGTTAGAAGAAATTTGTTCCATTTTTGAAAGAGATTTGGAAACGATTACTTTTTTAGAAAACATTTTTGAGAATGGTCGTTTTATGGAAAACACAGATGGTTCTGTTTGTGGAACAAAAGTAATTCCCGAAAGTTTGTTCAATTTGTTGTAATCAATGGGTTTCAAATCCTTTTGTTTCATTTTAGTAATGCTCTCTTCGACATGTTCTATCGTTTGCACAGAATCCCGAACGACGGGAGGATCATGTTTGGTGTAAATCATATTACCATTATACAAAACATTCTGTTCTTGCTGAGCTTTCTTGAGATTACTGGGGGTGTTGTTACCAAGAGCCACTTTATGTTTCGTATGGTAAACCGGATTAGTTTGATTTGAAATCATTTTCATTGTTTGACTTGACTGACCCGACTTAACCACTAATTCTTCTAAATGAGCAATCATGTGTTCTGACTCTACGATTTCGGCCAAAAGTTTGTCTTCTTTCTTTGCAAAGTCCTCTTTCAGCTCGTCCCTTTCTTTTTCAAGATTGGTATAAGCTGATTTTTGTTTAGAAAGTTGGTTTTGTAAATCAGAAATTTCCGAGTTTAAAGATTTTATCTTTTTGAAAGAGTTAACATCAAGTGTATCAAACTTGAGTTGCAATTGTTTTTCCCTTGAAACGGAATTTTGATAACCAGTTTCTAATTCAGACAATCTTTTGTTATGAAATTCAAAGGCTTTAACGTTTTCTTTGTAACTCTCAAGCTCAGCGGTCAATTTAACATTCACGGCCTTAACATCGCGATTGACCTTTTTCACATTCTCAATTTCAATACGACAATTATTCAATAATGATTCAAACAAAGCACGTGTTTCCTCATCATTCTCAGCATGCTGTGAAACGAAGCCTCCATTATGATTCACATCTGGAGTTACTGAAGGAGTATTGCTACTACTTGGCGTGTCCAGGTATGTATCATAAGTGGGTGCTAGCTTCTCAGAATGTTGTTCCTCATGAGGAGACATATCAAATATATCATTATTGTGACATGTGTTGAAGTTTGATACCTCAGAGACTGCATTGATGTCATAGACCGGAGGTGTGTCAGAATCTGTGTCATACTTTGCCTCCTGAAGATTCGCCATGAATATGCAGTTCGCATCGATATCTTCTCTATCTTCCATGTCATCCATAAGAGCCATAAAATCATTCTCCTCTGCATTCAACTGAAATCCTGCCTCTGCCTTTTGTGCCAACATCACTGCTTTCTGCAAGTAAGCTAGATCTTTCTTGTTCGGCTTAGTAGGACAGTTCCTTGCCATATGACCTACACCCTGACAGTTGAAACACTTAACCGGATTACCCTGATTCACATTTCCCAAATTCCCAACTACTGGAGCTGCAACATTTCTATTCTGATTACCCATCGCCTGATTACCAACATTCTGACCCCTCTGATTTCCAACAAACTGACCCAACTGATTCCCTGCATACTGACCATACTGATTTCCTGCATTCTGATTCCCTGCATTCAGCATATTCTAATTCCCCATGTTAATTCCAGTTGCATATCCTTGCTGATTCCCATAAACTCCAACCATTTGGCCTCCGTTGCCCATATTGAAACTCGGCTGAGCAATCTGCTTATTGCGAGTGTTCGATGAAATCCTTTGGTTGTTGTTTGTTGGTGTAGAATAGCGTCCTTGGAATGCCTTTGACAGAAAAGCAAACGCTTGGGTCAATGCTGCAGTAGCTTCATCATTTTCAGTGAATTCTGGTTCTTGGAATTGTTGGTGTTGCTGTTGTGGAATAGCATGTTGTTGTTGCTGTGGGTAGAACTGTTGTTGGTAGACCGGTGTTGGTTGTTGAATGTATGATGGTTGCATGTAGTTGTGAGTGGAAGATGATGATGGTTGTTGTGTGTTCACTGGTAGCGGTGTTGGTGTAGTAGCAATTAAAGCGAGAGGATCATGATTCTTTGCCAATCTTTCTTTCCTTACTTCATTAGCCTCAGCTTGGTTTTGCTTCAAAAAGTCATAGAGTTGATCATAATTCACCTTATGTAAATCCTTTGTTTGATTGACAATTGTAACATAACGACCCCATTCTTCTGGAAGGTTATTGATGAATTTGATGTTTGTTGCAATTGTTCGAGGTGTCAACTTGTTTCTGATTAACTCATTCATCAAAGTGCAAAACCTTGTGTAGTAAGATTCAATCTGTTCACCTTTAGTGGATATGAAATTCTCCCATTCAGTAAGAAGTTTGTTCTCAACGTCCTGTTGTCCAATCTCTGTTCCATGACATATCCTTCTGACACGTTCCCACATAGCATAAGCAGTTTCACAACTGTCGACCGCAGCAAAGATCTCCCGTGGTAATCCAAGTTGGATTAAATGCATTGCCATATCATCAGCGGCGATCTGCTTCTTGTCTTCCTCTGTGTAATCTGCTTCTGTTTGTTCACGCACGAATGGTTGAGTAGGAGGTGTTGCATTTGGATTACCTTCAATTTGAACTTGTCGTGGCTTAAATGGACCATTTGTAATGGAGTTGATCATTAATTTACCATCAGGCTTTGTTTTGATGTAACGAAGCATGCGGCTTGTCCATGGGAGATATCCACCTTTTTCAAGCATTGGAGGTCGGTTTTCCGCACCGGCTGCATGAATATCTTGCTGAGTAGCCATTGATGAAGTCTAGATTGATAAAGTTGATTCTTGGATCGTTCCAACGAAGTAGGAGTAGTGTTTAGTGTAAGTTGATGCAAGTTTTTATGGTGAAAAATTTGATCTGAAACCTTAAAACCTCAATAACTTCCGTTCAGAGTGGATTTGGGCCTCGAAGCTGGGCTTGAATGATCTTTAGATAATTCAACGTGTCCTTCTTCTCGGTCTCGCGGTCGTTTTGACAGCTGATTCGTCGAAAACGGAGTTACGGTTCAAAAGTTATGGCCGTTTGAAGTTTGGTTGTCAAAAATTCAAAACTTACGCGTAAACCTTGAATCTTACGCGTAAACTTTGAATAATCTTACGCGTAAGATGTTATGCGTAACCTGTAAGTTATGCGTAAGATCTAAGTTATGCGTAAACAATAATGTTTATGCGTAGACTTTGATTTTACGCGTAAACTTAGAGTTTATGCGTAAGAATTGTTACGCGTAAGGTTTTTTCAACCAATTTGATCTCTCAAACTTATCCAAGCTTGAAAGATATCCCGTGTCGAAGTATTCCACAAACTTATCCAAGTCAGGGAAGTACTGAGTCACCGTAGCACGAAGAGAAGACCTTTGATGAAGTAATGCGTAGAATTCTGAAACTTACGCGTAAGAATTTATGCGTAGACTTCAACTTACGCGTAGAATCTTGTGCGTAGACTTCAACTTACGCGTAAAAACAGGGTTTTGACCGGAGTTACGCGTAAGAAAAGGGTTTTGACCTTAGTTACGCGTAAGAAAAGGGTTTTAGGCCAAAATTATGCGTAAAAAGGACAAAAAGTACTGTTCACAGCTGGATATTCGTACTATGCCCAAAAGTTACGCGTAGGATGACCAGAAAACTTCAAAAATCCGATTTTTTCAACCAAAAACACTTTTTCCACTTGTTTCTTTTGATCAAATCTATCCCAAAACACTTAGAATCACTAAAGCTTCAATAAAAACAACAACTTTAACACAAAAACACGTAAAAATCAAAACTTTTTGCAAGAAAAGTACACGTATAAATGAAAAATACGAAACTTTTTAGCAAAAACTTGATAGAAAACACTCCTAAATCATTGTGAGGCGATTGATACCACTTGTATGACCTTAGATATATCAACTTTAACACAAATATAAGCACTAGAAAGATGAAAGATGGTGACTTTGTATGTATATGTATGGCGTTAATAAGTATGAAATAGAGATGAAGATGAAGAGAACTTTTATTAAAAAACACACACAAATACACACACAAGCACACACCTCAAATGAGCCTTTGAGGTGTTTATATACTTCTTAACATGAGATGCCCTATGGGCTTTCTATGGGCTTGGGCTTGGACTTGGTTACATGGTTGGATAACTAGGCTTATGAAACATAGCACATAACATATTAGCTTGCCAAGTCCAAGGCCCAACTACTAAACTATTACTAATCTTAACAAACGACACAAAGTTACAATATGAGAATGACCATCACTTCATAATACATATTTTTAATGCTAACAGTTTGGATTCTGATTCAGAAGTGGATTGGATGCATGCAGCTTTGGAGTATTTGGTTTAGATCCTCAGGGGAGGAAATAGGTTGGTTCTTTTGGGTCTAAATCTACTTTCTCAGTTGGATGGTTTTGTAAGAAATTCTCCCTTTTATAAATTTTATTGTTCAAAAGCTTAAGTATTGTTTATCTCAGCTTAATTGTAGATTTTAGTTGTAATATTGTTTACAAACTTAATTGGTTTTAAGAAATTAGCCTTGAGTTGATAGATTTCTTGTTTAACTGTCATTTATAGTCTCTTAAGTAACTTTAGTCATTTCTTGTTCTTGATTATTGCTCATCTGTTTACTTATGCTTGGTTTGTTATAATAAGGATTTGGGAATCAAATTTCATGCTCTGAATCAGTTTATGCCTTCATTTCTCAAAACAGATTAGGTATAAAGGGTGTTTGGAACAGTGGATTCATCCACTAAAACCTAGGTTGTGTTTGGTATTTGTGATTTAGAAACATTACTTAGGTCTGATTGAGCTTGAATCAACCCTCAAATTGGGTCTTAGTAGCTTAAAAGTCAAAATGGCAAAGTTCCACCACCACAGTTAACTGTGGTGGTTTTTGGAGTTCCAAATCTCTTTAGTTCATTAAATAAGTTGATGTTTTAACTTAATTCAGTCCTTAGTCAACTTACAAACATGATTTGAGACAATTACTTCCTTCACAAGTTCATAAAAGTCAAAGAAGCAATTTTAGTTGAAAAGTCAAAACTTGTTTCAGTCATTTTGAGCAATCTTGGGAGGTGTGTAACTTGTTTGATCTTAGGTGTTAGAGTCTGAAATTTGGTGTGCTTAATATCTACCACTTTGTTGATTTTTGTAAATTTTCTAGGATTTTATAGAATTTATTTACTGGGTCTTACATAGTCACCAAGTTACTTGCAGGGCAACCTATCTGCCCTGCTCTCAGATACATCAGCCATCCACCCAACTTTGGTGGTCTTTTGTGACTGACCCAGTGGGTCCCACACCTCCATTCTTGCACCTTTCAACCCCCCCTCCTACCCAGGAACAAGGGTTGACCTTTTATTTGACCATTAGACCAGTGGACCCCACCTTGTTTGACCCATAATCTCTGTCCCATAACTGCCACAGAAATCAAGTAGCAAAGTGCTTATTTGTTGCTTTTTGGCTTATTCAGGCTTGTTTGTTGCTTGATACATGCTTATTGTTGTTCAGTAGACTCAGAGAAACCAAAGAATTCCATTGTGGACCTCACATCTTCATTTTGAGCTTAAAAACCTTCACAGTCAACAAAAGTCAACTGTGAGGTGAATAAGCACTCCAAGTGCTTATTTCCAGGGGTGTAGTAAAAGTTCCTTAATTAAAAGTGCTTATTTTTAACTTATAATTAGTTTAGAAAAAGAAAAAAAACCAAAAAAACCAACTTTAAAAATAGTGATAGCTTCTATTTAATAGGATTTATCAATTTAATTTTCTTTTTAAATTAATTTCTAAATAATATATCACTTTTATATTTTTAGAAATTACATTTTAGGTTAAAATAATTTTACAAATTTTTCCAGATTTCTATTTTGTCTTTTAGTGGTATTTCTAATTAATTTTAGTTTAATTTAGTTTTAATTAATATTAATCAATTAAATAGCATAATTAGTTTTTAAATAGTATAACCTAGTTTTTATAATTTTTATAGCTTTTATTTTAGTTAAAATATTTTTATAAATTTTTCTAGAATTTTTACTGTTCATTTAATAGTATTCATAATTTAAAAAGTTTAATTAGATATTAATTAATAAATAGAATAATAATTATTTAATTAGCTTAAAAATACTTAGAATTAACTTTTTATAATTTTTTTAGGATTCCTATGATGGTTAATTAGATTTATAAAATTTTTCTTAATTTTCTAAGCCTTTTTAGTATTTTCAATAATTCTAATTAATTAAATTAGGATTAAATAGATAATTAGTAAAATAATTAATATTAAATAATTAAATAGTGTAAAAATATTTTTTATTTTTCTTAAAATTTTCTTTATTTAATAGGATTGTAAAAATATCAAATTTATACTTTTACCCCTTTCAGTCCTTCAGTTGTACTTTTTGTACGGTTCATCTGTATACGTTTTTAATTAAAACGTATAATTTAAGGTTTAAGCTCAAATCCTTGTAATCCAAATTCCAGTAATCAATCACGTAGCTTTCCTAAGCTATATTGTTAATAATTTCCAAATAATTCTGATCATAACCCTTTTCTGTGAATAATTACCCGATCACAAATACGCTAAAGTTACAATCCACACTTCAACGGGACTTAACGACCTGGTGATACCTTATATTACCCGGAGCATTGACCTAGGCTGTTTGACTTTGTTGACCATTATTTGGTCAATATAAGTTAGGTGGTTCGGGACCAATCACCCACCATCAATCCAAGCCTTTGGATTACCTTTGCTTCATCTCAGCCCTTAATTTCTTTTTTTGGCGCCTAAATGGTTGTGTGTATTGCTGACCTGGAGGAAGGGGTTGATAATATACACATGGGAGTTGACATTTGGGGGGGGGGGGGTAGGGTGGCTGATAGGGTGTGTTGGAGAGTGGAGGAGGGGACAGACATGTTGGAGTTGCAGAGGATATGGGGGCTGGGGTGTTTGGTTGGCTGGTTATGGCGGCAAGGTGAGGGTGGGGAAAGTTGACCCTAATTTGACCCGTCCCTTTTTTATTAATAATATGGGAATGGTTTGGGCTTTGGTTTAGGATAAATTGGGCTGGGGGATTTAGTGGGCTGAGAAAAAGAGGTGGACAGGTTTGGTTTTGGGTTTTATTTTTGGATAGTAATAATAATAGGATCCGTTTGGTTTGTTTGAAATTAAGCACAAGGACCACTTTTGTATTTTTCTGATTTTGAAGGGTGGAAAGTGCAAACTTCCCAAAGTTATCATAAGGACCATTTTTGCCATTAATAAATAGTACAAGGGTTAAAATTATTAATTTTCTATTTTTTATAACCCGGGGACTAAATTTGACACTTTTGAAACATGGGGGGACCAAAGTTGTAATTTTACCATTTTGAACTTTAAAGGATTAATTTTGAAAACTTGTGAATCCCCAAGGACCTTTGATGATAAATTCCTTGTTTTGATTAACCAGGGACTATTTTTGACATTTTATGAAAGTTGGGGGACTGAAACTGCCAATTGTGCAAACTTTGTACGTTTTTCATTTGTTTTTACTCATTTTGCATCTAAAACATATAAAACACAATTTTGAAATATTTTTAGTATTTTGATGCATTTCTGAGTGTTTTTGTATGTTTTGCAGTTCAGATTTGACCAAAAATGATGAGTGTTTGAGCACTCATCAATGAACCTGAGTCGACTGTCAGCATTTCTGAAATCACTTCAGATTGGTTGAGAAAAATTCACAAAAGAGTGGAGTACCTAGCTGGGTCGCAGTTACCTAAACAACTTTCGAATCCTTACTTAATCTGCGACTACTGTGGGGGCCCGCATGAGGTAGAAGAATGCGGAGGAGCAGCCACGACTGAACATGCATGCTTGTCAGGAGGTGACGTCTATGCTGATCCCTCCCTTTTGACTTTTAGCGTTGTACTCATTTTTAGTACACGAAACCCCTAATACACCCCTCCAAGCCTATCTTTTCGTTTCTAACTTTAAGCATTTTACTTAAAGGAAGAATTTGTTACACCCCACTTAAATGTACAACCAAATCGCCTTAGCCTTCCGTGTATGCACTCATTTTTAGTGCATTATTGTTATTTGTTAAACCCTTAGTTAACTATCTAATTGATTACATGGTTGCTAAGTCGAGTCATATCCTTGTACATATTGTTTTGGGACGATTGGGACTCATGGGTAAAGTACTTATTTTATGGAGTAATGGGGAAGAACATCATTTATTACCCCCATATGTACGTTAATCTTAAAAGTGCTCCAAGTGTTTTGATTTTCTTAATTCGAGTCAATAGATTAGTTTATTGTAAAGTATGTAAAAATTCAAGTGTAAGGGGAATGTTCATCCCCTATGATGTATTATTTTGGATGGTAGGGTAAGAGTGTATGAAAAAAAAAATCGAAAAATCAAGAAAAAAAAAATAAAAAAAGAAAAGAGAAAAAACATACGGACTACCATCATTTTTTATTCTATGTTCATTTTATGTTTTTGTTATTTTTTATTTAATTAGCTTAAGTCGAGTCTAGTCTTGACTTAGCAACGCCACATTGTACATGTAATTAACCAAGATTGTTAACTCGCCACCAGTAAAGATTGCCTATATCCAACAAAACCGTGTATTTCATATCCCTACACCTAACGTTACAACCCTTTAAAAGACCTCTTTGATAGTTTATCCTAGGTGCTTACGCCATGTGGTGGAGGTTTGATCCTTTCCCAAGCCTATGGTAATCTATTTTTCTATGACAGGTAGTGAGAGATATCTTCCGTTTCCATATTGTAATTTATACTTTATTACACCCGAGAGATGTGAGTATCTAAACACTATTTGTGAGGTGCTAGTATATGACCTCCGTGCTTGTTTTTGGTCTTTAGTGGAACGATTATTTGTTGTAATTACTTTTATATTAGTGTTAAATGACCCCTAACTTGTATTTTGAGTAGAATAAAAGCGCATTTGCTTGAGGACAAGCAAATCTCAAGTGTAAGGGTATATGATGAGGCGAAAAATGAACCACTTTTAGGGGGTCATTTAAGCCCGGAATTGAATTTATTTGATCAAATATTGCCCTAAATCGTTCCTTTTGTGATTTTAGGTACTTTGGGAGTGAAATCTGGAAAAGGAAGCAATTCGGACGTTTTTGGAGCATAAAAGTGAAGAAAACGCCAAAGACTTAATTTTCCAAGCTGGGAACAGTAGGTGACGGCGTCAAGAGTACCATCCTGACGGCGTCAAGAGTAAATTTCATGACGGCCCAGTACAGAAATGAAGGCATCACAAGGAAGAGCGTCAAGAGTTAAATACGTGACGGCCTGGAAAAATATATAACGTGACGGCGTCAAATGTAGATCAAGGCAGTCCGAGAATTCTTTTGGCGGCGAGATGACGGCGTCACCCAATTGGTCTTGACGCCGTCAGCCTCAATTTCCTATATATAGTTTTCTTTTCATTCATTAAGGAGGAACAAGTTTGGAGAAACCCTAAGGCCGAACCATATACGATTTTTACAGGTTTTTCAAGGGTTTTCAGCCCTTGAACCCTTACATGTGTAATTGAGATAAGTGTTCTTCTAATTCAATCAATATGTCTATGTGTTGGTTGTCTATATCTTGTACTTGTCTTGATTCCACCATGCTATGCTAGATTTATCTTGTGTTTGCTTAGATCTAATGAAACTTAGATGTTGATTATGTGTTGATTACTTGTTTATGGTTGTATTGGATGAATGATTTCGATGTTAGGCTTAAGAAAACTGGCAGATCTCCAAATGGTAACATGCTTGAACGTCTTAGGAAACATGAACCGATGTGCACTAGGTTTTATTGGTTGTATTTAATGCATGAGTAAATTCTAATGATCCCATGTTAGGAGCTTCTTAGCTGGCTCGACATAGGAGTGAAGTAGGCACTCATAGGATTGGGGAGTTAAGTGCGCCACCCCATGAATGGTATTAAGGAATACAATCCGTCATCCACGCAATTATAACAAGTAATTAACGTGTAAAAAATATCTAGGGAGTAGTGAAATCTAAGTAAACACATTTTCTCCACTTATTGCTCACAACCTTAGTTTAATTTAGTTTTATTTTCATTTCTAGTATTTTATTTTGATTGCATCTTTAGTATTGGGTTAGTTGACTAGCAACTAATTCCGCCCATATCCTTCAAACCCGAGATTTTTACTTGCTTTCTAGAAAATATAAAAATACAAAAATAATCATCCGTCATCTCTAGCACTAGTAATTAGGTTTTCTAATCCTAGAGACACAATTCCTAGCTGAACGATCAATCCCCCGGTACTTGTCACTATACTATACTACAACGATCAGGTACACTGCCTGGTGGGAGTTGTAAGCTTCTCAAGATCCCTTGAGAGGTAAAGCCTGGTGCAAACCCCACGCATCAGTAGTTTGACCTTGTTGACCATATACTTGGTTAATTTAGGTTGACTGTTCTGAGCCAATCAAAATTTGGCGCCGCTGCCGGGGAGGCGTGCGCGCTATTCTAAACGGTTTTGCGTATTAGTGAATCGGGATATACACTCATTGTATATTTTCCCATCCTTGTTCATATTCTCTTCTTATTTTCTTATAAAAACAAAACAGTTCACGAAAACATTTTAAAATCAGTTTTCAACGAACACAAAAAAAAAAAAAAAAAAAAAAAAAAAAAAAAAAAACAACAACACAAAAACATTTTCTCTCTTATTTGTACAAAATGTCTTTCCAAAAACCCCAAAATATTCATCTTTACCCTCCTACCCTTTTGATTCTTCATTCCTTACCCTCCCAAACCTTTTGATTCTTTCTATGTCTCATCCACACCTTCTGATTTATAATGGTGGCAATTGCCCAGTTGTGGCATGGTAGAGTCAGGAAACGGGTCTGTCTATAACCAGAATCCCTATTCCTACCATGACACCACTGATTCATTCCATCAGCTACCACACCATGAGACTCAGCAGTTTTACTGTTGTGAGTACTATGGTGGTTCACACTACAGTTATGATTGTCAATCGGGAAACACGCTTGTCTATGAGCAGTCTCCTGATAACAATTATGACTCTAGCACATACAACCCACAACCACATCAGTTTTACTGTTGTGATTACTGTGTAGGTCCACACTCTAGCTCGGATTGTCAAACAAGGAATCCATTTCCTTGTAACAATTACGACCATTCGTTTTCAGACCCACCTCCACAGTACCAAATGATTCACACAACTCCTCGTGATACTGAGCAAGACCTTTTACTAAAGGCTCTTGATATATTGAAAGAACTTAAGGAGGATTTGGTTACTACATCGTTTCAAGACTCTCGTGAGAAATCTATGGCAGAATTACTTGCTGAAGAACGAGATGCTAGAAACGAATTGAGCATGGAAGAATTGCTAGTCTTAGAACAAGCAGCTATAACACGTGCCAAATTTCGTAAAGCTGCTCTTCTAGATTGTGATGATGATAGTGATAATGAAGATACCCTTGATATCCTTCAATTTTATAAAGGTTCGTCAGATTCATCATTTGTGATTCCTCCCATTGAAAATCAGGGAGAAAATAATGTGACGGAGAAATTACTAGCAGAAGATCAAATGGAACTTGTACAATCCATGAATGCTAGCTCCTCTCATCTCCCTCAGTCTTTTGTTATCACACCCAAAGTTCACACTCACTCTCTAAACATGGGGGATGAGCATCTTAGCACTGTTCCTAATAAGGAATCGGACAAATTAATAAAGTCTAGTGTTGAGATCCTTGTCCCAATCCCGAGAGAGTCACAGGGGACTTTTGATCAAGTGTGTGATATTCCTTCACCCCCTGATAATCCAAATGATCAAATTGAGAGTGTCTCTGATTCCAGTGATGATTGTTTATCTTATGGAGACATTGAGTATGTTGATGCATCCCTTCCCCACTCTAATGTTGACTTTCTTCTCGAGGAGTTCACCGATGAACTCACTCACACCAATCCACTTCCATCGGGATGTGATGATGATCTCTTTGATCTCAAAGATGATCTAGAAGAAGTCGAAGCATTTCTTGCCCTAGATAGTTCAACTTTGTATGAAGTTGATGATGACTATCTTGATTCTGAGGGGGATATTCTTTTCCTTGAAAGCTTATTGAATGATGATCCATCACTCAATTCCTATCTCAATACCGAGCTTAGTGATTCACACACTGATGAAAATTCTTTATCTTATGAAGACATCAGTGATGTTGATGAAATATCTTCTGAGCCCATCATTGATCACCTTATCATGACTCCTACGGAGTATGATGGCAAGAAACATCATGATCGGGGGGAAAGATTCTCAATCATGAGAATTTGTATTTCTATGACAAATTATCCCACCCTCCCTCCTGGGATGTTTTCTAACCCTAAGAGCTTAACCGATAAAATCCAAATTCAGAAAACTAAACCTGATCTTAAGGATGAGCATCCTTTCATGATTATTCTCATGACCTTCTCGGTGCCTTCCTCTCTTCTTCACTCCTTCTAGACTGAAGATACCATCTTTGATCCCGGCATTTTCATGTATCATTATCTTGAGCCGGTATTATATCTCATCGGTGTGGAACTTTCACGTGCTTCAAATGTTTGTACAAACATCTTGAATGAAAGTCCGATGGAGATTGTTTCTTCCACATCATGCTTCCCCAAGGACAAATGAATTCGGGGTCGAGTCAAGCTAGCGACTCGGTAAACAAAAACAGTAGCATACTTATAGGGTTTTCACCCTAAGTGTGTGGGGAATTACCCCTACTGTGTTACTTATAAAGTGAAAATACAAACTGGTGTTTCCACATTTAGCTTGTAATGTTGCCCTTTTACGTTCAAAGAGTCGGCATAATAGCCGGGACTTTGAATATTGAGGACAATATTCATTCTAAGTGTGTGGGGGGGGGGGGGTATTCTAGCGAATTTTATCACATTTTACTATCTAGTACCCCCGTTTTTGGCCAAAATCTCAAAAAATTTAAAAAAATTTCACTTGTGCTTCAAAAAATTTTGTGGTTATCAGTCCGCCATGTCTAAACGACAAAAGGATTGGCTAATCCAGGAGCAAACGGCTCTTGGTAAAGATATATCAAATGCATTTATGGCTTGCAATTTGCCCAAAATTGTATGGTACCTCAACTCGCCATATCCTAAAAAGCGAATGAGTTGGCTAGCCCGCAAGATTATGGCTTGTGGTAAAGGCAGTGGAAAAACCATAATTGGTAATCAACTCACCAAGATGTTGACTTTGTCCATCAAGAGTTGGCTAGTCCAGAAGCAAACGGCTTTTGGTAAAGACTTATCAAATCCGTTGACAGCTAGTGGTTTGCTCAAAATCACATGGTTATCAAGTGGACCATAGTTCTTACTTGAACTGATACATTTGGCTACTCCCGAAGTAATGGCTTTTGGTAAAGAGATTAAAACCCATTAAGTTTTCAAAACAGTTTATTGCTAGGGACTAGCAATAGTTTAGTGTGGGGGATTGATGAGTGCTCAAACACTCATCATTTTTGGTCAAATCTGAACTGCAAAACATACAAAAACACTCAGAAATGCATCAAAATACTGAAAATATTTCAAAGTTGTGTTTTATATGTTTCTGATGCAAAATGAGTAAAAACAGATTAAAAACGTACAAAGTTTGCAAAATTGGCAGTTTCAGTCCCCCAACTTTCATAAAATGTCAAAACTAGTCCCTGGTCATTCAAAATATGGAAAATTATCACCAAAGGTCCTTTTGAAATCATAAATTGTCATATTTAGTCCTTTGGTGAAAAATCACAAAAGTTTTGGAAATTTACAAGTTCAGTCCCTGTACTTTCAGATTTTGGCAGATTTGGTCCCTAATGGGATATTTTTGAAAGAAAAATCAATTTTGGTCTTGTGGTTACTTATTTTGGCAAGTTTAGTCCTTGGGTTGAAAGTTTGGTGAAATTACAAGTTTAGTCCATGGATTTTGAAAATTGGCATAATTGGTCCCCGGGTGGTTTGAAATGAAAAAATTACATTTATGGTCCTTTGGTTTATCACAGTTGGCAATATTGGTCTTTATGATAACTTTTGAATGATGCTACAACAGGTCCTTCATCTTTGCAAGAATTACAACTTTGGTCCTTGTGGTATTTTAAAGTTACAAAACAAATGGACCCTTTATTATCTACAAACCACATCCTGATCCAAACCAACACACCCAAGCCCAATCACCTCCCAAGCCCATTCCACCAAAAGCCCACAACCCTTTTGAATATTACCCTCAGTCAAACCCCTCAGTCAAACTCCCCTTCCTCCCCCGTTTTTCTGCAACCCTGCTTCCCTCCACCATTAATTACCTCCACCATTTTCTTACCAACTCCACCTCTCCCCTTGATACATTCCCCTTCCTCATTAAATGCCCCCAACCTCCTCACCAAACCCCACTAAACCTGCCAATTGCAAGTTTCCCGCCCAAAAATCATTTGATGGCTCAGATTGATAGAAGCTAATCCAAGGGTCCAAGAGAGGTGGGAAAGTCATTGTGGGACCCATTGAACCCTAGACATTAGCTATAAGTGAAAGAGAAGACAAGGAGAAGTATTATTAGTTTTAGCTTAGTATAGTTTTAGTCGTAGGCAGTATAACTCCTATTTCAATTGTGTTTTTTAGTTTAAATCACTTGTATTCAGTTCATTTAATGTATTAAAACCTTTATTTCAAGTTAAATTCAAGTATTGTTCAACAAATTCAGATTTAGTCATTTTTAGTGAAATTGACAATCTCACTCATTATTGTTAATTGTTGTTATTTTGTGCTTCTTTGAGTTCATTTAGGTTCAATTAAAAGTTTTCTTAAGTTTCTAAGATGTGTTGCTCAGTTTAGATTATATTTACAAAAATTATCAAAAATTCCAAATAAATAAATAAAAAATAAAAATCAGTGTTCAAGGAAGTTTGAAGCAAGAAGTTGGGTGGATTCTGGAGTTATATGGTATTAGTGCCTCAAGGGAGGCTATAGGATGTGTTTTGATTGTGCTTGGTCCATTGTATCACTCAGTACCCATCTGTAAGCCATCAATTTGATTTTTTTTATATATAGTCTTGTTATTGTTAATGTTTGTGGTAAATCAGTGGTTAGTTAATCTCTATTAGGAGTTGTGAATCTGTTTTAGGCTTATAAATTTGTACTTGTAGTGATAATTTCCTAGTTGTAATGTTAGTATTGAAATTAAGGGGTGTTTGGTTTTGTCTGTTTGGCTGTGTGGGTGGGATGTTCATTGACCCAAACCTGTGTCAACATCTTACTTGGTACCAAAACAGATAAAGTGAACCATTTTTAGGTGGTAGTAAGTCTAAATAAGTCAAATCTCATTTCAAACCCTTGTAACTGTCCACTATTGTGGATTTGAGTTCCATAGTTAGCTATTTTAGTTAAATATTGGTTGATTCATCTTAATATAGACTAATCATAGCTTATTATTACAACATTAATCAGTAATTTAGGATAGAAGTTCAAAATAGTCAAACCATTGCATATTTCAAAAAGTCAAACTTGCATTCTTAGGCAGAAAACTCAAAACTTGTAGGAATTAATGTGATTTTTGTGGTGGGTTTTAGTAGTTGAAATTTCTTGTGGATAGATTATCCCACCTCAGCTTTAGGAATCAATCATTTTCATATTTTTGTGATTTTTTCTTAAGGGTTGAATTGGTGTCCAAAGTAGGTTGCAGGGCCAACCTATGCCCTGCTACACAGAAATTGCACCCACTCACCCACTTTCCATTGCTTACCCTAGCCTCATCTGTGGGACCCACTACCTGATTCTTGGCTTATTGGACAGCCAATAAGCCAAGCTCTTAGTCCCTTAGCTTATTTTCTAGTTTAGATCTCAGTTGCTAGGGTTGCAGTGTCCATGTTATTTGTCCCTTTTTGCTTATAAGCTAATGCACTCAGCTTTTGTGCAACCTTTCATGCCCTCCCCAGGACTCATAAGTGGGTCTTTAGAGCTGAAACTTGGTTTAATTTGAAGCCCCCCACCTCAGCTCTCCATTTCAGGTCTCACCTTGGACCTTTGATCACTCAGGAGGGCCCCACAGTGGGCTGCGAATCACCCATTGGGCCTGTTTGGTAGTAAGGTTTGGTGGAAGTGCTTATTGCTTATAAGTGCTTATCTGTTTGTGCTTTTCTATTCCATTCAGCTTATTTCAAGTCCCTCAATATCTGTGTTAGCTTATTTGCTTCAGTGATAGCCTGTTGATAGCTTTTTCAATTCACCACAGGTCCTAATAAGCTTTTATGCCCAAGCTGTTAAGCACTTGGGATCCCATTGTGCTTAATTTCAAGCTTTAACCCAAGTTCCTTTTTAAAATTTGTTTAATTTCAGTATTTAAATAGTTTTGAAAAAGAAAAATCCAAAAAAGACAAATTTTCATGAAGTGATAGCTTCCATTTAAGAAGCTTATTGCTTATTAGCTTATTTTCCTTAAGCACTTAGTGATTTTATATTTTTCTTAGGTTCCTTATATCTCAAAATAATTTCTGCAATTTTTTCATATTTTTCTCTTTTCATTTAGTATTTTTAATAATTAACATTAGTTTTTATTAATTAATAATTAGTTAATAATTAATAATAATTATTTAAAAAATCTTAAAAATATATTTTCTGTTTTAAAATTAGTTTTATATAATTTTAGATTTTTCTAAGTTTTAATTTCAATTTTCTAAGCTTATTTTACATTTTCTTATTATTTAGTGTATTTTTAAATAGTTATAATTAATTTTTAATTAATAGTAATTATTTAAAAAGTAGGAAAAATATATTTTAAGTTTGATTAGTTTTATAATATTTTAGATTTTTTCAAATTTATTTTTCATATTTTTAGTGTAATTTCATAATTAGTTATAATTTAGGTTATTTTAAATAATTAAAATTAAATAGGAAAATAGTAATTAATTAATAATAATTAATTAAATAGTGTAAAAATCAAATTTCTTTTTCTAAAAATCTTATTTTATTATTAGGATTGTAAAAATGTAATTTTCATATTCATAAGTATTTTATTTGTACAAAACTCGCGTTTTATTTTGTACGTTCGCGTAAATTTGATCTGAACGTACACGTTTTTAGTTATTAAACGTTTTTAGGTATCTCACTTTCACGTAATCATCTACATAGCTTGTTTAAGCAATTTCTTTATAGATTCCTTAGTATAATCAATCTCAAACCCCTTTCTATCCAAATTCACCCGATCACAAACCCGTTTGAATACAATCCACACATCGTCGGGACATAACGACCCGGGGAAACACTTTATTACCCGGAAGCATTGGTCTAGGTAGTTTGACCTTGTTGACCATATACTTGGTTAATTTAGGTTGACTGTTCTGAGCCAATCAGGCCCCCCTTAGGACGCTCCTCTTTTTGTCTTTTTCCTATGGAGGTTTTCCTGGAACATTTTTATCATTTTTGGGCTAAAAATTTGAATTCAAGTATTTATAATGAATTAAACATTTTATTTTATTTGCCAAAATTGTTTTGTAAAAGATATAAAATGTTTGTAACATTTTATAAAAAATCTAGTGATTAAGTAAATGTTCGTTTGATCATAAAATACATTAGGCATTTGTTTATTCATACCTTAAGTGATTAATTTGTTAAAATGAATATTTACGACTAAAATACTTGTTTACATACTAATCTCGCGTTTAATGATTTTACACTTTGTGATTATCAAAACGTAGAGATATCGAAAAATATTAATAACGTTTTTAGACATTATTTATATCAACAATCTCCCCCTTTTTGATGATCACAAAATCTAAACTCATTAATCTAAAAACTAATTTTAGACAAATATTTAGTGAGTTTAAATTCACTTCTCCCCCTTTTTGTATAATCAAAAAGGTTAGGCCGACTAGTTTCACAAATGAAATTGGACGGAATGAGAGCTCCCCCTTGATGTGTGCTCCCCTTCGTTCGAGGGCACCAAGGAATCTAGCTATGGTAATATTTGCTACAAAAACAAATTAGTAACACAAGATATATATATATATATATATATATATATATATATATATATATATATATATATATATATATATATATATATATATATATATATATGGAGCAATTCATGTGAGAAATCTAATTTTTGTGAGAACGCGAGAAGAGATCCTAGCCATCCATCTAATCCCTCTTTTTTTAGATCTAATGGCTAGCATTAATCTACAATTTGCACTAACTATTTGTAATTATAATCCTCACCATTGAATATATAGAAAGAAAACACACATATGTCTAGTTTGGAGGTGAAACACAGTACAATTCTCTCCCAAACTACCTTCATAGCAACCGCCATTACCACCATTCAAACACCGCCAATACCACCGCCATAAACACCGTTCAAACCACCATCACAACCACCATTCAAACCACCGTCATAACCACCATTCAAACCACCGCCGTAACCACCGTTCTAACTATCGCCATAACCACCGTCGTTCAACATCAATTTCCAGCTTAAGCAACAGAATTGAAGTTGAGATAAGTGAAAAAGACAATGTTTACAAATAAGATTACACACAAATTTCAATTAACTGTTATTTAATTTATTTATTTATTTTGATAAAAATTGTTGAATTGTGAATTATTATGCACTTGAAGTTATTATCATTGTTTTAATTGTAACTATGTCAAATGTGAATATATAGATTACGAATTAGGTCTTGATTGTTATAGGCGAATTAATTAGTTTGCGTAAAGTAGAATATAGCGGTGATTAAGATTATTAAGAGTATCTTCGCTCATGAAAAGTTGAGTAAGAGCATCTTTGCCCGTGAAAATATAGGAGATATTTGATATTAAGAAGTTAGTCACATGTGCAGATTATCGAGATTAGCGATTTTTTGAATATTTAAGTTTAGTAAAATTATCTTCACGAGTGAAGAATATCATTAAGTAATGAAGTTTTGAGGTTATTAGAGGTTTAAGTTTAGTAAAATTATCTTCATGAGTGAAGAATATCATTAAGTAATGAAGTTTTGAGGTTATTAGAGGTTTAAGTTTTGTAAAATTATCTTCACGAGTGAAGAATATCATTAAGTAATGAAGTTTTGAGGTTATTAGAGGTTTAAGTTTTGTAAAATTATCTTCGCGAGTGAAGAATATCATTAAGTAATGAAGTTTTGAGGTTATTAGAGGTTTAAGTTTAGTAAAATTATCTTCGCGAGTGAAGAATATCATTAAGTAATGAAGTTTTGAGGTTATTAGAGGTTTAAGTTTAGTAAAATTATCTTCACGAGTGAAGAATATCATTAAGTAATGAAGTTTTGAGGTTATTAGAGGTTTAAGTTTAGTAAAATTATCTTCACGAGTGAAGAATATCATTAAGTAATGAAGTTTTGAGGTTATTAGAGGTAAAATTATCTTCACGAGTGAAGAATATCATTAAGTAATGAAGTTTTGAGGTTATTAGAGGTTTAAGTTTTGTAAAATTATCTTCACGAGTGAAGAATATCATTAAGTAATGAAGTTTTTAGGTAATTAGAGGTTTAAGTTTAGTAAATTATCTTCACGAGTGAAGAATATCATTAAGTAATGAAGTTTTGAGGTTATAAGAGGTTTAGGTTTAGTAAAATTATCTTCGCGTGTGAAGAATATCACTAAGTAATGAAGTTTTGAGGTTATTAGCGGATTTTTGGATTGTTTAAGTATAGTTAAAGTATCTTCGCACATGAAGATTATCATAAGTAATGAAGTTTCAACGTTATTAGCAGATGTAAGTTTAGTTAGAGTATCTTTGCTGTGAAGAATATCAATAATTAATGAAGTTTTGAGGTTATTAGCAGAATTTTGGATTATTTATGTTATACTAGGACTGGGTGAGGAAATGAATGGGATAAATGTCTCGGACCATATTGAGGTATTTGGAAGAGACCATGGTTTTTCTAATGATGCGCTCCATGTGATGCCTGCTGAAGTTTTTGGTTCAAAACGTCAAGGTCGTACAACTTCCATCTATAATCTTCTTGGGAGAGCAGGTGACACATCTGCTCCGTCCCAACATCCACTTCTAGTGGAGCCTTCTTCATCACGTCCAGTTTTGTCTCGACAAGCAGGTACTGTCATAATGACGACTTTGGCAGCGTAATGCTGCTTCTTTTTCTTATAAATTTTATTTGTGAGTGCATGTCAGCTATTCCATTATTGTTGTTGTTCCATTTTACGTTTTTACCATTGTCCTTGATGATACCTGTCCTTCACTAATGTTGGGATTACTCTTTGTTCTTTAGGAAATAGTCGGGATGGGCACTCTGACATAAATTTGGAGTCTACTTCATCACGATTGGATTCAATATTCCGATCTTTGAGGAATGGGCGTCATAGACAGCATGGGCACCCTCTAAGCATGTGGGCTGATGACCAGCAAAGTGGTGGACCAAACACATCCAGCATTCCTTTTGGCCTTGAAGATTTGTTGGTCTCTCATTTAAGACCCCCTACCCCTGAGAAAGCACCTGATGGTGACACAATAGTGGATGCTCAAACACAAGATGGAACTGATCAACTCCAAGCATCTTCTGGGATGGTACCTGAACCCATCGCAGAGAACATCAGTAATAATGAAAGCGTTCCCACAGTAGATGAATCTCGACAAGGTATGGGTGCATCTGTTAGACAACCTCAATCTGTTCCAATGCAGTCCGAGCACAACTCCGTTTTGCGGGATGTTGAAGCTGTGAGTGACGAGGCTACTTTAGGAGAAAGTCTTCGGAGTCTGGATGTTGAAATTGGAAGTGCTGATGGTCATGATGATAGTGCTGAAAGGAAAGGTCCTGTTGATTCTGCAAGGAATCAAGTTTGCTTAGACTGGGAGGTTAAGGAATAGGTCTGACCATGTTTTCCTTTGGTTTCTAGTGGCTTTATTTGTTTATCGAGCATTTGGCTGAAATGATATTAATACATATTATATTGATCTGCAGAACGAAAAAGTGAAAGCTGAAATCAGTGAATGCCAATGATGAGGCGAAAAATGAACCGTTTTTAGGGGGTCATTTAAGCTCGGATTCGAATTTATTTGATCAAATAATGCCCTAAATCGTTCCTTTTCTCATTTCAGGTACTTTTGGAGTGAATTCTGGAAAAGGAAGCATTTTGGACGTTTTTGGAGCATAAAAGTGAAGAAAACGGCAAAGTCTTTATTTTCCTTGCTGGAACAATACCTGACGGCGTCAAGAGTTATCAAGTGACGGCATCAAGAGTAATACAAGAGGTGGAAGTGGATAAAGTCCGTGACGATCCAGAGGAGTTTTACACCATGGACATGACGGCGTCACCATAGGCCGTCATGGTCCAAATACGAGTGACGGCCCAGAGTAATATTGAACATGACGGCGTCACAAGTGGATCTAGGCAATCCGATTTCATTATGGGCGGCGAGTTGACGGCGTCAGAAATTCCTTCTTGACGCCGTCACCCTGTAAAATCTATATATAGTTTTGCAATTTTCATTCATTAGAGAGGGACAAGTAGGGTATAACTTTGGAGAGAAACCCTAGTCCGAATATTACAGCTTTTTCAAGGGTTTTTACCCTTTGAAACCTTTCATGTTTAATTGAGATAAGTACTCTTTCAATTCATTCAATATGTCTATGTGTTGTTTGAATATATCTTACACTTGTCTTGAATTTAACATGCTTGGCTAGATCTCTTGTGTGTTTGCTTAGATGTAGTGAAACCTAGATGTTAATTATGGGTTGATTGTTTGTTTATAGTTGTTACGGATGATTGTATTCGATGTTAGGCTTAAGAAAACTGGCAGACTTCCATTGGTGACATGCTTGAACGTCTTAAGAAACATGATCAGAGGTGTACTATGATTTTTGGTTGTATTTAATGCATAGGAGAATTCTAATGATCCCATGTTAGGAGCTTCTAACGGCTCGACATAGGAGTGAAGTAGGATCCTATAGAGTTAGGGAATATTGTACACGGACCTATGACTAGTATTAAGGAATACGACCCGTCATCCATGCAATTGTAACAAACTATCAACCTGTAAAAGATATCTAGGGAGTAATGAAACCTAAGTAAACACAACTTTCCCTATCATTGTTCACACCACTAGTTTAATTAGCTTCATTTTCATTTCTGTTATTTTATTTTGATTGCATCTTAGTTGTTGGGTTAGTTGATTAGCAACTAATTCCGCCCACTCTTCCAAAAACCGAGATTTTACTTGCTTTTATAAAAATACAAAAAGAATCATCTCTCACCTCTAGTCCTAGTTTTTAGGCTTTCTAATCCTAGCGACACTATTCCTAAGTTGAACAATCAATCCCCCGGTACTTGTCACTATACTATACTACAACGATCAGGTACACTGCCTGGTGGGGGTTGTAAGCTTCTCGAGATCCCTCGAGAGGTAAAGCCTGGTGCGATTCCCGCGTATCAAGTTTTTGGCGCCGCAGCCCGGGGAATAGTTATTGTCTAGGTTAGGATATCTTTTTATTAGGTCTACTTGCTAGATTCCTTTCTAGTAAGATTTTATTTTTATCTTTAGGTTTTGTTTAGTCTATCTTATTTCTTCATGTCTTTGTTCATAATCTTTACCATCCGACATCATGGAAGGTGGTAACATCTTTGAACCCATCAACCCACCACAACAAAACCACCCACATAACCCACCACTAGAAAACCAACCTCTTAGGCCACGAACCCTAGGAGAGTATTCCCGTCCTAGCCACCAAGGCTATCGAAACACTATTGAGCTCACTCAAGGAGCCAATGTGTCCCCCTTGCGATCCGACACCATCCGGTTGGTGCAAAGCGGATGTGCATTCCATGGACTTTGTTCCGAAGATCCTAACCAACATCTCAAGGATTTCCTTAAAATCGTAGATTCTATAGACCTTGATGTTACAACTAGAGAGTCGACCCGATTACGCCTATTCCAATTCTCTCTACGTGATCAAGCTAGTCAATGGCTTGAACGTCTACCCGCGGGATCCATCACCTCATGGTATGATCTCCCCACTCGTTTCCTTGTTCAATTTTTCCCACCAGGGAGAACTACCAAGCTTAGAAATGATATCTTGATGTTCCAACAACGTCAAGGTGAAACTTTATATGAAGCATGGACTCGTTTCAAGGACTTACTCCAAAAAGTCCCTCATCATGGCATAGATCTTTCCAAGTCCAAATCTTCTATGACCATATCGATCTCTCCACAAGGCGAACCATTGACCAATCGGCCGGTGGCAAGCTACGTGATCTAAGTGCGGAAGAATCATAGGAACTCATAGAAGATCTTGCTCTCTATGACAATGAAAGTTGGAATGATCCCCGTGATTTGAACAAAACAGTCAAGGCAATATCTTTGCCTTCGAACAATTCTAGCACTCCCGACCATAAGATCATGGAACTTGAGGACCAAGTGAAGTTTCTCATGAGATCTTACGAAGCTCCTAAGCCTTCAAGCTAAGTGAACAAAATCACTTCTTCGTGTAAATTGTGTAATGGTCCTCATGAAACTCATAACTGCATGGAACTTCCAAAACATGCTTTCAAGGAATTTGCATCGTCACGCGCTGATAAAACAAAGGATAGAGAGATCGCCACTAATCACGGTCCTCGAAACTTTAACGAGGCCTATAATGCATGGAAGGATAAACCAAATTTTAAAGGATACCAAACTCGGATCGTATCCTTCAATGATTCTCCTCCACTCGAATGGTCCGAGAATTTTCCATCACAGAACACTCCTAGGCAAAGCTATGAAGATGCCTTGTGAAAGTTCATTCTCTCTCAGGAATTACAGCTTTCCACGCTCGAGACCCGATTTAGACAACAACAAGCCGATATGAATGACAAGATTTGTAATCTGTTAACTGCTATTAAAGAGCACGCTATTAGTAAACCGATTCAGGCTGAAGAGGTCAAATCTGTCACTGTCATGAATCAGCCAATCTCTCCTGTGAAAATAAAAAGTCCTAGTAAACGCTTTAAACATCTGTCACCAAAGGTAAAGGACGTTAGGGACCATGTTAACCCTCTAGGACAAATCCATTTTGTGAATACTATCACCACAATATCTGCTCCTACGCCTGACCAGAGCCAACAACCAACTGAAAATAAGGGTCATGAAGTTAAGGATGAAACCTCAGGGTTAGACCACGAATTGGCCAAGAGCCCTGCCAACTCATTCGAGGACTCCGTCACACAAGAGTCAGGCAAATTGGATGAAGCGAAAGAGAGATCAAAAGGGCGTACGAAGAATCCAGCAATTTTGGATAAATCTATTATAGAGGAACCCGAGGAAAATTTGGTGGATATGACTATACGGAATAGTGCTAGGATTAGGGGAAGCGACTCTAAAGTTTTCAACATTTCCTGCACTACTAGGAAGAAGCTCATAACCGATACTCACATAGATCCTAACCTCCCTATCAACATAATCCCCCTATCCCTTTAAAACGAAGCCTTCCTTGAACGTATCTCGTATGAAAGAATCGATAATGTCGGGATAATAAAAAATTTGTCAGTTATGATTGGAGGCTTTCTCTATAACATTGACCTCACCGTGGTCGATGACATAGACTCTGTCACTAATCTAACATTAACCAACCTTGTTCTCGGGAAACCATTTGTCAATGAATCGGGAGTAATCCTTGATGAGAAGGATGGTAGTGCCTTATTCACCAATGGCGTCAGGAAGGTGATTTTTCGGAAGGGTAATGAGGAGGTGTACGAGTACCGCCCGTCACTAGAAGGGAATATATATGGATCAAAGGATGGGAGATCAGGGAGGATAAAGCGGCGTGATCCAAATAACCTCAAAATCCCTTGTATGATCGGTCACACGTATTTCGATAATGTCTACATTAACGTGTTCCTACCTAAGAATTTTATGTCCCTATTCCACTATAACAATATCTGCAGATGGGGAATGATTTATAAAGGAGAAAATGTTGTTGGTAGAGATAATGAAATCCAGGTATTCGTAGGAAATATGGCATTCACAATTGTAACAACCGTGGTTTTGGCAGGTCAGTTTGACTGATAGTCTTGACTCGGTTGACGTTTGTTTGGTGCGTCCTAGGTGTTTGAAGTGACATAAGTGTGATATAGGTGAGTTTTAGCACTAAATCCCTTTGCGTAAGTGGTTTTATTGTGATTTGGAAAGTTTGAAATTTGGGAAAGTTCATTTTGATCACATTTGTGGTGTAGAAATGACTTGTGTAGTTTTGGTGTTTTTGTGATTTTGCGTAACGAGTTGTCGTTCAAGTAATTGAGCGTTAGTAAGTTACGAGGAGTTTGTTTTTATGAGTTATGTTTCAAAAGAGTGTGGAATTCTATTTTTGGAAACTCTATTGTTGGAAATGATTATTTTCCGGGTTGTCGTAAAAACTGAGGTTTATCGCGTAAGACGTTAGGTTTCGTTTTGGGAGTTTATAAAATATGAAAAGTATGAGGTTTTGAGTGTAATAAATTAATTTAATAAAAAAAATATAAAAAAATAAATATAATTAAAGGGGGCGGCCTAATATATGGTTTTGGGGGAAAAAGGAAACCCAATTTTAGTCCAATTAGAACTCCTAACTAAAAGGGTTATCTAGAATTATATTAGGATAGTATATATACAAAACCAAAACATCCCAAACCTCCTTTTCTCTGGTCTTGGTCGTTCATGGGAGGCAAGGGAAGAAGAAAATTAGGGTTTATAGTTTTGAAGCTAAAATCAAGAATCAAGGTAAAATCTTTAAACCCTATGTTCAATTAATTGATTAATTAATATAGTTCATGTAATAATTATATGATGGATTAGGGTTTGTGTTAACTTCTATAAATTAATGTTATTAAACATGTTGGGATCAATTAATGATAATATTATGGTGATTGGTTAGGAGAATTGAGCGTAAAACATGCTAGTTATTGAGTTAGGGTTTTGACAGATTTGTAAGGTTGTAAAGATGTGAGTGTAAATAACAGATGGTGATGAGTTAGGTCACGAATTTTAGGTCTAAATTGAAGTATAATGAAAGAGCTTTCCAAAAAGTCCATCCACGATTGATTTCAAGGTCGGGAAATTGGTCTTTTGATTTTTCTTTGTTAAGGTGTCAAAGCTGTCAAACCGGGATAGATTTTGGGTAAAAGTTTGAGGGTGTCATGTGGTTGTAAAAGTGGTATTTTGACTAGGCCTTCTGGAATAGTTAAGTATTAGGTTATATTAGACTACCACGAAAAGGATTCGCGATAAAAACTTGTGGAAGTAATTATTAAAAATCAAAACTTTTTGGTGTGCGTTCAGATCCGAATTTGAGTAGTTGACAAGTTTGAATTTATTATGAGTATTTGTGTGTGTTATTGGTCCATGGCCTTCTGGGATTAGCTTCTATGCTTATGAGAGACCATGGTGAATTTTTGGTGTGAGTTTTTGAGCTTTATTTGTCGTGATTTTATGTGGGCAAATGTACCTAAAAATTCTGCGTTTTCTGATTTTAAGAGTGCAAGGGATTTAGAGAGTATTAAGTTATGGTAGTGGTTAGGTGGTGTCTAGGAGATCCATGGTGGGTCATATGAGTCTTAGACATCCATCATATATGTATTACATGGGTTGTAGCTTTTAGCTTGACCTTGTGTAATGTGGATTATTTTTGTGTGCTATAGATTGTGAGTTGTTTTTGTGGAAGCTGCGGAGTTTAAGGTGAGTTCATAGTCCCATATTTTTACTTGGTTTTAAACTTGGGATGAGAATGATGCTTGTCTTAAATATTTGAGTTACTGTGATTATGTGTGTGTCAAAAAGAGCTTGGACTTATAATGTTATCGTATGCATGCTATGTGTGATTATTTGCTTGTGTGAATATATATGTGATTCGATTAGGAGGATGCTTATCCTGTTGCTCGCGCATGCGACCTAATTGATGTTTAATTGGGTCGGGGGACACGAGGCGTCCTGATTTAATCATTGTGGGGTCGGAGGACACGAGCCGACCTGTTGTAATCATTGTGGGGTCGGAGGACACGAGCCGTCCTGTTATAATCATTGTGGCGTCGGAGGACACGAGCCGTCCTATTGGTTGCCTTATGAGTGTTGTTGCCTTTGTGTGTGATTATTGACTTGCAAATGCATGTAGCTATATGATAACTATAATTATTTGTCCAGCTATATTTTGTAATCACAGTGATTTTGGTTGCCTGGCGTGTATGAGTCTTAAACCTATGAATCTCACCAACGTAATGTTGACACTTTAAGCATCATTTTCAGGTGGGCTTTCTAAGGATAAGATAGAAGGATGTGGATAGACGAGACCTTATGTCACACCCCCAAAATCGGGTCCAGCGGAAGCATACATGTAGCTGGGGTGTAACTCAATTGGTATTACAACACAAGTTCAAAAATGGTTTTCACTTCAATCACTTTGAATAAAATCGTTTAACCAAAAGTATTGAATTTACGTTGTTAAAAGTAGTGTGGAATTAGGCCCTTTAAATAGTTTAAAACGGTCCCCAAATGAATAATCAGAGTCTTCTATGACCATGCCATGCCCTGCCAAAACCTCCAGTAGCGTGCCATTGCTTAATACCTGAAAATACATGCTAAAGTGTCAACACGAGGTTGGTGAGTTCATAGAGTCTTGTGAAAAAGAATGTAATGCTTATGAATGAAGATTTCCCAGCAAAGGCATCGTAAATCCACTCAGTTACAAGTCCCGCCATAAGAGACTTGTAACCTGTGTGTTTACGACCCACTGCCAAATATGATTTGGTTTACGTGAACAAAAGTAATACTTGTATCTAGATTGAAAGATAAATATAGCAAAACTGCTATATAAATAATTTTAACAATGAGGCCATATAAGCAATTTTTGACAATGCTGACAATGTCGCCAGGTAAACAATAATGACAATGAGGTCATATAAAATAAGTCTGACAATCCTGACAATGTCGCCAGATAAACAATTTTGACAATCCTGACAATGTCGCCAGATAAACAATTATGACAATAAGGTCAAGTAAACAATACTGACAATGTCGCCAGATAAACAATTATGACAATGAGGTCATATAAATAAATAATAATGTTTAGGAGACAAATCACATGAAATACAGGTAATCAAACATACCAATGAAATGCAGGTAATCAAACATTCCAATGAAATGCAGGTAATCAATCATGTAAAGCGAGTATTGCGTTTAAGTAAAATGAGCATGTATTCTCCCCCAAAGAGTTTACCAAAACAATTGAAAAAGTAGGGGCTATGACTCACCTGGAGCGATAGCTACGATGACAAAAGTGGATACACTGAAAATGAGGCACGATCTCTAACCGCAACCTAATATGAATGATAGCCTCAAATGTAAGAAATGAAATGATGCTACACATGCAAATACGTATGTTATCGATACCACTCGTGAAACTTGAAAATAACGTTTATCGTCGAAAAATACATGTTAGACGTCTCATTAAGTTAATAACCACTTTTCATGTAATTAGGTTGAAACGGTACTCCACGATCCTCGTTTGGTGTTTTATCGGTAAATATAGTATTTTCGTCGTAAAATAACACTTTTCATTACTTGAAAATATGACCAAAATGGCCTCGCAAAACTAGTCGCAAAATATTGTACGTTAAGTGTTAATGGTCAAGCTCGGCGTTTTTGAAAACCTTGTAACATTATCTAGGTGTTGTCTCATTTAACTTTTGATCATACGCGCCTCGACGGTTAAGAAATATGGCTTTCAATGTCGTTACTTGGAAAATATAGTTTTCAACACTTAGCAAATTTTATTACCAAAAGCTGTCAATTTATTATAAGTTTTGTCGGGTTTCAAACACGTATATCTTGGTCATTATGAACTCGTTTTCTACGTTCTTTATATTCCCGGAATCGTATTAATATATACTAATATATTTTCAGTATTTCGGCTCCTATAGATTACGTCTAACACCTCTTTTTGTCCGTCGAAAATCGTCCAACAGCACGTTATATTTTCAGAAAATAGTTTTCGTCGTTAAACTTGCAAAAATCATATCTTCTTCGTTATAAGCTCGTTTTAATCCGTTCTTTCACCCACGGCTTCGTTTTTGAAATTATTTTCTAAATCTTTGGTCAAAAATTACCCACCATCTACTGATTTTCCCACGTTTTCAAAATAAGGACAGTAGGTATATATAGTTTCAAAAATCATTTCTAGGGTTCCAAACTAGTTTCAACTTCAACCAAAACACTTTCAATCACCACAAATCTAGTCTAATCTTACCATACACCTTCTTAGGGTGTCATGGGTTCCTAAACATCACCAATCTTGGTGGATCTCATGAGATTGCTAATAAAAATTATAGATCTATGTTTATAAAGAAAAAAATGTGTAATAAGTGGTATGTTTAACATGAATATTTGCATAACTAGTTACTAAAACATCAAAATAACTTGAATGAAAGTATAAAAGATTAGAAAAGTTTACTTGAAACTTACTTGAAGATTTGATGAGTTTTGGAGCTAAAAACTTAATAATCTTGAGGTTTTTATTTCAAAACCTTAACTAGATTAATACTAAGACTTGTTTTAACACTTGATTCTTGAAAAACTATGGATTCTTTTTGGTTTTTATGTCTTCGCCGATCCATACAAGTGGAAGAGATGAGAGTGATATTTTTCTTTTGTTTTTTTGGAATGTATATGTTTGCATTAGTGTGTATGAATAATTGATGTAGATATTTCAAAGACAAATTGTACAAGCATTAATGAGGCTAGTAAGAATTTGTCAAAGAAGCAAAGGAAGTGTGGGGGTGGCGTACAAATGGGTAGAGTAGGAAGGAATTATAAGAAATCTTGACTTTTAGGTGTTATTTAGGTAGATTTTGCTAGTATATTGTGTTATCGGGTACCAAGTTTGCTAGAAATAAAGTTTAACAGTAACAAATAAAATATGACGACGTTGTAAAATTTATGAAATTACATTCCTGATAAAAATCGGGTATTAAAATAACTGTCGTGTTGAAATATCGTGATTCGACGTAATTATAGTCGTTTACCAGAAAATATAGTAAATGCTTTCAAAACACCGGGTAAATTAATAATATAAATTTTATATTATTATAATGAGTATAAAAATATATTAGGATCGTAGTCGGGAGTGTTGGGTATACGTATTAGTAGTAAAAACTGAGTGGTAACGTTAATTACAAATTAAGCATACGTAAATTGAAATAATGCATATCCGTGCATGATCTAAAGTGCTGATGACGTTACAGATGATATGTAGAGTATTCTAGTCTATATGATGAGTTCTTACTGATGATGCATGAATTCGCAGCTAAATCAATCCGGTTACGCGAATTTGAATACCCGTAAACTAGATTTACGAAATGATGAACGACAATCGTGAATAGTGATTTCCCTCCGGAAATGAATAGTGTCATATGAATAGTAAAATTTTCGAACACTTCTCGGAATCTCAAACTAACTCCGAAAACGATGAATAGTAAAATGATGAATAGTGATCGATGAATAGTAAATGATGAATAGTAACAGATGAATAGTAACTTTCGTGATAAATAATGAAATTTCGACGTTTGAAAAATGACCTGAAATTACGAGTTGTGACACCTTAGTTGCATTGAAAGTGGTTTATCATCTATGTTTGGATTTATGTTTTGTTTTGGTTATTTTATTTTGGGGTATTGTTACAACACTTTGTGTTTGTACATTGCTCTATTTATGTGCATGTAGTTGTTCTCTATGTAGACACCAGGTGTTGTGATGATATCCATGAAGTTACACCCGCGCGTTTCCGCCGTGGCGGGGTGTGACAACAATGGACTTTACGATCGTGGACAACATTGAGGACTATGTCGACCCAAGGTTGTCTCAAGTTGTTTTCGGAGTGCCCTTTTGTGAAATCACTAACTTAATGGTTGACGACCAGAACGGAATCATGACCTTCGCTGATGGAATTAGGAGGGTGTCATACCAAACGCCATACAAGAGGAAGGACCTTAAAGGAATTGATTGTGACGGGCTTGATAAGCTAGGTTCTCAGCTTATCTTATATGATGAAGATGTTCGGAGAGGATGTATGAACACTTCTGATTTATCATGTGGATTCTTTAAGGATGTTGGTAAACTTGGGTCCAAGTATCGGGAAGATGTCTTTGAGTTTGAAGACCCAAAATACCTGCACTATGAAAGCGATACCGAGGTAGGAGATGACCTAGAGAATAAGACCAACGATGAGGTCATGTAATTGCCCGTGACCTTGAGTCTAGCTACAAGACTCGTAAAATAAAGAAAAGCTCTTCTTGGGAGGCAACCCATGTTTTGTGTGATTTTTATTTGTTTGATTGTTATTTGTTTCCGTATGCATGCTTTGTTTTTATTGTTGGTAGATCATGTTTCAAAACTAAAATTGTGAAAATGCTTTATTTTGTTGTTTAACTTCGTCTTAACTTCATACAAAGGTATTTCGCAAAAGATAAGTGTAAGGGGAAACCCCAAATATGTGTATTAGTATTTGTTAGAGTCAAATGCTTGTATCGAGTCATAATGATGTTTTTTAGGGTTTTCCAGGAAGTAGGACATAAGTTTTTCCAGAAATTTTCCAGAAACTTAACGTAAAGATTTTTGCAGGTCACTTCTGACGGCGTCAGGAGTTAACTCTTGACGGCGTCATGTGTACAATTCTGGAAATTTTGCTAGTGTTGTTTTTCTAACGGAGTCTTGAAGTTTTTGTTAATTCTTTAGTTTTATAAACTCCAGGAAATCTGCAAACATTCATTCCATAAGCATTATATCTTACATTGTTTTCTAGGACTTATTAGTATATATAGATTGCCGCCGATTTTACGCGAGGTTGCATTATTTGTTTTCTCAGGTTTAACTAGTTATATATGACAAGAAGACGATTTATTTTTCTGAAAGGGAAGCTTTGATTGTTCATTTTCTTGGAGGAAGATCTAACCTTTTTACCACACTATCCACACCGAACGAATCAGGGGAGTATTTGATTTCATTCTTTTACCTATTTCACTTTTACATTCTTTAATTGAACATTGGGGACAATGTTCATCTTAAGTGTCAGGGGAGGGTAAATGATGATACATTATAAGATACTATTGCACTTGTGTTTGTTTGTTCGATGGTAGGTGTGTAATAAAACTAAGAGAAATACTTGTTAGTGCAATTTTAGCGCCAAATTTAAAATTTTTTACAACATTTAGGAGTGAAACTTTAGCCTTAGCAAGCGTCTCATGGATAGGAGTTGTATGACTAGCACAAAACCGTACATTTCAGAAAAATTTTCCACCCAAATATGTGAGGTTCGCCTTTAAATTTGATAGGAAAAGCATTTACTATTAGTGCTTATGAGTGTACCGGTAGCATTTAGATTCTAGAACTTGCGTTAGTGATGCATCCCGAGACCGCTAGTGAGACTACATTCGTGTAGAAGGATTTACTACATGATAAGAGGCATTAGGATCACCCTTATCTTAAACCCGTATCATAATTACTTGACCATTTAAGTCATATTATTTGGCTAGTAAAGTCAACTAATTTTTCCCACACCTTAGCGTTGTACTCATTTTTAGTACACGTAACCCCTAGTACACCCCTCCGAGCCTATCTTTTCGTTTCTAACTTTAAGCATCTTACTTAAAGGAAGAATTTGTTACAACCCACTTAAATGTACACCGAAATCGCCTTAGCCTTCCGTGTATGCACTCATCTTTAGTGCATTATTGTTAATTGTTTAAACCCTTAGTTAATTATCTAATTGATTACATGGTTGCTAAGTCGATTCATATCCTTGTACATATTGTTTTGGGACGATTGGGACTCATGGGTAAAGTACTTGTGTTATGGAGTAATGGAGAAGAACATCATATATTACCCCCATATGTGCGTTAATCTTAAAAAGTACTCCAAGTGTTTTGATTATCTTGATTCGAGTCATTAGAGTAGTTTATTGTAAAGTATGTAAAAATTCAAGTGTAAGGGGAATGTTCATTCCCTATGATGTATTATTTTGGATGGTAAGGTAAGAGTGTATGCAAAAAAAAAAAAAAAAAAAAAAAAAAAAAAAAAAAAATTAAGAAAAAGAAAAAAAAATAGAAAAAGAAAAGAGAAAAAACATACGGACTACCGTCCCGTTTCATTCTATGTTTGTTTTATGTTTTTTTGTTATTTTTCATTTATTAGCTTAAGTCGAGTCTAGTCTTGGCTTAGCAACGCCATATCGTACATGTAATTAACCAAGATGATTAACTCGCCACCAGTAAAGATTGACTTTATCCAACAAAACCGTGTATTCCATATCCCTACACCTAACGTTATAACCCTTTGAAAGACCTCTTTGATAGTTTATCCTAGGTGCTTACGCCAAGTGGTGGAGGTTTGATCCTTTCCCAAGCCTATGGTAATCTATTTTGCTATGACAGGTAGTGAGAGATGTTTTCCATTTCTATATTGTGATATATACTTTATTACACCCGAGAGATGTGAGTATCTAAACACTATTTGTGAGGTGCTAGTGTATGACCTCCGTGCTTATCTTTGGTCTTTAGTGGAACGATTATTTGTTGTAATTACTTTTATATTAGTGTTAAATGACCTCTAACTTGTATTTTGATTAGAATAAAAGCGCATTTGCTTGAGGACAAGCAAATCTCAAGTGTAAGGGTATTTGATGAGGCAAAAAATGAACCGTTTTTAGGGGGTCATTTAAGCCCGAATTCGAATTTATTTGATCAAATAATGCCCTAAATCGTTCCTTTTGTCATTTTAGGTACTTTTGGAGTGAATTCTGGAAAATGAAGCATTTTGGACGTTTTGGAGCATAAAAGTGAAGAAAATGGCAAAGTCTTAATTTTCTTTGCTGGGAACAGTACCTGACGGCGTCAAGAGTTATCAAGTGACGGCGTAAAGAGTAATACAAGAGGTGGAAGTGGATAAAGTCCGTGACGATCCAGAGGAGTTTTACACTATGGACATTACGGCGTCACCATAGGCTGTCATGGTCCAAATACGAGTGACGGCCCAGAGTAATATTGTACATGACGGCGTCACAAGTGGATCTAGGCAATCCTATTTCATTATGGGCGGCGAGTTGACGGCGTCAGAAATTCCTTCTTGACGCCGTCACCCTGTAAAATCTATATATAGTTTTGCAATTTTCATTCATTAAAGAGGAACAAGTAGGGTATAACTTTGGAGAGAAACCCTAGTCCGAATATTACAGCTTTTTCAAGGGTTTTTACCCTTTGAAACTTTTCATGTTTAATTGAGATAAGTACTCTTTCAATTCATTCAATATGTCTATGTGTTGTTTGAATATATCTTACACTTGTCTTGAATTTAACATGCTTGGCTAGATCTCTTGTGTGTTTGCTTAGATGTAGTGAAACCTAGATGTTAATTATGGGTTGATTGTTTGTTTATGGTTTTTACGGATGATTGTATTCGATGTTAAGCTTAAGAAAACTGGCAGACTTCTATTGGTGACATGCTTGAACGTCTTAAGAAACATGATCAGAGGTGTACTATGATTTTCTGTTGTATTTAATGCGTAGGAGAATTCTAATGATCCCATGTTAGGAGCTTCTAACGGCTCGACATAGGAGTGAAGTAGGATCCTATAGAGTTAGGGAATATTGTACACGGCCCTACGACTAGTATTAAGGAATACGACCTGTCATCCATGCAATTGTAACAAACTATCAACCTGTAAAAGAAATCTAGGGAGTAATAAAACCTAAGTAAACACAACTTTCCCTATCATTGTTCACACCACTAGTTTAATTAGCTTCATTTTCATTTCTGTTATTTTATTTTGATTGCATCTTAGTTATTGGGTTAGTTGATTAGCAACTAATTCCGCCCACTCTTCCAAAAACCGAGATTTTACTTGCTTTTATAAAAACATAAAAATACAAAAAGAATCATCTCTCACCTTTAGACCTAGTTTTTAGGCTTTCTAATCCTAGCGACACTATTCCTGAGTTGAACGATCAATCCCCCGGTACTTGTCACTATACTATACTACAACGATCAGGTACACTGCCTGGTGGGGGTTGTAAGCTTCTCGAGATCCCTCGAGAGGTAAAGCCTGGTGCGATTCCCACGTATCATCATGCTTTGTTTTCCGGATCATGGTTTACATATCATCTGTTTTCAGGGCAATATGTGTCTGTTCCAAAGAAAAGTGCACTAAAGATAGGCCAGTCTTCAACATTTTTAACATATGTCAAATCGGTGGTACCGACGATTTCTGTATCTGTTGTTGAAACGACTCCGCTCTTAATAATTCACAAAGAACCAAGCTTATATGGTGACGTGAAGTTACTAAAAATTATATTTGGGCTAATTTACTAATTATTTACTTAATTATTAATTTAAATCTAATTTAACTAAATTAAATAAAAATTTGTAAAATAAACAGTAGAACTTAAAAAAGATATTTTCTAAAAGTCTTAACTAAATTATAAAACCTAGGAAAATTATAAAAACCTACTGTTGTTAATTAAAATTTAAGAAAACTAATTAATTACTAATATTACCTATTTAATTATTTAAACTATTTTTAATTCTAATAATTAGTAAACTGATTAAGAAAAATCTAAGAAAATTATTACAAATACCTAAAGGTAAGAGGAAATTAATAAAATTATAAAAATGATAAAGTGCTTATTAATAAGCTGAAATGAAAAATGAAAAAGATAGAATCTATTAAATAGAAGCTATCACTAATTTTATGTTTGGTTTTTTGGTGTTTTTATTTTTCACAGATAAAAATAAGATGAAAATAAGAAACTTTTGTGAAATGACTTTTGATATAGCTTAAAAATAAGCTGTGTGCATCCCCTTGTTTCCAAACAGTGTACAAATAGCTTATTAGGACTTATGCTATTATGAAAAACCTATGAAATGATAAACTAAGCATGCACAGATGATAATTAACAAGAAATAAGCAAATTAGAACAAATAAGCACACTAGATAATCTAAGAACCACAAATAAGCACTTATGTAACTAATAGGCCAAAACAGGCCTGAATTGGGTGGTTTTGGACCTCTGTGGGGTCCACAAAAGAGCTTACGGGTCCAAAATTAAACTTGAAACTTATAAAGGGACTGATAAGCTACAAAATAAGCCAATAAGCTAGTCCTATGGCTTACTAATGAAGCTTGGGTGATGCTATGAAGTTGGGGGTTCACACTGAGTCCTCAGTGTTGACTCAGACAATGGCCAAACTTGATGAGGGTTGCAGCCCTATCAAATAAGCTCACAATGGAAAAATAAGCACTGGTCTATCAAGATGAGTTGTTTGGCTTTCCAAAAAGCCAAAAAGCTCAAAGTGGGTCCCACTAATGAAGTATCTAAGGCCTTGGGAATTTTGATCAAAACCTGTGCACAGGGCAAGTGTTTGCCCTGCAGGTTGAAATAAGCTAATGCACAAGCTTATAGAAATATCCTAAAAATAAGCTGACTATGGGCTTTTGAACACTAGGTGGCAATCTTTAAACTCTGAAAAGTTCAAAGTCTCAAAGTAAACACAAAAATCACAAAAATTCCTCCAAGATTTGGATTTCTGAAACAAAGGTGTAATTTGACTTTTTGAGTTTTTGCTAAAAGTTGACTTAGATGAACTTTGGTCTTGATTTACTTACTGATTATGTTATTTTAGACTACAATGACTTGAAAATAAGCAACCTTAAATATTTATGAACAGATTTGATGAGTTTAGAAACAAAAATCCTTACAGATGGCTATTTATGAAGATTTGGAAGTGATTTTGACTTTTCCAAGAACAAGCACTGGTTTTTATGATTGTTTTATACTACTATGACCTAAATGAACAAGTCTCAACAACAACAATCAAAAAGTTACCACTAGAACATGCAGGATCACACTGATCCAAACACTCCCTTAATTAACTGTTTTTGTAGGTTTCAAAGAGATTCAAAGTTTTAAACCACAAACTTAGTTCCAGAAGTTAATTTAAGCTAAGTTAAGCTGAATCAAACACAGGTTCACTAGATTAATCAACAAATACCCAAGATCACTAAGTGGACTAATTTAACTGTGAAATCTAGAGTTTATAACAACTATTAAAACCAACAAACAAGCTACTGATTTAAGTTGATATTATCAGTATCTAACAATAAATAAGCTTAAATGAACACAGATAAGCAGTTAATAAGCTATGCTACAGTACAGAATTAAAAATCAAAGAAAAATTGGAAACTTGAACTCACTTGAGACCCTAGCTAAACAAGGGCTCCCAAATGGGCAGCTACAAGCTCCTAGCTTGTAAACAAGCGAGGTATAAGTCCTTCTTGCCCCTCCATTGCAGGCAACTTCCATTAGCTTTCCACTCAAATGCAAAGGTACCCTGTGGTTCATTTTTTTTTATTCTGATTTCCTTTTTTATATTTTCTTTTTTTTTTTTTTTTTTTTTTTTTCTGTTTAGTTAATGATTTAAATCATCTAAGAGAGCTTATGAAACAGTAAACACTAATTAGATCATAATTAAGTTAGAAAAGGAAATTTGCAAATTTAAATACTAAAACTGATTAGTTGACTGAAACTTGAAATTTTGATTAAGAGGAGTTGAAATTACAATACTGAAACAAATTACAAGCTTCTTTGATTAAAACTAACAACTAAAATTTGAAATTACAAAGATACGACCTAAAAATTAAGCTAAGTGACTAACTCTCATACTCCTTGCAATCTTCCCTTTATATAGCCCTCCATTAGGGTTCCTCCATCTCTCTGATCATTTCCCACCATTAATTATAGCCATAGGATCACTGAAACCTCATCACAGCCCTCCACGTGTTTTGGCAGGAAAAAGGATTTTGCAATTTGCTCTGATTAATACCAATTGGAGGGGGGAGGCATTAAATGCGGTTGTCATATTAGGTGAGAGTGGTGGTTTGGGCGGTGGATTGGACAGGGATGGTGGGGTGGTGGTGATTTGACTGGCAAGTGGTGTGGGGGAGGGAAAGGGATGGTTGTTTGACCTGGTTTGACTGAGGGTCAAAGGTTTAACCCTGGTGTTATATCAATGGGGTGTGGGTGGGCTTTGGAGGGTTTTGGGCCAGAAATAGGAATGGTGGGCTTGGTGTTTGTTTTTGGATTGGACTTGGTTTGGAGTAGTAGTAATATTAAAGGGTCCGGTTGGTTATAACTTTGCACAAGGACCATTTTTGTATTTTGCCAAAAGTTTAGGGGTGTGTTTTGGTACTCTTCCAAAGTATTTCACAAGGGTGAATTTTGCCATATGAGAATATTATGAGGACTTTTGATGATTTTTCCATTTTGATTTTCCAAAGGACCAAATCTGCCAAACTTTCAAACTCCAAATGTGTAATTTCACCAAACTTGCCAATCAAGGACCAATCCTGCCATATATGAGAAGTACAAGGACAAAATTTGTTTTTCTCAAAGTTTTAATATCCCAGGGACCATTTTTGACAATTTTCAAATTTCAGGGACTAAACTTGACATTTTGTGAAACTTTGCACCAAAGGACTAATTATGTAACTTTTTGATTTAAAAAGGGTCTTTGGTGAATTTTTTTTCAAGTTTTTAGAATAACCAGGGACTAGATTTGACAACTTTTGAAAGTTGAGGGACTGAAACTGCCAATTATGCAAACTTTGTACGTTTTTCATCTGTTTTTTATTATTTTGCATCTGAAACATATAAATGATGAGGCGAAAAATGATCTGTTTTTAGGGGGTCATTTAAGCCCGAATTCGAATTTATTTGATCAAATATTGCCTTAAATCGTTCCTTTTGTGATTTTAGGTACTTTGGGAGTGAAATCTAGAAAAGGAAGCAATTCGGACATTTTTGGAGCATAAAAGTGAAGAAAACGCCAAAGTCTTAATTTTCCATGCTGGGAACAGTGCATGACGGCGTCAAGAGGAGTTCCCTGACGGCGTCAAGAGTAAAATTCCATGACGACCCAAAAGAGTTTTGACGGCGTCATGAAGGTAGGGCGTCAAGAGTAAAAGTCATGACGGCCTGGAAATGTTTTGTTCTTGACGGCGTCAGATGTAGATCTAGGCAGTCCGAGGATTGTTTTGGCGGCGAGGTGACGGCGTCACCTATTAGGTCTTGACGCCGTCAGACCCCTTTTTCTATATATAGTTTTCTAGTTTTTCACATTAAAGAGAGAAGTTTTGGGAGAAACCCTAAGTACGATTTTGGTGTAACTTTACAGGTTTTTCAAGGGTTCCAACCCCTTGATACCTTGCATGATTAATCAAGATAAGTGTTCTTCTAATTCAATCAATATGTCTATGTGTTGGTTGTCTATATCATGTTCTTGTCTTAATTCCATCATGCTAGGCTAGATCTATCTTGTGTTTGCTTAGATCTAATGAAACCTAGATATTGATTATGTGTTGATTACTTGTTTATTCTTGTCTTGGATGAATGATTTATATGTTAGGCTTAAGAAAACTGGCAGATCTCCAATTGGTAACATGCTTGAACGTCTTAAGAAACATGAACCAACGCGCACTAGGTCTTTATTGGTTATATTTAATGCATGAGCCACTGTTTACAATCCCTATAGTTGTGCTGGGCATGGTGTAGGAGGAGATAAGAGCTCATAGAATTGGGGAGTTATGTGTGCCACCCCATGAATGGTATTAAGGAATACGATCCGTCATCCATGCAATTATAACAAGTAATTAACGTGTAAAAGATACCTAGGGAGTAGTAAAATCTAAGTAAACACATTTTCTCCAATTACTGCTCACAACCTTAGTATAAATTAGTTTATTTTCATTTCTAGTATTTTATTTTGATTGCATCTTAGTATTGGGTTAGTTGAATAGCAACTAATTCCGCCCAAATCCTTCAAACCCGAGATTTTAATTTGCTTTCCATAAAATATAAAAACACAAAAAATAATCATCCCTCACCTTTAGAACTAGTATTTAGGTTTTCTAATCCTAGCGACACTATTCCTAAGCTGAACAATCAATCCCCCGGTACTTGTCACTATACTATACTACAACGATCAGGTACACTGCCTGGTGGGGGTTGTAAGCTTCTCGAGATCCCTCGAGAGGTAAAGCCTGTTGCGATTCCCACGCATCAAATTTTTGGCGCCGCAGCCCGGGGAATAGTTATTGTCTAGGTTAGAATTTCTTTTTATTAGGTCTAGTTGCTAGATTCCTTTCTAGTAAGATTTTATTTTTATTTTTTAGGTTTTCTTTAGTCTATCTCATTTCTTTGTGCTTTTGTTCGTAACTCTTTACCATCCGACATCATGGAAGGTGGTAACATCTTTGAACCCGTCATCCCACCACAACAAAACCCACCATTAGAACCCCTTAGGCCCCGAACCTTAGGAGAGTATTCCTAACCTAGCCACCAAGGCTACCGAAACACCATTGAGCTCACCGGAGCCAATGTGACCCCCTTGCGATCCGACACCATCCGGTTGGTGCAAAGCGGATGTGCATTCCATGGACTTCGTTCCGAAGATCCAAACCAACATCTTAAGGACTTTCTCAAAATCGTAGATTCCATAGACCTAGGTGTTGAAACTAGAGAGACCACCCGTGATTCGTGAAAAACACAATATCAATATTATAGTATAGATATAAGCTCAAGAGATCCGCAAAGAAATACGGATAATCCGAGGTCGTATTCCGTGTGAAGGGTGAATGGAATTCCGAATTTCCGATTCGGAAAACGTGTCGTGAAAAGTGGTAAAAAGTGATGTGAATGAGATTACACTAATGAAATAGTAAATGAAGCACAAATAATCAACTAAACACGTAAATCAAGTAAGGCAACTAGAAACGTAACGTAGAATCGAAAACGTAAGCTAAAACGGAAAATAAACGTTATCGAACGAAATAAAACGCGACTTTTAAGCTATGCTACTCCTATGGACTTGGAAATAATTTTCAAAAATTAAAAATGATAAAAGAAAATTTTGAGAAAAAGAAAAATATTTTTTTGACTTTTTATTTATTTATTATGAATTTAAAACTAATTTAACTAATTAAAAATTAAAAGAAAATGAAAATAAAGTGAGAAAAATGCAAAATAAATTTCTAAAATTCTAAAATAACTAAAAATAATTTTCTAATATTTGTTTTAGATTTTTCTGGGGTTTTTCTGATTTTTTTGTATTTTTTAGTAATTAAAAAGTAATTAAAAATGATTAAAAATGAAAATTAAATAGGAAAAATAGCAAATAAGCTCAGAAAAATATGAAAATTTCAGGGAAATTCTAAAATAATGTTTAAAAGCTAGGAAAAATAGAAAAATTGAAAAATAAGCACTGGAAGTGCTGATTAGACCCAAACTGCTTATTGAAAAGTGCTTATTTATAAGCAAAACTTAACCAATCTGACCAAAACTTTTACCAACTGATTTTTGAACTTGTTTAAGCTTAATGAAACAGTTGTGAGGCCAATAGATGCACAGAAACACAAATGAGGAACAATTTAAGTACAATAAGCCAAGTAGAATAAGCAAAGAGCTGATACAATATAAGCTGATCGCACAAGTCAACTGAGAACAACTACTATGGGTACAAGTGATCTCAGATAACCCACAAAACTCCAAGTATGATCAAGCAAAGGCACTTGCAGCCCTATAACTAAATGACAGATCTAGGATACAAAGTGACCAACTGAATAAGCTATTAAGGTGAGCAAATAAGCTGAGACAAGCAAACTTAATGGTCCAAACTATCTACTACTCAGCTGAGAACACAAATACTCAAACAAATCAGATTCTAGAGCCAATTAACTCCCCTAAAAGTAGCCTAGAAGTATGGTTAAAAACTGAGGAGCAGGGCAGATTTTTCTCAACCAGTCAGATTCCAACAGCTTATATAATAAGCTAATGAATTCCAAATAGCAATTTTCTTTTTGATTTTACTTCACCAACTGCCAAAGTTTAGGAAACAACAATCCAAAAGTATTTCCAAATAATATTGAATTCTACAAATGATTTCAAAGTATGGAGCAAAAACTGAGTATCAACCAATTTGACTTTTAGATTTTAAAGAAACTTTGACTAAAATGAAATTAGATCCAATCTTTCTGCTAAATAATGCTATAATATTCTATTATAAAACTAATTTAAACTAAATTATTCTAATATGAACTACTTAAATGATTCTAATACTCAAATAAGCTAACAGTTGTGTTACTAATGATGAACCAAAGTTAATTTTTTTACTTTTGCTATAAGACCTACTGTTTTGATGACTTACTTAACCTATTTGCAGCCTAAATGAGATGATTAAACCAAGTTCTACCTCTAAAACATCAATAACCTAAGCAAACCACATTGTTCCAAACACCCCTGATGAGTCTGTTACTACTAAAGATCACCACAGATACACTCAAAAGCAATCCAAACCTTAACCTATGAACTCACAATGATTCAAAACCTTTAGACCAATTCAGAAAAACAGAACTCAGATGCAATACTCAAGCAGAAAAACACAACTCAGATCCACAGAAGTACTTACAACACAGATGCAATATAAATGAGATATCAAACTACAAATTAATCAATAAACAACCAAACAGATTAATCAAACTATTACCACTCACTTATAATCAGAATTGAACAAACAGATAAGCACAGATCTAGACTACTGATTATACTATTGATGCAAAAATTAAGACGTAAAATGAAATAAGAACTTACAAACCCCCTCAGCCAAACAGAGGGGGACTCCCACACAGCCTGTCTTTTGACAGGCCAAAAAGCTCCTTATTGGCTGCCTTAATCTCCAAAATAAGCTTAGCTTATCACCAATAAGCTATGTTGACCAGAGTTGACTATTTGAACTAATGAGAGAAATGAGTATTTGGTGCCAAAGTGAGCTTCACAAAAGCTATAAGGAGCTTATATGAAACTGTATAACAACTAAAAAGCTTATTGAAGCTTGTTTTTATAACTACTTTGTATTTTTTTATTTTTTTTTAGTATTTTCTGATTTTTTTTTATTTTTTTTTCTTTTTATATAAACTGTAAATAACAATAAGTAGATAAAGCTGAAAAGTATTACTGAATTTAAAAGCAATAATGAAAGAGAAACAATAAGCTAAAAACAGATAAATTGTAATAAGCTGTAAATAAGAGAAGCTAGAATTAAGACTAATAAAAATAAAACTGAAATAAACTTTTCATTAATAAAAGAGATTCAATACAAAGTAAATTTAACAGCATAACAATACATAAAAAGGCACACTAACTACTGTGATGGAGGGGGTATTTATAGCTACTGAGGGATGAGGTCTTGGATGTCCAGCTCACCAATCCGTGTGAGGGTGTGCTTGTTTGAGTCCCTTGATAGCCATTAGATCATGTTCTAGATGCATCCAATCATTTACGACCCTTGGATTGCGTGCCCTGATGTGATGTATCCTCCGTGTGATAGCTCATTGGCCCACGTGTGTGCCTCTGCCATCACTCCTGACATTCCCTGACCTTCTAGAAACTTAATCATTGGGTAATTATTATTTATTGTGGGGTAATTGAGACGTGGTGATTCTAGGGTTCTTTGTTCTACAGTAAATCTGGGTAAGTTAATAGAATTGGGGGGCGGGAGTGGTTTTGGGAAGTTTTTATTATTTTAAGTGTTGACCGGGTTTGGGTAGTGGGTTGACCGGGTAATTAAAGCAGGCCGGGTCAAAATAAAAAGAATGGTGGGCTTTGTATCTTTTTGGGCTTGAGGGGTTTTGGGTTAAGGTTTAGTGGATCCGGTCTTGGTTATTAGTTTAGGATTAGTAAAATGGTTAAGTGTGTAAACTTAAAATCCTAGGGACCAATGTTGTAAATTCTGAGTTTACAAGGACCAAATCTGCCATTCCTCAAAAATATTGTTCAAGGGCCTTTCTTGATCATTATGAATTCTTGGAGGGCTCCTCATGTCATTTCTTTTAAAATATTCTCCCGGGGATTTAATCTGACAATTTCTGAAACTTGAGAACTGAAATCGCCAAATACTCAAACTTTGCTCAGGGACCTTTTATGAAACTTGATGAATCTCTGAGGTTGAATTTGACTTTTAAAGCTTGTACTTTGACCATTTGACTTTCCCGGCTCCGGCTTTTGACCTTTTTCCATTCTTGTGCTCGTTTTTGTCGGTTTTGTCTTGTTTTCGTTCATTTTTCACATATCCGTACCTGCACATACACAAATACAAAAACATGCATTCTCTTGGCAATTTTGGTTAGTATTTGGTATTTTTGGTCTGAAATAAAGCCTAAAAAGGATGAGTGATTAAGCACTCATCAAAAATCCCCCAGACTAAGGTATTGCCGTGCCCTCACGCAATGTCATCACCTCACGCTTAAAAGATAAATAATTTCAAAACCTCTCTTTACTGACGTTGTAAAGTATCAATGATGTTAAAAAGAGATAGTAAAATCATTTATTCTAAAAAACGCTCCGTTTTCCGATTTTTTCATAAATAACAACTACAACTACTATTTTTGTACTTTTTCATTTTTATATGTGACGGTTTGCTTTGACTTTCATTATCAATTCTTATCTGTTGATAATTTTCAGGGTCAACGAGTAGAAACACTTCTCACAGAGAAGAGACCATACGGATAAAAATCGTCATCCTTGATTTTTCACAAGCTCCCAAACTAAGCGTAAAATCGAGATCATTGTTTATCCAGAAGTTAGATGCTAACACTGCCCACAAAAGTTAATTGTGTATTACCTCTTGTCCCCAGGTCCTAAGTTTTTGTATCTAAAGATTTTAACTTGTGAGAAATGAATTGCTTCATATTTTCTCGTTTCGATATTTGTTAGTCCGATAGTGATACCTAAGTTAAAACGATAAGTAGTTATTCATTTTCTCTTAAGAACCACTGCAATAGAAATTCGGTCCACATCAAGGAATTTGGGGTACATACAATATCAAGGATGTAAGTTGCCGAGTACAATCACGTGCACCTCATGTGACTGATTACTAATCACTTATCACATGCACCTCACGCGCCAACAACTTATTGATACATATATAGCTCTTATTCGATACAACTTCAACTTTCACTTTTTTCATACTTTTGTTTTTTTTTTCTCTCATAACATCAAGGGAAGCTTATTGGGTAGCTCCAAAACCACATAGATAATCAACTTTTGATTTTTGATTTTTTCACTTTTTGCTCTTATTTTTGATGTTCCTTGATATGTACCCAACTTCTAAAGCAAAAATTCTCTTAAGAAAATAAAGAACTAAATATTATTCAAACCGAAATACCACTAATTAACCTAGAACATCTATTTATATATCTGTGACGTATCTGATGGGAACAAGGAGGCCACAAGTACCTCTCGTGGGTTTTTAAAATCCCAGTAATGCGATCCGTGTATAGCACGAAACTTCTAAATAAACTCTATCATTCCTCGATCTCCGCAAATTTAAAATCCCAAATAATGAGATCCGCGGATGCTTAGCCATAATCTTATGATTATTTTGGTTAAGGGAGACGAGCTAGGGCTCAACACGCCCGGTCAAGTTGGAACATTTATTTCTACTCTCGCCAGTAGGAAAGTCAAAACAAGGTGTCAAAACTTATTATTCATATCATACATATTTTTTCATTTTTTCATTTTTTTTTTCAGTTTTTTTTTTTTTTTTTTTTTTTTTTTGCATAATAAAGCGGTGACAAAAATTAAAATTTTTGGTGGAAAACGGAGTTGCGTAAGTTAAACAGCTCAGACGATGGTACAGGTCAAATCGAATCGAAGATTCACCCCCCCAGACTAAAGTGAAACATTGTCCTCAATGTTTTAAGGGTACGGGTAATTCTACGTAAAATCTAAGACCGTTTATTAAGTATGCCAAGAGATAAACGTTAGTCGATAAGATTTTGGATATGGTGAATTTCCGAAAGAGTAGCGAAGGATGAGACTCGAGTGGAGAGAATGACAAACCATGAGCACGAGAGTCCTCAAACTTCGGGGAAATTCCTGAACATTCATAAACAACAACGAAAACACGAGTTTGGAAAGGGTCGCCCCCCTCACGTCACGTTATTAGAAAATAGAAAATATAGAAAATGAAAATGGATAAGCATGGGGTGCCTCCCACGAAGCGCTTGTTTTTGTTCACCGAGTCACATGAGCTTGACTCGATCCCCGAATTTAATCGTCCTTGGGGAAAGTTTGGAGATCCGGGACAACCATGGGTGGTATGTCCCCTCCGAAGTAATGTTTAACACGATGACCATTCACCTTAAAATTGGGACCATTAGGTTGAGCAAGTTCAACGGTTCCATAAGGAAATACTTGGGTAATGGTGAATGGTCCAGACCAACGGGTTTTTAGTTTGCCCGAGAAAATCTTTAACCGAGAATTGAAAAGAAGGACTCGGTCACCTACATTGAAGACGCGATCTTTAATTTTAGTATCGTGAATCCTCTTTGTCTTCTCTTTGTAGATCAAAGAATTCTCATAGGCCTGATCACGAAGCTCGACTAATTCATTCAATTGAACTTTTCGGTGATCACCCGCGGTTTGAAGGTCAAAATTAGCATGTTTCAAGGCCCAGTAGGCCTTGTGCTCAAGTTCAAAGGGCAAATGGCAGGCCTTCCCGTAAACCAGCTTGTAAGGAGTGCACCCAATGGGTGTTTTGTAAGCTGTACGGAAGGCCCAAAGTGCATCATCTAACTTATCGGACCATGAAGCACGATGTTCACCTACGGTCCTTTCTAAAATACGTTTTAAGCCACGATTGGAAACCTCAACTTGACCACTCGTTTGTGGATGATATGCCGTAGAAAGACGATGTGTGACACCATCTTTGAGCATAACTTTAGCGAATTGGTCGTTACAAAAATGTGTCCCACAATCGCTTATAATAGCACGAGGTGCACCAAATCGGGCGAAGAGACTTTTGAGAAATTTCACTACAACTCGGGCGTCATTGGTGGGTAGCGCCTTCGCTTCGACCCATTTAGACAAGTAGTCGACGGCCACGAGTATATACTTGTTACCACGAGAAGACGGGAATGGACCCATGAAATCAATACCCCAGACGTCAAAAATTTCACAGACTTGGATAGCATTTTGAGGCATCTCGTCCTTCTGAGTAATTTTTCCTTGACGCTGGCAAGAATCACATGATTTAACCAACTCATGAGCATCCCGGTAAATCGTCGGCCAGTAAAAGCCGGAATCAAAAACTTTATTAGCGGTTAAGTTGGCACCATGATGTCCCCCCGTGGGTCCATTGTGGCATGCCATAAGAATGTCAGCGGCTTCCTTGTCGTGAACGCACCGCCGGATCACTTGATCCGCACATATCTTAAAAAAATAGGGGTCGTCCCAAAAATAATGCTTAACATCTTTGAAGAATTTTTTCTTCTGCTGGAACGACATCCCTTTCCGGATAAAATTCCCCGCATGGTAATTCGCAAAGTCGGCGAACCATGGGGTACTAGAATCACCATGTGATAAACTCCCCAGTGTCTCGAGAGGAAAAGCTTCGTTAATCTCCTTTTTCTCGAAAACACTTTGGTGGGGATTCTCTAAACGCGATAGGTGATCAGCAGCAAGGTTCTCAACTCCTTTTTTATCTCGAATTTCAACTTTGAATTCTTGAAGGAGGAGAACCCACCGCATCAAGCGTGGCTTAGCGTCTTGCTTTGCCATAAGGTACTTAAGAGCCGAATGATCCGTATACACTATGCATTTCTTCAAAAGCAAATAAGATCAAAACTTTTCAAAAGCGTAAATGACGGCTAACATTTCTTTCCGGTGAAATCGAATCATTAGCAAGAAAGGCCTCGATCTCTTCCAAGATGAAATCACTTCCCTCAAACGGAGTAAGGGAAGGGGAAGGATCGGAAATTATCGGTTCAGAAGAATGAGTGGGATTGCCACTCGAAGCATGTTCGATAAAACCAAGTAACTCTTGAGCGTACTCCTCCGTAACTTCATCGATAACGTCGATTCGGTTAACGGAATATTTGTCAAACTCGGAGGAGTACCTCGCGGTTTGATCCAAGTTAAAAGTTACGGCTTCGGTACCAACACGTAGGGTAATTTCTTCATCGAAAACATCAATCAAAGCACGGCTAGTCCTTAAGAAACCTCTTCCGAGAATGAGAGGTACCCGTGGATCGGCATCGAAATCAACTATGACAAAATCGGCAGGGAAATGAAATTTCCCAACATTAACAAAGACATCCTCGGCTATTCCCATCGGGCGGGAAGTAGATCGGTCGGCAAGCTCGAGGGTCATACAAGTCGGAGTCAAATTGGGCAAAGACAACTTTTTCCAAATGGATAACGGCATTAGGTTAATGCTAGCACCAAGATCGGCCAAGGCGAAGCATTGAACCATCCCAGGAAAATTACACGGAATGAGAAATCGACCGGGGTCTTCAAGCTTTTCGGGGAGCTTTTTGAGGATAACCGCCGAACAATTCTCATTCATCTGGGTTCGAGATTTTTCAAACAATTTCTCTTTGTTATTCAAAAGACCTTTTAGCATTGAAGCAAATTTAGGCATCAAAAGTATAGCATCCGCGAGAGTTATGTCAAAATGTAGCTCTTGAAAAACTTGGTAAAACTTTTCCATCTGAATTTTATCTTTCTCACGGTGCTTTTGTTCGTTTAAGCGTGACGGATAAGGCAAATTAACTTTCACAGGACTTTCAGTTTCATTAACAACTTTATCTTTTCCTTTAGACGTCGGGACCACCGGAGGTTGGATGTTCTTGGTCCTTCCATTATTACTAGGAATTTCCATATCCGTTGTCGCCTCGGTTTCACGGACGACTACCTTGGGAGACGAAGAAGAAGAAGGGGTAGTCGGAGCCGTTGGTCCATTGATTACAATACCACTCCTAGTCGTGATCGCCTTAGCATCGCCCCTCGGGTTAGCGATCGTGTTGCTTGGAAGATTACCTGAGCCCGAGGGTCGATCATTTAAAGACTTCTTCAATTCGGACATTTGATTGATTAACATTTTATTCATTTCCTCTTGACTTTTCATAAACTGCTTGAGTAAATCATCCGAAGAAGACTGATTCACAACTGGATTTTGAAAATTTTGACCACGATTGTTGTTATTGAAACATTGATTCTGAAAATTTTGATTTCCATGATTATAATTCCCATGATTAACATTTTGAAAATTTCCATGAAAATTCCCTTGATTCGGGCCTTGATTATAATTTCCCCGATTTTGATTTTGAAAACCATGATTTTGATTCTGAAAACCATTGTTCATCCGATTTTGATTAGTATTGTGATTAAATTGATGATTTCGGTTTTGCACATTTTGATTAACTTGATTGACTTGATTAACTGGATTGACTTGATTCGGTTGATTGAAACCGGGTGGTCCAACATAATGGTTCGAACGGTAGCTAAGAAGATTTCGGTCACCCTGTGGTTGGTATCCGTTACCGCCCATATTGTAGGTTCCCGAAGTAGCATACACATTCTCGTGAGTGTAGCCACCGGTGGCTGGGCACTCAAAATACGAATGAGGACCACCACAAGTCTCACAAACATTGTTGACCATATTGACTTGATGGTTCTTGACTTGATTTTGATTCTGAGACGTTTGGTGCATTCTTAAAACAGCAGTCGACAAATCATCGAGTTTCTTAGTAATTGCGGCTATTTCAGAATTAGACGTAGAAGAATTGTGAGCAACGGTTGTTCTTGACTCATTCCTCTCGGCAGAGGAATCCCAGTAATTGTAATGAGCAGTCATGTTCTCAATAAGTTCGTAGCAATCTTCAGGACGTCGTTTCATAAAAGTTCCACCCGCAGCTGCATTGATCGTGTCCCGATGTCGCAAAGTCAAACCATTGTAAAACGTATCAATTATCGTAACAAGAAGCATGTTATGGTTTGGACACCGATCAATAGCAAGCTTATAACGTTCCCAAGCTTCGAATAAAGATTCGTCGGGAAGCTGACGGAAATTGCTAATATCGTTTCGAAGTTTCGTCACCATCGATGGTGGAAAATATTTCGCCAAGAACTTCGATACCATTTCTTCGAAGGTATGAATCGAGTTCTTGGGAAGACGATCAAACCAAGCTGTGGCATGATGCGTCAAAGAATAGGGGAAGAGAGAAAGACGAAGGGCGTCATCGGAGACCCCATGTTGTTTCATACTTTGGGTGACGGTTAAAAATTTGTCGAGATGCTTGTTAGCATCGTCACCCGGTAATCCGTGAAATTGGCATGAATTTTGGACTTGTTGAATCATATGGTGCTTAAGTCCAAAATCCGTAGCCTCAATATTAAGAGGGGCAATCGGACCGCCTCTACCGTGCATTGTCGGTTGACACAGCTCCTCCATCGTTCGGAGATCGGGAGCTGGTGCATTTTGAACAACACCCACCGGAGGGTGTTGATTGTTGTGGTTGTTTTGTTCCATTTCTGTAATGTTAGGGAAACGAACTTTGTGTGTGTGACGTATCAAACTCTCGGGGTTCGATAATGGAGAAATAAGACGTTTAGAAGATGAACGGGTGTTCATACACCACAAAAACTCAAATTTTGAAAAATAAAAGGAAAATCAAATTTGAAAAGGAAAATCTTTTTGTATTTTTGTTTTTATAAAGCAAAATTTAAAAACTTAAACTTTTGTTTTTCTTTTTCAAACGTTACGTTAATCGTAAACCGTTTCCCTTAATCTACTCGCGACGGAACGGGAGAGAAGAATGGATCTCTCTTCAGCTTGCAATTTAATGTCAAAGCTATCCGTATTTTCCGCTTATTCGGTTGTAGAATTAAAGTAATCCGATTAGCAACTAATTTCATGCGTAGTTATATTGGGAGACTTATTTGGTTTACAACGCCCTTTCTTTCGATCGAGTCGAGGCTGTAACTTTATTATTTTTTTTTGGTATTTTTGTGAAAACACTTTAGGAAAAGTGTTTTTGATTTTTCGATATTTATATAATATATACAAAATAGAGGAAGGTTTATCAAAACACAGTTTTTCAAAAACGAATATTCAAAAATTCACTTCAACCTTCCCCGGCAGCGGCGCCAAAATTGATTCGTGAAAAATACAATATCAATATTATAGTATAGATATAAGCTCAAGAGATCCGCAAAGAAATACGGATAACCCGAGGTCGTATTCCATGTGAAGGGTGAATGGAATTCCGAATTTCCGATTCGGAAAACGTGTCGTGAAAAGTGGTAAAAAGTGATGTGAATGAGATTACACTAATGAAATAGTAAATGAAGCACAAATAATCAACTAAACATGTAAATCAAGTAAGGCAACTAGAAACGTAACGTAGAATCGAAAACGTAAGCTAAAACGGAAAATAAACGTTATCGAACGAAATAAAACGCGACTTTTAAGCTATGCTACTCCTATGGACTTGGAAATAATTTTCAAAAATTAAAAATGATAAAAGAAAATTTTGAGAAAAAGAAAAATATTTTTTTGACTTTTTATTGATTTATTATGAATTTAAAACTAATTTAACTAATTAAAAATTAAAAGAAAATGAAAATAAAGTGAGAAAAATGCAAAATAAATTTCTAAATTTCTAAAATAACTATAAATAATTTTCTAATATTTTTTTAGATTTTTTTGGGGTTTTTCTGATTTTTTTGTATTTTTTAGTAATTAAAAAGTAATTAAAAATGATTAAAAATGAAAATTAAATATAAAAAATAGCAAATAAGCTCAGAAAAATATGAAAATTTCAGCGAAATTCTAAAATAATGTTTAAAAGCTAGGAAAAATAGAAAAATTGAAAAATAAGCACTGGAAGTGCTGATTAGACCCAAACTGCTTATTGAAAAGTGCTTATTTATAAGCAAAACTTAACCAATCTGACCAAAACTTTTACCAACTGATTTTTGAACTTGTTTAAGCTTAATGAAACAGTTGTGAGGCCAATAGATGCACAGAAACACAAATGAGGAACAATTTAAGTACAATAAGCCAAGTAGAATAAGCAAAAAGCTGATACAATATAAGCTGATCGCACAAGTCAACTGAGAACAACTACTATGGGTACAAGTGATCTCAGATAACCCACAAAACTTCAAGTATGATCAAGCAAAGGCACTTGCAGCCCTATAACTAAATGACAGATCTAGGATACAAAGTGACCAACTGAATAAGCTATTAAGGTGAGCAAATAAGCTGAGACAAGCAAACTTAATGGTCCAAACTATCTACTACTCAGCTGAGAACACAAATACTCAAACAAATCAGATTCTAGAGCCAATTAACTCCCCTAAAAGTAGCCTAGAAGTATGGTTAAAAACTGAGGAGCAGGGCAGATTTTTCTCAACCAGTCAGATTCCAACAGCTTATATAATAAGCTAATGAATTCCAAATAGCAATTTTCTTTTTGATTTTACTTCACCAACTGCCAAAGGTTAGGAAACAACAATCCAAAAGTATTTCCAAATAATATTGAATTCTACAAATGATTTCAAAGTATGGAGCAAAAACTGAGTATCAACCAATTTGACTTTTAGATTTTAAAGAAACTTTGACTAAAATGAAATTAGATCCAATCTTTCTGCTAAATAATGCTATAATATTCTATTATAAAACTAATTTAAACTAAATTATTCTAATATGAACTACTTAAATGATTCTACTACTCAAATAAGCTAACAGTTGTGTTACTAATGATGAACCAAAGTTAATTTTTTTACTTTTGCTATAAGACCTACTGTTTTGATGACTTACTTAACCTATTTGCAGCCTAAATGAGATGATTAAACCAAGTTCTACCTCTAAAACATCAATAACCTAAGCAAACCACATTGTTCCAAACACCCCTGATGAGTCTGTTACTACTAAAGATCACCACAGATACACTCAAAAGCAATCCAAACCTTAACCTATGAACTCACAATGATTCAAAACCTTTAGACCAATTCAGAAAAACAGAACTCAGATGCAATACTCAAGCAGAAAAACACAACTCAGATCCACAGAAGTACTTACAACACAGATGCAATATAAATGAGATATCAAACTACAAATTAATCAATAAACAACCAAACAGATTAATCAAACTATTACCACTCACTTATAATCAGAATTGAACAAACAGATAAGCACAGATCTAGACTACTGATTATACTATTGATGCAAAAATTAAGACGTAAAATGAAATAAGAACTTACAAACCCCCTCAGCCAAACAGAGGGGGACTCCCACACAGCCTGTCTTTTGACAGGCCAAAAAGCTCCTTATTGGCTGCCTTAATCTCCAAAATAAGCTTAGCTTATCACCAATAAGCTATGTTGACCAGAGTTGACTATTTGAACTAATGAGAGAAATGAGTATTTGGTGCCAAAGTGAGCTTCACAAAAGCTATAAGGAGCTTATATGAAACTGTATAACAACTAAAAAGCTTATTGAAGCTTGTTTTTATAACTACTTTGTATTTTTTTATTTTTTTAGTATTTTCTGATTTTTTTTTATTTTTTTTTTCTTTTTATATAAACTGTAAATAACAATAAGTAGATAAAGCTGAAAAGTATTACTGAATTTAAAAGCAATAATGAAAGAGAAACAATAAGCTAAAAACAGATAAATTGTAATAAGCTGTAAATAAGAGAAGCTAGAATTAAGACTAATAAAAATAAAACTGAAATAAACTTTTCATTAATAAAAGAGATTCAATACAAAGTAAATTTAACAGCATAACAATACATAAAAAGGCACACTAACTACTGTGATAGAGGGGGTATTTATAGCTACTGAGGGATGAGGTCTTGGATGTCCAGCTCACCAATCCGTGTGAGGGTGTGCTTGTTTGAGTCCCTTGATAGCCATTAGATCATGTTCTAGATGCATCCAATCATTTACGACCCTTGGATTGCGTGCCCTGATGTGATGTATCCTCCGTGTGATAGCTCATTGGCCCACGTGTGTGCCTCTGCCATCACTCCTGACATTCCCTGACCTTCTAGAAACTTAATCATTGGGTAATTATTATTTATTGTGGGGTAATTGAGACGTGGTGATTCTAGGGTTCTTTGTTCTACAGTAAATCTGGGTAAGTTAATAGAATTGGGGGGCGGGAGTGGTTTTGGGAAGTTTTTATTATTTTAAGTGTTGACCGGGTTTGGGTAGTGGGTTGACCGGGTAATTAAAGCAGGCCGGGTCAAAATAAAAAGAATGGTGGGCTTTGTATCTTTTTGGGCTTGAGGGGTTTTGGGTTAAGGTTTAGTGGATCCGGTCTTGGTTATTAGTTTAGGATTAGTAAAATGGTTAAGTGTGTAAACTTAAAATCCTAGGGACCAATGTTGTAAATTCTGAGTTTACAAGGACCAAATCTGCCATTCCTCACAAATATTGTTCAAGGGCCTTTCTTGATCATTATGAATTCTTGGAGGGCTCCTCATGTCATTTCTTTTAAAATATTCTCCCGGGGATTTAATCTGACAATTTCTGAAACGTGAGAACTGAAATCGCCAAATACTCAAACTTTGCTCAGGGACCTTTTATGAAACTTGATGAATCTCTGAGGTTGAATTTGACTTTCAAAGCTTGTACTTTGACCATTTGACTTTCCCGGCTCCGGCTTTTGACCTTTTTCCATTCTCGTGCTCGTTTTTGTCGGTTTTGTCTTGTTTTCGTTCATTTTTCACATATCCGTACCTGCACATACACAAATACAAAAACATGCATTCTCTTGGCAATTTTGGTTAGTATTTGGTATTTTTGGTCTGAAATAAAGCCTAAAAAGGATGAGTGATTAAGCACTCATCAACCCGTTTACGCCTATTCCAATTCTCTCTACGGGATCAAGCTAGTCAATGGCTTGAGCATTTACCCGCGGGATCCATCACCACATGGGATGATCTCACCACTCGTTTCCTTGCTCAATTTTTCCCACCGGGGAGAACAACTAAGCTTAGAAATGACATCTTGATGTTCCAACAATGTCAAAATGAATCTCTTTATGAAGCATGGACTCGTTTCAAGGACTTACTCCAAAAAGTCCCTCATCATGGCATAGATCTTTGGCTCCAAGTCCAAATTTTTTATGACCATATCGACATCTCCACGAGGCGAGCCATTGACCAATCGGCCGGTGGTAAGCTACGTGATCTTAGTGCGGAACAATCGTGGGAACTCATAGAAGATCTTGCTCTCTATGACAACGAAAGTTGGAATGATCCCCGTGATTTGAACAAAACGGTCAAGGCAATATCTTTGCCTTCGAACAATTCTAGCACTCCCGACCGTAGGATCATGGAACTTGAGGACCAAGTTAAGTTTCTCATGAAATCTTACGAAGCTCCTAAGCCTTCAAGCCAAGTTAACAAAATCACTTCTTCATGCGAATTATGTAGTGGTCCCCACGACACTCGTGATTGTGTGGAACTCCCCGGAACAGCTTTTGCGGACTACGCATCCACGCGTACCGACGAAGCGGGAGATAAGTGGTACACTTTCAAGCCCGAGCCAAACACTTACGGTGATTCATACAACCCCTCATGGAAAAATCACCCAAACCTTAGGTGGAAACAAAATCAACCCAATTCGTCCAACCCACCAAATCGTTACCAACCAAACGGTCCACCATCCAACCGTACTTTCAACAACAATCCTTCTAACAACTATGGTAGTACCAACAATCTTGAAGGATTGATGTCAAAGTTCATGGCATCTCAAGAAGCTCGCATAGCTAGGTTCGAAACCGAATTCAACCAACAACAAACGGAGATGACCAACAAGATTGACAACTTGTTGAAAGCCCTCAACAACCAAGAGTTAATCACACCTATGAAGGACACTAGGGACACCAATAGTGGAATCCAAATTAAGGACCCCGCATCATCCAAACATGTCCACTTTGTCAATGTTGTGACCATTAAGCCGATAGATAAGGAGATAGAGAGGAGTGACAAGGCTGAAGTTAGAGTAGAAGCCAAGATTAAGGATGAGAGTAGGGAAGTTGAGGTTAACAAGGAAGAGGAATTAGAGGAGGTAGAGCCTATAGAAAAATACTTTGATAAGTTGCCCACCGAGGAAGAACGGGAGTACCATAAGGATTTATTCGATAGTCCCGAGAGACCATATGTCTTCGGCACACCCCTTATCAAAATGGGAGACCCCTCTAACATTAACATCCCATGCAATATCGGACACATGCATATATGGAAAGCTTACATCGACCCTAGATCCCCCATTAACATCATGACTAGGACTTATTACAATTGGGTGATGAAGAAGCAACTTGATTTTAGGATGATGCCCGGTAAGAATCTGATAAGTAATTTTGCAGGAAGAGTGAAGGGACTGCATGTGATTATTGGGAATCTCACCTATGAGATCGATTTTATGATAGTGGAAGACATTCGTCCGGTGATAGATGCTTGCCTAAGCCAAGTAATATTCGGAAAACCATTTGTTGAGGCCACTAGGATGAGTTATGACCCGACTTTAGGGATAGTTAGATTTAAGGAAGAGAATGATGAGGTTGCCTATCAAATGCCCCACAAGATTGAGCAATACCGCCTTCTCTCCAATTTCGAAAAGGAACACAAGCAAGCAGCTTATTATAGGAATGAGGAGGATAGACGTAGAGGAGTAGAGTATGTAAAGAATAGAATGCTTGGTTTCTACAAGGAATGCTTGCAACTAGGTCCGGAATACAAAACTGGTTTAGAGGACGACCTAGAGAGTGGAACCAATGATGAAGTCACGTAGTAACCCATGACCTTGAGTCTAGCTACAAGACTTGTAAATAAAGAAAAGCGCTTCTTGGGAGGCAACCCATTTTTGTGTGATTTTAATTGTTTGTTTGTTATTTGCTTCCGTATGCATGCTTAATTTTTATTGTTGGTAGATCATGTTTCTAAACTAAAATGTGGAAATACTTTACTTTGTTGTTTTGGCCTAGTCTTAACTCCACCTAAAGGTATTTTTGCAAAAGATAAGTGTAAGGGGAAACCCCAAATATGTTTTTAAGAAACAAACCGATCATGATTCTCCACAATATTAAATGAACATGTATATTCGTATTTGTTAGAGTCAAATGCTTGTATTGAGTCATAATGAAGTTTTGCAGGATTTTCCAGGAAGTAGGACCAAGTTTTTCCAGAAATTTTCCGGAAACTTAACATAAGAATTTCTGCAGGTCAATTCTAACGGCGTCAGGGGTTTACTCTTGACGGCGTCAGGAGTTAAAATCTGGAAATTTTACCGGTTTTGTTTTTCTAACGGAGTCTTATGGTTTTTGTGAATTATTAAGTTTTATAATCTCCAGGAGATCTGCAAACTTCATTCCAAAAGCATTATATCTTATCTTGTTTTCTAGGATTTAGAAACTTATATAGGATGTCGCCGATTTTACGCGAGGTTGTCTTGTCTATTTTATCAGGTTTTACAGGTTATGTATGACAAGAAGATGATTTATATTCTGGAAGGGAAGCTTTGATTGTTCATTTTCTTGGAGGAAGATTTAACCTGGCCATCCTATTATCCATACCGAGCGAATCAGGGGAGTATTTGATTTCATTCTCTTTACTTTTTCACTTTTACATTCTTTACTTGAACATTGGGGACAATGTTCATCTTAAGTGTAAGGGGAGGGTAAAAAGATGATACCTTACATATACACTTTCGCTTGAGTTTGTTTTGTTTAATGGTAGATGTGTAATAAAACTATGAGAAATACTTGTTAGTGCAATTTTAGCGCCAAATTTAAATTTTTTTACAACATTTAGGAGTGAAACTTTAGCCATAGCAAGCGTCTCATGGATAGGAGATTGTATGACTAGCACATAACCGTATATTCAGAAAAAATTTCCACCCAAAAATGTGAGGTTCGCCTTTAGATTTGATAGGAAAAGCATTCATTATTAGTGCTTATGAGTGTACCGGTAGCATTTAGATTCTAGAACTTGCGTTAGTGATGCATCCCGAGACCGCTAGTGAGACTACATTCGTGTGGTAGGATTTACTACATGATAAGAGGCATTAGGATTACCCTTGTGTTAAACCCGTATTATAATTACTTGACCATTTAAGTCATATTACTTGACTAGTTAAGTCAACTAATTTTTCCCACACCTTAGCGTTGTACTCATTTTTAGTACACGAAACCCCTAGTACACCCCTCCGAGCCTATCTTTTCGTTTCTAACTTTAAGCATCTTACTTAAAGGAAGAATTTGTTACACCCCACTTAAATGTACAACCAAATCACCTTAGCCTTCCGTGTATGCGCTCATTTTTAGTGCATTATTGTTATTTGTTAAACCCTAAGTTAACTTTCTAATTGATTACATGGTTGCTAAGTCGAGTCATATCCTTGTACATATTGTTTTGGGACGATTGGGACTAATGGGTAAAGTACTTATTTTATGGAGTAATGGGGAAGAACATCACTTATTACCCCCATATGTACGTTAATCTTAAAAGTGCTCCAAGTGTTTTAATTTTCTTAATTCGAGTCATTAGATTAGTTTAATGTAAAGTATGTAAAGATTCAAGTGTAAGGGGAATGTTTATCCCCTATGATGTATTATTTCGGATGGTAGGGTAAGAGTGTATGCAAAAAAAAAAAAAAAAAAAAAAAAAAAAAAAAAAAAAAACCGAAAAAAAAATCAAGAAAAAAAAAAGAAAAAAAAAATAGAAAAAGGAAAAAGAGAAAAAACATACGGACTACCATCCCGTTTCATTCTATGTTCATTTTATGTTTTTGTTATTTTTCATTTATTAGCTTAAGTCGAGTCTAGTCTTGGCTTAGCAACGCCATATTGTACATGTAATTAACCAAGATTGTTAACTCGCCACCAGTAAAACTTCCTTTATCCAACAAAACCGTGTATTTCATATCCCTACACCTAACGTTACAACCCTTTAAAAGACCTCTTTGATAGTTTATCCTAGGTGCTTACGCCATGTGGTGGAGGTTTGATCCTTTCCCAAGCCTATGGTAATCTATTTTGCTATGACAGGTAGTGAGAGATATCTTCCGTTTCCATATTGTAATTTACACTTTATTACACCCGAGAGATGTGAGTATCTAAACACTATTTGTAAGGTGCTTGTGTATGACCTCCGTGCTTGTCTATTGGTCTTTAGTGGAACGATTATTTGTTGTAATTACTTTTATATTAGTGTTAAATGACCCCTAACTTGTATTTTGACTAGAATAAAAGCGCATTTGCTTGAGGAGAAGCAAATCTCAAGCGTAAGGGTATATGATGAGGCGAAAAATGATCCGTTTTTACGGGGTCATTTAAGCTCGAATTCGAATTTATTTGATCAAATATTGCCCTAAATCGTTCCTTTTGTGATTTTAGGTACTTTGGGAGTGAAATCTGGAAAAGGAAGCAATTCGGACATTTTTGGAGCATAAAAGTGAAGAAAACGCCAAAGTCTTAATTTTCCATGCTGGGAACAGTGCATGACGGCGTCAAGAAGAGTTCCCTGACGGCGTCAAGAGTAAAATTCCATGACGACCCAGAAGAGTTTTGACGGCGTCATGAAGGTAGGGCGTCAAGAGTAAAAGTCATGACGGCCTGGAAATGTTTTGTTCTTGACGGCGTCAGATGTAGATCTAGGCAGTCCGAGGATTGTTTTGGCAGTGAGGTGACGGCGTCACCTATTTGGTCTTGACGCCGTCAGACCCCTTTTCTATATATAGTTTTCTAGTTTTTCACATTAAAGAGAGAAGTTTTGGGAGAAACCCTAAGTACGATTTTGGTGTAACTTTACAGGTTTTTCAAGGGTTCCAACCCCTTGATACCTTGCATGATTAATCAAGATAAGTGTTCTTCTAATTCAATCAATATGTCTATGTGTTGGTTGTCTATATCATGTTCTTGTCTTAATTCCATCATGCTAGGCTAGATCTATCTTGTGTTTGCTTAGATCTAATGAAACCTAGATATTGATTATGTGTTGATTACTTGTTTATTCTTGTCTTGGATGAATGATTTATATGTTAGGCTTAAGAAAACTGGCAGATCTCCAGTTGGTAACATGCTTGAACGTCTTAAGAAACATGAACCAACGCGCACTAGGTCTTTATTGGTTGTATTTAATGCATGAGCCACTGTTTACAATCCCTATAGTTGTGCTGGGCATGGTGTAGGAGGAAATAAGAGCTTATAGAATTGGGGAGTTATGTGTGCCACCCCATGAATGGTATTAAGGAATACGATCCGTCATCCATGCAATTATAACAAGTAATTAACGTGTAAAAGATACCTAGGGAGTAGTGAAATCTAAGTAAACACATTTTCTCCAATTACTGCTCACAACCTTAGTATAAATTAGTTTATTTTCATTTCTAGTATTTTATTTTGATTGCATCTTAGTATTGGGTTAGTTGAATAGCAACTAATTCCGCCCAAATCCTTCAAACCCGAGATTTTAATTTGCTTTCCATAAAATATAAAAACACAAAAAATAATCATCCCTTACCTTTAGAACTAGTATTTAGGTTTTCTAATCCTAGCGACACTATTCCTAAGCTGAACGATCAATCCCCCGGTACTTGTCACTATACTATACTACAACGATCAGGTACACTGCCTGGTGGGGGTTGTAAGCTTCTCGAGATCCCTCGAGAGGTAAAGCCTGTTGCGATTCCCACGCATCAATAAAACACATTCCTGGGATATTTTCACTATTTTGATTCAATATTGAGTGTTTTTAGATGTTTTGGCAGCTCAGAAAAGGTAAAAATGATGAGTATTTACACACTCATCAATCCCCCACACTAAAACATTACTAGTCCCTAGCAATCTTTTGAGAAAAACTTGATGGATTTGAAAAACTCTTTACCAAAAGCCATCACTTCTGGAGTAGCCAGATGTATCGATTCAAGTAAGAACTATGGTCCACCTGATAACCATGTGATTTTGAGCAAACCACCAGCTGTCAACGGATTTGATTAGTCTTTACCGAAAGTCATTTGCTTCTGGACTAGCCAACTCTTGATGGACTAAGTCAACATCTTGGTGAGCTGATTACCAATTATGGTTTTTCCACGGCCTTTACCACAAGCCATAATCTTGCGGGCTAGCCAACTCATTCACTTTATGGGATATGGCGAGTTGATTTACCATACAATTTTGGGCAAATTGAAAGCCATCAATGGGTTTGAGATATCTTTACCAAGAGCCGTTTGCTCCTGGATTAGCCAATCCTTTTGTCATTTAGACATGGCGGACTGATTACCACAAAAATTTTGAAATAAAGTGAAAAATTTTTGAAAAAATTTAGGCCAAAATGGGGGTACTTAGAAAGTATTTTGTGATAAAATTCGCAAGAATTCCCCCCCCCCCCCCCACTAGAATTGAATATTTTCCTCAATATTCAAAGTCCCGGCTATTATGCCGATTCTCTGAACGGAAAAAGCTAATATTCGAAACTAACTGTGGAAATATCGATTTTATTTTTCACTTTATTTATATGTACATATAAACATTTTCATTCATTTTTTTTTTGAGACTTATATACATATTTACTTTTCAAAAGGTGGGGGACAGCCACTCCCCCACACTAGAGTGGTAGAAAGTAGAAAGAAGTCAGAGATATGGGTGAAAACCCATATTTTGCTAATTTTTGTTCACCGAGTCACTAGCTTGACTCGATCCCCGAATTCATTGGTCCATGGGGAAAGTTTGGAGATCTGGGACAACCATGGATGGTATGTCCTCTCCAAAATAGTGTTTCAAACGATGACCATTCACTTTGAAGTTGGGACCTTCGGGTTAAGATAACTCAATAGTCCCGTATGGATATACTTTTGCAACAGTGAATGGTCCAGTCCATCGGGTTTTTAATTTCCCCGAGAAGATCTTTAACCTTGAATTGAAAAGAAGGACTCTGTCACCGACGTTGAAAACGCGGTTCTTAATTTTGGAGTCGTGAATCTTCTTTGTCTTTTCTTTGTAGATCAAAGAGTTCTCGTAGGCTTGATCACGAAGTTCGTTTAATTCATTGAGTTGAACCTTACGGTGATCACCCGCTTTATGAAGATCATAGTTTGCATGTTTCAAGGCCAAGTAGGCTTTGTGCTCGAGCTCGATCGGTAAATGACACGCCTTCCCGTATACAAGCTTGTAGGGAGTACACCCGATGGGTGTTTTGTAAGTTGTACGGAAGGCCCAGAGTGCATCATCTAGTTTATCCTACCAGGAAGCACGGTTTTCACCTACGGTCCTCTCAAGAATCCGTTTAATACCACGGTTTGAAACCTCCACCTGCCCACTTGTTTGTGGGTGATACGCGGTAGAAAGACGATGAGTAACACCATACTTAAGCATGACTTTTGCGAATTGATCATTGCAAAAGTGTGTACCGCGATCACTGATGATGGCACGGGGAGTTCCAAAACGAGCAAAGAGGGATTTCAAAAATTTCACGACAACTCGGGCATCGTTAGTGGGTAAGGCCTTTGCCTCAACCCATTTTGACAAATAGTCAACAGCCACGAGAATGTATTTGTTTCCACGAGAAGATGGGAATGGCCCCATAAAATCAATGCCCCAGACGTCAAAGATTTCACAAACTTGAATGGCATTTTGTGGCATTTCGTTCTTTTGTGAAATATTCCCGTGACGCTGACAAGCATCACAAGCTTTGACTAACTCGTGGGCATCCTTATAGATCGTGGGCCAATATAAACCGGAATCAAACACCTTTTTGGGGGTGTAGTTAGGACTATGATGGCCCCCGGTGGGTCCAGCATGGCAAGCCTTGATAATATCAGCGGCTTCCTGTCCGTATACACATCGCCTGATGACTTGATCGGCACAGATTTTGAAGAGATAGGGGTCGTCCCAGAAGTAATGTTTAACATCTTTGAAGAATTTGTTCTTCTGTTGGGACGTCATCCCCTTTACGATGAAGTTACCCGCATGGTAATTTGCAAAATCGGCAAACCATGGGGTAGTAGAGTCACCACGAAAAGCAACCGCATTGAGTGTCTCGAGAGGAAATGTTTCATTTATTTCCTGTTTCTCGGACACATCCTGGTGAAGGTTTTCTAATCGTGAGAGATGATCAGCAGCAAGGTTTTCGGCTCCTTTTTTATCACGGATAATGATATCAAATTCTTGGAGGAGGAGAACCCAACGGAGTAGCCTCGGCTTTGCATCTTGCTTTGAAAATAGGTACTTCAAAGCCGAGTGATCCGTATACACTACGCATTTAGTTAGGATTAAGTATGGCCGGAATTTTTCAAAGGCATACACCACAGCTAGTAGTTCTTTTTCAGTGGTTGTGTAATGACTTTGAGCCTCGGTCATAGTTTTGCTTGCGTAGTGTATAGGCTGAAAGTATTTTGCTTTTCGTTGCCCTAAGACCGCACCTATGGCAAAATCACTAGCATCGCACATAAGCTCAAAAGGTAGGTCCCAATCGGGGGCAACAAGAATCGGTGCCTCAATAAGCTTTTTCTTTAATGTTTCAAAAGCTTCGATGCACTCAGGAGAGAAGATGAAAGGAGCATCCTTCTTGAGGAGATGGGTCATAGGCCGGGCAATCTTAGAGAAATCTTGAATAAACCTACGGTAGAAGCCGGCATGACCCAAAAAGCTCCTGACACCTTTAAGGGTGGTGGGATGAGGTAATTTAGCAATGACATCGATTTTGGCTTTGTCAACCTCAATCCCGTTTTTTGAAATTTTATGGCCGAGGACAATGCCCTCTTTAACCATAAAATGGCTCTTCTCCCAGTTGAGACTTAAATTCATTTCTTTGCAACGTTTAAGCATCTGTTCCAAGTGGGAGAGACAAGACTGGAATGAATCCCCGATGACTGAAAAGTCATCCATAAATACCTCCATGGTTTTCCCGATCATGTCGGAAAAGATAGACATCATGCACCTTTGGAATGTGCCTGGTGCATTACATAAGCCGAAAGGCATACGTCTGTAAGCAAAAGTTCCGTAGGGGCATGTGAAGGTAGTTTTCTCTTGATCCTGAGGATCAATGGGGATTTGGAAGTAACCCGAGAAACCATCGAGGAAGCAGTAGTATTCATTCCCCGCTAGTCTTTCGAGCATCTGGTCCATAAAAGGCTGAGGAAAATGGTCTTTACGGGTGGCTTCATTCAACTTACGATAGTCAATACATACTCGCCAACCCGTGACCAAACGAGTTGGAATCAACTCGTTTTCCTCATTGGTGACAACGGTTATGCCACCCTTTTTAGGAACACAATGAATTGGGCTAACCCAAGGACTGTCAGATATAGGGAAAATCAATCCCGCATCAACAAGTTTTAGAACCTCTTGTTTGATAACTTCGTGGATTTTGGGATTTACCCTTCTCTGTTGTTGCACTGCTGGCTTAAAGTCATCCTCCATTAAGATTTTGTGTGTACAAAAGTCCGGGCTTACGCCCTTAATGTCGGAGAGTTTCCAAGCAATTGCTTGCTTGTTTGCCTTAAGAACCTTTAGGAGTGCAGCCTTTTCCTCATCTTATATTATCACCTTCCAGAAATGCATATTCTAGATGAGGAGGCAAGTCCTTGAGCTCAACCTCAGGAAAGTCTTCAGTTATTTCAACATTTTTGACTTCCTCTTTATGAAGTATTTTTGGAGACGGAGAGGGTGAAGGATCGTCATTTAACAATAATTCAAGAAGAAGAATGTCCCCCTCCGGATCAAGATAGTTTTCATCAACCCCATGAGGGATTGAACTATCCTGAGCAAGAAAAGCCTCGACCTCTTCCAGAAGGAAGTCACTTCCCTCAAACGGAGTGAGAGAAGGGGAAGAGTCGGATATGATAGGTTCAGTAGAAAGAGTGGTACTGCCACTTGCTGAGAAACCAAGGACTTCTTGAGAATACTCCTCAGACACAACATCGATGATTTCAATTCGGTTAACCATTTCAGCATCATAGTTGGAGGAGTATCTTGAAGTATGATCAAGATTGAATGTGATGGCTTCACCACCAACACGTAGAGTGATTTCTTCTTCGAATATATCGATTAGAGCACGACCCGTTCTTAAGAATCCCCTCCCGAGAATGAGAGGAACTCTTGGGTCAGCATCGAAATCAACAATCATGAAATCTGCTGGAAAATGGAACTTTCCTACTTTCACGAAGATATCTTCGGCAATGCCGAGAGGACGAGATATAGTACGGTCTGCAAGCTCGAGAGTCATGCAGGTAGGAGTGAGAGCAGGAAGAGAGAGTCTTTTCCAGACTGTGTAAGGCATAAGGTTAATGCTTGCACCAAGATCGGCCAAGGCAAAGCATTCAACCATCCCAGGGAAAATACAAAGAATGAGAAATTTCCTGGGATCTCCAAGCTTTTCAGGAAGCTTTTTCAAGAGCACTGCTGAGCAATGCTCGTTAAGTGGAGTTTTTGCCATCTCACAGAGTTTTTATTTGTTGCTTATCAGATTTTTGATTGTTAAAGCAAATTTAGGCATGAGAAGAAGAGCATCCGCGAAGCTAATATCGAAATGTAACTCTTGTTTGATAAAAATTTTCCATCTGATGATTAGCTCTTTCGCGGTTCTTTTGATCATTCAATCGTGAAGGATATGGAATTGAAGGCTTAGGATCATTCTTTGGAATTTCATCAGAACTTTCAGGAGGATCAAATACAACTTTTGACTTATGAGTCGGGACCGGGACAACTTGAGGGTGGACGTTGTTGGCACCTCCGTTATTAGTAGGAAGTGCCGTGTCCGTGGTAACCTTAGGTTCACTTTTCGCTACCTTAGTAGGAGGAGAAGAAGAGGTAGAGGGAATCGTGGGTCCATTGTATGATACCCCACTTCGGGTAGTGATCGCTTTGACATCGCCCCTCGGGTTAGCGATCGTGTTGCTCGGTAGTGTACCCGGGCCCGAGGGTCGATCATTTAAAGACTTCTGAAGCTCAGAGATCTTGCTGATCAATAACCGATTCGTTTCCTCTTGTGCTTTCATGAATTGTTTTAGCACTTCATCGGAGGAAGACGAGGGTGGAACAACGTTTTGATTTTGATTAGGAAGATTTTGAACACGGTTGTTTTGAAAATTCCCTTGGTTTTGATTGTTGTTACCCTGAAAATTGTTTCTCTGATTGAAATTACCCTGATTGTAATTCCCTAGATTTTGGTTTCTTTGAAAATTTCCTTGAAAACCTTGATTTTGATTGCCATTTTGAAAATTGTTTTGATTAAAATGACCTTGATTTTGATTCAGGTTTTGGAAATTTGAATTTTGACCTTGGTTAAAATCTCCTCGATTCTGATTCGAGTTACGGTTTTGATTTTGGTTAAAACCGGGAGGTCCGAGAAAATTATTGGAACGATAGCTCAAGAGATTACGGTCCCCTTGTGGTTGGTAAGAATTACCCCCATGTTTTAGGAACCTTGAGCAGCATAAACGTTCTCTTGTGGAAAACCAGCAGTAGCTGGACACTCGGAATAAAGATGTGGGCCCCCACAAGTTTCACAACTTCGGGCCACGGCTTTCACTTGTTGATTTTGAACCTGATTTTGCATAGTTTGGTTCATTCTCAACACAGCCGTAGAAATATCATCCATCTTTTTGGTGAGAGCAATTATTTCAGGAGATGATGATGATGAAGGAATGATTGATTTACACGACTCATCCCTCTCCGCAGAGGAATCCCAAAAGTTATGGTGGGCAGTCATGTTCTCAATCAAGTCATAGCATTCTTCGGGATGCCATTTCATAAAGGTCCCACCAGCAGCAGCATTGAGAATATCCCGGTGCCTCAATGTCAGACCATTATAGAAGGTATCTATAATGGTAACTTGTAACATATTGTGGTTAGGGCACCGATCAATAGCTAGCTTATAACGTTCCCAAGCCTCAAAGAGAGACTCATCAGGACGTTGCCGGAAGTTGCTGATATCATTTCCTAACTTGGTAACCATGGAAGGTGGAAAATATTTTGCTAAAAACTTGGTTACCATTTCATCAAAGGTACGAATAGAATTCTTTGGGAGTCGGTCAAACCATGCAGTGACATGATGGGTGAGAGGATAGGGGAAGAGATACAGCCGGAGGGCATCATCGGTGACACCATGCTTGTGGAAAACTAGAAGGGGGGGTTGAATAGTTTTACGTCCTTTTAAAATTTATAAACACAAGTTTGTTTTAAAAACTTCGATTCTAGTTTACGTGAACTCAATACTTGCACTATATGAACAATTGTATAGTAACTAACTAACAAAGCTAATATAGTAAAGGTAAATAAATAAGTAATGAGAAGAGTTAGAAAGATCAAACCACAACACAAGGATTTATAGTGGTTCGGCTACAAGGACACCTTCCTTGTTCCTACTCCACTCCCCGAGTCACCTACTCGAGAGTTTTCTTCACTATGTCAACAAACTCCCTTTTGGCGGAGAAAACCTTACACACCAATTTACACACCACACAACTTCACAACTTGATCACAATTTCTACACAACTTCTTCACACCAATATACTACACACCAATCTTCTTCACAACTATCTTCAACACACCAATCTTCTACTTCACACCTATCTTCACAACTAACCTACTTCACTACTTATCAACTTCTATTATCTACACAACTTCTATATCTTCTACACAATTAATCACAAGCACAACACAATATTCACAAATGAATATATATACACTATGCACAACTACTCTTCAACACTTCTTGAACTTGGTTGTAGAAAGAGTGTTCTTCTTTTGCACTTTGGATGAGAATGGATGATGAGGGATTGAATCACTTGAAACAAGGATTAATATACAAATGATCAAAGGGTTTTAGAGGATGTTTAGAGAGTTATAGATCTGAAAATTTCGTGCAAAAGGTGGGGAAAAATTCCAGAATTAAGGTGGTATTTATAGGAGAAGAATTCTGACAGTTTCTGATAGGGGAGCTTGGCCGGTCCCCATAATCGTGGCCGGCCCCCTTAAAATTAAGGGGACCGCCCCTTATAATTAAGGGGGCCGCCCATCTGTAACGGCCAGAAAACTTGTCTTTTAGTGGGGAAAGTTTATTTGGTGAAAAACTAACTGATTTTGGTTAAATATTTGAAATCATATATTTAGTATGATTAAAACATTTTTCTTTATTACCAAAAGTGTTTTTCAAAAATATATAATATGTTTATATATTTAAATAAACTTTGTATTAGTTAATTAAATATCCCTTTGATCATAAGATGTATTAAGCACTTGTTTATCCATACCTTAAGTGATTAAGTTGGATATAGTTGTATAAACTAGCTTAATACTTGTTTACGTAGTAATCTTACGATTGACGAGTTTACATTTTGTGATCGTCAAAATATAGAGATATCGAAAAATATAAATAACATTTTCATACATTATTTATGTCAACAATCTCCCCCTTTTTGATGATTACAAAATTTAAAATCATTAATCGAAAATTAGTATATATTCAAGTATTATTGTGAGTTTATATCACTTCTCCCCCTTTTTGTTAGCATCAAAAAGGTTATCCCATGTTAATGTAAACTCCCCCTCGAAGTATACTCCCCCTCATTATGAGGCCAAAAGGAATCGAGATATGGATATCTTGCAAAAATATTTAGTGGCAAGCAACATATATATGTATATAGCATGCAAAAGTGTAAACTAAACATAACCATATCATTAATCAAGTGAAATAAAATCAAGTATTACATCAACAAGTGAAATAGGTAATGCAACTAACAAAAGCCATTAAAGGCTTACAATCATCATTGAAATAATAAACCAAAGCTCAAATGTGAAAGTCCACTTTAGAGCTTGCCATCCAAAATGGTTTAACATAATTTTATGTGTGAGACACCAAGAATGTTTAATTTGAAGGAATGGATGGTGAACATGGAGATGGTGATGGAGGAGGAGTGTTTGTTGATGGTGGTGGAGGAGTTGAGTTTGTTGTTGGTGGTGGATGCAACAAGTTTTCAATGTGAGAAAACATGTATTGCATTTCATCTCTTAGTCCGAACCCAATTGTTCGGTTGTGGATGCAACAAAGGCAAGTGTCACCATGAGCTTCAAGTAAGCTCCATGGGACGGGGTTATAGGTTGGTGGATTGATAGAGGATGATGAGAAGTGTGCATCAAGAGGTGTTAATGGTGATAGTGAGAGAGTTAATGCAAGGGTTGTGTTTCCATTGGTAGGTTGTGATGGTTGAACTATTGGTGGAGGAGATAAGTGGGTGTTAATGTAGTCATTAATGGATGAAGTGGATGGTATGGAGGAAGTAGAGTTTCCATTTGTTGAAGGTGTTTTGGAGGGTGCATTTGGTGCACTAGGAGATGAACATTGAGGTGGTGGAGATGGAGTGGTGTTGTCTTCATTTGTAAGATCAATGAAGAGTTGTTTGGGTGGAATGATGACAAGTTTTTGTTTCTTGGCATTGTTTGAATAGGAATGTGTTTTATTGATGCGTGGGAATCGCAACAGGCTTTACCTCTCGAGGGATCTCGAGAAGCTTACAACCCCCACCAGGCAGTGTACCTGATCGTTGTAGTATAGTATAGTGACAAGTACCGGGGGATTGATCGTTCAGCTTAGGAATAGTGTCGCTAGGATTAGAAAGCCTAATTACTAGTTCTAAAGATGAGGGATGATTATTTTTGTGTTTTTATATTTTTATGAAAGCAAGTAAAATCTCGGGTTTTGAAAGAGTGGGCGGAATTAGTTGCTAATCAACTAACCCAAAACTAAGATGCAATCAAAATAAAATACTAAAAATGAAAATAAACTTATTTATACTAAGGTTGTGAGCAGTAATTGGAGAAAATGTGTTTACTTAGATTTCACTACTCCCTAGATATCTTTTACACGTTAATTACTTGTTATAATTGCATGGATGACGGATCGTATTCCTTAATACCATTCATGGGGTGCCATACATAACTCCCCAATTCTATGAGCTCTTATCTCCTCCTACACCATGCCCAGCACAACTATAGGGATTGTAAACAGTGGCTCATGCATTAAATACAACCAATAAAGACCTAGTACGCCTCAGTTCATGTTTCTTAAGACGTTCAAGCATGTTACCATTAGGAGATCTGCCAGTTTTCTTAAGCCTAACATATAAATCATTCATCCATAACAAGAATAAACAAGCAATCAACACATAATCAATATCTAGGTTTCATTAGATCTAAGCAAACACAAAGGAGATCTAGCCTAGCATAATGGAATTGAGACAAGAACAAGATATAGACAACCAACACATAGACATATTGATTGAATTAGAAGAACACATATCTCAATTACAATGCAAGGTATCAAGGGTTTGGAACCCTTGAAAAACCTGTAAAAGTTGCACCAAATTCGTCTTTAGGGTTTCTCCAAAACTTCCCTCTTTTAATGTGAAAAACTAGAAAACTATATATAGGAAAATAGGGGTGACGGCGTCAAGACAAACATTGTGACGCCGTCACCTCGCCGCCAAATACTTCCTCGGACGCCCTTGATCTACTTCTGACGCCGTCAAGCCTAGGCCGTCACACAATTTACTCTTGACGCCCTGTGTGTGACGCCGTCACCAACTACAGATTTTTATTCTTGGGGTTTTGACGCCGTCAGGATGACTCTTGACGCCTTCATGACTCTCGGATTTTTATTCTTGAGGTTTGACGCCGTCAGGATGGTACTCTTGACGCCGTCACCTACTGTTCCCAGCATGGAAAATTGAGACTTTGCCGTTTTCTTCACTTTTATGCTCCAAAAACGTCCAAAATGGCTTCTTTTCCAGAATTCACTCTCCAAGTACCTAAAATCACAAAAGGAACAATTTAGGGCAATATTTGATCAAATAAATTCGGATTCGGGCTTAAATGACCCCCTAAAAACGGATCATTTTTCGCCTCATCATATACCCTTACACTTGAGATTTGCTTGTCCTCAAGCAAATGCGCTTTTATTCTACTCAAAAGACAAGTTAGGGGTCATTTAACACTAATATAAAAGTAATTACAACAAATAATCATTCCACTAAAGACCAATAGACAAGCACGGAGGTCATACACAAGCACCTTACAAATAGTGTTTAGATACTCACATCTCTCGGGTGTAATAAAGTGTAAATTACAATATGGAAACGGAAGATATCTCTCACTACCTGTCATAGCAAAATAGATTACCATAGGCTTGGGAAAGGATCAAACCTCAACCACATGGCGTAAGCACCTAGGATAAACTATCAAAGAGGTCTTTTAAAGGGTTGTAACGTTAGGTATAGGGATATGAATTACACGGTTTTGTTGGATAAAGGAAGTTTTACTGGTGGCGAGTTAACAATCTTGGTTAATTACATGTACAATGTGGCGTTGCTAAGCCAAGACTAGACTCGACTTAAGCTAATAAATGAAAAAATAACAAAAACATAAAATGAACATAGAATAAAAATGGATGGTAGTCCGTATGTTTTTTTTTTTTTTTTTTTTTTTTTTTTTTTTTTTTTTTTTTTCATACACTCTTACCCTACCATCCAAAATAATACATCATAGGGAATGAACATTTCCCTTACACTTGAATTTTTACACACTTTACAATAAACTAATCTAATGACTCGAATTAAGAAAATCAAAACACTTGGAGCACTTCTAAGATTAACTCACATATGGGGGTAATAATTGATGTTCTTCCCCATTACTCCATAAAATAAGTACTTACCCATGAGTCCCAATCGTCCCAAAACAATATGTACAAGGATATGACTCGACTTAGCAACAATGTAATCAATTAGAAAGTTAACTTAGGGTTTAACAAATAACAATAATGCACTAAAAATGAGCGCATACACGGAAAGCTAAGGCGATTTGGTTGTACATTTAAGTGAGGTGTAACAAATTCTTCCTTTAAGTAAAATGCTTAAAGTTAGAAACGAAAAGATAGGCTCGGAGGGGTGTACTAGGGGTTTCGTGTACTAAAAATGAGTACAACGCTAAGGGTGTGGGAAAAATTAGTTGACTTAACTAGCCAAGTAATATGACTTAAATGGTCAAGTAATTATGATACGGGTTTAACACAAGGGTGATCCTAATGCCTCTTATCATGTAGTAAATCCTACTACACGAATGTAGTCTCACTAGCGGTCTCGGGATGCATCACTAACGCAAGTTCTAGAATCTAAATGCTACCGGTACACTCATAAGAACTAATAATGAATGCTTTTCCTATCAAATCTAAAGGCGAACCTCACATATTTGGGTGGAAAATTTTTCTGAATATACGGTTATGTGCTAGTCATATAATCTCCTATCCATGAGACGCTTGCTATGGCTAAAGTTTCACTCCTAAATGTTGTAAAAAATTTTAAATTTGGCGCTAAAATTGCACTAACAAGTATTTCTCATAGTTTTATTACACATCTACTATCAAACAAAACAAACTCAAACGAAAGTGCATATGTAAGGTATCATCTTTTTACCCTCCCCTTACACTTAAGATGAACATTGTCCCCAATGTTCAAGTAAAGAATGTAAAAGTGAAAAAGTAAAGAGAATGAAATCAAATACTCCCCTGATTCGCTCGGTATGGATAATAAGGTGGCCAGGTTAAATCTTCCTCCAAGAAAATGAACAATCAAAGCTTCCCTTCCAGAATATAAATCATCTCCTTGTCGATCATAACCTGTAAATCCTGACAAAAATAGACAAGACAACCTCGCGTAAAATCGGCGGCATCCTATATAAGTTACTAAATCCTAGAAAACAAAGTAAGATATAATGCTTGTGGAATGAAGTTTGCAGATCTCCTGGAGATTATAAAACTTAATAATTCACAAAAACTATAAGACTCCGTTAGAAAAACAAAACCGGTAAAATTTCCAGATTTTAACTCCTGACGCCGTCAAGAGTAAACTCATGACGCCGTCAGAATGGACCTGCAGAAATTCTTGTGTTAAGTTTCCGGAAAATTTCTGGAAAAACTTGGTCCTACTTCCTGGAAAATCCTGCAAAACTTCATTATGACTCAATACAAGCATTTGACTCTAACAAATACGACTATACATGTTCATTAAATATTGTGGAGAATCATGATCGGCTTGTTTCTTAAAAACATATTTGGGGTTTCCCCTTACACTTATCTTTTGCAAAAATACTTCTAGGTGGAGTTAAGACTAGGCCAAACAACAAAGTAAAGTATTTCCACATTTTAATTTAGAAACATGATCAACCAACAATAATAATACAACTTGCATACGGAAGCAAATAACAATCAAACAAATAAAATCACACAAAACATGGGTTGCCTCCCAAGAAGCGCTTTTCTTTATTTACGAGTCTTGTAGCTAGACTCAAGGTCATGGGTTACTACGTGATCTCATCATTTGAAATGATATACCCCATGTAGTTGCGATCATTACTATTATGGTGGTAGTGCCTCAACCTATCGATACTCGCAATCACTATTCCCCCTAATTTGCTTCTCAATTTAACTACCCCATCTTGGCTCAATCCTTCGATTGTGAATGGCCCATACCACCAAGGACTTGGCTTATCGGGTGGTATTGTTGTTTCCAAGTGTCTCAAGAGCACCAAGTTCCCTTCCTCAAATGGTGTATGATTTTTTTCGTGTCGAGTATGTTCGAGTTCAACCTGAACCTTACTGCTTTTTCTCCTTTCATCCTTAGCTTTCTTATAGCTTTTGATTCTTGCCTCCCATGCAAGAATCTTATTTTGAACACGAATGGGTGTCGCGCCAATGTTGTTTTTGATCATTCTCCAACTCAAATTCTCATGCCCACTTCGCGGGGTCATGGGGAAACTAATCTTTCTTTTTCCAGATTTAAGCTCAATCTTCCTACCTTCATACTTAATGACAGCCCTAGCGGTGGTGAGGAATGGTGCCCCAAGGATTATTGGCATGCATCCATCCCATTTATCATCGATGATCATAAAATCAACGGGGTACATGAATCCTGCAACATTAACTAATACATCTTCTGTGATTCCTAGAGGGTATACGTTCGAGTGTCCAACAAGGGATAACCTACCACAAGTAGGTGCTGGCATTTTTGACGTTAGTTTGATGTAAATAGTTAGGGGCATAAGATTTACTTCCGATCCTTGGTCGGCGAAAGCACTAAGATGTTTCAAGTCCCCGATGCTCGTTGGTATTTCAAAGTTCCCACACGCTACCTGCTTAGTAGCCACTTTCTGTACCAGTAACCTCTCGAATACTGATCCTCCAGGAAGCGTATCATACTCATCTTCCTCTTCTTCCTCTTTCTCAGGAACCTGTCCAGAGGATTGGTTACGCCCATCACCCTTAATCCAATTTGTTATGGTGTTTTCGTTTATATCATGCTTCAGGTAGTAACTCAAAGGTTGAGATTCTGGTGGTTTTTCTAAGGTCCGTTTAGCAGGAGTTTCTATCTTCTCGTTATCTTTTTGGACAATGGTGATGGAGTTAACAAATTGGGTGGTGGGAGTGGCGCTTTCTTTCCTTAGTAGCATTCGTTCGGGGGTTCTATGGTTGGCATACTCCTCTAATAGACTCAGCATCTCATTCATTTTCTCCTGCATCTCCTCTTTTTGCTTATAAACTGCTTCTTCGAATCTAGCAAGCCGATCTGAGTGAGTTGCCATATATTCCCTCATCCTAGCCTCAAACTCCGAGCTAAGTTCCTTGGGGGGGGGGGGGGAACAAGGTGGGGTACACCTTTGAAAAGTCTCGACATGTTCTCTAGAAGGGGACTCAGATAATGGTGCCGAAGTTGGTTTTGAGACAGAATTGACAGTGGCTTGTCTAGGACTTAAAGGTCTCCTTTGCCTTTCCTCAAAATAGTCAACTTTTGCCTCAAGTTTGCATAGGAGTTCATCGGGGACTTCGGTGGTTCCTCCAGATGTCGAGACTGCATTGATGGCCGCTTCTATCGTATGTTTAAACTCCCACAATTCCTGATTGTCAGTGGCGAGCTCCTCGATAATTGCCCAAGACTCCTCGGCGTTCTTATCACGCAATTTACCTCCTACGGCCCTGTCGATGGTGCGCTTAGTGTGATAGTCAACATTGTCGTAGAAAATCTGGACTAATAACCAAAGGTTTATGCCATGATGAGGGAGCTTGTGGAGGAGATCCTTAAAACGGGCCCAAGCCTCGTAGAAAGTTTCACCCCGCTGTTGCTCGAACATCAAAATGTCCCTTCTAAGCATTGCAGTCTTTTCCGGCGGAAAGAATTGGGTAAGGAAGCGATTGGCGAGATTGTCCCATGTGGTGATGGATCCCGCGGGTAAACGCTCAAGCCATTGACTAGCTTGATCCCGTAGAGAGAATTGGAATAGGCGTAAACGGGTAGTCTCTCTAGTTTCAACACCTGGGTCTATAGAATCTACGATTTTGAGAAAGTCCTTAAGATGTTGGTTTGGATCTTCGGAACGAAGTCCATGGAATGCACATCCGCTTTGCACCAACCGGATGGTGTCGGATCGCAAGGGGGTCACATTGGCTCCGGTGAGCTCAATGGTGTTTCGGTAGCCTTGGTGGCTAGGTCGGGAATACTCTCCTAAGGTTCGGGGCCTAAGGGGTTCTAATGGTGGGTTTTGTTGTGGTGGGATGACGGGTTCAAGGATGTTACCACCTTCCATGATGTCGGATGGTAAAGAGTTACGAACAAAGGCACGAAGAAATAAGATAGACTAAAGAAGACCTAAAAATAAAAAAATAAAATCTTACTAGAAAGGAATCTAGCAAGTAGATTTAATAAAAAGAAATCCTAACCTAGACAATAACTATTTCCCCGAGCTGCGGCGCCAAAAACTTGATGCGTGGGAATCGCAACAGGCTTTACCTCTCGAGGGATCTCGAGAAGCTTACAACCCCCACCAGGCAGTGTACCTGATCGTTGTAGTATAGTATAGTGACAAGTACCGGGGGATTGATCGTTCAGCTTAGGAATAGTGTCGCTAGGATTAGAAAGCCTAATTACTAGTTCTAAAGATGAGGGATGATTATTTTTGTGTTTTTATATTTTTATGAAAGCAAGTAAAATCTCGGGTTTTGAAAGAGTGGGCGGAATTAGTTGCTAATCAACTAACCCAAAACTAAGATGCAATCAAAATAAAATACTAAAAATGAAAATAAACTAATTTATACTAAGGTTGTGAGCAGTAATTGGAGAAAATGTGTTTACTTAGATTTCACTACTCCCTAGATATCTTTTACACGTTAATTACTTGTTATAATTGCATGGATGACGGATCGTATTCCTTAATACCATTCATGGGGTGCCATACATAACTCCCCAATTCTATGAGCTCTTATCTCCTCCTACACCATGCCCAGCACAACTATAGGGATTGTAAACAGTGGCTCATGCATTAAATACAACCAATAAAGACCTAGTACGCCTCGGTTCATGTTTCTGAAGACGTTCAAGCATGTTACCATTTGGAGATCTGCCAGTTTTCTTAAGCCTAACATATAAATCATTCATCCATAACAAGAATAAACAAGCAATCAACATATAATCAATATCTAGGTTTCATTATATCTAAGCAAACACAAAGGAGATCTAGCCTAGCATAATGGAATTGAGACAAGAACAAGATATAGACAACCAACACATAGACATATTGATTGAATTAGAAGAACACTTATCTCAATTACAATGCAAGGTATCAAGGGTTTGGAACCCTTGAAAAACCTGTAAAAGTTGCACCAAATTCGTCTTTAGGGTTTCTCCAAAACTTCCCTCTTTTAATGTGAAAAACTAGAAAACTATATATAGGAAAATAGGGGTGACGGCGTCAAGACAAACATTGTGACGCCGTCACCTCGCCGCCAAATACTTCCTCGGACGCCCTTGATCTACTTCTGACGCCGTCAAGCCTAGGCCGTCACACAATTTACTCTTGACGCCCTGTGTGTGACGCCGTCACCAACTACAGATTTTTATTCTTGGGGTTTTGACGCCGTCAGGATGACTCTTGACGCCTTCATGACTCTCGGATTTTTATTCTTGAGGTTTAACGCCGTCAGGATGGTACTCTTGACATCGTCACCTACTGTTCCCAGCATGGAAAATTGAGACTTTGCCATTTTCTTCACTTTTATGCTCCAAAAACGTCCAAAATGGCTTCTTTTCCAGAATTCACTCTCCAAGTACCTAAAATCACAAAAGGAACGATTTAGGGCAATATTTGATCAAGTAAATTCGGATTCGGGCTTAAATGACCCCCTAAAAACGGATCATTTTTCGCCTCATCAGTGGTTCTTGGTGATGACATGATGAATGTTTGAGGATGATGGAATGTGAATTAAACATGCATGGGGATTATATAGTGGGAAAACATGTTTAGAAGTGGAATTAATTTGAAATTGTAATGTGATATTCCAAAATCAGTTTAGTTTTTAAGGGAAATGGTAGCTGGGACTAGCAAAAGGGATCACAAGATGCAAAAGAAAACAGTGTAAAAAACTGTTTCAGATGGCCGGTCCCCTTAAATGGAGGCCGGTCCCCTTAATTTTTAGGGGGGCCGCCCTTATGATTTAAGGGGGCCGCCCATCTGACGACCCAGAAACCAAAATTTTTCAAAAATTTTCTGGAAAGATGTTATGTTCTGTTTTGTATTTGCAGCAAGCACCATTTGGACATTTCACATTTGTTTTGGTCTATTATAAAGCATACATTTTATATATATATATATATATATATATATATATATATATATATATATATATATATATATATATATATATATATATATATATATATATATATATATAAGCTAATCATGCAAGTATATAAATTAAGAATTAAACCATGCATTCATAATCATAAATAAAACATAAATAAGCAAGTTAACAACCTAATCGAGTGCACCAAACAATTATCCAAGAAAATAACAAGTATTTCCGAATATACTTCGGACAAATAGCACACAAGACATAAAAATTAAATATTGTTCAACAATCATAATCCAAGCATATCATTTCTTTTTCTTCCCGAAGATACCCTTCAAAGTCTTCCCGATCGACTTGAAACCACCTCTAACTTCTTCGTGCAAGCTCTTTTGTCTTCTAAGCATCTCGGTAGTTTGTTTATGAAGCACTTCTTCATTTTGATCACTTGGAGATGGGGTAGAATAGTTGGGATAGTCAAGATCCTCTAAATCGTCAACGAACTCAGAAAACGAAGGGGTACTAGCATCATGGATGTTTTCCTCCTCATCATCATCATCTTTCCTTGAAGATGATCCATGAAAGCTATGACGACGAGGTTTACCCTTGTCACTTTGAGTTCGTCGAGCTTGTTTTAGAGCGAGAGAACGTAGAATGGGGTAGATGGACTCATAGATACTATTGTCAAGATCGGGGTAGTACTCGATAACATGACGATAGAGACGAGTAAGGAACATTCCATATGGAAGATTTGCTTTGGGAGTTTTTCTAGCACACTCAATCCGTTTGATAAAGAAGTAGGCCAAATTGTACGGCTTTTCGATAGCTATACAATACAACATGTGAGCAAGGCACGCCGGGAGATGGTCCCGGTGACCTCCGGTACCAAACGCATTCTCACGAATGAGTTCTTCCCAACGCTTCATGTGGGGGCTTAATTCCTTGAGGAGAAGTTGGTATGGAGAGATTTGAACGTTTTTGGATTTAATTTTTCAGCTTGTGGTGGCACGGTCCACACCAAGAATTTGACGAATTTCGTCGGGATGAGGAATTTCGTCGAAATAGGGACCGAAGGTTGGTCGATAACGATTGAGAGATTCGAGGTCCCACTCGTTTGTGAAAACGGCTTGACCTCTAAAAGGAATTTGGAGGATATGACCAAATTGTTCAAGAGTGAGGGTGATAAATTCATTTTGAATCATGAAAGAGATGGTGATGAAACCAAGATCATTGGCTTGAACGGTGACTTGGCTATAGAAATCCATTATGAAGCGAGGGATGATAGGTTCGTTTATTTCATAAAGACAATTGAAGTTGATGCTTGTAAATACGCGATTAATGTAGTCGGATTGAGCAAAAGCAAGATCTACTACACGTCCTTCATGAACATTTCTATCTTCAATTTGACGATAGATAAGTCCAATAGAAGGAGATGTGGTAGGGAGTTGGGAAACTTTAGGAATGTAGTTTTTAGTGTGAGAAAGATCTTCGGTAGTTGCTTTGGGCATTTTCACCTAACACATCAACAATACAAAAAGACCAAAATAATTATAAAGAAAGATAAAAGTATATGTTTATTGTTAAGGCTTATGTTGGAACGTAAACATACTTAGTTACTAATCCTAAGAAGTAGATTACCATGTTCCTTAATATTGTTTTTAACTCATTCTAGATATACTTTACGATGTTTAATGAGTAGTTATGGACAAATCCAAACGCCCCTTTAAACATCTTAATATATCATGAAATTTACTAGATTTACATTAGATTGTAAAACTAGCTATTTCTTGCAAGTTTCTTATGCATGTGATTTGTTTTTGAAAAAGATGGTTTGTATTTTTACTTAAAAATGTCATTTTTAGTGATAAACCAAACGCTTCCTTAACTATTGACTTATACCCCTAGTATGTCAATATATATATATGAATTATATATCATGACGAGTTCGATTAGCAATTTTTAGGTTTATAATTATAACAAAGTTTTATAAAAATTATAATGACTTTGTTTCGATATTATTTGGACATAATCCAAACACCCCTATATTGTGAACCAATATAATTTTTCTTAGTCGAAAAATGTAATTTCAAGTTTTACAAGTTACACAAGTAAAATGTGATTAGTTTTAACGCGTTTTTAAATCATTATTCAACAATAAGTTTACTAAAAATTTTGAAAAGGAGTGTATGAAATTTTTCAAAAATTTTCGACATGATAGTTTATAATAACTAGTTTCTAGTGTTGATCAATCATCCTAATCCTAGGGGAAGCATTTGGTTATGAAGTTTTAAGGCTTAATTCGAAAGAAATTATGAAATTTGACGAATTTTATAAAACATGCATAATCATGAGTATGATCAAATAAGATGAAATTAGATGAAATGTGTTATGAAAAACTTACAATATGTAATGGTGATTGTGTTAGATGAATTTGCCCTTTGCGAATTAACCCGAATTATGTGATTTGGAAGTGATTTGAGAGGTTTTTGGGTTTTGGTTTTCGTCACAGCAGAAGCAAGGGAAGGGAAGTATGAAAAAGTGGAGTGTTTGGCAAAAGGAAAAAGGAGAAAAACGGGTTTGAGCTATCAGATGGCCGGTCCCCTTAAACATTAAGGGGGTCGCCCTATATTTGGCTGCCGGTCCCCTTAAACATTAAGGGGGCCGCCCTCCAAAATTCGATTTTTGTGATTTTGGTTTCTGGAAAGAGCAAAAAATTATTCATATGTATGTATTAGATTTATATTTAATCAAAAATACGTTGGAGGGTATTCGCACGAAAGGAATTACTTGACACTTTTAATCGACAATTTGCCAATTAAATTTTCTTGATCATTTCGGATGAAATTTATCAAGTTGTCAAGTACACGAGAACGTTGTGGAAGGTTCATAAGTATATATATATATATATATATATATATATATATATATATATATATATATATATATATATATATATATATATATATATATATGTATGTAGTATGGGCTTATAAGACGAGAATAAAGGAAGGAGACGAATGCAACGGAAGCCGGGAGTTTGTTTCATCCATAGATTTTTCAACTCATCTCTCTTCATCAGCATGAGTGTTGTTGAACATTAAAGTTCAATAAGGCAAATGGGGAAAAGAAAAGGTTCGTAAACGAACAATTTCTAATTCTAGAAAATCAACAAATGAGTTTTCTAGGTTATAAGATCCTAGATATAGCTAAGTGTGTATATATATATATATATATATATATATATATATATATATATATATATATATATATATATATATATTTAGATATAGTATAAGTAAATAAGTATATATATGTATAGAAGTAAAGACTAGAGAGAATAATGAACCAATATAAATCACATAAAAGCTAGATACTAAACTAAGCATGCATTTGTTTACAAGGAAATAAAAGGAAATGTGTACCTTTCGTCTTCAATGCGTTAAACTTCAAAATCTTCAAAGGAAAGTCCGAACACGGGGTGACATCAAAGATTTCCATGTATGAATGGCGAAAGTTTTCACGTTGGTCCCCATGGTCTCATTTGACCAAAGTTGTTTGTTCCGAACATGTTTTGTATTTGACTTGGGTGCATATATGGTGGAAACATTCCCCATGGATTGAAGTTCCACATTTGTTGATTATTGTTAAACTTTTGTCTACTTTGGTTTACTCTTGGTTGAGGTGTTTTAGGTCTAGGGTAAGAATTATTCGGTTTCCTAGGTGGTGGAGTTTTAGATCTTGTTTTAGTTTTGGACGATCCTACTTCGGTTTTTAAAGATGGTTTATAAAACGGTTTTATTTCTTCATTACCAGCTAGATGTATTTTCTTATCATTTATGAGTATATACTCAGGATTAGATTTTGAAGGTTTTAGTTCTTTGAGTTCGCTTTCAAATTTAACATTTTTAACTTCACTTGTTGAGGCTTCGGTTGAGTTAAAACCTAGACCGGTTTTATCTCCGGATATTCTTTGAATACTTATAATTTTACTAAGTGAGTTACTACTATTTTCAAATTTATTAAGTTTACAAATTTCTTTATTAAGTTTGTTGTTTTCACTTCTAAGCTCTTGACATGATTTACATTCTTCAAAAGTTTCTTTACCTTTCTCAAGTTGATGTATTTTAATTTTTAGTTCAAGTACTTCATTTTCTAATTTGTTATTTATGTATTTTAGTGATTTGTTTTTAGCCATAACTTGTTGTCCTAGTTTGCATAATCTATTGTATTCACTATCTAAGTCTTTTTCATCTAATGATAAATTTTCATCACTAAAATATTCGGTTTCGGAACGTACCTCACTTGAAGTTTTAGCCATGAGACATTTTTCTTCCTTTGTTGTTTCTTTCTCATCTTCATCGCTATCACTCCAAGCACCTCCAATAAACGCTCTTTGATTTTGATCTCTTGTCATCATTGGACATTTTCCAATAAGGTGATTCGGATCACCACACTTGAAACATTTTCTCTCATTCTTGATATACTTGTCATCATTATTCTTTTGAGATGTTCTTCTTTCATCGTGTGGTTGTCTAACGAATCTTCCTCGCCTTTTGAAGAATTTCTTGAAATCTCTTACGGCCATGGCATATTCTTCGTCTTCGCTTTCGGAAGATGAGCTATCTTCGTTGTTGGATTCCTTTCTAGCTTTCAAGGCGATTGACTTGCTTTGCTCTCGTTTCCCTTTAACCATTTCGGAGTCCTTCTTTATTATTGCTTCGTAGACTTTTAAATTACCAATTAATTCATCAAGTTGTAGCGTTGACAAATTCTTCGATTCTTCAATAGCCGTCACTTTAGCTCGCCATTTTGGGTGAAGAGCTCTAAGAAACTTCCTAACAAAATTCTTACTAGAGAAATTCTCATCAAGTGCTTTTAAACTTGTGATTATAGTGTTAAATCTAGCAAAAGCATTATCAATTAATTCCTCTTCCGGAATCGTGAATTGCTCATATTGTTGAACAAGTAGATCTATTTTGTTATCTTTGACTTGATTATTACCTTGGTGGGTTATTAACAAAGAGTTCCAAATTTCTTTTGCGGTTTCACACATAAAGATCCTTTCGTACTCTTTACGTGGTAGCGCATTGTAAATGACCATTTTTGCTTCATTATTTTTAGCAAGTTTTCTTTTTAAAGCATCATTTTGTTTTTCAAAAGGTACGATTTCATCTTTCTTAGTTTCGGGGTTATTTTGAATAGGTAAAAAATCACCATTGGTAATAATATTCCAAAGATCTAGATCTTTTGATTTCACATAAGTTTCGAATCGATTTTTCCAATATAAAAATTCATCACTTTCAAATAGTGGTGGTCTTTGCATAGATTGCCCTTCTAAATATTTTTCAGATTCCATAGATCATTACAAGTTTTAAAATAAAATATATTTTAAAAATCTTGATAGACCTGGCTCCTGATACCAATTGTGGAAAACTAGAAGGGGGGGTTGAATAGTTTTACGTCCTTTTAAAATTTATAAACACAAGTTTGTTTTAAAAACTTCGATTCTAGTTTATGTGAACTCAATACTTGCACTATATGAACAATTGTATAGTAACTAACTAACAAAGCTAATATAGTAAAGGTAAATAAATAAGTAATGAGAAGAGTTAGAAAGATCAAACCACAACACAAGGATTTATAGTGGTTCGGCTACAAGGACACCTTCCTTGTTCCTACTCCACTCCCCGAGTCACCTACTCGAGAGTTTTCTTCACTATGTCAACAAACTCCCTTTTGGCGGAGAAAACCTTACACACCAATTTACACACCACACAACTTCACAACTTGATCACAATTTCTACACAACTTCTTCACACCAATATACTACACACCAATCTTCTTCACAACTAACCTACTTCACTACTTATCAACTTCTATTATCTACACAACTTCTATATCTTCTACACAATTAATCACAAGCACAACACAATATTCACAAATGAATATATATACACTATGCACAACTACTCTTCAACACTTCTTGAACTTGGTTGTAGAAAGAGTGTTCTTCTTTTGCACTTTAGATGAGAATGGATGATGAGGGATTGAATCACTTGAAACAAGGATTAATATACAAATGATCAGACGGTTTTAGAGGATGTTTAGAGAGTTATAGATCTGAAAATTTTGTGAAAAGGTGGGGAAAAATTCCAGAATTAAGGTGGTATTTATAGGAGAAGAATTCTGACAGTTTCTGACAGGGGAGCCTGGCCGGTCCCCTTAAATCGTGGTCGGCCCCCTTAAAATTAAGGGGACCGCCCCTTATAATTAAGGGGGCCGCCCATCTGTAATGGCCAGAAAACTTGTCTTTTAGTGGGGAAAGTTTATTTGGTGAAACACTAACTGATTTTGGTTAAATATTTGAAATCATATATTTAGTATGATTAAAACATTTTTCTTTATTACCAAAAGTGTTTTTCAAAAATATATAACATGTTTATATATTTAAATAAACTTTGTATTAGTTAATTAAATATCCCTTTGATCATAAGATGTATTAAGCACTTGTTTATCCATACCTTAAGTGATTAAGTTGGATATAGTTGTATAAACTAGCTTAATACTTGTTTACGTAGTAATCTTACGATTGACGAGTTTACATTTTGTGATCGTCAAAATATAGAGATATCGAAAAATATAAATAACGTTTTCATACATTATTTATGTCAACAATGTTGTTTCATGCTTTGGGTGACGGTAAGATATTTATCAAGATGCTTGTTAGCATCGTCACCAGGTAATCCGTGAAATTGACACGAATTTTGGACTTGTTGGATCATGTGGTGCTTGAGGCCAAAGTCCGTAGCCTCAATAGTGAGTGGTGCAATAGGTCCGCCCCTCCCTAGCATGGTAGGTTGGCACAACTCCTCCATCGTTCGGAGATCGGGAGCTGGCTCATCCCTGGGAGGGTCAGGAGGTGGTGGTGGTGGCCCATCGGCCATTTCGGTTTTTGGTTCTTCAATAACAGCACGTAGCTCGGGTACGTTTTTTTGATTTTTACGCTTTGTTTGTGACCGAGTGCGCATGCACTAAAAACAATTTTTCAAAACAAGATCGAGGCAAAACCACAGTGAACTTAAATCCAATAATCACAAGTGAATGGCTTCTTTAAAAAAGGTACACCACTCATAGGGATATAAAGGCAAGTTTTAATCTTTTGTTTGGGAACTTATTATGTCCACACCCCCAGTTGGTAGGTGTTCTGCCTTGGTTTGCGGTGGTAAGATTTTAGGTATTTATTAACAGAAAAATTGTTTTTGGCTTATGGGTGTATGTGCAGAAAACTTTGGGAAATATTTTTGGAACTGATTCGTTAACCGAAATCGTTCCTTTAAGATTACTCGCAGGCTGGCGGGAGGAAATAAATGGATCCCTCTTCAGTTCGCAATTTATTGTTAGAACTTACCTTATACCAACTGTTTCAGGTTGTAATCTTAAAGAAAACGAAGTAATTTAACTTCACAGTTTGTTTTGTTGTTTTTGAATTTTTTTGTGTTGTTAACACTTCAGGAAAAGTGTTAATGAACTTTTTGATATGATTATATTTTTACAAAAACTTTTACAAATTGTGTGAAATTTGTACAGGGAGGGTTTTGAAAACCACTAAACTTAAAACGATTTTAAAAACACGCAACAACCTCCCCGGCAACGGCGCCAAATTTTGATTGGTCCCGAAACGGTCAGATATTATTGACCAAGGTCAATAAGTCAAAGACAGCTCAGTTCCAATTCTCCGTGGATAGTATAGTGTGTCCCCGGGTCGTTATGTCCCAGTGAGATTGCAATGGTGTTTTGGAAAACGCTTTTGAGAATGAGTGGCACTGAGGACAGTAGCCAAGATGATTGGGAATTGATTATGCTACTGATATTTGGTATTTTGGACAATGATATAATATTCACAATAACAGATATATAGATATATTCACAAATGCACAACTTGGAATCAGATTACAGACAGAAAAGTGGGTTTTGAACAATTACAAACTACAGGGGGTGCAAGTGAAACTTTTTAAAACTTAAAATTAAAAGAAAATTTAAAATGAAAATGAAATTATAAAAATGATTATTTTAATATTTAAATATTAATTAATTAATTAAAACTATTTAAAATCTAATTTAAACCTAATTTAAATTAACTAAAAATGACAAAGATTACAAATTAACCTAAAAATTTGCAAAACTAATTTCTAAACCTTAAAAAGAACTTGAAGAAAGTATAAAAATTAAAAATAAATATTTTTGTCTTTTTATGAATTTTTTATTAATTAAAAACTAATTATATTAATTAAACTAATTAAACTATTTTAAATTACTAATAATACCTAAATTACTTAGATAATTATGGAAAAATTTATAAAACTAATTAACCATCACAGGAATCCTAAAATATTATAAAAACTTACTAAAAATTATATTTGGGCTAATTTACTAATTATTTACTTAATTATTAATTTAAATCTAATTTAACTAAATTAAATAAGAAAATTGGAAAATAAATAGTAGAACTTAAAAAGATATTTTCTAAAAGTCTTAACTAAATTATAAAACCTAGGAAAATTATAAAAACCTACTGTTGTTAATTAAAATTTAAGAAAACTAATTAATTACTAATATTACCTATTTAATTATTTAAACTATTTTTAATTCTAATAATTAGTAAACTGATTAAGAAAAATCTAAGAAAATTATTACAAATACCTAAAGGTAAGAGGAAATTAATAAAATTATAAAAATGATAAAGTGGTTATTAATAAGCTGAAATGAAAAATGAAAAAGATATAATCTATTAAATAGAAGCTATCACTAATTGTATGTTTGGTTTTTTGGTGTTTTTATTTTTGACAGATAAAAATAAGATGAAAATAAGAAACTTTTGTGAAATGACTTTTGATTTAGCTTAAAAATAAGCTGTGTGCACCCCCTTGTTTCCAAATAGTGTACAAACAGCTTATTAGGACTTATGCTATTATGAAAAGGCTATGAAATGATAAACTAAGCATGCACAGATGATAATTAACAACAAATAAGCAAATTAGAACAAATAAGCACACTAGATAATCTAAGAACCACAAATAAGCACTTATGTAACTAATAGGCCAAAACAGGCCTGAACTTGGTGGTTTTGGACCTCTGTGGGGTCCACAGAAGAGCTTAGGGGTCCAAAATTAAACTTGAAACTTATAAAGGGACTGATAAGCTACAAAATAAGCCACTAATGAAGTATCTAAGGCCTTGGGAATTTTGATCAAAACCTGTGCACAGGGCAAGTGTTTGCCCTGCAGGTTGAAATAAGCTAATGCACAAGCTTATATAAAAATCCTAAAAATAAGCTGACTATGGGCTTTTGCACACTAGGTGGCAATATTTAACCTCTGAAAAGTTCAAAGTCTCAAAGTAAACACAAAAATCACAAAAATTCCTCCAAGATTTGGATTTCAGAAAAAAAAAAGTGTAATTTGACTTTTTGAGTTTTTGCTAAAAGTTGACTTAGATGAACTTTGGTCTTGATTTCCTTACTGATTATGTTATTTTATACTACAATGACTTGAAAATAAGCAACCTTAAATATTTATGAACAGATTTGATGAGTTTAGAAACAAAAATCCTTACAGATGGCTATTTATGAAGATTTGGAAGTGATTTTGACTTTTCTAAGAACAAGCACTGGTTTTTATGATTGTTTTATACTACTATGACCTAAATGAACAAGTCTCAACAACAACAATCAACAAGTTACCACTAGAACATGCAGGATCACACTGATCCAAACACTCCCTTAATTAACTGTTTTTGTAGGTTTCAAAGAGATTCAAAGTTTTAAACCACAAACTTAGTTCCAGAAGTAAACTTAAGCTAAGTTAAGCTGAATCAAACACAGGTTCACTAGATTAATCAACAAATACCCAAGATCACTAAGTGGACTAATTTAACTGTGAAATCTAGAGTTTATAACAACTATTAAAACCAACAAACAAGCTACTGATTTAAGTTGATATTATCACTATCTAACAATAAATAAGCTTAAATGAACACAGATAAGCAGTTAATAAGCTATGCTACAGTACATAATTAAAAATCAAAGAAAAATTGGAAACTTGAACTCACTTGAGACCCTAGCTAAACAAGGGCTCCCAAATGGGCAGCTACAAGCTCCTAGCTTGTAAACAAGCTAGGTATAAGTCCTTCTTGCCCCTCCATTGCAGGCAACTTCCATTAGCTTTCCACTCAAATGCAAAGGTACCCTGTGGTTCATTTTTTTTTATTCTGATTTCCTTTTTTATATTTTCTTTTTTTTATTTTTCTGTTTAGTTAATGATTTAAATCATCTAAGAGAGCTTATGAAACAGTAAACACTAATTAGATCATAATTAAGTTAGAAAAGGAAATTTGCAAATTTAAATACTAAAACTGATTAGTTGACTGAAACTTGAAAGTTTGATTAAGAGGAGTTGAAATTACAATACTGAAACAAATTACAAGCTTCTTTGATTAAAACTAACAACTAGAATTTGAAATTACAAGGATACGACCTAAAAATTAAGCTAAGTGACTAACTCTCATACTCCTTGCAATCTTCTCTATTTATAGCCCTCCATTAGGGTTCCTCCATCTCTCTGATCATTTCCCACCATTAATTATAGCCATAGGATCACTGAAACCTCATCACAGCCCTCCACGTGTTTTGGCGGGAAAAAGGATTTTGCAATTTGCTCTGATTAATACCAATTGGAGGGGGGAGGCATTAAATGCGGTTGTCATATTAGGTGAGAGTGGTGGTTTGGGCGGTGGATTGGACAGGGATGGTGGGGTGGTGGTGATTTGACTGGCAAGTGGTGTGGGGGAGGGAAAGGGATGGTTGTTTGACCTGGTTTGACTGAGGGTCAAAGGTTTGACCCTGGTGTTATATCAAAGGGGTGTGGGTGGGCTTTGGAGGGTTTTGGGCCAGAAATAGGAATGGTGGGCTTGGTGTTTGTTTTTGGATTGGACTTGGTTTGGAGTAGTAGCAATATTAAGGGGTCCGGTTGGTTATAAATTTGCACAAGGACCATTTTTGTATTTTTCCGAAAGTTTAGGGGTGTGTTTTGGTACTCTTCCAAAGTATTTCACAAGGGTGAATTTTGCCATATGAGAATATTATGAGGACTTTTGATATTTTTCCATTTTGATTTTCCAAAGGACCAAATCTGCTAAACTTTCAAACTCCAGGGACCAAATGTCTAATTTCACCAAACTTGCCAATCAAGGACCAATCCTGCCATATATGAGAAGTACAAGGACAAAATTTGTTTTTCTCAAAGTTTTAATATCCCAGGGACCATTTTTGACAATTTTCAAATTTCAGGGACTAAACTTGACATTTTGTGAAACTTTGCACCAAAGGACTAATTATGTAACTTTTTGATTTCAAAAGGGTCTTTGGTGACTTTTTTTTCAAGTCTTTAGAATAACCAGGGACTAGATTTGACAACTTTTGAAAGTTGAGGGACTGAAACTGCCAATTATGCAAACTTTGTACGTTTTTCATCTGTTTTTGATTATTTTGCATCTGAAACATATAAAACACATTCCTGGGATATTTTCACTATTTTGATGCAATATTGAGTGTTTTTAGATGTTTTGGCAGCTCAGAAAAGGTAAAAATGATGAGTATTTACACACTCATCATGGACGGTCCAACTATCTGCCTTTTTGGTCAAACCGTTCCACAAAAACTTAGGCCATGTGTGAAACTCAAGGACATTATAACAAGCAACCTATGGCAAATCTTTCTCACGCAGGTGACTTTCATGGCGGCAACGGCTTCCCTGATTCTATGTCGTTGGACGAGTCTTCCACACCCCCTTTACCAGCAGAATGTTCTCAGCAAATGACCTCAAAGATGGAAGAGTTAAGGAATAACTCTCATCCTAATGTCACAGGTTATAACAATCCCCATTCCACTTATCCTTATTATGTTCAGGGAGCAATGAATCAGGTTATGATGTCAGCACCATCATCATCACCATCGTCAATGTATCCTCCAGATTATCCTCCTTAGCACATGCCTGGGATGACGTCATTGCCTTATTACCCTCAAGTTAATCTTTTCATACAACCAGGCCAGATGCCCCACCCATGGCCTGCGTATGGAAGTACATTATCAAATGATGAAAAAAGTCAAACGGTTGGCCGTAGAGAAGCAGCATTGCTCAAGTTCAGGCAAAAGAGGAAAGAGCGTTGCTTTGACAAGAAAATTCGGTATGTTAATAGGAAGAAGTTAGCTGAGAGACGACCTCGTGTAAAAGGACAATTTGTGAGGAAGGTTAATGGGATAGATGTGGATCTTAACAAGCACCCTACTAATGATTTTGATGATGAGGAAGAAGACTAAACAATACGACATTATTCTCCTGAATGACTCGACAGTTTTTGTGAATGACAAAAATAATTCAACTTAATGACGGTTAGCCCTTCTTAGCGGTGAAACTTGAGCTAATTGTTCACTGTGCTTTGGAGCAAATGCAAAATTCTGTGGTGGCCATGATTGATGTGGAGTTGCAGTCGCATAGAGCTGTTTTAGAAAGCATTGTCCATTTATATATGTCAGAAAGTGCCCCCCTTGCAATTTTGTTTTAACTGTGCTGTTAAAAAGGAAGTATCATTCAGTTCCAGTTAGCAAGAAAAGCAGCTACAATGATAAGTTACACACAATGTATTACAGTAGGGTAATTGCTAACTGACTATGCTCTCGAACACCTTTTTTTTCCTTTCTGTTGATACAAAAGTTGGGCGTTCCTTATTTGGGTTCCTGTTCTCGTACCAATCAGATCTTAATGCTTGAGACATGCGCACTAAGAAAGCAAACAAACACCGTTAGGCTTATCGTGGGATTGTCTCCCACGATTATCCTTCGGCGTGAGAGTAAGTAATCGGTTTTAGGGTTGTATAGAAGAGTTAGGGTTGTAAATCGTACCTTTAATGAGAGTTATGATATTCTTTATATAGGCACGAAATCCTTATTGGATACGTGTTCCTTACTCTTCGGCGTATAATGCCTATCCGGTCTACGGATCTTTATCACATAAATAAGAGATCCTTATCTAGACCATAAATACTTTATTTGGGTTTGGACTTTCATGAGCCCAAACCGCTAGCAAGGTGCCCCAATTCATTGTTATGATAGCCCACTCGTGGTGGGCTTGGCCATTAGTAATGTTCATTAATCGGGTTCGTGACCCGAATATGGATTATACGTCATCAGTATCTTTTTGTACATTTATTATAACTTATATAGTCATAATTCTAGTTCCAGTTTTATCCTGAGTAATTATACAACCTGTAACACCATTCTCAATTCTCATGTTACAAAGTCTGGTGTTTGTTTTCCATTTTCGATGAACTGCTATAGGCTGTTGGCAACCATTTAAAAAAAATTAAATTTTTTTTAAAATCATTTAAAATATATTTTAAAAAAAATTTCACATGTGAAAAAAATTTTCCGAAAACTTTTTTTTCGAAATTTTTTTCTTCACATGTGAAAATTTAAAAAATTTTCACGTGAAAAAAAATTTCACATGTGAAAATTGAAAATTTTCGGATTTTTTTTTCGAAAATCTTTTTTTCCGATTTTTTTTTCTTGGCTCATTCAGCGGTTCTGGATCAACGGGTACCTCCTTACGTTTCTTGGCTCATTCAGCGCTTATAAATTCAGAACTACTCAGATAGTAGTTCCCAGTTGTTGAACGTTGTTGAACTCTAGAAAAATTAGTATCAAGTTTAACAAAATTAGTTATCAACATACACCAGATAGTAATTTACCAAAATTAGTATCAAGTTTGGTCATACCAGATAACAATAGTTGTGACGCATGTGAGGTGAAACATATTGAGATTCCACCTCCCGTCCCAAAAGGAAGTCGATGCACCCTTACCCTCGTAAGCTTTCAGCTCCAATTAAAACAGGAGGGCACCAGGGGAGGTCTACCTCTCCCAATTCATCGGGGTCGGATCAAGAAAACCAGTCCCCAACGTCAGTTTTATCAGCAGGCGGTTCAAACATGTTTACACTTGGTGATTCGTGTTCACCAAACACAGGATCAGGATCATCTCCTTCGTCTCCTGTTTCATCTGCTAATGGTGTGAAGCCTGGTGGATCATCCAATTTTGAATCTGAGCTGTTACTTGAGCAAGAAAATGCATATTCACCTCCAACGGTACTGTTGTTGATTAAGTTACTCTATCTCATATGAATTCTGAAATTAAATATGGTAGAAGTATAATTATTATTGTTCTGCTAAACCTTATAGATCATGGAATCTTGCATTGAAGAGAAAGAAAGTTCACCCGAAGTTGGATCAACCCAAAGTTTGAAGCTTTTTGGGAAGACATTTGTGGTAACCGAAACACACAGACCGTCTTCCACAAACAAAGTTGTTGATCAATCTGAGGGCAATTTCATAAATTTTGTTCCACAGAACTTGATGCCTATTAGTTCCTTACCTTATGGAGCACCTGTGTACTACATGCAGTTTCTTGACGAGAACTCGGGAGCTTCCAGTTCAGTCACACCTTTGTGGGGACTTTATGGAGGTGTGTCTTACCCTGTGGCTCAACCATGTAATCCAGTTGTACCTATAAAGGAAAGTGGGTCGGGCATGCAAAACGGGGGTTCATTAACTGGTTCTAACACGAGCGACACTGAAAGTAGTGGATTGAAAGAAGAGGAAAAGAAGCCTGTGATATGAAGCGAGAGATCAGCGTTTACAAGACAGCAAAATAAAGGAGGTAATAACTAATAAGGAGAAGAAAGAGAAGTGTGTAAAAGAATTTGTACCATATAAACGGTGTAGAGCACAGAGGGAGAATAATCCGAGTGGCGAAGAGAGGGAAGAACAAAGAGTAAGACTTTGCTTGTAGCCTATATGGTTTTTTCAAATGAGATGAAGATGCATCTCTTTGTTTACCATAATTTAACATGCGGTGCACATGGCATTTGAGACGAGGAAATTGAACCGTTACATGCTAGACACCAACAAAATGAACCAGTGTATATTAATTTACCATAATTCTTATGCATCTCTTTTAACACCAACAAAATGAGTTGATTTCATTTTTTACAATATATTTTACCTTAATTGAACCAGTGTATATTAATAATTAATGTCATGCAAGACAATATAGTCAGTTATGACCATAAGGAAATTGAACTGTTACATGCTAGTCAAATCTTTTCTTTGCGAACAGCTGTGATGAATAAGCCACAGACTATATTTTTTAACCATATATTGTGAACACAACAATCTAATCAATGAAATCAACTGATTTTTCGGGAGTAGAATACTGTGTATTTTGAGAAGAAAACAGTTGGTTTATTATCTACAGTATTACTTCTTGAAAAAATCAATTAAGGTCTCGGCTCATTTCAGCTGCTAATATAGTCTGCTCCTAAAGATCGTCTAAAGTTGATGTATTGGGTCAGAAGAAACTGGAAGCGTGCTCTACTGTCATTCTATATTTGTGGCAGCTATGTTATGTACATGTATGACTATGAATATGACTTAGCGGGGGATTAGCACCCTGCATTTTCCATTAAAATACACACTTAATCAAACTAACTCATATCAGACATTCAACTTCCAAAAACCATTATAAAAGTAGAAACATTCATTTCATTAGCATCTTATCAAAGTTACCTATAAGCAATCAACTTTGATAAGGGGGTGTAATGTTTTAGCTTATTTTGTGGGCTTATTAGTTATGAGCTTATATGGGTGGGGGGGGGGGGGGGGGTTTATAAACAACTGTTTGTGGCTTATTCATCACATACCATAAGGCATAAGCTACTTATTCATCACACTTGTTGAATGGTGAAGCCCGTTGGTTATAATGTATTATTAGGCAACTGTATATATAGTATTCATCACAATCAGTAGAGTTGCCATGGCTGAGCCTCCCAAAATCCCCCCTGAAACCAATAACAAAAAAAGTAATTCAAGCCTTATGACAAAAGTATTCTTCATACACAATTACCTACCAACACAATGTGCAAATTGTGGAAAACTAGAAGGGGGGTTGAATAGTTTACCGATTAAAATCTTTTTAACTTGTTAAGTTAGCTTTGAAACTTTTCGTTTGATCAAAGATATATACACAAACACAATATATAACATGCAAGTAAAAGAAAGAAACGATCAAACCACAACACGAGTATTTATCATGGTTCGGCTACAAGGACTCTTTTTCCTTGCCCTACGTCCACGCCCCGAGTATCCAACTCGAGAGTTACTTTCACTAGTCAACAAGCTCCTTTCACCGGCGGAGAAAACCTTACACGTCGCTTATACTTTTACCGACACAAAGTTAGATGTCGAGTTCTTTACCAAGGGTACAACCACTCCCGTTAGTTCTTTACAAGGGTACAACTACTCCCTATACACTTTGTATTTTGAGGACTAAAATACTAACCGATCACTACTGAAAATACACAATCAAATGAAGTGTAAACTACTCAAGTCTACACAATGCAAAGCTAACAAGTCTTGCAATGTTGTGTTGAATACTTGTTACTTTTAGTAAGCTCGTGAATCTCTTTGCTACAAAAAGAAACTTCACATATGAAATGTTAAGAGGTTAGATGAAAGAATGAATGTGTTGACATAAATAATGCCTAAAAACATTATTAACATGTTATCAATATCTCTATGTTTTAATTATCACAAAATATAAACTCATAGAACTAAAACTTGTGACATAAACAAGTATTTAGTGATTAATATTTCTCTTTACATCCAAATCACTTAAGGTATGAATAAACAAAGTGTTTAGTGCAATTTATGATCAAAGGGATATTTAATTAACTAATGCAAAGTTTATTTAATTATATAAACATATTATATATTTTTGAAAAACACTTTTGGTAATAAAGAAAAATGTTTTATTCATACTAAATATATGAATTCAAATTTTTAACCAAAATCAGTTAGTTTTTCACCAAATAAACTTTCCCCACTAAAAGACAAAGTTTCTGGCCGTTTCAGCTGGGCGGCCCCCTTAATTATAAAGGGCGGTCCCCTTAAAATTAAGGGGACCGGCCTTGATTTAAGGGGACCGGCCACGCTCCTCTGTCAGAATCTTTTGCCTATAAATACCACCTTAAACCTGGATTTTTTCCTCACCTTTTGCACTCCAGAACTTTCTGTTCTAGATCTCCATTTCCAATCTATAAATCCTTTGATCATACATTCTTAAATCTTTGTTTCAAAGTGATCCAAACATCATCCCATCAAGTGCAAGAGAAGAATACTTCTATCCCTCAAGATAAGAAGTATTACAACTTGTTGTGATCTCCACATCTAAGTTGTTAGTGAATCATCATTGTTATTATTTCATTGTGTGATTAGTTGTGAATATTTGTTAGAAGATAGTATAGTTTGATATATAGTGTGATTGGTTAGAAGAATAGTTGTGAAGAAGATAAGTTAGGAAGAAGATTGGTGTGTAGAAGAATAGGTGTGAAGAAGATTGGTGTGTAGAAGATTGGTGTGAAGAAGTGGTGTGATTAAGTAGTGAATAGGTGTGAACTAGTTGTGTAGAAGTTGTGATTAAGTTGTGAAGTTATTGTGGTGTGTAAATTGGTGTGTAAGGTTTCCTCCGCCATAAGGGAGCTTGTTGATATAGTGAAGAAAACTCTCGAGTTAGGTGCTCGGGGAGTGGAGTAGGGCAAGGAAGGTGACCTTGTAGCCGAACCACTATAAATCTCTTGTCTCTCGGTTTGATCTTTCCAACCCTTATCTATTTCTATACTTACGTTATTATTGCTTTATCGTACATACTTAGTGTTGTTCATATTGTGCACGACTTGATTTCATATAGCATCGAAACTATATTTTATAAAACAAAGAAAACTTTTAAACAAACTTTTATAACAATTTAAAAATGACGTAAAACTATTCAACCACCCCTTCTAGTTTTCCACAATTGGTATCAGGAGCCACGTCTAACAAGATTTTTAAAATATATTGTATTTTAAAACTTGTAACGATCTATGGAATCTTTAAAATATTTAGAAGGGCAATCTATGCAAAGACCACCACTATTTGAAATTGACGGATTTTTATATTGGAAAAATAGATTCGAAACTTATGTGAAATCAAAAGATCTTGATCTTTGGCATATTATTACCTTTGGTGATTTTCCTCCTATTCAATATAATGTTGAAACTAAAATGGATGAAATTGTATCTTTTGAAAAACAAAATGATGATTTGAAAAAGAAACTAGCAAAAAATAATGAGGCTAAAATGGTTATTTATAATGCGTTACCACGCAAAGAATATGAAAGAATTTTTATGTGTAAAACCGCAAAAGAAATTTGGGATTCTTTACTAATTACCCACCAAGGTAATAGTCAAGTTAAAGATAACAAAATAGATCTTCTTGTACAACAATATGAACAATTTATGATTCCGGAAGAGGAATCAATTGATAATGCAATTGCTAAATTTAACACCATTATCACAAGTTTAAAAGCACTTGATGAGACATTTTCTAGTAAAAATTGTGTTAGGAGATTTCTTAGGGCATTGCATCCGAAATGGCGAGCTAAGGTCACGACTATAGAAGAATCAAAGAATTTGATGACATTGTAACTAGATGAACTAATTGGCAACTTGAAGGTCCATGAAGAAATTATAAGAAGAGATTCGGAAACGGTCAAAGTCAAGAAAGAACAAACCAAATCCATTGCTCTAAAAGCCAAAAAGGAACCTAGTGACGATGATGATTCAAGTGACGAAAGTGAAGACGAAGAATATGCAATGGCCGTAAGAGAATTCAAATTTTTTTTTAAGAAACGAGGAAGATTCACTAGATCTCCACGAGACGAAAGAAAACCGTTCCAAAGAAATAGAAGTAACTACTACGGGAAAAGAAAATGCTTTAGATGTGGAAGTCCAAATCATCTCATTGGCGAATGTCTAAAGCCGCCGGGTTATGAAAATCAAGGAGCATTTGTTAGTGGAACATGGAGTGATAGTGACAAAGATGAAGTGGAAAAACCAAGAGACGAAAAGTGTTTTATGGCAAAAAGAACCGACGAAATGTGCTTAGGAATTGACTTGAAGCCTGACGAATGGATCAAGGATAGCGGATGTTCGAGGCATATGACAGGGAACCGCAAGCTATTCTCTACATACAAGGCATACAATGGAGGTAACGTTATTTTCGGTAGTGACTTACGTGGAAAAATCATTGGCAAAGGTACGATTTCTCAAGACTCACTTACTATTGAAAATGTGGAGCATGTAGATAATTTAACATATAACTTGCTTAGTGTAGGACAAATATGTGATAATAAATGTAGAGTTATCTTTAGCGAAGAGGATAGCAAAATAGTTAAGAATGGAAGAATTATAGGTAGAGGAATTAGAAAAGGAGGCGTATATGTTATGAAACTAGGAAACAAACCTGAGGATAGGATATGCCTAACGACCCTAGACGAAAACTCCACATTGTGGCATAGGAGATTAGGACATGCTAACATGCAACAAATACAATCTTTGGCCTCTAAAGAACTAGTTAGAAACTTGCCTAATCTAAAATATGACAAACATTTTTGTGATGCATGTAAAATTGGAAAACAACTTCATGCTAGTCACAAAGCTAAGAATATAGTATCCACTACTAGGTGCCTAGAACTATTACATATGGATCTTTTTGGTCCATCCGCTGTGCGGAGCTATGGAGGAAACAAATACACCTTAGTAATAGTAGATGACTACTCACGATACACGTGGACTAGGTTTTTAAGTGACAAGACCCAAGCCTTTGAAAAGTTCGAAATATTTAGTAAAATGATTCAAAATAAATTAGGATGCAAAACCTAATTCAAAATAAATTAGGATGCACAATAGTAGCCATTAGGATGGACCATGGTAGGGAATTTGACAATGAAATACAATTCGGAAAATTTTGTGATTTAAATGGAATATCTCACAATTTCTCCGCTCCTCGTACTCCTCAATCTAATGGCGTAGTAGAAAGAAAAAATAGGTCACTACAAGAAATGAGTAGAACAATGTTAAATGAACAATCCATCCCACAAAAATTTTGGTGTCATGCCGTAGATACTTCAACATATATTATTAATAGGGTATCAATTAGGAGAATTCTAGGAAAAACTCCTTATGAGTTACTAAGAGGTAGAAAACCAAACTTAAGCTACTTTAGGGTATTTGGAAGTAAATGTTACATTCTAAACACTAAGGATTACCTCACTAAGTTTGATCCAAAATCGTATGAAGGAATATTCTTAGGATACTCACAAAATAGTAAAGCATATATAATACTTAACAAACATTCCATGAAAGTAGAAGAATCACTAAATGTAACATTTGATGAAACACCACCACCTCCTAAAACTTTACCATTAGAAGATGATGACTTAATCGAAGAAGAAGCTATTGAGGTTAGTAAAACGAAACCCATAGGAAATGATAATGAAGACATTAACTTAGAAAATAACGAAATTGTAAATGTTAAAGAATCTAGATCACATCCACTAAATAATATAATAGGTCATCTTAACCAAAGAACCCTTAGGTCACAAGCTCAAGATAAAAATAATTTCTTTTGTTTCCTCTCAGCAGTAGAACCTAAGAACATTAATGAGGCTTTAAAAGATGAAAGTTGGGTTATAGCTATGCAAGAAGAATTAAATCAATTTAAGGCTAATGATGTTTGGGAATTAGTCCCAAATCCAATGAATATGACCATCATAGGAAGCAAATGGGTGTATAGGAATAAATTAGATGAAAATGGAGTAGTTACTAGGAATAAAGCTAGGTTAGTTGCCCAAGGTTATAATCAACAAGAAGGAATTGATTATGACGAAACCTATGCCCCCGTAGCTAGACTAGAATCCATTAGGATACTACTTGCCTATGCATGCGCCCTAGATTTTAAGTTATTCCAAATGGACGTGAAAAGTGCATTCCTTAACGGTTTTATCAATGAGGAGGTATATGTGGCACAACCTCCAGGATTCATTGACTTCGCAAAACCTGATTATGTTTATAAGTTAAAGAAAGCCTTGTATGGACTCAAACAAGCTCCCAAAGCTTGGTATGATCGATTAAAAGCTTTCCTTATTAAACATGATTATTCCATGGGAATGGTAGATAACACTCTTTTCACTAAAAGGAAAGACCCAAATCTCATAATTGTTCAAATATATGTTGATGACATTATATTTGGATCGACTTGTCAAGACATGTGTGATGAATTTGCCAAAATCATGCATGATGAGTTTGAGATGAGTATGATGGGTGAACTTAACTTCTTCCTAGGATTACAAATAAAACAATTAGAAGATGGAATATTCTTTAACCAATCTAAGTACATTAAGGAAATGCTTAAGAAATTTGGCCTAGAAGACTCAAAACCCATGAAAACTCCCATGTCTACGGAAGTGAAACTCACAAAGGATGATGAAGGTGAGTCCGTAGATAACACCAAGTATAGAGGAATGATAGGTAGTTTACTATACTTGACGGCAAGTAGACCCGATATCATGTTTAGTGTTTGCCTTTGTGCCCGTTTTCAAGAGGATCCCAAAACCTCTCACCTAGAAGCGGTTAAGCGTATCTTCCGATACATTAAAGGCACTATACACTTAGGATTATGGTATCCTAAGGGATCTGGCATAGAAACCATTGTGTATGCGGATTCGGATCATGCGGGAGACTACTTAGATAGGAAAAGCACTAGCGGTATTTGCACGTTTATGGGATGTTGTATAACATCTTGGTTTTCAAAGAAGCAAACCGCTCTTGCTATTTCTACCACCGAAGCCGAATATGTAAGCGCCGGAAAGGTATGTCAACAAGCACTATGGATGAAACAAGCTCTCGTAGACTATGGCATTAGGTTAGAAAATGTTCCCATTATGTGCGATAATAAAGGTGCGATAGATTTAAGTAAAAATCCGGTGCAACACTCTAGGACTAAACATATAGAAATACGCCACCACTTTCTTAGGGATAATGTACAAAAAGGAAACATATCTATAGAAAAGGTTGCATCGGAAGATAACATTGCGGATATATTCACAAAACCCCTTAAGCGTGAATTATTCAACCACTTGCGTTTAGGATTAGGAATGATGGAACAAGTTGACTAAATTCTATTACACTCAAACGTTTTCTTTTTCTCTCTTGCATTAAACTTGCATATGATTTATTCTTCTTCCACTTCTTCATCTCTGAGTCTAGGATTCTATTTCGCACAAAAATTGGAGATTGGGAAACACTATTTCGTTGCACATACTCTTTTGTAAAAACCCAATAAACTTTTATTACCATTCTCACATCTAGGAATTTCATGAACATCATTTTCCTTGCATTGTTGATAAATGCTAAAAACATTCTCTTTTCTCTTTCAAAATCATGCATAAACTCTCACATAAATTGTCAAAGTATATAATCTCATATATATCTTTGACATTCATGATCGAGCAAAAATCAAATCAAGGAGATTTTGGATTGTTTCTTAAGAAATTTTTCTTCTTTTCATTTAGGAGTCGAAACAATCACAACTCCACATTTGTTGCATATAGGCACACACTAGGACAAAATCGTTCATAATTTGGTCATCTTGTTTCATCACTAGATTCTTGAAACACTTGTTACCTTTGCTTTTGATCTAAGATAGTTGCCTTAGGAATAATTAATGCCCTTGACTTCATATGTCTTCCCTAGCTTATTAATTGTTGCTTGTTCAATTTTTCTTTTAAGAGTTTTTGCATGCATGATATTTAATAATTAGATTAGATGCTATATTGCCTAAAGGAATTGAACTTGCTTGAATCCAAGTCCAAAAACACAACCTTTCTGCAAATTTTCTGCCAAAAACCCAATTCTGGCAATATGAAAATCACCAGATGGGCGGCCCCCTTAATTATGTAAGGCGGACCCCTTAATTTTAAGGGGACCGCCCCCTAATTAAGGGGACCGGCCATCTTGTGGACGGGTTTACAGAATCTTTTCTGCTTTTTAGCCCATTTCAACCTACATTTCCCATTTTTCACCAACACATTTTGTCCTAATCCCCCAAACAAACCTTATCCATCCTTAAACACACAAATCTTACACTATAAATATCCCCAATCCTCAAAACTTTCCATTCATCCCATCATGAACTCTCCAAACAAACCAAAATCAAAAGCCTCAAGGCTAGCAAGGATGACGGAAAAACCCGTTTGGCGAAGAAAAAGCCCTCGAAACAAATCCATCATCATAAATGAAGTTAGAAGTCATTCCACACCCCCAACTTCTTACTTCCCAAACTTTGCATCAAACCAACAAGGTCATTCATTTGATCCTCTTTACAAACCATACAACATTGGCCAAACATCTTCCTTCAAGCCAAACTACACATCTCAAAACCCAACTCATCCATACCAAACCTATGATCCCCTCCACGTTGCCATGGAAAAACAAAAGTTCCGTGATGAAATAAACCAAATCCATGATCTTAGTGATCTCCTTGCTATGCATCTTGCACAACGCAACAAAGGGCAACCTCCATCATCACCCTATGCAAATTGCCTTCCCCACTCTCTCAACTTGGATCAAGTTACAAACCACACTCACTTTTGCCCTTGTTGCATATTCCTTCAAAAACAAATCCTCTACTTGAGTGAAGATATTTCTTGGATTGAATATCTTCTCACTCGTAATCATCCAATACCACCCTTAACACGATACAACATCATGAGATCCACTTCTTCCGCTCCATACTCCACTCCATATCCCTCTCAATCAAACATCTAAGCTTTATGCTTATGTTTCCCTTCAAGCAAATAAAACAATCAACCATGGGTTGCAAGTAAGTCCAAGTGCTCTCTTAGGCAATATAGGACTATGTCTTTTCTTTTGTGTTATTTTTATCAATATGCTTCAAGCATATTAAATGTTGTAATGCTTATCATTTCTATAATGCTTGAATGAGTCTATGTTTAGTTGCATAATTGTTGCCTTGCATATATGTGTATCTTAAACTCTTCAAATATTTTTGTAGCAAAGATCTCCATAGCTCGTTCCCTTGGTGCTCTCAAATGAGGGGGAGCATACATCAAGGGGGAGCATTCTACCCGTTTAAAATTCCCTCATGAAGCTTACTCGGCTTAACCTTTTTAATTTTACAAAAAGGGGGAGAAGAGAAATGTAAACTCTATAATACTTGTCTAAAAGCAAGTTTTAGATATATTGAGTTTAAGGTTTTGTAATAATCAAAAAGGGAGAGATTGTTGACATAAATAATTCCTAAAAACATTATTAACATGTTATCAATATCTCTATGTTTTAATTATCACAAAATATAAACTCATAGAACTAAAACTTGTGACATAAACAAGTATTTAGTGATTAATATTTCTCTTTACATCCAAATCACTTAAGGTATGAATAAACAAAGTGTTTAGTGCAATTTATGATCAAAGGGGTATTTAATTAACTATTGCAAAGTTTATTTAATTATATAAACATATTATATATTTTTGAAAAACACTTTTGGTAATAAAGAAAAATGTTTTATTCATACTAAATATATGAATTCAAATTTTTAACCAAAATCAGTTAGTTTTTCACCAAATAAACTTTCCCCACTAAAAGACAAAGTTTCTGGCCGTTCCAGCTGGGCGGCCCCCTTAATTATAAAGGGCGGTCCCCTTAAAATTAAGGGGACCGGCCTTGATTTAAGGGGACCGGCCACGCTCCTCTGTCAGAATCTTTTGCCTATAAATACCACCTTAAACCTGGATTTTTTCCTCACCTTTTGCACTCCAGAACTTTCTGTTCTAGATCTCCATTTCCAATCTATAAATCCTTTGATCATACATTCTTAAATCTTTGTTTCAAAGTGATCCAAACATCATCCCATCAAGTGCAAGAGAAGAATACTTCTATCCCTCAAGACAATAAGTATTACAACTTGTTGTGATCTCCACATCTAAGTTGTTAGTGAATCATCATTGTTATTATTTCATTGTGTGATTAGTTGTGAATATTTGTTAGAAGATAGTGTAGTTTGATATATAGTGTGATTGGTTAGAAGAATAGTTGTGAAAAAGATAAGTTAGGAAGAAGATTGGTGTGTAGAAGAATAGGTGTGAAGAAGATTGGTGTGTAGAAGATTGGTGTGAAGAAGTGGTGTGATTAAGTAGTGAATAGGTGTGAACTAGTTTTGTAGAAGTTGTGATTAAGTTGTGAAGTTATTGTGGTGTGTAAATTGGTGTGTAAGGTTTTCTCCGCCATAAGGGAGCTTGTTGATATAGTGAAGAAAACTCTCGAGTTAGGTGCTCGGGGAGTGGAGTAGGGCAAGGAAGGTGACCTTGTAGCCGAACCACTATAAATCTCTTGTCTCTCGGTTCGATCTTTCCAACCCTTATCTATTTCTTTACTTACGTTATTATTGCTTTATCGTACATACTTAGTGTTGTTCATATTGTGCACGAATTGATTTCATATAGCATCGAATCTATATTTTATAAAACAAAGAAAACTTTTAAACAAACTTTTATAACAATTTAAAAACGACGTAAAACTATTCAACCCCCCCCCCCTTCTAGTTTTCCACAGAATGTGTGTGTAAAATATATTGTCAAGTGATGAGCCAAAATTCAACTTGTGGCTCAATATTTATAGCCAAACCTTCTGCATGTCTGGCGGATCAGGCGGACCCCTCAAAAGGGTTCCGCCTGTGTACCTCCAGGGTACCGCCGGGCTTGCAGTTGGTTTTGCAATAAATCTTGCAAATCAAACAAAGTCACATCTCATTACTCTTGCAAACCAAACAATGTCACATCACATAATATCAAGTCAAACACTAAACTTGCAAGCAACAACAAAGTAAGTCAAACACATTTCTTTCCATAAATGTATAATGACAAAACTTGCCATAAATGTGATGTGACAATTCTATTTTTAGAAAATAAAAAGTGTTGTGTTTTATGAATTGTAAAATGTAGCAAAAGTCTATTTTATGCAAGTCTTTAAAACTAAGATTATGTTTTACTTTGAAACTAAAGTTTACATTTGTCATTAACAAAACTTAGCGAAGATCATAAAATATAAATAACGTTTTTAGGCGATATTTGTATTAACAATCTCCCCCTTTTTGTTGATGACAAAACATAAGCATTGTTTTTAAGTAACTCACAAAATCTTGGTTTTTAAGACTTTAAAAAAAATTAATATTAAACTTGTTTTACTTAAGTTATGAAAATCATATTAAGTTTTGAAAGTTTAATATATTTCTCCCCCTTTTTGTCGAAACAAAAAGTAGAGTAGCGAAGCGGAAAAATGCACTTGCTCCCCCTTGCTTTTTACTCCCCCTAAAAGGAGTGCCAAGGTGGGAAACATGGATTTTGGATCCTACAAAAAAAATGGTTAGTTGGTGATATATATATAAAGCCAAGTTTGTAGTTACCACACACATTGCAACCACAATACAAATGATCAACCAACAATGCACGAAAGTAAGTAGAAAGAATTAGCATTCCAAGTAAAATTTTGACTTATAAAAGTCAAAGGACATGAAATAGTAATATTCTTCTACTTCTAAAAACTTAAAAATTAACCAAGAAAGAAAAATAAAAGCATAGGTTCCTAAATTGGGGCAAACGGCCTCCAAACGGTTGTCTAGGATTTGTTTGGGTGGGAAAGAGCATCCAAACGTTCTATAACGTGTTGGAATGCAAACCGGGTTTCATCTTGGAGTTGGTGAAGCAACGTTTTGATGTTTGCACCCATTTGCTCACAATTTGAGCAAACATGGGGATGAGTGGGTGGAAATGGATGGGTTTTGGTTTCTTGGTTTGAGGGTTGGTTGGTTTGTGGTTCTTGGGTGGATGATGGGTTTGGTATTGAATCAAGCAAGGTGGTTTGAAATTCCATTGCTTGATGGAGGTGGTTTTCAACCATGTTTTGTATATCCTCATATGAGGGAAAGAAAGACTCAAAGTTTTGAGCTTGAGAGTGTGGTGGAGTTGGGTGATCATGGTTTTCAAAGTTTGGTTCTCCATAAAGAGGACCATGGATGTCATTGTAGATGGGGTGAAACAACAATGGTTTGGGTTGATGGTATACTTGTTGTGGTGGTTGGGTGTGGTTAAAATGCTCATTTTGGTCAAGAATTGACTTTGGTGAAAAAGGTGGTGGTTGTGAAGGTCTTGGTTGGAGATCATTAAGATCTTGGACAAAAGGGTGTGGTGATGTGGGAGGAGACCCAAATAACTCCATAGGTTCCATTTTGGGTAATGGTGATGGTGATGAAGTTTTGGATGGTTGGGTTGGAGCACTTGGTGGACTTGGGTCAATGGGTGATTTAGTAGGTGGTGGAATGAGCTCATTGGGTTCATTTGGTGATGGTGATGGAGATGCAAGGTTCAAAAAGTGTTCATTTTTAATAGGTGATGTGAATTCATCCGAAGATGAGGAGCTTAGGTTGATGGGTTGATTTGACCATAGTGGTTTAACACTTATCCGGGCGGTTTTCCGGATGGGTCTTGATGGTTGGTTGGTGATTGTTGACTTAGTCATGGTGAAAAATGGTGTAGAAGTTTCAGAAATTGTGGTGAAGAAGGTGTGATTTGATAGTGTTTAGGATGGCTTAATTTATAGTGTTGAAGGATTATGGAAAGGAGTGTTTGGATTTGATGTTAGTCCATACAAAAATGGAGGTTTCTAATGACTTGGAAAACTAATTGTGGGTTGTCAAATCATGGAAGTCAATCCAATGAAAATGGTGAAGTGAGAAGACAAGTTTTGCACTAAATGCTTAGTGGTTTTGGTGGATTTGTGGTAGTATAAATCTCAGGGATTTCAAGGATCCCTTAAAAGGGTTCCTTCCTTTATGTGTGAGGGGTCCTTGAGGTTGTTATGGCAAATTTTTAATTTTGGCCGGAATTGGTTTGGGTTAGGTTTATGGAAGAAGAAGTACCCTATTATGCTAAACACATTGCAAGAAATGGGTTTCTACCTAAAAGGATTGGATTTTGGTGTTTGTATGTTGAATTGGTGAAAATGAAAACAAAAATTCTGCAGGTTGCTGGCGGCACCCTCAGAATACACAGGCGGAACCCATTTTAGGGTGCCGCCTGGTCCGTAGGGCCATTTCTGGAATTCCCAGAAATTGCACTAGCGGAACCCAATTTTGGGTACCGCCAGAGCCTCAGAAAGTGGCAGTCCACGTTTTTGACCCGCGAGACGATTTTCAAAATTTTCGAAAACTCCTAAAATTCAAAAGATAAGGCATTTCTGGTTTGGCAATGCAAAAATTAGACACGTAAATACACATTTCATAGGACTTTGACCTTGAGGTCGAGAATTTCACTATAGTTAGTGAAAATATCATAAACTTGAAAATTTGACAACTTGCTAAGAGTTGTCTACCTGCATCAAAGTTAGATACTACATGTTCCAAATTGTATCAAACATTGTACTAACACACAAATACATCACAAATATTGTTTAAACGGCCAAATTTGTTCAAATACCACCTAATGCCAAACACTCCTACACACCCGCACTCATTGACGGTCAATCTTGTTCTTGAGCTTTCCAAGGAATCTTCCAAGATTCTTGAACATCCCCTTTGTTTGCTTGAACTCTTCCGACTCATTAGGAATATCCGGAAGTTGGGATAGGTATTCGAGAGGTGGGAGCCTAGAGTTTGGCAAATTGTCATCTTCACTCATTGAGGAAGATGAAGATGAGGTAGGAGGATGAGGACGTTTTCCTTGGGCCTTGTAGACTCTCTTATCACTAAGTGGAACAAAGGTGTGTGGAATGAGAGTGTAGTCAAGACGAAGACCATTTGGAGTTGGTGGAATGGGTGAGATGAACCTAAAGAGACGGGTCAAGAGCATTCCATATGGCATAGCCGTTGTGCCATGCACGGGAATGTCGGCCATTCTCTTGGCCATGTAGTAGGCAAGGTTGAAGGGTTGCCTAACAGATAAGGAGTAGAGCATGTAGCAAAGGTAAAGGTTGATATGGTCACGGTTCCCTATTGTGCTAATGACATTGGCTCTAAGGACTTCCTCCCATTTCTTGAATTGGGGCTTGAGTTCGTTCATTTACATTCCATATGGGTCCTTATCGACCTCATTCCCCGAACAAGTTCTCCTAGTGGTGGTGGTCCTAACAAAGAGGTGGTCACGGAGTACTTCTTTTGAGACAAGGGGTGTGTCATAAGGGTGGATACGGTCTTGGAGGTTGTCAAGAGTTGAGAGGGAGTGCAAGTCGGAATAGAGGCAAGTACCACGGTTTGGGACACCTAGGATTTGAGCAAACTCCTCAAGAGTGAAGGAGTATTGATGACCGCTAACCCTAAAGTTGATAGACATATGACCATAGTCATCCGTGGAGAGGACGGAGGATGCATAGAACTCTAGAATGAACCTAGGACATATAGGCTCGTCGATATTCAAAAGACACTCAAAGTTGATTGTGGCAAAATCGGCGTAAAGGTTTGTGCCTTCTAGGAAAGACGGGTCAATGGTTCTTCCCTCATGGACGTAGTGTTTTTCTAGGGCTTTGAAAACGTTTACTTGGTTTGGGGTAAGGCCTTTGGTTTTGTGGTGTTTTGGTAGGTACTTAATGGTGTCCTTGTGGTCGTAGTGGGTTAGAGGAGGCATGATGATTCCTAGAACAACAAAATTTCACATTTTAGTTTACGTAAACCACTATTATAATATGGATGTTCTAGTGTGTGCCTATATGAAAACAATGTGGAGGTGCGGTTATCTTGACTCATTTTGATGCTTCAAAATCGTTTTATGCAAGTTTTGTTACTACCTCCGTCCCATAAAAACTGTCCAGTTTGACTTTTCAAAGTCAAACTGGTTGAACTTTGACCTTATTTATTTTTGTAGTTATTATATAATACTTGATGCAAAATATATGAATAGATTGAGTTTTAAGTGTATTTTTCATTGGTATAATTTTTCATCAAGTATTATATAACACATAAAAATATTTAAGGTCAAAGTTGAACCAGTTTGACTCTGAAAAGTCAAACTGGACAGTTTTTATGGGACGGAGGGAGTATAAAACAAAAGATAACCCAAACGCTCCTAGTTCAATGTAGCTTCGTTTGAATGTACCCGAAAATACATATTGGTTATGTATTCCCTTTAGCATTCAAGAGACATTATGCAAGTGATGTTTTAAACATAACGTTTTGATTTTGTATTCTCAATGTGAGACGAAAAAATATTTGTCCTACTTGTGAGAAATTTTTAGAAGGATTTGACATGGGGTGTTTTAGAAAACATGTTTATACTAATTAAAGATGCAATTCCTAACTATGGGAAACATGATTAGTTTTATTAAACACCTAATTCTTATGCATGAGTTTTTCAAGTTAATGCATAACCCCAAGTTTTTGTTTTTGTGCAAGAAGTAGAATTCCTAGACTCAGATCAGGATTGTAATCATGTTTAGAATACTTACAATGATGATTGAATTGCAATGTAAATGGATGGAAGACCAAGAATTCGTAGGTATGGATGGATGGTAAAGTGAATAGTAGCAGTTTGGAAGTGGTGGTATGAGATAATGGGTGTTTGGTTTAATATAAACAAAGATTTTGGTTCTGCAGGTCGGCGGATACGGCGGACCCTTGGAATGGGTTCCGCCCGTTATGTCTGAGGGTTCCGCCGACCTTGCTGAGAAAAATAGTTATGGATTTGTTTTTATTTTTGTGATTTTTGTCTAATGTCCAGAACTACAATGTAGGTTCCATGAGTCCTAATCCTAGCCTAAGAAGGTTAAAAGGTTCACGTTTAAGGGGTTTTGTGAGAATGTCGGCTATGTTGTCTTCGGAAGAAACTTTCTCAATTGAGATATTTCCTTTTTGAACGTTGTCACGAAGGAAATGATGACGGATTTCAATATGTTTGGTACGAGCATGTTGAACCGGGTTTTTGCTAAGATCAATGGCACCTTTGTTGTCACAAAGAATTGTGATGTTGTTGAGTTGAATTCTGTAGTCGACAAGAGCTTGCTTCATCCAAAGAGCTTGTTGACATGCCTTTCCGGCCGAAACGTACTCGGCTTCCGTTGTTGAGATGGCAAGAGCCGTTTGCTTCTTAGAGAACCATGAGGTGAGACAATGTTCAACAAAAGTACAAATACCACTTGTGCTTTTTCTATCGACATAGTCACCGGCATGATCCGAGTCGGCATACACTATGGTGTCTATTCTCGTTCCTTTGGGATACCATAAACCTAAATGTGTAGTGCCCTTAATATACCTAAAAATCCTTTTAACGGCTTCGAGATGGGTAGTTTTAGGATCTTCTTGAAAACGAGCACATAGACAAACACTAAACATAATGTCGGGTCTACTAGCCGTTAGGTAAAGTAGACTACCAATCATACCTCTATATTTAGTGCTATCTACGGATTCACTTTCCTCATCCTTGGTAAGTTTAGTTTCCGTGGACATGGGAGTTTTGATAGGTTTCGAATCTTCTAGTCCAAATTTCTTAAGCATATCCTTAATATATTTAGATTGGTTAAAGAAGATACCATCTTCTAGTTGTTTGATTTGGAGTCCTAGGAAAAAGTTGAGTTCTCCCATCATACTCATTTCAAACTCATCATGCATGATTTTTGAATCTTTCTTCTTAGTGAAGAGAGTATTATCAACTAAGCCTATGGTATACTTATGGTCAACTAGGAATGTTTTAAGTCGATCATACCATGCTTTTGGAGCTTGCTTAAGTCCGTAAAGAGCCTTTTTAAGTTTGTAAATATGATTTGGTTTTTCAAAATCGATGAAGCCCGGTGGTTGAGCAACATACACTTCTTCATTAATGACTCCGTTTAGAAATGCACTTTTGACGTCCATTTGAAAAAGTTTAAAATTGTGTGCACATGCATATGCAAGTAAGATTCTAATTGACTCGAGCCTAGCAATCGGAGCAAAAGTTTCATCGTAGTCAATGCCTTCTTGTTGGTTATATCCTTGTGCAACTAGCCTAGCTTTGTTTCTAGACACAATTCCATTTTCATCCATTTTATTTCGAAATACCCATTTTGTTCCAATTACAGTTTGACTCTTTGGTTGAGGAACTAATGTCCATACATCATTCCTAACAAATTGGTTTAACTCTTCTTGCATTGCAATTACCCAAGACTCATCTTTAATGGCTTCATTAATATTTTTAGGTTCAATGGTTGACACGAAACAAAAATAGTTGCCTTCATTTTGAACTTTTGACCTTAGTGTTCTTTCGTTAATGTTGCCAATGACACCATCTAATGGATGACTTTTAGATTCTTTGACATTGACAAGTTCTTTGTTAAATAGTTCATCTTCTTTGTCATCACTTAAAATTTCTTGATTTTCTATTGCTTGGCTTTCAACTAAGTCATCATCTACCAAAGGTGATGTCTTAGAGGGAGGTGGACTCTCGTCAAATGTTACGTTCAACGATTCCTCGACTCTTAAGGTTTCTTTGTTCAAAACAATGTATGCTTTACTATTTTGTGAATATCCAAGAAATACACCTTCATAAGACTTTGGGTCAAATTTGGTGAGATAATCCTTGGTGTTAAGAATGAAACATTTACTCCCAAACACTCTAAAGTATCCTAATGTAGGCTTTTTACCTTTATATAGTTCATAAGGAGTTTTATTCAAAAATGGTCTAATTAAGACTCAATTTAAAATGTATGTTGATGTGTCAACGGCATTACACCAAAACTTTTGTGGAATGTTTTGTTCATTAAGCATTGTTCTACTCATCTCTTGCAATGTCCGGTTTTTACGTTCTACTACACCATTAGATTAAGGAGTACGTGGAGCCGAAAAGTTATGAGTTATACCATTATTATCACAAAAGCTTCCAAATTGAAATTCATTATCAAATTCACGACCGTGATCTGTTCTAATAGACACAATATTAGACCCTACTTGATTTTGAATTTTCTTACTTAGAATCTCAAATTTATCAAAAGCTTCATTTTTACTTTTCAAAAATTTTGTCCAAGTATATCTTGAGTAATCATCAACTATGACCAAAGTGTAGAAGTTGCCTCCATAACTTTGTATAGCGGATGGACCAAATAAATCCATATGCAAAAGTTCTAGACACCTAGATGTAGAAACCAAGTTTTTAGCCTTATGGCTATTATGGACTTGTTTACCGACTTTGCAAGCATCACAAAAGTGTTGGTCATATTTCAACTTAGGTAGGTTTCGAACTAAGTCTTTGGAGGAGAGGTTTTGGATTAGTCTCATGTTAGCATGTCCTAAACGTCTATGCCATAAAGTTGAAGATTCATCTAATGAGGTAAGAAAAAGTTTGTCTCTAGATGTTGGATCCATCTTCATGACATATACGTTATTCTTAAGGACACCTTTGGCTATGGTTATACCATCTTTAAGTATTTTACTTCCGTTTTCACTAAAAAGAACATTATACTTATTACGACAAAGTTGACTAATACTAAGGAGATTAAAACCTAAGTTATCAACATGAGCTACATCATCAATAAAAAGGGAGTCATGAGAGATTGTACCTTTTCCGATGATTTTGCTCTTAGCATTACTACCAAACATAACATTACCTCCGTCACATTTGTGATAAGAAGTGAAGAGGCTTTTGTTACCCGTCATGTGCCTTGAACAACCGCTATCTTTAATCCATTCATCCGGTTCCAAACAAACTTTGAGGCACACCTATTTTATGAAAAACACTCAAACATTTGGTCCCCAATTTCTCATGGGTCCATTTTGGTTAAGCATGCCATTAATTTGTTCCAAGTATGAAAATAGAGCATAAGGGTTCCATGGCATGTGTTTTGGAGTTTGGTAATGTCTAGGAGTGTTTTGGTTCCAAACATGTTGGTAGTTTGGTCGAGCGTTGAAGTTGCTCTTTGGAAAGGGGCGTTTGGGAATTGGAGACTTAGGTCTTGGTTGAGTAGTTTTAGCTCTAAATTCATTTTTACTAAATCCTACTCCAGTTTTAAACACAGGTTTTGTTCCATTTTTGTATGTAACTTTAACAAATTTTGAACGATCCGAAATGGATGGAGTTACTGCTGCAGCAGACCTGGCGGAGCCTTCGGGACCAACGGGCGGAACCCTAAATTGGGTTCCGCCTGATCCGCAGGCTGCTGTAGCAATTTTATTTGTTTCTTGAGCAATCTTTTCTTGTTTCATTTGACCCTTTGAAGTTTCTATTTTCGCAAATCCTAGTCCTATTTTATCAAAGGGTGACTTTTGAAGTTTCATAATTTCATCCGCACAAGAAATGCTCTTATCGAACTTCTTAAACTTTGTGGTTTGTTTTATTAGATCATTTTGAGTAATTTTGAGTTTCTCAACTTCTAGTTTAAGCTCTTCACATGATTTGCAAGGTGTGTCAATACCTTTACTCTTTTCTAATCTCTTAGCCTTTTCTTTTAACTCATAAACTTCATTTTCTAAAAACTCCTTTTTAGTTTTCAAAAATTTATTTTTGTTTATGATTTTTAAGCTCAATTCACAAAGTTTGTTATATTCTTTTTGTAAAGTGTCATCATCAATAGAGGAGTAAGATGAGTCGGATAATACCTCATTTGAGTTGTGAGCCATGAGAGCGATATCGTCATTCTTTGGCTCATCATCATCTCCTTCATAGTCACTTCAAGCACCACCCACAAAAGCTTGTTGAGGTTTTGCTCTTGGGTGGTTTTGGACATTTTCCTACAAGATGACTTGTGTCTCCACACCTATAGCATTTTCTTTCAACCTTTCCTTTTCTATCATCACGATCTTTTCGGAAAGTTTTCTTGTCATCTTTAGGTTGCCTTACAAACTTTCCTCTTCTACGAAAGAACTTCTTGAAGTCTCTAACGGCCATAGCATATTCCTCATCATCACTATCCGAAGTAGATTCTTCATCATCACTTGATTGGACTCTAGCTTTCAAGGCAATGGACTTAACTTTTTCTTTCTTGCCTCTAACTAGTTCCGAATCTTTTTCCATTACCATTTCGTGAACTTTGAGGTTTCCAATTAGCTCATCAAGTGACATTCTTGAAAGATCTTTGGATTCTTCAATTGCCGTCACTTTTGCTCTCCACTTCGGATGGAGTGCTCTAAGAAATTTCCTGACAAAGTTCTTACTACAAAAAGATTCGTCAAGTGCTTTAAGTTAAGTAATAATAGTATTAAACCTAGCAAAAGCATTATCAATAATTTCATCTTCGGAAATAACAAATTGTTCATATTGTTGAACAAGAAGATCAATTTTGTTATCTTTAACTTGTGAGTTTCCTTGATGAGTGACAATTAAAGATTGCCAAATATCTTTGGCGGTTTTACACAAAAAGACTCTTTCATATTCTTTCTTAGGCAAAGCGTTGTAAAGCATCATTTTAGCTTCATTATTTTTACCAATTAATTTCTTTTGATCATCATCTTTGATGTTAGTAACTACGTTATCACCATCAATAATTATATACCACAAATCTATATCTTTAGATTTCACGTAAGTTTCAAAACGGTTTTTCCAATATATAAAACCATTTGCTTCAAAGAGTGGTGGTCTTTGCATAGATTGCCCTTCTTTGTAATTTTCAAAATCCATGGATCGTTTCAAGTTTTAAAACACAATATATTTTAAAAGCTTGAGTAATGTAGCTCTTGATGCCAATTGTGGAAAACTAGAAGGGGGGTTGAATAGTTTACCGATTAAAATCTTTTTAACTTGTTAAGTTAGCTTTGAAACTTTTTGTTTGATCAAAGATATATACACAAACACAATATATAACATGCAAGTAAATGAAAGAAACAATCAAACCACAACACGAGTATTTATCGTGGTTCGGCTACAAGGACTCTTTTTCCTTGCCCTACGTCCACGCCCCGAGTATCCAACTCGAGAGTTACTTTCACTAGTCAACAAGCTCCTTTCACCGGCGGAGAAAACCTTACACGTCGCTTATACTTTTACCGACACAAAGCTAGATGTCGAGTTTTTTACCAAGGGTACAACCACTCCCGTTAGTTCTTTACAAGGGTACAACTACTCCCTATACACTTTGTATTTTGAGGACTAAAATACTAACTGATCACTACTGAAAATACACAATCAAATGAAGTGTAAACTACTCAAGTCTACACAATGCAAAGCTAACAAGTCTTGCAACGTTGTGTTGAATACTTGTTACTTTTAGTAAGCTCGTGAATCTCTTTGCTATAAAAAGAAACTTCACATATGAAATGTTAAGAGGTTAGATGAAAGAATGAATGTGTGTGTAAAATATATTGTCAAGTGATGAGCCAAAATTCAACTTGTGGCTCAATATTTATAGCCAAACCTTCTGCAGGTCTGGCGGATCAGGCGGACCCCTCAAAAGGGTTCCGCCCGTGTACCTCCAGGGTACCGCCGGGCTTGCAGTTGGTTTTGCAATAAATCTTGCAAACCAAACAAAGTCACATCTCATTACTCTTGCAAACCAAACAATGTCACATCACATAATATCAAGTCAAACACTAAACTTGCAAGCAACAACAAAGTAAGTCAAACACATTTCTTTCCATAAATGTATAATGACAAAACTTGCCATAAATGTGATGTGACAATTCTATTTTTAGAAAATAAAAAGTGTTGTGTTTTATGAAATGTAAAATGTAGCAAAAGTCTAGTTTATGCAAGTCTTTAAAACTAAGATTATGTTTTACTTAGAAACTAAAGTTTACATTTGTCATTAACAAAACTTAGCGAAGATCGTAAAATATAAATAACGTTTTTAGGCGATATTTGTATTAACACAAATAATCAGATAAATAAGATGTAAGAAGCTACTAACTCATCAATAACCATTGATGTACGTCGTTTTCTATCTTACAGTAACACCTGAATTATTGTAATTGTGCCGCCATGTGAAGGTATTCAGTACCTAATTTCTTCACATGTGAAGGTATTCGATAACTAATTTCTTCACATGTGAAGGTATTCGATACCTAATTTCTTCACATGTGAAGGTATTCGATACCTATTTTCTTCACATGTGAAGGTATTCGATAACTAATTTCTTCACATGTGAAGGTATTCGATACCTAATTTCTTCACATGTAAAGGTATTCAATACCTAACGTCTTCACATATGAAGGTATTCGATAACTAATTTCTTCACATGTGAAGGTATTCGATACCTAATTTCTTCACATATGAAGGTATTCGATACCTAACTTCTTCACATGTGAAGGTATTCGATACCTAACTTCTTCACATGTGAAGGTATTCGATACCTAATTTCTTCACATGTGAAGGTATTCGATACCTAATTTCTTCACATGGGAAGGTATCAATTTGGTGCCGATTTGTAATACCCTAGGCAAATCCCACATTGGCCGTGACTTGGAGTGATGTTGGGACATATGTTAACATTCGCCTTATATGACAACAACGCGTTTTGTGGTCTAACGGTTAATCGCCCATACGATTAAGCGTGCTCATGTGAGAGTAGTACTGGTTTGGGTGACCTGCAGGGAAGTCTTCACATGAGGGCCACAAAAGCAAAGCCGTGAGCCTTCGGGCAAAGCGGACAATATTGTGGTCTATAAGGCGGGGTGTTACAGATGGTATCAGAGCCACTTCAAGCCGTTCGGGATGTGGGGCAAACCTCATTGAGGACGATGAGTCCCTAAGGGGGGGGGGGGGGTGAATGTAATACCCTAGGCAAATCCTACATTGGCCGTGACTTGGAGTGATGTTGGACATATGTTAACATTCGCCTTATATGACAACAACGCGTTTTGTGGTCTAACGGTTAATCGCCCATACGATTAAGCGTGCTCATGTGAGAGTAGTACTGGCTTGGGTGACCTGCCGGGAAGTTTTCACATGAGGGCCACAAAAGCAAAGCCGTGAGCCTTCGGGCAAAGCGGACAATATTGTGGTCTATAAGGCGGGGTGTTACACGATTTAGAAAACATCAACCTATATTCATATGTGAAAACAACTAGCATTTCATCAAACATGTAGTGTACATTGACAAACCACCAGTAAAACACATGTTCATCTTTCATTTTCTTCATCAAGTTTATGTAATCATCTAAATTATTCATGAACATAACTAATAACTAAAATCAAACAAATAAAGAAAGAAATTTTTTATCTATAATCACTGAATCAAAAATAAATAAATATGAATAAAAGATTAATTCAGACTTACTCAATACCATTGTATACTACATGCTTTGAATAGTAATTGGCGTTGTAAAACAGTTATTTTTAATGATGATGATCGTGATAAGTGATGATGATGATGCTGATGATGATGATTATCGATGGAGGATGATGGTGATCGGTGATGATTACGGCGGTGATCGCCGATGATTGAGGTGGACGGTGGTGATAGGTGAGGATTGTGACGGTGGACGGTGGTAATTGGTGATGACTGTGATGGAAGGTGGCGGTGTTGATGAAGCTTGAGAGAGTATTCCTGTTTTACACACTTTTAAAAGTGAGATGTGTGTGTTTTTATGTTTTATACTAGCCTTAAAAGTAAAAGCTAAAAAGTGCATATGTTTTTAGCCATTAGATTAAAAAAAAAAAAAAGGATTAGATGGAGGGTCAGGATCTCTTCTCACGTTCTCACATAAATTTGATTTCTCATTTGAACACTCCACTATATATATATATATATATATATATATATATATATATATATATATATATATATATATATATATATATATATATATATATATATATTACGTTACTTTAATAAACGTTAGTTATAAAAATTAATTCGCGATACTTAGACTATCTAGGTTCGTGTGTAAGCGCGTTCCAAAATATATGGTGATCACAAACGACGTTGTGATTATAAAAGTGTATCTCGACTAACAAACAAAAATTTTGTTATCGGTAAAAACGGTTTTTAATTATCGTAATGATTCATAAATCATAAGTTTGCATTTACTATTCATGAACGGGAGGTTACATATTAGGCCAGTAGTAGCCGTGATGATTATTATAAAACCCAGTCTCAATAAGCAGTCCAAACAACCCTATAAGTAGTTATTCTAATAATCCCAAACAGCCTATAAACAGTTATTCTAATAATCAATCCCAAAAAATCCTATAAGCAGTTTTATAAACCGTTGCATTTGGTTTTTTAGTCATTCAAATGTAGGTTGCAATTTCATTAGTGCGAGATTCACTTGCTCTATGACACTAATTATACAAAAGTGATTGTCTGAAAGACTAATAGGAATAAAAACTCATCACAAAATTTTAATACCCAAATATACTACAACAGGTACAATTAACACAGCAAAGCCGATCTTAGTTCATAAAAAAATACACTTCCAACGCATACAATACTATCGTATACAAATGTCAGAGGCGGACCTATGCCTTGCGTAGGCAGTGCCCGGGAACCACCTTGGACGAAAAATTACTCTAGAAGCGATATAGGATTTTATTTAAGGACCTACATTAGAAATTACTCGGGAACCACCTTGGAGTGAAAATATGAAAGGATAAAGAATGAAAACAAATTAAAAAAAGAAAAGTTCAGTCGGAGATCTGAAATATTCGTCGGAAGTAATTAGGAAGATGAAGAAACATTATGAGGTTAGAGTTTTGTTTCTCGATGTAGCAATTAATCTTAATTTGGAAATAGCAATTTAAATTTTAGAGTTGATTTTGTTTTGGAAATAACAGTTTTAGGTGGGGTATAGTCCTTTTTTTCTTTGTAGTCAGACACGTGCATATATCATATTTGTGTTTCACTTTCATTCCTCAATACTTTTTTTTTAGCTTTAGTTTTACATTTTTTAGTACTAATAAGGGGGTGCTTGGTGGGGGGTTTAAGGGGGAGGGGGGGGGGGGGGGGGGGGGAATGGGTAAGGTATTCAAAAGGGCCCACCTCCCTCATTATATTGTGCTTGGTAAGGGAGTGCAGAAGGATTGATTACCCCAAAGTGGGTAATCAACCATTATAGAGTAAATTGGGGGTAAGGTATTGATTACCCATCTCACTCATTCTTTTGCATTCCCCTTTCTTTTCCCTTTCCTCACTTTAAACCAAGCGGACCCTTAGTATAGTAATAATATAATATGTTGTATATTAACATTTAAAGACGTTAATAAAAGATTTATGTTTTAACATTTAATGGAAATAGTACGCGATACGACATATTTTTTTTCTTTAATTACTTATGTACGTTATGTTTTACCCGACAAGACATAATATCACCCGACCCGATCACCTGTTGATTTTTTGACCGGTTTAGTTTGACGTTCCAGCTAAGTAAAGGAACCACCTTAGATTCTGTGCTAGGTTCAAATGTTCGCAGGTTAAAATCCTTTTTTTATCAACGTAAACATGAATGTTGGCAGGTTAAAATCCTTTTTTTTATCAACGTAAACATGGGTAAATTACAAAAGTAAGAAAAGCAAAGGTCAAGGGCGTTAAGTATGATATCTGAATTAGTTTAGGGGGCTTCAATGAAAAGTTTATTCATGAGCAGATAAAATCGGATCACCCCTCTTTGAGAAAAAAGAAAAACCCTAAAATTTCATACAACTCTAATTCAGGTATACATTTAATTCCCTTCAATTATCGATTTATTTATAAATTTCACAAGTGGGTTTATTTATATCTTATGCATATTTTTGCTTTTTGGTGAATGTATAATACAAGTATCTTTATATTTTCTTAGGTAGATTTTGCAATATTGTATTTTAGGATTATTATGCGGTTTTTGTACATTGTTAGGATACCCTTTACATATGATAACTATTGGAATTTGCTATGCACACGATAAATCTAATAGTGATGCTTTTTTAATTGTAAGTTGTTTTTGTTTTTTTGCTTTTGTATTTGACTATTTGTGCTGTAGAGTATAACGTTTTGAGTTAAATATTCGGGTATGTGATGTTTGCCAGTTTCGTAATGATGATGTTGGTGAGTGTGGTTGGTATGTTTGGTGATGGTATTGCTGAATAATATTTGTGCGTTGTGTAGTAGTTGAGATTGGTGTTTTGAATACATGTAAGGATGAGGTATGATTGGATTTTGTCTGATGGAGGGTGTGGTTGCAATGGGCAGGGCGGAGGCAGCAGTTGTAGAAAGAGGAGTTGGTTGTTAGATTGCTGATCGGTGGTTTTTTTTTGTTAACTGTGAATTGAGAATGAGTTCAGACAGCAGGAGCCGTAGCAGGAGCAGGAGTAGGAGCCCCATGGATCGCAAGATCCGTACTCACCGCAGCTCCTATCGTGATGCTCCTTATAGGAGAGATTCTCATCGGGGTTACAGGTTTTCATTATATATACTTTTTTATTTGTTATCTATGACTAAAGATGTTCGTTGGGGGTTGGTGGGAGTTCAGGAAACCGAGATATGGGTTCAGCTAGAGATAAGTGTCAGAATTGATGATGCTTTTGGTTCTTCGCTCTTTTGTTGCTTAATGTTCTGTTCACTATGCTAACTATTATGAAGTATCAGTTTACTATAACTATACATATATGGTTAACTGTCATGCTTCATTTGATAAGCTATTGTTAGATGTGAATGAAAGCATATGATGTCTTAAGGCTAAGTGTGTCTTAGGGTGTGTTTATTTTTCACTTAATGGGCCCTATGGGGAGAGATTTCAGTCCTTTTCACTATCTACAATATGACCATCTGGTTTAAGAGGAGTGAAAAAGGTTCCCTCTCCCAATTCAGACTCTCATATGCACAATCTTTTCTTTTCATTTCCCATTTTATCCCCCATCTACATCAATCTTTTATCCATCAAATCTCATCTTCATTCCTAACTATCCATTTTATTCAACAAAACAATTAATGTTCAACTCCTAGCCTTAAGCCTTGTCAATTGCATCTTCATCAGTCATGTCCATCGCTTCATTCACGCCATAGATGTCCCCATTGAACTTGAAGTAACCGGTTTTCTTCTAATCGGAATCTCAAGCAAATTAGATAGAGTGTAATTTGCTTAGAATTATAGCCGCCAATTTTTTTTTATCTAATATGTTGATAGATCTCATATATAAAAGTCAAGAACTTGAGTACTTGACAGTAGTAGATTTGGATTCAACAAGTGGGTTTTGATTTCAAGCTTTTCCATTTAACAAAAATTATATGGGCTTATTTTCATTTGCCTGTTATTTGGTTACAAGTGAGGGATCAATATATTCAACTTTAATGATTCAGTTGATAGAGGGTTTTAACATGTTTATCCATAACCTATGGATGTCAAAACATTGATATCTTTTGAGGGGCAAAATTGGCATTTACTATTGATGGTGACTTTCATCAGCTGAGAAAAGAAACACCATTTGTAGTCACTCCACAAAATGATTTTTATCTAACCAGACCCGATATTGAGGCAGCACTTAATGCTACAATAAAAAGAAACAGCCCCTTACTTTGTAATTGAAGGGAATGCTTAAATAGGATAAATTTGTAGAAAGACATTATCTTAAACCTTTGAGCTATAATTGATTAAAGCAATGACATGTCATTGCATTTCCTCCATTATAAGTTAACATTGATTTTTTTACTTTCATTTTATTAACTTTAAACGGAACATCACACAAGTTTAATTCCTGTTTGATATATCACTGGATTTGTGTAACGAAGATAACAACTTTGCTATTATATTTTATTATATATTGCATTCAATTTTCATCCTAACAGCTATTGTCTACTTGTTTCTTTTCCAGCCAGAACAATTTGTGTAAGAATTGCAAACGACCGGGTCATTTTGCTAGAGACTGCCCTAATGTGGCCATTTGTCACAACTGTGGACTTCCGGGGTAAGATTGCCGATACCTCTTTCTTGATTTGTTATATGGAAGTATAGAGTTGCTAGACAATGTTTCAAGTTCATTGGTTGCATATAAAAGAATAATTATGGTCGAATCTGATTTTTATGTTATGTTAAGGGTGATGTAGTTCTAGTTTGCAAAGTGGAAGCTATCTCATCTAAAAAGTCTCCAAACAATAATGGCTAAAATTAACATGTTTTGATGGTGCTAAAAAATTTATTACATATATTAATTACCCTCATGTTTCCCTTTGTTGTTTGCATTTGTGTCGTACTCATTTGGAACATACTTTTGACATATTTATCTGTCGTATGATAATCATTTGTAATCAATGTGAAACAGGCATATTGCATCCGAGTGTTCAACCAAGTCCCTATGCTGGAACTGCAGAGAGCCTGGTCACATGGCTGGAAACTGCCCAAATGAAGGCATCTGCCACACGTGTGGAAAGACAGGACACCGTGCTAAGGAATGCTCAGCTCCTCAAATGCCACCTGGCGATATGAGGCTGTGCAACAACTGCTACAAGCAAGGCCACATAGCAGTTGATTGTACAAATGACAGGGCATGTAAGAACTGCAGGAAGACAGGTCACCTTGCTCGAGATTGCATAAATGATCCAGTTTGCAACTCATGCAATGTTGCAGGCCATGTGGCTAGAGATTGCCCCAGGGGAAGTATGGTTGATGATAGAGGTGGTCCACGTGGCGGTGATCGAGGTATGGGCGGTTATCGCGACATTGTTTGTAGGAACTGCCAGCAAGTCGGCCATATGAGCCGGGATTGCGTTGCACTGATGATCTGTCACAACTGCGGTGGGAGGGGACACCTAGCATATGAATGCCCTTCTGCAAGGTTCATGGATCGCTTTCCAAGGAGGTACTGATGGAATTGCCCATGATTAGACAACATGCTGCCGGTTAGATCTTCTCTACGACTGTTCTAGTATTCTGGATTTTTATAAGACATTTGAAAGTTTCTATATTGTGTTTGTTGAGTTTGATTGTATGTCTTGACCGAATTCACGCATCAAGGTCTTTTGCTTGATGTTATTGCTGTAGTTTTATCATAACTAGTGTTTAGCAACAAATAATGATGGGATGCAGTGTGTTAGCTATAGCTATAGCTTGTGTATGAGTTCATTCTTAGTTTGTTATTCAATCATGAACGCATACCTCGCAAGTCAAAAGTTCTTTATAGATCCAACTTTTATCATAGAACCAATCAAACAATTTTAGCCACTCATTTTTTTTTTATCAAAATAAAAAAAATAAACTTTCACACTTTTATTAAAACTTAAATATCTTGCAAACCGTAAATCGTCAAGCTACAAAAAAAATACAATCGCGACAAGAATTAAATTATCTTTCTATAGATTGTCATATACGTTCGACGAACTTTTTTTTTTCAAATTTTTCGCCCAGATGATTTTTAAAAATCATATATGATTTTTATAGGTGAATTTTAAAAAAAAAATAAAGTTCGTCGAAAAAAAAGTTCGTCGAAAGTATATAACAATGCATATCTATAGAAAGATGATTTAATTCTCGTCGCGATGGTATTTTTTTGTAACTTGACGATTTACCGTTTGCAAGATATTTTATTTTTAAAAAAAAAGTGAAAAATAAAAATAGGTGGCTATGATTGGTTCATTGGTTATATGGCAAATATGAGATCTATATTGATCTCATCTCTACCTCGCAATCATATTAATTACATTTCTTTCATTTGTTCGGTCAAAGTAATTCACATAAATGACTAATTTAAAGTGGTAGGGCAAGGTGGAAAATAATTTAACAGCAGAAATATTAATCATCTCAATTATTATTAAAATGATTGTTAAAAGTATAGGTATTTAATCGTCTAGCTCTAGGTTTGCTTACCCAATTGAAAAATAAACCAATACATTCAGATTTGTACCTATTTGATCTTTATAGAAAACCTTATTAGACCACGAAGAATATGCAATTTGCTAACTTGAAAGAGTGGAAGCCTTTGTTAGTTGAACCTTGAGCTGTCTTTGATATTGTGTCGTGGCTAGGTAGAATTGTTACTGGTTGGATCATTGTTAGTTTTCAAACGGTTGTGTTGCATTTGTAGCAAACCTCTTTGTCCTCTCTTTGCTCTAAAGAAGTATTGGAATGTCATTATTCTACATTATCCCGATGTTGTGCAAGTTTTGCAACAAAGTGGCTAAACGTCGCCCTTAGGTATGTTGGAATGTCATTATTCCACCTCCCTCTTTCTGATCTTCAAAAAAAGCGGCGCTTTCTTCTTTTTTTCATTACATGGGCACGTTCGTTGTGACTTGCATACTCGAAGACCATCAACATAGCCAATCCTTCGTCATTCATAGTTGCTAACGATCCCGATGATCCCGTCCATTTCTTCTTCACTTTCGCTCTATCCCTGCTCATTTATCTTCCTTCAACTTCCTGCACCTCCGCTTCTTCGTCGTCTCCAACATCCACATTCAGATTGAAAGTAGCATCCCCAGACTCCGTTGAGTTGAACAAACTAGACCCAAATGACTTGTATCTCTTGGTCTTTTCTTTCACCTCCTCTTCCTCGTCGTCTCCAACATCCATATTCAGATTGAAACTAGCATCCCCAGACTCCGTTGGGTTGAACGAACTAGACCCAGATGACGTGTATCTCTTGGTCTTTTCTTTATGCTTTTCTTCAAACTCTGGATTTTCAATATCCCTCCATTTCAGTGATGTTTTTTAAAGTCTCCCAACAATGAAGTGTAAATAGTACTCCGTATTCAACTTGATCCTCAACAAGTGCCCTTTGGGTGTAATCCCTGTATCCAACTCCACTCACCAGCGCCCTTCACATGATGTTAGCGTACACTCCACAAAACTGAGCCACTTTAGGATGCACTGTCTTCCATTTCCCGTTTACCATATCGCAGGTTCGACGACCAGTTACGTTTATTTATCTCTCCAAGTACTTTACATCCTCATTTCAAAATCCTTTCTCCCTCCTCGTGTTACCAAGGACGCTATTTTCGGGTACATGAACCCAACCTTTGCATAACGCAATTTCTTCATCAGTGATCCATGCAACGCACCGGAGTTCGTCCTCGTTTCGAACCGTCCTCTTTTAACGCCTTTTAGACGTCTTCCTTGGGGTCGGGGCCAGGGTCATGACCTCGACCTGAGAGTCCTCACGAGCGGTGTTTTGAATAGAGTTTGAAAATTGAGGTTCGTACATGTCTTCAAATGGAAATTGGAGGAATGAGAGACATAAGTTGGTTCGTATGTAGTTGTGATGACGAACCGCCCATATAGTTTTGTGAGCCATAGTTGCAGTTGTCGAATGGGAACATGTTTGGTTGTGAGAATTGACCAAAAGCGTTTTCTTATGGGTATGGGTTTCGGTGTGGTTGGTTTGGGTAAAATTGGTTATAATAGAATCATTGCGGTCGTAAGTTCATTTGTTGGTTTAACGGTGGAGTATTTCCGAGAGTGAATGTTTCTTGAGGTGTCGGGGGAGTGATTCGTTGTTGACATTTTGTGTTTCGGTGAGTGTTTTGTTAAGACATTTTGTAACTAAAATGAGGTGAAATGGTGTTGAGAGTGTGAGAGTATATATAAAATGTTGAAGTTGTTTTTAAAAATTCAAAAAGTTAGAGGTATTTATAAGTAAAAATGGGGTAGTAGATTTTTTAATTATATATATATATATATATATATATATATATATATATATATATATATATATATATATATATATATATATATATATATATATATACTGCAATGGATACTTACAAGGGGGCCTCATATTTTTCACACAAACCAAGAGGTGACCAAGTCACCTCTATCTCTCTTTTTCTCGGTAGCTCACTTGTGAGGATGGACCGACGGAGTAGGGTGGCGCGTGAAGGGGGACCTCACGAGTAAGGCCTCACCTCCCACTACTTCCAGTCTTAGCTTCAATCATGCAATCTGCCTAGAAATAAAGAACCATCATTTTCGTTACTAGTTCTCTTAAGAAATTTTTAAAATTTTGGCCCATCTAATTAGGTTTATATTTTTCGTTAGCCAATGAGCATTTATTGGTTGACATGACACATGAGTTTGTGAAATGCGTCAGGCTGGTTGAATAAATGTTGTTATATTATTGGGTTATATTTACAAGTTTACATGACCTGACATGAGTTTGTGGATGAGTTATACAAACCCTTCCTATATTGCAAAGCAAACCCTCCCTAGTAGGAAGTAGGAAGGGTGTCCTTTTGTCCCTCTTTTTTCATCCTTATTTTTATTTTTATTTGTGTGTGTGTCTGTGTTATATATTTTTTGAAGGGGTTTTTTTTTTTTTTTTTTTTTTTTGTAGTGTTTATTTGTTATGTTTTTTGTGTTATGTTTTTTGTATTCATCTACATGTTTCTATTTAATTAAACAACAACAACAATAACACGTTAAATATTAACATATTAAAGAATTACAACAACAATTGTTATTATTCAATTAAACAATAAACATTAACACATTATTTAAAAACAACAACACCTATTACATATGAAAATTATTTATGTCACCTAAAAGCTCATGGAGCATCGCACCCGACTGACATGCGTGATCCTCAAGATTCCTTGCCAATTTCAATGATGCCTCCAATGTCTTTATTCTTGTCATCAACATCTTGTTTTGAGAAAATAACATCTTGTTTCTTGTTTCAAGCTTGTCAGTCTTATTATCTTTAGCTTCGCAGTTTGAGCACTGAGTTGAAGAAGAGGCTTGACTAAAGTGCTTGTTTTGAAAAGCATCCTTCCATACAAAGTATCCACACCCATAGTTGTCTGTTCCTGGCTGTTACATGTTAAGAAAATTATAAGAAATGTATTCTTAACAAACAAATTATTTACATATTTACATAACTAAGCAAATGTATGATTATTTACCACTTAAAAAGGACATGCATAATACGGTTGACCATAAGTTGTATCTGTACGGGATGTCCTTTCTATAATCAATCCTCTCTGACAACGACACAAGAAAGGATTTTTTTCGTTCCACCTGGCCAAAGAATTTGTATAATTATTTATAACATAAATCAGTAATGTTAGTGTTAATTTAAATAAAATTTTAATCATTTACTATGTTTTGTCGGTGTCAGGATACAAACAATTACTTACAACATAAACTAGTAATCATTTACTATGTTTTGTAGGTTTAATTATTTACAGCATAAATCAGTAATCATTTACAATGTTTTGTCGGTATAATTATTGACAACATACATCAGTAATCATTTACTATGTTTGTCTTCGTCTATTCTCAGTATACATGAGTTGTCGATCGGAATATAAAATTGCCCATTCAGCTGCATTGTCAAGTCTGTACGCCCCCTATTGTGGGTGCATATCCGAAAGTGGTGAATTTCCATCTAGCGTCAGATAAATGAAGTGAGCATAGGCGTCATGCCCCACACGGGCAATCACAACGGGGCCACTTTCTTGTGATAAGTTTGGACCGGAAAAGAGCGAAAAACACGTATGACTTTGTCGCTGGGATATAAATACAACATGCCGGTTAATCAGTGAAGCAATAACCAACCCCGTGTTTGGCATACTCATCCAGTTTTCCTGCGGTGCATATCCCTCCTCGAACCAATCTATTGATCTCCGAATTTGGTTGAAGTCATTTCGCCACCACATACTTATGTAATAACCACTCCGATTGTCTAACTGTTGCATTAACCAAGCTCGAATATCGCGCCACCTATCTTCGTGGAGACCAATACCGTGGGCTACGCATCGAAACTCACAATTTCCATCACCTCACACATTATAAATACTTATGATGTATCACTGGAAAAGCTCTAGAATATGCTCCATCAAATAGTCGCTAACTTCATCTAAAACGTATAACATGTGCCTTATACTTTGTTGAACTCTGGGACCATGTAAGAATTATGTCTCGCAGGTTCTTTGTTCAAGTCCGGGACTTTTGTAGATCTTGAATTTGTGCTTCTTTGGTGATTTACGGTTGGTACTTTATTCAAGTCTGGGACTTTTGTAGCCTGGGACTTTTTATCCTTTGCGCTCGGACGTCCACGAGTACTTTTATGAACGACAGGTTCACGTATATCAACATATTCGTACAAATACCCTTTCTTTGATTTGGTTTTTCTTTTAACAATAACAAAACCGAACCCTCGGGCTATATTTTGCACCGAATCAGTTAGTTGCTTGGGAGAACTGAACATCTAAAAATATGACAAAAAAGAAAAAAAAAAGTAACGTAACAAGTATTTCGTAAACAAAAGTTATAATAAGTAAACAATATCCTCATGAGAACTGAATGCTTGAAACTAATTAGAACTTTTATTTTTTACAAAAAATTACAACTTTTATTTTTTTACAGAAAAATTACAACTTTTATTTTTCTACAAAAAATAAACAACTTTTATTACTTTTCCAAAAAAACTACAAGTCTTTTTTTTTTTTTTTTTTTTTTTTTTTTTTTTTTTTCTAAATTACAAATTTTTTTTTTTTTCAAATAAATTACAACTTTTTGTTTACAACTTTTATTCTTATTTTTTTTAACAAATAAACGTATGATTACTTTTTGTTACTAACTTTTTTATACATATCTCTCTCTCTCTGTGTGTGTGATCTAAAAACTTCTTCTTGTAGATCTTAAATGAGTGGTTGTATATGATGGTGGCTTTGATCTAAAAAAAATTATGGCGTTTTCTTGGTTAGAAAACACTCGTTGTGATGTTTTATTGCGATATGTGATGTTTTATTGTGATGGGTTGGGATAAGTGAGATAAAAACTTTGGTTCTCGTTATCTTTAGATTGTATGCTTTTATTAGATCTAAAAATAGATGGCAACATAATTTTTGGTTTGTGTCAAAAATAGATAGCAACAAGTTATGTGATGATTTTTTAGATCTAAAAAATTTGTGATGCTTTTTTAGAACTAAAAAATAGATGGTAAAAACTTATGTGATGCTTTTGGTTTTTTGGTGGTAAAAAATTATGTGATATGTGATGTTTTTGGTGGTCCGTGGTTTCTTGGTTTCTTGTTAGATCTTTTTATTTCTTTATAGATCTAAAAAAAATTTATGGTGGTTCGTATGCTTTTTTAGATCTTGTTGTTTTAGATCTAAAAAAATTTATGTGATCTTTTTTTAGATGAGTTGGTGGTTTCATTTAGAAAAGCAGTTGGTGGTGAAGCTGCTTATGTGATCTTTTTACCAAACGGTTTATATCTAAAACAATTTATTTTAGATCTTTTTGATCTTTGATGGTTGATATTTTAACCAACCTGTTTAGATAAAAAAAATCATTTTAGATCTGTTGTGATGTTTATGATGGTGAAACTGCTTATGTGGTTTCTTGGTTAGAAAGCGATTGGTGAAACTGCTTATGTGGTTTCTTGGAACTGCTTTGATGATTTATGTGATGGTTTATTTGATGATTTATTTGATCTATGGTTTCTTGATTGTTTAAGCAGTTTGTTGGAACTGCTTTTGTAAAACCCAGATTTTCTGAACGCATATAATATCTAAAATACCTTTCAATTTTGAACTTTTGAAGAACGTATATTAATTTATAACCTAAAATATTTATACGATAATCCTCGCACCTTTCGCGACATATAAGACTATAATACTTATGATACATTAAAACTATACTTATGATACATTATTTAAAACTATGTCACATTTGTTAAATATGTTACACGCCTAAGTAAATGCATGGCCCAAATTTTGATAGACACAAATGAATAAGAACAAATGCATGTCTATGTTAGTGATGGACTTAAACTTGGAAGGGTATAATCACAATTCAAGATTTTTTGGCATTTCCCTAGATAAACACATCACAAAACACGGTTTTCTCTATATCAAATAACCGAATATACAATCACTTTCAACACAGAAAAATAAAAGCTTCTAAAACCCTAATATATGCTGCCACTAGTTCTCTTCCTCTTTCTGGTTCGATTCTAAGCGCAAGGGAGGGTGTTGTGATCGTGCTTTCTTGGTGTTTTGGACGTGGACAAGTCTGGTTCAAATAGGGGTGTTACTCGTGGGTTTTGGTTGTGGCGTGGTGGGTTTTGCCTGGTAGTCGACCTGGTAATTGACTTTGGTTTTGTTTCATTTGTGAAGCGCATCAAAGGGTAAAGCACCATCACCTTCTTCTATAAAACTCTTTCTTGATTGATACTTGTTATAATTCGATCTCTATTCTGTTTGTTTTGGCGATTAAAAGAGCACATAAAATGATAAAGAGTATCACATAAAATCATGAGCTTATCTACATAAAAGAACGACCTAATGATATGTGTAATCGACATGTAGCATATGTTTTTGTTTTCTGTTTTTGTCATGCTTGTTATTTTGCTTATAACCTCATCATAATCAACTCTTAAAACCTGCAATCAATCGAATTTAAATATATGTAAATGGTTCGAAAAGATTAAAGCTAAAAGGGTGATTAGTGTGAATTTGTTTGCTGGACAGATTTTGAAACCTGGATATGTAAACGATATAACTTAAGCTTCACAAAGGTTATATACTGGATTTTTAGTTGTAAACTAAGTTTAATGTCTTATTTAAGTTTTCCAATTGGTTAGGAGTGAATTGAGTTGTATTGGGCATGTTTTTGATTTTTATGTGATTAAGTGTCAAAGTTGAGTAATCGAGTCTGAAAATCAGTTGGAGTATTGAATTTTTCATTTTCAAACCATAAAGAGCTGAGAGCTCTCCTTTTATAGGGGTAATATTTGGGTTATGTGGGACTTCCAGAAATCTTTGTGGATTTTTCTGAAGGGTCTTGATATGTCTCTTAAATGCAAACTTTCAGGGTGTTTCTGCAGTTCACTTTTTGGACTTGTTTTGATAAACGATTTTTGAAAGGGTATTTACACTTGGTAATAAATTATGGAAAAATTCACGTATACTCCTAAGACATAATAGCTTTTGTGAAAATTTTAGTTTTGACTTCTGATACGCTTTCAAAATTCGTTTAGTGAACCTAATTTTGTTATAAAACCAGTCATTTGAAGAACGTGTATGTATTTAAAATTTATCAATAAGTACAAACCCCAAAAATGCACTTAAAAATTAATTATGATATTATTGGTCACATATTAACATAATTCCAATAACAAAACCCTAATCACATTAATGAATAACAATAAGTAAATAAGAATCCATTGTGTCTTTAAACGAGCTAATAAGTAACATTAAACCCTAACTCGTGTAGATTCGTTGAAGAAGGCGTGACGTTGCTTCCTTGTGTTCTTATTCTAGTTCACTTTCATTTCATTTTGCTAAGGTACAAATATTCTGACCTTATCTCTTAAGGTTTCTCATGATTCATTCACGTCTGTTTGATATTAGCGTTGATTATGATGCCTTTGATTTGAGCCTTCTTATTATGGCTTTCTTATATGATCCTTGCCTTATGCTATATTTGAACCTTTGATATATGAACCTTTGATAATAACCTTTGCTATGAACCTTTGATACAAACCTTTGCTATGAACCTTTGATATGAACCTTTGATATGAACTTTGATATGATATGACATTTGAACCCTTCAGTTTGATACCCGAGCCAATATGTTTCCTCGCCATGAAGGTAACATGGTTGTGTCATTAATGCACCAACGGCATGACTCTAGTGTGGTTGAGTGATGTTCCACACCGTCCCTTTTGATATGATATGTTATGCGCACTTTATGATTTTGCTATGGCCACTATGATTTATGCAGGGGCGTATGGATGCATCCTAGATATGTTATGATATGATGGATATTACATATTTGATTTATATGGTGACTGATGTTGTGTACATTACACGTCTTTCGCACTTCTAGGAGCTAGCTACTCCAATGGTTACTTGAGGACTCCCCTCCTATTACATTTGGTATTCCGAGGTCACCCCTCCGAATACGATGGTTACTGAGGATATATGATATGATATGATTTGTTTGGGCTCGGGATTCATTACTGACCTTCCTTACACTTTGATATCCATTTGTCTATGCCTTCTGTTTCCCCAATGCACCATATTATATTTTTTGTTCCTTATCTTTTGCTTTGTTTATATATATCTGTTCACTGGGCTTTTTAAGCTCAGCCGCATTTCTTTTCATGTGACAGGTTTTTTTTAGGAAGTTGGGTTATGAGTGGAGAATACTTTTGGACTTAGAAGACTTTACCTTGATAGCTATTCTGGACTAGAGATGACTAGAAGTGATTACATTTTCAGACTTCGTATTTATTTTGTTCTATTTTGTAACCTTGTACTTCAGTTTTCCTGTGCAACCTTTGAGATCCTTTGTATTACTTAAGATGTATGCTTGTGTTTGCTTTGATCTGTCACCATAATGTAGTACTTCTACCCTTATCAGGTTGGGGTGTTACAATTATGGTATCAGAGCCCAGGCTACGACTTGTAGTGCATTAAACCCTGACCTGTGAAGTTTGTACCCTTAAGACAACATTTGAGAATTTGCTTTAAGATCTCCCCATAGGAACCTAAGTTATTACCTGTGAGGAATGGGTAGACTAGGACATCTATGTAAGTAGCATTGCTTCTGCATCACTCTGATTCGTGCCTCTGCCCTTAGTTATGCCTTATAAGAACATTGGTTTCAGAGGTTAGAAAGTTTTGTGACGCAAATTTAGTAACCAAGTAAGTTTGGAATACCTCGGGAACTATAGGGATACCTTACACCATTTAAGTTTCACTTTCTGATTTTGATCTCCGATTCCGTTTTGTTTGATAAACAATTCGATACCTTTCCGACCATCCCGAAGGTCGTTCAGCCATAATGTGTTTGACACATGCTGTGAATTCATTACTTATGCTGGATATAAAATGTATCATCTGATACTACTTGACTCTGCATAATCCATTACTACTCCTATGAGAACTCTGGTAATTATTAACCACAGATATAGAAAGATTTGTTCTCTCCCTTCGAATGATGAACTTTGTTTGCCAATCAGTTCCTTTGGAAGGATATGATGTAAATATTATCTCAGTATGGATTTGTTAACTGAGCTTGATGATGCTCACAACTGATATCCCATACATCTCACTTTTGACAACCATACGATGTTCATATCACCAATGATGCACATTTTACCTATCACTTATGCTAGGGAGGTAAACAAGATTCCAACGCCTTGAACTGTTCGCTTGTCCATCTCAACACTTTTGATGAACGTACTTGAATCTGATATATGAACTATCCGTCTGGTTTGATGACCATATTTGTTCTACAAATCTGTTTACTTTTATTATAATTGATTTCAAGGTCTTTTGGTTATGGATTGGCTGGCTCCTCATAAAGCTACCATAGACTACCGTATCCGATATGTGACCTTTAGCAATCTACTTCATCCTACTTTTGTTATGATGGCTCTCAACCACTTAAATCTGTTAATATTAATGCTGCTATGGAAGCCCAGACTCCGATCTCATTTGATTGTCAAGTTTCTCCTGACACCTATTAGTGTCCACCCTTGGAAAGCCCTGGCATTGGAATTATTTTGTTGAACAAAAAATTTTCGGTGTTCTCTGATGAACCTCTTGGTATTCCCTCCTACTTGGGAGGTAGAGTTGGCATTGAACTGATCTCAGTTGACGAAACCATGATGCCATAGAAATGATTTTGTTCACCCTAGTGTTTCTCTTGGGATGCTCCTGTTGGTTTATGAAGAAGAAAGAGGGAAGTATGCGGCGGCGTATCGACTATCATGAACTTAACCGTATCACTATTCGTAATCATTATCCATTTCTGCGTATCAATGATTGATTTGGTCTACCTTTGAAACTCCGTATCAGATGGCCTCATTTAGCTTTGAAGGACTGAGGAAGCAACCACAAGAACTTCTCAAGTGGGTTAACTAACCGAGAGTAACCCCCGTGAAGTATTCTAGTTATAATCATGATAAAGAAGGAATGTGATGTGGAAGGAATGTGAAGTTTCCCTTGGGGGTGACTGATGATCTGACTAACATCTATTTCGTGTGAGAGGCGAGATACTCCTGAAGTGCCTTTCGTACTCATTAAGATCTCTATGATTGAGGTAAGAGAGGAATGTGAAGATTATTGCTTGCACACCAAGACAACCAAACCATAGGAGACGAACTATTCAGCACATAACCTGGAGTTGACAGTAGCGGTGTTTACATTGAAGATTGGAAGACATTCTTGCGAAGATGAAGGTGGTGGCAAACATAGAAGGAGAATGTAATCGAGTTGGCAAATTTGGAGCTGTGCTAGAAGACCTGTTGAAGACATGCAGTCTTGCTTCTCTATTCATTTTAGTTGTACTAAGATGAATTGAGAGCAGAAGCAGAATTGCGGATGGTGGGATGCACAGTGATCATGTAAGAGATTCGCGTTACTACACCACAATTCCAAGAAGAGTTGCCGAAGGCTTGAGGAACCAGACTCGAGTTTATAATTCCTTTTCACCCTATGATCAGATGCACAAACGTGGACAGACGACTCGGACTTGGAAGAAATTTTGTATTTGAATGGAAGAATTTTGAAGCAAACATTTGTGTTTGGATGAGTTGATTTTGTGAAAGATGAAGTTATTGATGATGTCATTCACTTCTACTTAACCCACTTAAGCTTCCTTTACCTGATGATAAGATCCTTTGAACGAATTAAGTTCTATGTTAGTAATTCCATTCTGTGTTCTTTCTGCCTATGTTGGATGACGGTTTTTTATGAGAATTTTGACAAATTGTGGGAGACCTGATGCTTTTGACGACGTGCTTCATTTGATGATACTTATTAGGTTTCGTTACGTTATTTATACGATTTGTTTCTCTGATTTTGAATCCGTAATGATGTTTGATTCGGGCCAACCTTAAGTTCTGTTGCAGAGCTCTCTGTCGTTGATTTTATCAACCACTCTGTTTTCTGCCCGTATGTATTTCAAGGATTACTATGGAGGAGTATACCTATGTTTTGCTACATGTACATTTCATATTCGTTGGATTAGTTTCATTATGATCTGCTATGAGTTAAGACATGAGATTTTGGATTTTGAGGAAAAAGATCTGGTTGTTTATGAGGATACCTTTGAAAGGTTATATTGAAGACGAGACTATATGAGAATCTGAAGAGTTAAAAGTATTTATCACCCTCATGTTATCTGCTATTCGATACGTTATCATCTGATTTGTCTAATCAAATTCCGCGGATGAATATCCGTCAAATCCTACATCTTCCTCTTATCTCTTCTGAGGGGATACGATTACCATCTGCTACGTTTGGTATATTATTCTTTTGATTTGGATTCAATATGATATGTCTGTTATGAGGAAACCGACGCTATTTTTTTTATCAACAAGATAGAGTCATGAGAAACAAGTCATCCACATTTCCATTCACAATCAGTTGTGTTTCCGTTTCGTTTTCCCTTCAATTTTCGAGGACGAAAATTTTCTTTTTAGAGGGGAAGAGTTGTAAAATCCGGATTTTCTGAACGCGTATAATACCTAAAATCATGGTTCTAAAACGCCTTGCCGCCGCAAAGGCGTCGCAAAGTCGCGAGGCGTCACCTCCATGCCACGCAATAGACCAAGGCGTCGTCTTAAGGCTTGGCATGAGATGAGGTGCGATAAGGGGTCCGGTGTGGCACTTTTTTTTAGGCGTCTAGGGGATTTACTAGTAACTGGAATTTGGGCATGGTATTTGGGGTTTACTGGTATTTCGCATTTAGGGATTTACTTGTATTTGAAGAAGATTACATGTAAAGAGAGTTTCTTGACTTTATTGCTTATGTATATCATTTTTGTAAACTCGATGTATATGAAATATGATATAAATCTATAAATTTATAAATAATTTTTGCCACCTTTATTCACGCCTTAAAAACGCCTCACGCTAAGGCTTGAGGCTTGGCCATGACGCCATGCCACGCCTCAGGCTATTTATAACCTTGCCTAAAATACCCTTCAATTTTGAACTTTTGAAGAACGTATATTAATTTATAACCTAAAGTATTTATACGATAATCCTCGCACCTTTGGCGACATATGAGACTATAATACTTATGATACGTTAAAACTATACTTATGATATACATTATTTAAAACTATGTCACATTTGTTAAATGTTACACGCCTAAGTAAATGCATGGACCGAATTTTGATAGGCACAAATGAATAAGAACCAAATGCATATCTATGTTAGTGATGGACTTAAACTTGGAAGGGTATAATCACAATTCCAGATTTTTTTGGCATTTCCCTAGATAAACACATCACAAAACACGGGTTTCTCTATATCAAATAACCAAATATACAATCACTTTCAACACAGAAAAATAAAAGCTTCTAAAACGCTAATATATGCTGCCACTAGTTCTCTTCCTCATTCTGGTTAGATTCTAAGCGCAAGGGAGGGTGTTGTGATCGTGCTTTCTTGGTGTTTTGGACGTGGACAAGTCTGGTTCAAATAGGGGTGTTACTCGTGGGTTTTGGTTGTGGTTTGAAGGCGTGTTTTAGCTGAATTCGTGGGGTTTTGCCTGGTAGTCGACCTGGTAATTGACTTTGGTTTTGTTTCTTTTGTGACACACAACAAATGGTAAAGCATCATCAACCTTCTTCTATACGACTCTTTCTTGATTAATACTTGTTAAAATTCGATCTCTATTCTGTTTGTTTTGGCGATTAAAAGAGCACATAAAATGATAAAGAGTATCACATAAAATCATGAGCTTATCTACATATAAGAACAACCTAATGATATGTGTAAATGGTTTGAAAAGATTAAAGCTAAAAGGGTGAGTAGTGTGAATTTGTTTGCTGGACAGATTTGAAACCTGGATATGTATACGATATAACTTAAGCTTCACAAAGGTTAAATACTGGATTTTTGGTTGTAACCTAAGTTTAATGTCGTATTTAAGTTTTCCAATTGGTTAGGAGTGAATTGGAGTTGTATTGGGCATGTTTTTGATATTTATGTGATTAAGTGTCAAAGCTGAGTAATCGAGTCTGAAAATCAGTTGGAGTTTTGGATTTTACATTTTCAAACCATAAAGAACTAAGAGCTCTCCTTTTACACGGGTAATATATGGGTTATATGGGACTTCTAGCAATCTTTGTGGATTTTTCTGAAAGGTCTTGATATGTCTATTAAATTCAAACTTTCAGTGTGTTTCTACAGTTCACTTTTTGGACTTGTTTTGATAAACGATTTTTGAAAGGGTATTTACACTTGGTAATAAATTTTGGAAAAATTCAAGTATACTCCTAAGACATAATAGCTTCTGTGAGAAGTTTGGTGAATTCTAGTTTTGATTTTTGATACACTTTCAAAATTCGTTTAGTGAACCTAATTTTGTTATAAAACCAGTCATTTGAAGAACGTGTATATATTTAAGATTTATCAATAAGTATATACCCCTAAAATGCACTTAAACATTAATTATGATATTATTGGTCACATATTAACATAATTCCAATAACGAAACCCTAATCACATTAATGAATAATGATAAGTAATTAAGAATTTGTTGTGTCTTTAAATGAGCTAATAAGTAACATTAAACCCTAACTCGTGTAGATTCGTTGAAGAAGGCGTGACGTTGCTTCCTTGTGTTCATGTTCTAGTTCACTTTCATTTCATTTTGCTAAGGTACAGATATTCTGACCTTATCTCTTAAGGTTTCTCATGATTCGTTCACGTCTGCTTTATATGAACTTTGATTATGATGCCTTTGATCTGAGCCTTCTTATTATGGCTTTTTTATATGATCCTTGCCTTATGCTATATTTGAACCTTTGATATATGAACCTTTGATACGAACCTTTGCTATGAACCTTTGATATGAACTTTTGCTATGAACCTTTGATATGAACCATATGATATGAACCTTTGATATGAACTTTGATATGATATGACATTTGAAAACTTCAGTTTGATACCCGAGCCAATATGTTTCCTAGCCATGAAGGTAACATGGCCATGTCATTGATGTACCAATGGCATGACTCTAGTGTGGTTGAGTGATGTTCCACATCGTCCCTTTTGATATGATATGATATGCATGCTTTATGATTTTTCTATGGCTACTATGATTTATGCAGGGGCGTATGGATGCATCCTAGATATGTTATGATATGATGGATATGACATGATATGATATGATATGATTTATATGGTGACTGATGTTGTGTGCATTACACGTCTTTCACACTTCTGGGAGCTAGCTACTCCAATGGTTACTTGAGGACTCCCCTCCTGTTATATTTGGTATTCTGAGGTCACCCTTCCGAATATAATGGTTGCTGATGATATATGACATGATATGATTTGTTTGGGCTCGGGATTGATTACTGACCTTCCTTACACTTTGATATCCATTTGTCTATGCCTTCTATTTCCCCAATGCACCATATTATATTTTTTGTTCCTTATCTTTTGCTTCGTTTATATATATCTATTCACCGGCTTTTTAAGCTTAGCCGCATTTCTTTTCCTACGGCAGGTTTTAGTAGGAAGCTGGGTTATGAGTGGAGAATACTTTTGGGCTTAGACGACTTTACCTTGATAGCTATTCTGGACTAGAGATGACTAGAAGTGATTACATTTTCAGACTTAGCAACCTTCAAATTTGCAGCCATATGACTAAAAATGATAATCTGAGCCATCTCGATTTTTTTTTATAAACGTTACTCATTTTTTGAAAGTAATATATATATGTAATAGCGTAAATAAATTATACCTTGTTCATGTACAATGGTGATGTATTCATCGTAAACTTTTATAAACGCAACTTTTATAAACCCGTAATTCTGCACTTGTTCCACCAATAAAACACTCCCGTGACTTTTTTTTATTATTTTTTTGTAAATGAAAGTATGATCAAGTGCAGTTTTCTTATAAAACATAAAAAAGAATCTTCAACAGTGAACTTGTACAACACATACAAAAAAAAAAAAAAACGTGTTTCACCAATAAAACTGTAGGACCGAAAGTATTGTGATTTATGTGATTCGGGAGGTCGAGGTTGATCAAAATATAAGAACTTCATATTTAGTTTAGAGAGAGAAAGTAGAGAGAGGGTGAAGAAAATGGATGATATTAAGAGAATGAATGAATACACAATTTCTCACACCCCTCATGGAGAGTCATGAGGGGTATTTATAGGCTCATCACAACATTACTTTGCCTAGTGTACGATAGTAGTCCCTGTGGGTACTACATGTTACTAATCTAGTCCAATTTACATGTGTGACGTTATCTTTATAAAAAAGCGAGGCTAACAATCTCCCTCCAAGATATCGTCACACGTGAATGGTTACAATGAGACCTATAAATACATTAACAATGTAAAATTACAACAATAGTAAACTATGTTGACGTTGTTGAAGCGCAGAGTCTCTGTAGTCTAGATACTGAGGCAGACTTGAAGTTCTCTCTTCCGACGATCTCGGCGTACTGACCTGCAAAGGTCTTTTTAGCTCTTTTGTAGCTCTGAACTTCAAATGTAATGGTCTAGTTAGGTTATTACTCCCTCCTAACTAGTGAGCCTTTATTCTTTTTCCTGCTCCCTCCTGAACCGACAACTCTCTTTTCATCACGCAGCGGATAAAGTAGATTCAAAAGTGTAGGCACATGGTTGTCGTTCAGGGAGCATCTTGACAATATAACTCACATAACATTGCACAGAAGGTTGGTAATACGCTCCGATGTACACATCATTAGTACTTCTTCGGTTCCAGTGTAGGCACAATTCCCTCGAACAACCAACGTACTAGAGATGAAACACTACTTCTTTTGGCATGTTCTTCTCCCTCCTGATGGTTGCGATGTATCGAAATCATCATACTATAATGTGTACATGCCAAAATTACCCGTACTTTAAACTTCTGATGCAATATAGATAGACCGTGTAGGCATAATTTGTGAGTATATGTCGCATAAATATACTCTCAATACTATTCTCTCAAATCAACCTTAAAACGAACCTCCTTGTAATTCACCGGCTACTAGTAATGACCACATATGGAGACTGCTCGATACGACCAGCTTGAAAAAGAAGTAATCATCCCATCTTGTGACTTAATGCTTGTACGATAGATGTGACTTAATACCTATACTGAGCGCTACAATGTAACTCCTTTAAGTATGAGGTTGCACGAAATATTCACCACTTGAACAATCCACTGCTTCGCGTGACACTGAGTACTACAACGTAACTCCTTAAAGTGATAGTTATACTGTGAGCACTACAACATAACTCCTTACATCAGTAATAACTAGATTGTCAAGACTGAATTTTTTAATTTGCGCAGACAAGTTATCTTCAAAAGTCGTGCATCCAACCACCCCTAGACTTTGAGATAAATAAGTACACTTTTTGAAACGCCACTTCAAGATCAAATCGATAATACCGTACAAAAAACCCCGTAGTCATTTTTGTCAAACCATAACAATTCTAGCTGTGAATAATGTATCCCCGTGAAATTTGTATACCAAAATACCAATCTTTAATCAACCAATCTTTAATCGATCATTTATCAAAACTTATGTATCAAAAGTTAAATTCGGATGAATACTTTTGATTGCCCCATATAAGCGTATTGCAACATAAGAGCAGCCCAAGAAAATGATAAAACATTAATGCCCAAACGAGATTCGGATCCAGTAGAAGATAAACCCAATCCAAACGAATGAATACACGACCCAAATCTTACACTTACATTACATCGACCCTAATAATTACTTGTGTCATTTGAAAACCCTAAGCTGCACACACAACATAAACAATCCGCCCCTTTTCCTCCTAAACTCTCTCACCAATCTCAGATCGACTTTCATCTCCCTCTACAACAGCCTAATAATCTCAACATCATAATCAATTGCTACAAATCAGAACTCAGAAGTTATGGACCGTAGACCCTTCTAAATCTTGATTCTAATTCCGATGAATAAATGAAGAAATGACAGTGTTGGCTTCAAGATCATCTCAATGGTCTCGGGTAGGTTTGATTTATATGTTAAGTTTTCGTTTAAGAGCCGAATGAATGGAGAGATGAAACACATTTGTTTTTGTCTCCTCATTTTAGTCTTTCGGATATAAACTAATAGAAGCATGTCTTCTTAACAAGGATCTGTGAAGAGGAAGGTTCAACAAAAATCTATGAAAGATTACAAATTGAACCGGTTCTGAGATCATTTGAATTAAAGTGTCATGTTTGATTCATGAGAGTTGCTGGAGTTATGTGAAGGTATGACGGTTGTGTCAAGTTTTAGGATTGGTTATATAAGTCGTTTATGATTTGGATGGCTCGGCTGTGGTTCCTTCTCCATCGTGTTATTTTCCTTTTTTTTCATTACTTGGCTTTGTTGTTCTTGTCGTTGGCTAATGATGGTTATAAGACTGAAGTCGAGTTGAGTCTTGGTATTAAGGTTTCTGGCCGTGGTCTTCATCTTTTCTTTCTCGAAAGTTTTCTAAAACTTATCGAAAGTTTTTGTCCAAAAAGTTCTCGATAAATTTTTGTAACTTTTCGAAAATTTTGAACTTATCGACAACTTGACTTATCGAGATCCTTAGTTTTCGAGATCTTCGGTTATCGAGAACCAGTTTATCGAGAACATGTTTTCGACAAAAACAGGGTATTGTGTTCTCGAAAACCACTTTTGTTCTCGAAAACAGTACATATCGAGATTTCTTATACAAGAAATTCCGATTAGATTCCGGCGACTTTTCCGATCATCCATTCTAACCAGCTTTTCCAGTTTCCGACCATGATACAGATGAGTTTTCCGAACTTGTTGACCACAGATTCACGGTAAATGGTACAAAAACAAGTCACAATAATGATGTCATAAACTGTGGTACCAAAAAGATACGACACAGATATATGAAATGATATATGAAAGTATATGACTTTTGTTGTTTTGACCATGTTGATACATAAAACATGTGAAGAAAAACTGTTACTCGTATATAATAAGGATAAGGAAAAAAATTTTCCGACCCAAAAAAAAATTGTATAAAAACAGCTTTAAACACATGAATCGAACCACAAAAATCAAGAAAGTAACACCATGAGCTCTGATACCAATTGTAGGACCGAAAGTATTGTGATTTATGTGATTCGGGAGGTCGAGGTTGATCAAAATATAAGAACTTCATATTTAGTTTAGAGAGAGAAAGTAGAGAGAGGGTGAAGAAAATGGATGATATTAAGAGAATGAATGAATACACAATTTCTCACACCCCTCATGGAGAGTCATGAGGGGTATTTATAGGCTCATCACAACATTACTTTGCCTAGTGTACGATAGTAGTCCCTGTGGGTACTACATGTTACTAATCTAGTCCAATTCACATGTGTGACGTTATCTTTATAAAAAAGCGAGGCTACACTCCCTGACTATGGTACAAAAGTTAAAAGACAAACAAACTAAAACCAAAAAATGGGACATTGGAAAAAAAAGACTTTGGAACACTCCTCAATACATTTGATTTGTTAAAAGTTGTAAATACCACCTTTACCAAAAAAAACGAAACATAAAAAATCAAACTAAAAGCCCTCAAAAGGACAAAAGGCACGGGACACAAGAAAAACCACAAAGTACAAATATAGAAAAGGTTTACGAGTAGGGAGGGTTTGTATAACGCTCCCTATTTTGAAGTTTGTGTTGCATTTTTGGTCCTTATCGATGTGAAATGACCAAATTACTGATGAGATAAAATAAGTACATTTTATTAGCATCATTTATCCTATTTAATTGACTTGTTTTATATTTTTTTGTATGAGAATCGATACTTAATTGTTTACTTTAGTAATTCTCAGGTAAAAACAAGCAATTGGTGAAAGTTGATGATTTTGGACGAATTATGGAGCTAAATGAACAAGATTGGAAAAGTCTACTGAAATCCAGGAGATGCGCCATATCATTATCAACAGATACGCTGCAACATCAAACTTAGATGAATTTGAAGACCATTTCCTGACTTTGAAAACTGCGCCGCATCTAATTACAGCATGCGCCGCATATGAAACTTTGGTCAACGAAAGATAACCAGCTTGCTCTACTCCAAATATGCCGCATCTCATTTACAACATGCGGCGTATCAGCAAAAGACTTCACCAGACACTATCCAAGACGTTAAAGGACATGTGCCACATAGAGAAATAAGTTACGCCGCATCTGAAGGCGATGTACGAATATTCCAGAATATAATAATCTTGGACCCCAAGCGAAGTTAAGTAGATGCGCCGCATCTATCATCAAGATGCGCCGCATCGATCCCTCAGATAGAACCTATAAATACCCCAAGACAGATATGAATTTTGTGTGCAACAAAACCCTAAGGAGACGAATTCAGTCGAAGAAGCATCACAAGACACGCCCCAAACGAAGATCTTAGAGCCGTAAGAAGGTCGTGCATCTGTATAATTCATTACGTAGTTTTGTTTTATTGTATTAGTAAGCTTTAATCCATTAGGATTGATGGGCTTGTAGCCACCATACTGCTCCTCTTAAAATTGCTTTCCCATCGATTAAAGTTTATATGATGTTTTTTTGGTGACTTGTATTTGTGCATTGATAACCTCTATGTTTAGTTGAGTCTTCTGGGCTACCATACATGTTCCTCGCCTATTTATTTAGCGTCTAGAAGGTAGGATAAACATAAGTAATCATTAAGAGTTTACTCGCCGATATTTAGAATCCAACGAGATAGATTAGATTATGATTGATACGTGGGGATTGCACCCTCGTAACAGGTTTTACCTCTCAAGGGATCTCGAGAAGCTTACAACCCCCACCAGACAGTGTACCTGATCGTTGTAGTATAGTATAGTGACAAGTACCGGGGATTGATCGTTCAACTCAGGAATAGTGTCGCTAGGATTAGAAAGCCTCCTAAACTAGGTCTAGAGGTGAGGGATGATTCTTTTTGATTTTTTATATTTTATGAAAGCAAGTAAAATCTCGGGTTTTGAAGGAGTGGGCGGAATTAGTTGCTAGCCAACTAACCCAATAAACTAAGATGCAATCAAAATAAAATAACAAAAATGAAAATTAAACTAATTATACTAATGTGGTGGAAACAATAATGAGGAAAGTTGTGTTTACTTAGATTTCATTACTCCCTAGATATCTTTTACAGGTTGATTAGCTTGTTAGAATTGCATGGATGACGGGTCATATTCCTTAATACTAGTCGTAGGGCCGTGTACAATATTCTCTAACTCTATAGGATCCTACTTCACTCCTATGTCGAGCCGTTAGAAGCTCCTAACATGGGATCATTAGAATTCTCCTACGCATTAAATACAACCAAAAATCATAGTACACCTCTGATCATGTTTCTTAAGACGTTCAAGCAAGTTACCAATGGAAGTCTGCCAGTTTTCTTAAGCCTAACATCGAATACAATCATCCGTAACAATTATAAACAAACAATCAACCCATAATTAACATCTAGGTTTCACTACATCTAAGCAAACACAATGAAAATCTAGCCTAGCATGTTAAAGAGAAGAAAAGCGTAAGATACAATCACACAACACATAGACATATTGAATGATTTGGATGAATACTTATCTTCAATTGAACATGGAAGAATCAAGGGGTTGGAACCCTTGAAAAACTGATAAAATTCGGACTAAGGTTTATTCCCTCAAACTTGCACACTAATGAATGAAATTTGGAAAACTATATATAGATTATACATCTTGACGGCGTCATGTGTTGGATCTTGACGCCGTCAACTCGCCGCCTTGATAAAATCGTATTGCCTAGATCTGTTTGTGACGCCGTCATGTGGAGAATTGCTCTGGGCCGTCACGTGTAGTTGGACCCTGACGGCCTTGGTGACGCCGTCAGGTCCTAAGCTTAAAAATACTCTGGATCGTCACGTGTATTTTCCATTTCCACCTCTTTTGTAACTCTTCACTTTTATGCTCCAAAAACGTCCAAAATGCTTTCTTTTCCAGATTCTTCCTCAAAAGTACCTAAAATGACAAAAGGAACGATTTAGGGCAATATTTGATCAAATAATCTCGAATTCGGGCTTAAATGACCCCTTAAAAGCGGTACACTTTTGCCTCATCAACGATACTCATCATATAAAACTAGCAATAAAACAAGAAACAAGCTACTTAAACCATACGACAGGTTTTCTATGTGTTTCTATTATCTATATGTGTACGTGATTGCTCTTCACTGATTTGTTCTCATTAGTTTTACTTTTATGTTTAATTCGAATCCGTGATAGTCTCTCAGGCTAAACCCCCTTTTTATTAGATTAGATTGTAAAACTAACTTAGATATTAGAATACTGATCAAATCAACTAGATATTACGTTCCATTCTTAGTGTTCGACACTCTACTTACCACTATATACATATTGATCAGGTACACTGCTCGTTAAGTGTGTGTGTTAGTAATAAGTCGGCTAAATATAAATTTAAAACTTGATTAGGTAAAACTACACCTATGCTACACTGATATACCACACGCATCAAGTTTTTGGCGCCGCTGCAGGGGAATGAATTGTTAATATCTGTTAATTTGATTAGTATTTTAATTAGATTATAACCACTAACTTTGTTGTATATTAGTTTAGATTGCATTCATTGTATATTTTGCATATTTTATTTTCTTGTTTGTTTGTTTTCTTTATTTTTCTTTATTTTCTGTAATTTTTGTTTTCTTTATTTATTTTTCTTTTGTTTTATGTATTACTGCTGTCTGCTGTATTTTGCTGATCCAAACGATGTGGCGCATCTGATTTATCCGATACGGCGCATTGCGTTTTTTATTTTTATATACATCGTTAACTTAAAAATTCGAAGTGCGGCACATCTATCCCCGAGATACGACGTATTTTTTTTAATCGGAAAATTTTCAAAACCTTAACGAGATACGACGCATCTGTTTCGACAGTTGCGGCGCATCTTTTATTTATTAAAAACAAATTTTCAAATTTGTTAAACTGAGATACGTCGCATCTGTTTTTACAGATACAACACATTGATTTTTTGAATAAAACTCTGATTTGATTTTTAATGTAATAAGATATGGCGCATCCTATTTTTAGGATACGGCACATCACCTGCAGATATCAGCAACTTTTGTTTTTCTTTCCCGAACGCAGAAATTTCTAATCAATCTTTCCTGTTTCTTAGAAATTTTTTACTGCAAAGCCTATTTGATTTGTGTTTCAAGAATCATGATTGATATTTTCCCAAGCTGGTTTGGAGGACCAAGGATATAACAACCCACAAACACCCATTACTATCATTCCCATTACAAATACCTATAGTAGGTATTTCACAGGTAAATTTTTTGCTTTTTATATATACATTATTACTTGCATGACTCACTAAACCTGCTCACGTATCTACACAAGCCAAATAACTCAACACTCACATCCTATAAACCCCAGGTATGTCAAGCATAAAATCATAATAACACCATAATAAGAAATACACCAATCTAAAACACTAAACATAACACAAAACCCTAATAAACCATAAACTAAAACTTAAGTAGGATTATGTGCTTATCTGAACGTATATGCTTAGTTAAACTAGTAAGAATGTGTTCAAGGCTTAAGTGAGAGTATCTTTAGGTATATTAGGATATATTAGGACTATTAGGATATAGAATAGAACCCTTAGAACTTAGATATAAACCCCCTAAGCCCTAAACCATAAGTAGGTCATAGATAACTAGAATTAGGTCTAAACCCACCGAAAACTTCCCCATAGGTCACTACCACTTAGTATAAGCCTTTAGGAACTTAGGAATAGTTATTAGATACCCTTAGGACACTAACTTAGGCACAAAACCATAAGATAAACCCTAGTCTCTCACTAAACCCACTTAGGTCATTTAGGTTATAAAACTAGGTCAAACCTTCCCAAAATTTCCCCATAGGTTACCCACACTTAGTATAAACCCTTTAGGTCTTAGGATTAGTCATTAGGCACACCTAGGAACTTAAATTAGGCACTAAACCTTAGGTAAAACCTTAAACACATAGTAAGTAGAAACTAGGTCTAAACTTAACTAAAACTTAGTAAAACCCAAACATAAGCAAGCAAGCACTCTACCACCACTCCTCAAGCAGCTTATACACCTTCTTGACACTACCAAGCACCCTACCACACACCTCCATCACCTACAAAACTAATCCACCACTAATCCACCCCTAATCCACCCTAATCTACCACTAGTCCATCCCTAATCCACCACTAATCCACCCCTAATCACCCCTAATCACCCTAAACCCATCAAGCAGCTTACAAGCACCTCCAAGCACCAAAGCAAGGAGGTGTGTAAGCTAATTGTCACCTCCTTGCTCCTAAACCAACTCCACGGTTTCATCTCCTCCACAAACACCTCAAACTGGCTCATAGACTAGCCCTATCACCATGGTAGCTCTCATTAGTCACCATGTAGCTGCCATGAATCACCCCTCCTCCTTGACACCTCCAACTTGTTTTGCTTGGCCACTACTCCACTCGTACCCTATAAATACCGTGACCCCCTCTCCATATTCATTCACCCATCTCCTTTTATTTCCACCTCAAATCTTCTGTGGTACTAGTAGTATACGAGTTGTAGTGAGCCTAGGAGTCGAGCAAAGTGATCCTTGAGACCTTGTCGAGACCCATTTCCCATCGCTGAAACCCTAAAACCCTCGTACCCCCTCCATTTCCAAACCACAGTCACTATTTGCATTACTTAGATTACTCTACACCCAGGATTGTCTTCATAGCCTTACATCTTTTTAAACTTTCTCTCTAAATGCTTTTATAAACCCTGTAAGGGGGATATATGTTAAATGCTTTACTTAAAACCGAATACAAGTGTTTTTCTTTGGTTGTTTGCACGAGTAAACTAACTGCCACCACTACATAAACAAAATTCATGAATCTAATCATTTGGAAGGTTTTATCCGATCGAACGCGAATATAGTTGATAGATCTATTGGAGTTTGATAACTCCCGTTGGTATTAACACCCCACTAGGTGGTACCAATAAGTACTATATTTGAATCCACTCAAGGTATAACTTTGGCAAGTTATCCTTCTATCCCTTCATGTTGGGTCTGCAGCCCACATGACCCTGATCATTAAGGTGTGATTCATAAGCTTAGTGCAACCTACTAAACTCCTGATAATTGTGCATGCATCACAATTATCACAAAAACTTGCATTTTTCCAGATGGGTGTAACAACTGAACCCAGGGAACTTGTATTCATTAACCCCTAAACCTATGATTCTCACTCAACACCTAGTGTTGACTTTTTAAGCATGTATTCTAGGTTTATTACTTCTATGGACCTATGGCGGAAGGAGGTACTGAACTCGAAAGATTTCTCATGGTTATCATTCAAACACCACCAACCTAACTCTTAGATTTTTGGGACCTCAACAAAATAAAAGTATATCTTTTATAATTAAAACTCTGATAATTATGAATGATAACAAAATTTTTCAAAACTTCTATTTTCGAGTCGTTTTCTATTACTGTATCTGTGATTCTATGAAGTAATACCCAAAACACTTTATCCGCTGCGATCAGTGAAAAATGGGGTGGTTACAGATTGGCATCAGAGCTTCAGTTGTAGAGAACAAGGTCAAAACCTAAACTACAACAATTTTTCCTAAACCCGAGGAAGTCTTCAGTACCTCTGCCATCCTCCATAACCATATATGTTAAGGTAAGTATAATAATTTCCTGCTTAACTGCTAAATGATTTACAGTATTTTTTTTATTATATAGTTATGTCTACTCCCCACTACTCTACCCCTATCTCATCTAGTCCACATCCGGAGAATGATCTTTCCTCTCCGAATGTACTAGATTACTCCCCTAAAAACCTATAACTTAGAAGACTCTAGGAATAGCCTAGATAACCCTAATTTAAAACACCTAAGAGATTTCTATGCTAAGACATCACCCCTACCTCCCCTAAACCCTATTATACATCCACTTTTTCCTACCCATAAAACAGAACCCCATGGTTTATTTCTCCCGAGAGAACCATATATACCTAAACACCCTATCCCCACCTATACCCCTAGATTTGACTTTAGGCAACCCTATACTTTAAACCCTACACCTTACATAATAAACCCTCCCATTCCATCTTGGAAAGATGAAATTGGAGAAAAACCCTCTAGGTTGACTCTAGAAGATGAGGAAAACCAATTAGAGGAGATTTTAAATAACTTAGATGAAATTTTTTTTGATCTCCTTGAGAAGATAGAAAAAGGTCATAATAATAATAACTTAGATAATCAACCTGACTATAATAGTTTAAGAGAGAATTTACAAGAAAACTGTTTTAAAATAGCTAAAATACAGAAAAACCAAATGAAACATCACCATAAAATAGCTTTTTCCCGCTTTAGGATTTGCACTTTAGAAAATATAATAGATAATGACGAAGAAAACTTAGAAAACACTAACACACGGAATTAGGTAATTAGGAAACTTTAGAAAACTCAGGTAAATAAATAACCCTATGAGACATGCCTTAGAATAGTTAGAGCCTTTAGGATAAGTAGAATAGGAAATAAATAAAATAAGTTAGGATTTAGAAACTACCTAGTACCCCTCAATTAGGATATATTAGAATAACTAAACTTAGGATTTACCCTTAACCCTTACCCTTAACCCTTACCCTCAACCCTTACCCTCAACCCTTACCCCTAACCGACCCCGATGTCTTAGGTAAATAGAATCTCTAAACTGTTTTAAATTTCTCTTACTCTAGCCCTTTTTAACTCTTTTTCCCTTTTACCGATGGTGAGAATCCTCATTCTTCACCATAGAGATCTGAATTCTTTCTCCTCTGATCTCTAAACCTTCACTTCTTTCCATGGCTTTCTTAAGCTATCTTCATTCTAGTTAGAGATCTACCCCTAACTATTCCATATTCAAATATTTGATCCTCATATATAAGCATATTCCTCTTAGATTACTATGATACCCGAGCTAGTTTTCCCCAATCCCCTTTAGTAAACCCCAAAACCTTAGTTAGGATTTCCATACTTGAGGTTAGATAGACCATTAGGATTTAGACCATTAGGACTTAGACTATTAGGATTAGAACACCTTAGGATTAGAAAACCTTAGACCATTAGGATTAGAACACCTTAGGATTAGAAAACCATAGACCATTAGGATTAGAACACCTTAGGATTAGAAAACCTTAGACCATTAGGATTAGAAATCAAAAACCCCTACCCCAATAGACCTAGGATAAGACTTTAGGATTAGAATATAGATTAGGAAAAACCTAGGATTAGATAACCCTCACCCTAAGCCTTTAGAATCTTAGTTTAGGATAGACACACTTACCCCATAGGAATAAGTAGATTTAGGTCATAGACTACCCATACCTATCCCTTAGGATAACCATACTTATACACTTGAGGATTTTAGATTATACCTTAGGATTTGACAATTTTTAGAATACTCATTAGGAAATTTCACTTAGGAGACACTATGGATAGTGCCTTAGCTGGTTTCAAATCCCTAGGAATAGTAATACTCATAATAATAGTAATAATGGTAATAATAGACAACCTAAAACAAAAGAGAAAACCTGAAACAACACCTAAAAATAAGGATATACCTAGTCAACCCTTAGGAAAGAAAACACTTAAACCTAATACCTCTTTAGAACCCTCTACCTCAATGGAACCAAACACCTCACCGTTAGAAATTAGGATTAGTTAGAAGAACCTTAGGGGGAAAACAAAACTCTGGGAAAGATATCTAGTAAATCTAAAACTCCGATAGGATATTCTCCTTCAAGTATCCTATACTCTTACTCTTCCGTTTAATCTTATCTTTTCATTTCTCTCCTTCTACCATTTAAATCTTTTCCTCTCACTTCTTCCTACTCTTTAAAATCCCATTTTCCTGCCTTTTTCCCCACTCCACAAATTAAAACCATACTTTTCTATTTTCCCCACTCCTACACTTTTCCCCACACAACCCACTCCAAACTTCTTTTTCCTTTTCCATTTCCCCTACTTTACCCATTCATCCTTTTTCCTTTTTCACTCCACTCCACTCCCATAAATCCTTCACTCCATTTCCCTTCATTTTTAATTCTCTGTCATTTTACACTCTATTTTCTTCTCTCTATATTCTCTCGCTACCTCATCCTGCAATGCTCTATTAGTTAGAACTTGCATTTCTCGTCATAGCGCAAGTTTCTATTAGTTAGAACTTGTAAGAATATCTACATCGAACTGTAATCCTCATTATGTTCGACTACGATATTAAATCTCGCTTTACAAGAAATTGTAAAAATGAGATCTTCTACGTCCGTCATTCTAGTCTTAACATGGGAATTTACCATGTGACAAGTTGCTAAACCGGAGAACATTAGAACTTGTCCCTACCATAACTAGAACTAGTCTCTATCATGACTTGAACTTGTTTCTATCATGACTAGAACTTGTCTCTATCATGACTAGAACTTGTCTCTATCATGAGTAGAACTTGTCTCTACTTGACTAGAATATTCCTCTACCGCTTCTAGAACTTGTTTTCTCTGATATGACCACTATCAGTTGAAACTTGTCTCTAAAAATTTCCTTACCATATATCCTTAAATATCGTAAAACTCTCTTCATTTTCCACCGATATTACTTAAGGATGATTTATAATGACTATCCTCTTAAAATGAACAAGGATGTTCCTACATTTTAATGAGAAAGTTATAAGTCAAATAGGTTAAGAGTTTATACGCTCTTGTTTTCAAATATTGGGACGCCTTTATTTGCAAATAATGAGATATGAAAACCTAAGTATCTGGTATCTGTACAAGCAATTCTTACTCCGCTTGTGCAAAATCTTCTTCCTTTTCACATCATTTTCCTCTATAATCCTCTTCTTTCTCTACTTTCTCGACTATTTCTCTCCCCTACTCTTATAATCGTCAAAATCTTGGGACGAGATTTTCTCTAAGGAGGTAAGACTATAACAACCCACAAACACCCATTACTATCATTCCCATTACAAATACCTATAGTAGGTATTTCACAGGTAAATTTTTTGCTTTTTATACACATTATTACTTGCATGACTCACTAGACCTGCTCACGTATCTACACAAGCCAAATAACTCAACACTCACATCCTATAAACCCCAGGTATGTCAAGCATAAACTCATAATAACACCATAATAAGAAATACACCAATCTAAAACACTAAACATAACACAAAACCCTAGTAAACCATAAACTAAAACTTAAGTAGGATTATGTGCTTATCTGAACCTATATGCTTAATTAAACTAGTAAGAATGTGTTCAAGGCTTAAGTGAGAGTATCTTTAGGTATATTAGGATATATTAGGACTATTAGGATATAGAATAGAACCCTTAGAACTTAGATATAAACTCCCTAAGCCCTAAACCATAACTAGGTCATAGATAACTAGAATTAGGTCTAAACCCACCCAAAACTTCCCCACAGGTCACTACCACTTAGTATAAGCCTTTAGGAACTTAGGAATAGTTATTAGATACCCTTAGGACACTAACTTTGGCACAAAACCATAGGATAAACCCTAGTCTCTCACTAAACCCACTTAGGTCATTTAGGTTATAAAACTAGGTCAAACCTTCCCAAAACTTCCCCATAGGTCACCCACACTTAGTATAAACCCTTTAGGTCTTAGGATTAGTCATTCGGAACACCTAGGAACTTAAATTAGGCACTAAACCTTAGGTAAAACCTTAAACACATAGTAAGTAGAAACTAGGTCTAAACTTAACTAAAACTTAGTAAAACCCAAACATAAGCAAGCAAGCACTCTACCACCACTCCTCAAGCAGCTTATACACCTTCTTGACACTACCAAGCACCCTACCACACACCTCCATCACCTACTAAACTAATCCACCACTAATCCACCCTAATCCACCACTAATCCACCCCTAATCACCCCTAATCCACCACTAATCCACCCCTAATCACCCCTAATCACCCTAAACCCATCAAGCAGCTTACAAGCACCTCCAAGCACCCCAGCAAGGAGGCGTGTAAGCTACTTGTCACCTCCTTGCTCCTAAACCGACTCCATGGTTTCATCTCCTCCATAAACACCTCAAACCGCCTCATAGACTAGCCCTATCACCATGGTAGCTCTCATTAGTCACCATGTAGCTGCCATGAATCACCCCCTCCTCCTCGACACCTCCTACTTGTTTTGCTTGTCCACCATTCCACTCGTACCCTATAAATACCGCGACCCCCTCTCCATATTCATTCACCCCTCTCCTTTTCTTTCCACCTCAAATCTTTTGTGGTACTAGTAGTATACGAGCTGTAGTGAGCCTAGGAGTCGAGCAAAGTGAGCCTTGAGACCTTGTCGAGACCCATTTCCCATCGCTAAAACCCTAAAACCCTCGTACACCCTCCATTTCCAAACCACGCCTCTCTTTTTCTCACCACCCCATATATTCTGGTCTTGGTAGTAGTATAAGAGCCCTAGTAAGCTTAGAAGTCGAGTGGTATAGCTTGCATGCTTGTTGTGTTGATATGAGCCCTAGAAAACCCTAAACCTAGTTCTAACCCACATAAAGCCCCCAAGCCAAGTAAGTCTTACTTTTAGTTAGTATAGCTTTAATATAGTCTTAGGATAGATTTAGATAGCTTAGATAACCTTGCATGGCCTAGAACCATTCTACTTGCTAGTTTACGTTTTAAAACCCTAGATTGAGTCATATACTTGCATGCATGCTATAAGTAGTTAAATTAGATCATACACTAGTTAAATATAACTTAAATAACTTAAAATAAGTAAAACATAGGCTAGAAAACTTAAATACTAGATAAAACATAAGTTACATGCATATTAGGACTAGTTTTGCAATAGTTTACATGCATAGGGGTATATATCATAAATTCCTAAAATTATAAAGTCTAGGGAATGTTTTTGACCTTTCCTAGAAGTTATAAGTAGTAAGGATTAGTTTTGCATAATATTAAAACCCTAGGATAGATAATAACATAAGTATAAACTAAAAGAACTAAAAATGTAAATATTATAAGTTAAAGGTCTAAAATGGTAAATATAGAAAACTTAGGAGTGTTAGGTTAATATAGAAGTCTAGGGACTAGTTGTGTCTAATATAGATAGTTATTAGTATAAGTAATATAAGTAATATAAACTTAGGGTAGAAAACGTAAATATATAAACTATAAGGGTAAAAAGTGAAAATATCCTATAAGTTTAAAACCTAAATAAGTTAGAAGCATAACACAATACTAGGGAGCTTCATGCGAGGAGTACTATGTGGATATTTCATTTTTGACGAGTTTGTTGGGTTTACGAATTAAAGTGCCCTGACTTCTCGAACGATTATTGCATATACTTCTGAGATATGATGGCCCGAACAGTGATATGATTATAACTAAACCCTAATAACAACATAACTCAATAATAGGGAGCTTTGTGTCACGAGTATTAACTTCTGAATTATGATGGCCCGAACGGTATTATGTTTATAACATAATACAATAGTAGGGAGCTTCATGTGAGGAGTCATATACTTCTGAATTACAATGGCCTGAACGGTGTTATGTTATATCTAAAACATTAACATACCTAAAAACAATAACTTAAGAAACATAAAACATGATAACTAAAAGCTTGACATACATACAAAACCAACAATAACACACTAGGATACGTGAGTAAGGCGGTCTAGTTCCCGAGTCACTATTTGCATTACTTATATTACTCTACACCCAGGTGAGTCTTCATAGCCTTACATCTTTTTAAACTTTCTCTCTAAATACTTTTATATACCCTGTAAGGGGGATACATGCTAAATGCTTTACTTAAAACCGAATATAAGTGTTTTTCTTTGGTTGTTTACACGAGTAAACTAACTGCCAACACTACATAAACAAAATTCATGAATCTAATCGTTTGGAAGGTTTTATCCAATAGAACGCGAATATAGTTGATAGATCTATTGGAGTTTGACAACTCCCGTTGGTGTTAACACCCCACTAGGTGGTACCAATAAGTACTATATTTGAATCTACTCAAGGTATAACTTTGGCAAGTTATCCTTCTATCCCCTCATGTTGGGTCTGCAGCCCACATGACCCGGATCGTTAAGGTGTGATTCATGAGCTTAGTGCAACCTACTAAACTCCTGATAATTGTGCATGCATCACAATTATCACAAAAACTTGCATTTTTCCAGATGGGTGTAACAACTGAACCCAGGGAACTTGTATTCACTAACCCCTAAACCTATGATTCTCACTCAACACCTAGTGTTGACTTTTTAAGCATGTATTCTAGGTTTATTACTTCTATGGACCTATGGTGGAAGGAGGTACTGAACTCGGAAGACATCTCATGGTTATCATTCAAACACCACTAACCTAACTCTTAGATTTTTGGGACCTCAACAAAATAAAAGTATATCTTTTATAATTAAAACTCTGATAATTATGAATGATAACTAAATTTTTCAAAACGTCTCTTTTCGAGTCGTTTTCTATTACTGTATCTGTGATTCTATGAAGTAATACCCAAAATACTTTATCCGCTGCGATCAGTGAAAAATGGGGGTGTTACAAAGGATCAAAATTGCAATCAATGAGATTGTATCTAAATTTGCCCACGAATGTGATAAGGAGCATCATGCAGTCGAAACTTTCATCAATGAACTATTGTTGAAAGAACAAAATAATATGATTAGAGAATTGATGATTGAAGTGCACCAATTGTCGAAGGTGATTAAGGGAGTTTTGTTCCAAAGGCACGACTTGAATGGAATAACTACTAGAGGCGGATTAGTGTCAAATATGTTCCGATTTTGTGGACATAATGTTTGGTTACTTGATAATGGAATTAAGAAAAAGATGGAGCTTGAAGATCTCCTGGAATAAAATAGGAGCTGAACGTGAGTCTAACTTGAAGACTCTGGAATAAAGAAAAGTGCTTACCGGGAGACAACCCAGATTTATCTTTATTGTTTTTGGTGTCGAGTCTGTCAGACCTGTAGTAGATGCGGCGCATCTCCATCAATAGATGCGGCGTATCTACTGCACATGTCATATATGTTTTTATTTTTCTGCATTTTATTTTCCGAACTATAAACCTTTTGTCAGTTAATTTAATGCGGCGCATCCATGGTTAAGGATGCGACGCATCTAATCTTTCTGACCCGTACCAATTCCAGGCTCGATACGGCGCATCTTCTTCCATAAGATGCGGCGCATCGACTGACCTGATGATTTACAGTTTTATTTTTATTTTTTATTTTTATTTTCTAACCACTAATGAATTTTGTACAATTATCGATCTTCTTAAGCTCAGGTGTATAATTTATGTTTGTCTACACTTTCTGTGGATACAAGAATAATGAAAAGCCGAAAGCCTAACATCCACTGAAATTATTGCTCGCAAACGCATAATGGAGGATCAAACCGAGCAAATATTAGGGGAGTTTTTCAGTTCTAATTCTTTTTAAATTCCTATTTTTAATTTCAATAAACAACGAGAACGTTGTTTAACTTAAGTGGGGGGATGGAGAATTATATCACTTACTAGTCCTTATTTTTCAAGAATATGCTTTAATTTGCGCTTAAAATATCAAAATTTAAAAAAAATTTAGCATGTTTTTGTTTAATCTAAGTTGCATAGCTGCACACAAGACTTTATTTTTTTAAAATTGTGATTTGAGTTTGTCAAAATTCACAAATCTATTAGTGTGCCGGTGACTTGTAAACTTTAGAACTTGACTTGTATACTATTCGAGACCACCATAATGAGTATTATTTTTATAAATGGAGTGACTTGTCTAAATTGGTAAAACTCTAGGATTACACCAAAAAATCCTTTATATGTCATGTATTATTAACTAACTAGACTGGTTAGTTAACCCCCGTATAAACCCTTTGTTTACTCTCGATACCTCTAGAAAAACCCGTAGAGCCATTCCTTTAGGTCTTATACACCCTTGTTATTATGTTTTTCGTTACACCTTACACCTTAGCCTACCCTGTAGATTTAAGTTCGTGGTTAATTGCTTAGGTAAAGTGTGTTTCCTTGCGTTACCTGTGTTCCTGTGCATAAATTCATTATCATTGGTTAGGTCAGGAAATTGCATAATGCAATTGGAGAAAAAGTACATATTGTATATTTTTAGTCAGTTTTTTGTGTTTTCACTACTTTCACTATTACGTTATGTCTGAAAAGTAAAGAAAAATTATCCAGAAATATTCTGATGGTAATGTGGTGAAATTTTACACCATTAGTTATTTTATGTTTAAAAAAAATTGAAAAAATGAGAAAAGAAAAAGAAAGAGGAAGAAGTTGGAAGTTTGTTTTAATCCAACATTGTAAAGTTTTGTACTAAGTGGTTGATATCATGATGAGGCGAAAAATGATCCGTTTTTAGGGGGTCATTTAAGCCCGAATTCAAATTTATTTGATCAAATATTGCCCTAAATCGTTCCTTTTGTGATTTTAGGTACTTTGGGAGAGAAATCTGGAAAAGGAAGCAATTCGGACGTTTTTGGAGCATAAAAGTGAAGAAAACGCCAAAGTCTTAATTTTCCATGCTGGGAACAGTAGGTGACGGCGTCAAGAGTAACTCCCTGACGGCGTCAAGAGCAAAATTTCATGACGACCCAATACAGATTTGACGGCGTCACGAAGGTAGGGCGTCAAGAGTAAAAGTCATGACGGCCTGGAAATGATTAAGTCTTGACGGCGTCAAATGTAGATCAAGGCAGTCCGAGAATAGTTTTGGCGGCGAGGTGACGGCATCACAAGCTTTGTCTTGACGCCGTCAGACCTCTTTTCCTATATATAGTTTTCTAATTTTTCACATTTAGAGAGAGAAGTTTTGGAGAAACCCTAAGTACGAACTTGGTGCGAATTTTACAGGTTTTTCAAGGGTTCCAAGCCCTTGATACCTTACATGTGTAATTGAGATAAGTGTTCTTTCAATTCAATCAATATGTCTATGTGTTGGTTGTCTATATCTTGTTCTTGTCTTGATTCCATCATGCTAGGCTAGATCTATCTTGTGTTTGCTTAGATCTAATGAAACCTAGATGTTAATTATGTGTTGATTACTTGTTTATACTTGTTTTGGATGAATGATTTATATGTTAGGCTTAAGAAAACTGGCAGATCTCCAATTGGTAACATGCTTGAACGTCTTAAGAAACATGAACCGACGCGCACTAGGTCATTATTGGTTGTATTTAATGCATGAGCCACTGTTTACAATACCTATAGTTGTGCTGGGCATGGTGTAGGAGGAGATAAGAGCTCATAGAATTGGGGAGTTAAGTGTGCCACCCCATGAATGGTATTAAGGAATACGATCCGTCATCCATGCATTTATAACAAGTAATTAACGTGTAAAAGATGTCTAGGGAGTAGTGAAATCTAAGTAAACACATTTTCTCCACTTATTGCTCACAACTTTAGCATAATTTAGTTTATTTTCATTTTTAGTATTTTATTTTGATTGCATCTTAGTGTTGGGTTAGTTGATTAGCAACTAATTCCGCCCAAATCCTTCAAACCCGAGAATTTTAATTGCTTTCTAAAAAATATAAAAACACAAAAATAATCATCCCTCACCTTTAGAACTAGTATTTAGGCTTTCTAATCCTAGCGACACTATTCCTAAGCTGAACGATCAATCCCCCGGTACTTGTCACTATACTATACTACAACGATCAGGTACACTGCCTGGTGGGGGTTGTAAGCTTCTCGAGATCCCTCGAGAGGTAAAGCCTGTTGCGATTCCCACGCATCAAGTTTTTGGCGCCGCTGCCGGGGAATAGTTATTGTCTAGGTTAGAATTTCTTTTTATTAGGTCTACTTGCTAGATTCCTTTCTAGTAAGATTTTATTTTTATTTTTATGTTTCTTTAGTCTCTCTTTTTCTTTGTGCCCTTTGTTTGTAAAACCATTTTCATTTGTCTTTATGGCGGATGAGATTCCGTTTAAATCATTAACAATAGAGGAACAATTAGTTTACTCGGATAGATTTGCTTCCTGTTGTTCCAATGAATTTTTAAGTGATCTTAGATATATACAAGAAGAGATGAGTGTAAAGTTTGATAGGTTTGATGAGTTATGCGCATGTGTGGCCTATATTAAACAATCATTGTTAGGATCAATTCCTTTTAGTAAGACCCTTTGGAAAAATTTTGAGGAAAGCCTCCTAACCGTGAACCATGAGTTCAATGAATTGATGGGTTTGTATGCATCACAACTTGAGGAAACAATTAAGGAGGATTTAGCCGAACATGATCATATTGAGCAAAAAGATGAATCCTTTAGGCAAACTGAGCATTATAATCAAGTTATTGAGGAAGGTTCTTATGAATTAGACTTAGAACTTGAAAGGGCTAGAGAAGGATTTGAGATACTTAGGAACATGTTTAGGTTAGATTCTACTAAAACACGTGATGAAGATATAGGTGATGTTGAGAAAAGGAAGGATGAGGTAAATAACACAAACCTACAAAGTACCCCACAAATCCCACCATCACTTGAGGAATACACACCATCCGTGACTTACCCGGAAGAAGTAGAAGAGACTATAGGAGCCCAAATAGAGGTAGAACCCTTGTACCAAACACCACTAGAGGATATAGGTTTGAATACTTGTAGTGATAACCTTACTCTTAGTTCTAAGGAAGTTCCTAGTTTTGATGAACCGGAGCCTCAACCAAAACCATTACCTAATCTTCCATCGTTAGATGTGAATTTAGGAATTGAAATAGGTTCCGATCCACCCATCAAACCATATAGTCCAGGTAGTCTTAGGATAAAGATATTGGACTCTAAGCCTTGTAGAGAGGAGGCCAATATAGGAGTGGAAAATGACCTTGCATGCTTACATCACCCATATATGATTGATCACAAGAAACATTATGGGTTTAAACCGGGTTTATTAGGTCAAGATGGATCCCCAACTTGTAATTGTTGATATAAATAATTGACTGAAAACATTATTCATATCTTCCGATATCTCTATGTTTTGATAATCACAAAACTTAAACTAATCAAACCAAAGATCATGACGTAAACACGTATTTAGTAATAAATAATCACTTTCACCAACAAATCACTTAAGGTATGAATAAACAAAGTGTTTAGTGCAATGTATGATCAAAGGGGTAGTTAATTAATTAACACAAAGTTTATTTAATCATATAAACATATTATATATTTTTGAAAAACACTTTTGGTAATAAAGAAAAATGTTTTAATCATACTAAATATATGATTTCAAATATTTAACCAAAATCAGTTAGTTTTTCACCAAATAAACTTTCCCCACTAAAAGACAAAGTTTCTGGCCGTTTCAGCTGGGCGGCCCCCTTAATTATAAAGGGCGGTCCCCTTAAAATTAAGGGGACCGGCCATGATTTAAGGGGACCGGCCACGCTCCTCTGTCAGAAACTTTTGCCTGTAAATACCACCTTAAACCTGGATTTTTTCCTTACCTTTTTGCACAAAAACTTTCTGTTCTAGATCTCCATTTCAATCCTAAAAATCCTTTGATCATTTCATAAGCCTTTGTTTCCAAGTGATCCAAAGCCTCATTCTTTCAAGTGCAAAGAGAAGAATACTTCTATTAGAAGTATTACAACTTAGTATCATCTTGCTATCTAAGTTGTTTGTTTAGATTTTCTTGTATATCTTTCATACTTTGGTGAATAAGGTGTATGTATTAGTTAACTAGATTTAGTTGAAGAATCTAGAATTGTTGTAAGTGTGAAGTGTAATTTGAAGTGAAGAAGAAGGGTTAGATAGTAGTGGTGATAGGAGATTGTAGCAATAGGAGCTTGTAGTGAAGAAATTAAGGATCTCTAGTGGAGAAGACTAGAAGACATTTGTAGATTGAAGTTGTGAAGACATTAGTGGCTTGAAGGTGTCAAGACATTAGTGCATTGAAGTTGTGAAGACATTAGTGGCTTGAAGGTGTCAAGACACTAGTGCATTGAAGTTGTGAAGATATTAGTGACTTGAAGGTGTCAAGACATTAGTACTTTGAAGGTGTGAAGTGAATAGAAGATTGGTGTATAGAAGATTGGTGTGTAGAAGATTGGTGTGAAGAAAATAATAGATTGGTGTGAAGATTGGTGTGTAAATTGGTGTGTATATTGGTGTGTACGGTTTTCTCCGCCATAAAGGAAGTCTTTGATCTAGTGAAGAAAACTCTCGAGTAGGTGACTCGGGGAGTGGAGTAGGGCAAGGAAGGTATCCTTGTAGCCGAACCACTATAAATCCTTTGTGTCTCGGTTTGATCTTTCCATCTCTCACTCTTTGATTTATTACTTACTTGCATTTCACACATAGTCATAATTGATAATATTGTGCATATGTTGATTTCACATAAAGATCAAACTAAAATTCATTCATAAAACTAATCTTACAAAAACCAACCTAGTACATATAATTATATCTATACACTACTACACATATATATGCTTACATAAAATATATGAAATTGTATATTCTTTCCAAACATTATACATAAGCATTGTATATATAAAACCTTTAATAAATCTTGTATTTATACTCTTGTAGTTAAGTGTTTTGAAATTGTACATTATACATAAGTAGTATTTATACAAAATCATAAATTAACTAGTATATATATTTATGTATTAAAGTGATTTGAAAGTTTCATCTTAGAAACTATCTTTTATAAAATAAGCAAAATGAAAAAGACGTAAAACTATTCAACCCCCCTTCTAGTTTTCCACAGTAATCTCTTAAAGTTGATAGAAAATGATCCCTTTCTAGGAGAAAATCTTAATCCACCCATTAACCCGATTGGATTTGTTAAGGTTATGATGATAGGAGCACACCCCTTTGAGCATATAATTCATCCACCACTCTTACCTCACGTGGCATATTTTCACCCTAAGGGTGTGTATCGCTACTTCCACCCGCACTTAATTCAAAGTGTAGGGAAAACCTCCCCTGTTAAATAAGGGTAGAGTCAGGCTCGTGACTCAAACAAAAACAAGCGCTTCTTGGGAGGCAACCCATGTTTTGTGTGTTTTTATTTGTTTGTTTGTTTGTTTTTTTGATTTTATTTGCTTCCGTATGCATGCTTAATTTTTATTGTTGGTAGATCATGTTTCTAAACTAAATAGTGGAAATACTTTACTTTGTTGTTTTGGCTTAGTCTTAACTCCACCTAAAGGTATTTTTGCAAAAGATGAGTGTAAGGGGAAACCCCAAATATGTTTTTAAGAAACAAACCGATCATGATTCTCCACAATATTAAATGAACATGTATATTCGTATTTGTTAGAGTCAAATGCTTGTATTGAGTCATAATGAAGTTTTGCAGGATTTTCCAGGAAGTAGGACCAAGTTTTTCCAGAAATTTTCCGGAAACTTAACATAAGAATTTCTGCAGGTCACTTCTGACGGCGTCAAGAGTTTACTCTTGACGGCGTCAAGTGTAAAAATCTGGAAATTTTACCGGTTTTGTTTTTCTAACGGAGTCTTATGGTTTTTGTGAATTATTAAGTTTTATAATCTCCAGGAAATCTGCAAACTTCATTCCACAAGCATTATATCTTATCTTGTTTTCTAGGATTTAGTAGCTTATATAGGATGCCGCCGATTTTACGCGAGGTTGTCTTGTCTATTCTGTCAGGTTTTACAGGTTACGTATGACAAGAAGATGATTTATATTTTGGAAGGAAGCTTTGATTGTTCATTTTCTTGGAGGAAGATTTAACCTGGCCATCTTATTATCCATACCGAGCGAATCAGGGGAGTATTTGATTTCATTCTCTTTACTTTTTCACTTTTACATTCTTTACTTGAACATTGGGGACAATGTTCATCTTAAGTGTAAGGGGAGGGTAAAAAGATGATACCTTACATATACACTTTTGCTTGAGTTTGTTTTGTTTAATGGTAGATGTGTAATAAAACTATGAGAAATACTTGTTAGTGCAATTTTAGCGCCAAATTTAAAATTTTTTACAACATTTAGGAGTGAAACTTTAGCCATAGCAAGCGTCTCATGGATAGGAGATTGTATGACTAGCACATAACCGTATATTCAGAAAAATTTTCCACCCAAATATGTGAGGTTCGCCTTTAGATTTGATAGGAAAAGCATTCATTATTAGTTCTTATGAGTGTACCGGTAGCATTTAGATTCTAGAACTTGCGTTAGTGATGCATCCCGAGACCGCTAGTGAGACTACATTCGTGTAGTAGGATTTACTACATGATAAGAGGCATTAGGATCACCCTTGTGTTAAACCCGTATTATAATTACTTGACCATTTAAGTCATATTACTTGGCTAGTTAAGTCAACTAATTTTTCCCACACCCTTAGCGTTGTACTCATTTTTTGTACACGAAACCCCTAGTACACCCCTCCGAGCCTATCTTTTCGTTTCTAACTTTAAGCATTTTACTTAAAGGAAGAATTTGTTACACCCCACTTAAATGTACACCCAAATCGCCTTAGCCTTCCGTGTATGCACTCATTTTTAGTGCATTATTGTTATTTGTTAAACCCTAAGTTAACTTTCTAATTGATTACATGGTTGCTAAGTCGAGTCATATCCTTGTACATATTGTTTTGGGACGATTGGGACTCATGGGTAAGTACTTATTTTATGGAGTAATGGGGAAGAACATCACTTATTACCCCCATATGTACGTTAATCTTAAAAGTGCTCCAAGTGTTTTAATTTTCTTAATTCGAGTCATTAGATTAGTTTAATGTAAAGTATGTAAAGATTCAAGTGTAAGGGAAATGTTCATTCCCTATGATGTATTATTTTGGATGGTAGGGTAAGAGTGTATGAAAAAAAAAAAAAAAAAATCGAAAAAAAAATTAAGAAAAAGAAAAAAAATATATATATATATATAAAAAGGAAAAAGAGAAAAACATACGGACTACCATCCCTTTTTATTCTATGTTCATTTTATGTTTTTGTTATTTTTTATTTATTAGCTTAAGTCGAGTCTAGTCTTGGCTTAGCAATGCCACATTGTACATGTAATTAACCAAGATTGTTAACTCGCCACCAGTAAAACTTCCTTTATCCAACAAAACCGTGCATTTCATATCCCTATACGTAACGTTACAACCCTTTAAAAGACCTCTTTGATAGTTTATCCTAGGTGCTTACGCCATGTGGTGGAGGTTTGATCCTTTCCCAAGCCTATGGTAATCTATTTTGCTATGACAGGTAGTGAGAGATATCTTCCGTTTCCATATTGTAATTTACACTTTATTACACCCGAGAGATGTGAGTATCTAAACACTATTTGTGAGGTGCTTGTGTATGACCTCCGTGCTTGTCTATTGGTCTTTAGTGGAACGATTATTTGTTGTAATTACTTTTATATTGGTGTTAAATGACCCCTAACTTGTATTTTGACTAGAATAAAAGCGCATTTGCTTGAGAAAAAGCAAATCTCAAGTGTAAGGGTATATGATGAGGCGAAAAATGATCCATTTTTAGGGGGTCATTTAAGCCCGAATTCGAATTTATTTGATCAAATATTGCCCTAAATCGTTCCTTTTGTGATTTTAGGTACTTTGGGAGAGAAATCTGGAAAAGGAAGCAATTCGGACGTTTTTGGAGCATAAAAGTGAAGAAAACGCCAAAGTCTTAATTTTCCATGCTGGGAACAGTAGGTGACGGCGTCAAGAGTAACTCCCTGACGGCGTCAAGAGCAAAATTTCATGACGACCCAGTACAGATTTGACAGCGTCACGAAGGTAGGGCGTCAAGAGTAAAAGTCATGACGGCCTGGAAATGATTAAGTCTTGACGGCGTCAAATGTAGATCAAGGCAGTCCGAGAATAGTTTTGGCGGCGAGGTGACGGCGTCACAAGCTTTGTCTTGACGCCGTCAGACCTCTTTTCCAATATATAGTTTTCTAATTTTTCACATTTAGAGAGAGAAGTTTTGGAGAAACCCTAAGTACGAACTTGGTGCGAATTTTACAGGTTTTTCAAGGGTTCCAAGCCCTTGATACCTTACATGTATAATTGAGATAAGTGTTCTTTCAATTCAATCAATATGTCTATGTGTTGGTTGTCTATATCTTGTTCTTGCCTTAATTCCATCATGCTAGGCTAGATCTATCTTGTGTTTGCTTAGATCTAATGAAACCTAGATGTTAATTATGTGTTGATTACTTGTTTGTACTTGTTTTGGATGAATGATTTATATGTTAGTCTTAAGAAAACTGGCAGATCTCCAATTGGTAACATGCTTGAACGTCTTAAGAAACATGAACCGACGCGCACTAGGTCTTTATTGGTTGTATTTAATGCATGAGCCACTGTTTACAATCCCTATAGTTGTGCTGGGCATGGTGTAGGAGGAGATAAGAGCTCATAGAATTGGGGAGTTAAGTGTGCCACCCCATGAATGGTATTAAGGAATACGATCCGTCATCCATGCATTTATAACAAGTAATTAACGTGTAAAAGATGTCTAGGGAGTAGTGAAATCTAAGTAAACACATTTTCTCCACTTATTGCTCACAACTTTAGCATAATTTAGTTTATTTTCATTTTTAGTATTTTATTTTGATTGCATCTTAGTGTTGGGTTAGTTGATTAGCAACTAATTCCGCCCAAATCCTTCAAACCCGAGAATTTTAATTGCTTTTTAAAAAATATAAAAACACAAAAATAATCATCCCTCACCTTTAGAACTAGTATTTAGGCTTTCTAATCCTAGCGACACTATTCCTAAGCTGAACGATCAATCCCCCAGTACTTGTCACTATACTATACTACAACGATCAGGTACACTGCCTGGTGGGGGTTGTAAGCTTCTCGAGATCCCTCGAGAGGTAAAGCCTGTTGCGATTCCCACACATCATATCACCACTATTGTTGTATTATATTTATGGATTGAATGGGAGTTGGCCATTATGGGAACGCCAACTAAGGATTTTTTATTCTTTGTTTAAGATTTTATTGAGTATAATTTGTGTCTACCTAAAGCGTGAGTTACAAAAGAGTCAAAGCGTGAGTTATTCAACGATATGAGTCTTATTCATGGGATGGTAGGGAAGTATTCTAACCACACTTAGGACTTAATATTTTACACCAATTTATATCTTAAATATTATCCATGCACAACCATATTATTATATTTGTTGTTAGCTTTCGAGCATCCGGATATGATAATGGCCATGTAAGAATATTAAATGTATGAATAAAGTAGTGACCATCCGAGTATCAGATTAATTGACTAACGCGCCAGCGATCTGGTGTGCGAATTGGTAACCATCAGAGTTTTAGATTGATTAAATGATGCACCAGCAATCTGGTGTGCAACTTGGTGACCATCCGTTATGAAATTAACGTGCCAGTGATCCAAGGAACACATTACTGACCATCCATCCTTTGAAAGGTCAAGGCCTCGCGCTAGCAATCCGTGAAGCATACTAGTGACCATCCGTTAGTTAAAGCGTCAAGGACTCGTGCTAGCGATCTACTAAGTTTATGCAAGAGATGTTCAAACAAAGCTAGGTTTAACCCATGAACCAAATAACCCTTTACCGCTTTAGACTTGTTACTCCTTAGATTTAGTGGGGGAGATGCGTATCCTTGTCAAGCATATGATAGAATATTCGTCACGTCCGGACAGTTAAACGATTAGATTTGCTTTTATTAAACATATATATTTTTTTCTAATTGGTTAAGTGTTTGGCCGTGCAATTATGATAAAACGAATAAGTGCTTAAATTTAAAAACATCCTATCAAGGATACATTTTCATTATGTTTAATCTAAAGGTTTACTTGGGGACAAGTAAAGTTCAAGTGGGGGGATATTTTATGAGATCAAATAAGTACATTTTATTAGAATCATTTATCCTATTTAATTGACTTGTTTTATATTGTTTTGTATGAGAATCGATACTTAATTGTTTACTTTAGTAATTCTCAGGTAAAAATAAGCAATTGGTGAAAGTTGATGATTTTGGACGAATTATGGAGATAAATGATCAAGATTGGGAAATTCTACTAAAATCCAGGAGATGCGCCGTATCATTATCAATAGATACGCCGCAACATCATACTTAGATGAATTCAAAGACCTTTGCCTGACTTTGAAGAATGCGCCGCATCTAATTACAACATGTGCCGCATATGAAACTTTGGTCAAAGAAAGATAACCTGCTTGCTATACTCCAAATACGCCGCATCTCATTTACAACATGCGGCGTATCAGCTAAAGACTTCACCAGGCACTATCCAAGACGTTAAAGGACATGCGCCGCATAGAGAAATAAGTTACACCACATCTGAAGGCGGTGTACGAATATTCCAGAATATAATAATCTTGGACCCCATGTGAAGTTAAGTAGATGCACCGCATCTATCATCAAGATGCGCCGCATCGATCCCTCAGACAGAACCTATAAATACCCCAAGATAGATACGAATTTTGTGTGCAACAAAACCCTAAGGAGATGAATTCAGTCAAAGAAGCATCACAAGACACGCCCCAAACAAATATCTTAGAGCCGTAAGAAGGTCCTACATGTGTATAATTCATTAAGTGGTTTTGTTTTTTTGTATTAGTAAGCTTTAATCCATCAGGATTGATGGGCTTGTAGCCACCATACTGCTCACCTTAAAATTGCTTTCCCATCGATTAAAGTTTATATGATGTTTTTTTGGTGACATGTATTTGTGCATTGATAACCTCTGAGTTTAGTTGAGTCTTCTGGGCTACCATACATGTTCCTCGCCTACTTATCTAGCGTCTAGAAGGTAGGACAAATATAAGTAATCATTAAGAGTTTACTCGCCGATATTTAGGATCCAAGGAGACAGATTTGATTACGATACTCATCATATAAAACTAGCAATAAAACAAGTGACTAGCTACTTAAACCATAGGACAGGTCTTCTCTGTGTTTCTATTATCTATCTGTGTACGTGATTGCTCTTCACTGATTTGTTCTCATTAGTTTTACTTTTATGTTTAATTCAAATCCGTGCTATTCTCTCAGGCTAAACCCCCTTTTTGTTAGATTAGATTGTAAAACTAACTTAGATATTAAAATACTGATCAAATCAACTAGATATTACGTTCCATTCTTAGTGTTCGACACTCTACTTACCACTATATACATATTGATCGGGTACACTGCTCGTTAAGTGTGTGTGTGTTAGTAATAAGTCGGCTAAATATAAATTTAAAACTTGATTAGGTAAAACTACACCTATTCTACATTGACATACCACATGCATCAATTACCCTTGTCTTTTTCAGAAGAAGACAAAGGGTATTTTAGTCATTTAACTTTATCCAGGGACTGGAAATGCAATCTAAGTTAAAATGGGGACTATCGCTGCAGTTTCAAAGTTTTAGAGACCAAACCTGTAATTTAGCCAAACCATAGGGACCAAAAATGCAATTAACTTTAATAAATACAAACTAAAAAGTAAAAATCCCATTGTTTAGATTTATGGAAAACATTACACGTGTTTAGTAAAGTCCTGCTAATGTATGTTATATGTTTGTTGTGCTGTATTCTGTATAAGAGATGGAAATATCGATAGCTTGAACAGTTAGGATTTTATCATTTTATAACCGGGCCAAAACAGGTTTGTATAATTTTGTAGCAGCAACCTAATTAATTGAAAGTAAATAAGTCAGGTTTCTAATTCGTTCTAAATATATATATACTCTATATAACTTCTAACCCATTTCACAATTATATTTGTTTCCATATAAGTTCGTTCTGTAAGACCGAGCGTAATAACAGATAGAAGACTGAGTCTTCATTTTTACGGAGTCCCCACTGAAGACGTGTCTAGCTAGGAAAATTTGTAAGGCTTGGTATATTTTAGAGATATGTGCTTTTGTATTTTTTTTAGAGCTATATTTATGTTTAAGTGGGGTATGTTTTGGTAGTGAAGTTGATTGTCTTATTACACTAAGTTGTTGTGAAATTGTTCGTAGAGAGAGAAAGTTGATGTGGCACTAAATTTACCAATAGATAGCTAAATTATAATGACAACTTTAATGTAACCGGCATTGGGCACCCTCTTTTGTCGACTTGAACCTAGTATTTGTAAGACATAGTTGTCGAAGTATAGTCGCCACAAGTGACTCATCCTATCATGTTCCTCTTTATATACAACATGATCCTATCTTGTTCCTCTCTTTAGGTACACTTAAAAATTAGACTCTCATTGTCAATACAATTTTGTCGAAAGTAAATAGATTACTATGCTACCACAGTTGTAAATAATGTTACAACCGAAAAACCTTTAAAAATATAACATAATATAATTGTAATGAAACATACATCGTAACAATGTATAAGTCGAATTGTCTGAAATAAATTAGGATGGTTCCATATAGTTATGAGAGTAACGGTGTATTTGGTATGAGGTAATGAAATAAGGGAATTATTGTTAGAATGATTAGTTCTATTTGGTACATTTATATCAGAATGAAATATGAATATTTAGACTTTCTCATAGGAGTCAAGGGAGGTATTTTTTTAACCCATTCCTTTTCCTCTTTTGTGTTATATGTGAAAATTTTTATTATATTTTACTTTGATAATGAAAGAAGAAGAAGTTTAAAAAATTTGATACCAAAACATAAATAATAAACCAAACAACATTATTAGACATGATACTATCACTTTCATTTCACCTTATTATCATTCTTATACCGATAGTGATTCAAAAATGCACACCAAACGTACCCTAATTGTTGTTCCCTTGGCACAACATTAATAGTTTGGATAATTATAGATTGCATTATTTATAATTTGGCATTCTTTGTTACAATGTGTAGATGTGCCAAAAAAAGCAATAATAATAATAATAATAATAATAATAATAATAATAATAATAATAATAATAATAATAATAATAATAATAATAATAATAATAATAATAATAAAATAAAAAATTGATTTCGTTAGATGTATAATTGAATTAAAAAACATATCTGAAATCAGTTTAATAGCCTTTCATGATTAGGCTGCATGCAGTAGAGGCGAGGATCGACTAAACGATCGCCCTACTGTGGGTGTCAATCGCCTAGTGATCGATCGCCACTTTTTCACTCATTTAGATCGTCCATGCGATCTAAATCGTCCAAGTTTTGTGTTTGTTTATTTCGTCCAAGTTTTTTTATTTACTTTACTTCCCTTTCTTTTCTTTTCTTTTTTTTCCGATAAACATAATTCATACACTATAAACCTTGTAATGTTTTTTAAATTTGGTATTTTAATGTTAAAATATTAAATCCTATTTGATACGGAAGTGAAAATACATTAAACATTGAATTGAAAATACAGATTACAGATTAATACAAACTAAGATTACAGATTAATACAAACTACGAAACATAAATAAAAATGAAAATACAAATTACGATACAGAAAATAAAACACATAGATTAATATGTGTTATAACCCTCTTCGTAAGAAGAATACCCATCAGCAAACCTGCCCTCTTCCCACTTGTTGTATAAAATGTCGAAAAAGTTGTGTTTAAGCTCTTGTTTTACGCTTGCTTCTTGCTCTCTACGAGCTTCTTCCTCCTGTGCTTGTTGTTCTTCCATTTCTCTCAATGCTTCATCATCCTGAAGAAGTAGTCATTGCTCTTCCTCAGTAAGCTGAAACATATTGTCTTCTTGTTCCTAAACCGGTTCCTCTTTCGTTTGAAAAAACGGAATGATATATGTTGGTGGAGTGTTAACCGTGTTTTCAAGAAATTGTTGGGAGAAGTTGTTTTCAGGAAATTGTTGGGAGAAATTTTCTTGAGACATTGTTAAGAGAATTTGATAAGAAGTTGTATGTGTGTGAGTTGTGTGTGTCATAATTTGAAGCAGATAGTGTGACAACCGGTAATTTTTGAAAGTATTTTAACACTGCATTACGTTTTAAATAAATATTTAATATCTGAGAACCATTTTGGAATGTATTGGAAATTGTTTTGGAATTTTATTTGGGATTTTAATTTGGAATGTTATTATGTGATACGAGAAGTTTTCCCATGAGATGTGAGATATAGCACAACGCGAAATGACACGAGTCTAGACCTAATAATAGGTTATTTATTTAATTTTTAACGTTTTCATAAAAGATAGCCGTATAAATAGTCATTTTTACTAGAAAATGATTTTAAAAATCTTGGCGCAAGTTTGGAGGTCTCACGAAAATTTTATCTAGCCTAAACGAGCCCAAGAGTCATTTTGTTGAAAGATTACCAACGATTTACATTTGGTCCATGCACTTAAGTTATATGCGCACCTGTTCTTTTGTGAGTTGTCATTTTTGGCCCAAAAACAAAATATACTCCCTCCCTAGGGGGTGATTTGCACACTCCCATAAATGATTGGGACAATCTAAATTAGAGTGTCTTGACATTTATACCCTCACAGGATAAGAATGAGTAAAAGTAATGTGAGGGTATAAATGTCAAGACACTATAATTTAGAGTGTCCCAATCATTTATGGGAGTGTGCAAATCACCTCCCTAAACTAATATACTCCCTCCTCTCTCTCTCTCTCCTTCTACCTGCCGCCCACAAACACCCCAACACCACAACTATCGCAGTACACCGCCGCCCCCACCACAGTAACCACCATGATCCCCACATCTCTATCACCACTTTGTGTTGTTTGGGAAGATGCACGCACGTGAACCGTACACCACGAGCCACCACCACCATCATTTCTTAGTGTTTTCTTTTTGGTAAGTGTGAAAACGAAAGACAAAGGTTAAAGGTTTGTTAAAACACCGATTCACACCCTTGTGTGAATTGATTTCGGTTAAGCAAGTGGGTAACTATTTTGTTTTCATAAAAACAAATGGTAATATGGTTTGGTATCAAGTTTGTGTCGCGTTTGTGTCTTTAGGCATACTGAGAGCCTTAAACTCTCATACGAGCTTGTTTGATTCTCCCAAGCTTATGTTTAAGCTTATTTTGTGGCTTAAAAGCATTTTAGGTTTGGCTTATTGATTTGGGTTTGTGTTTGGGCCGAGACCTACAAGTGGGTTATATTGATTTTGGTTTTTGTTTGTACTTGACTCTTGGATCGGAGGTAATGGTTGTTTGTTTGGTTTCTTTCTCACATAACGCGGCTCAAACCGAGACCATGAGGTCTCGGCGTGGTAAGTTTGTGGTCCGAATGTTTTAGTTGTGGTTTTGATATTTCACTCGAGCTATAGGTTAGGAGTTGGCCGAGTAATGTTTGACATGGTGATGTTATTAGTTGCAGTTATGGAGTTGGATTGATATTTGTGATGTTTTGGCTACACCGACTGTTAGCCGAGACCTTGTGGTCTCGGTTTGACCTCGACTCGCCTACAATTGGACTTTGAATATTTGACTTCGAACGAACATTGGATATGTTGACATTTTGACCCGGCTTTGTGACCGAGGGTTTATTTTGGTTGATTTGGGTATGGGACTATAAGTGTCGACCTAATGGAATTGATATTGGATTGTGACTCAAAACCGAAAATAACTCACGACTCGACTTATATTTTGACTCGATATGGACTAAAAGGAAGAAATAATAAAAGTTTTATTAAGGAATATTAATTGACAAATTTAATTTGTTATTTAATATGCTAATGACAAAAGTGGAATTAAAAAGTGTAAATATTAATTTTTGGATAAAAATGGAAAATGCGAGGGTTATTGGACATGTCGACGAACGTTTATCGTAGGACACCATATTTGGACTTATTAGAATATTTGTTGGATTTATGTTGGAGTTAGGGATTAGTATAACATTAATAGACCCGACCGACATGGTTATCGGACCTATTGGGTTGACGATCCCAATAAGAGCCCGGTAAGTATATTAGAGGAAATTGTAGAACCGTAGAGGGGGTAAATACGGTTTCTTAGGCTTTTTGAATGTTTAAAAAACTTTAAGCCGTAAGAGTCACCAAGTGGTTGTACAATAATTCAACAACCATAAACACAACCAAAGTTAATAAAGCAAGTTAAGAGACACCACGATATATACTGGTTCGGGATGGGGGGTTTATACCATCCGTAAATCCAGTTGCGAATCCACGACATGATACTATTCCACTAGTATAATCCTTTCGGTGGACTACAAACCGTTACAATTCACTCCACCGATATTCACCAATATCGATGCTCACAAAGAAGGAGTTACTCCCACGGTATTCTGCCCTCGGAAACCACCCAAAAGAATCTCGCGATTCGACTTCACCTAAGGGTCACCAAGACCACTACCAAGAATTCCCACCGGAAGTATTAAACCCCAACTAGATCCCCAATGATCTAGGCTTGGTCACCAAGACACAAGACTTCTCTTACAAACAATTGAATGAATGAATAAGTGTTTGTTCAACCAAGCCCTAACCTAACCTAGAGACTCGATTGTAATAGAAAAGGTATAAGAAGAAGACCCTCGATACAATCACAAGAGTGTATTAATTTCTTGAGATTCTTCCCTTGCAAGGAGATGTGCTCTTTCAAAGAAGGTAGTGTGTTTAACTAAGAACACAAGAGAGAATTAGAGGATTAGAGAGAAAGAATGTAAAGAGAAAGAATAATGGCAAGGGGTGAGGAATACAAGAGCTAAGGGGGTATTTATAGGCCAAAAACCCAAATTGGGAAAATTTTACCGAGCCCGGCGCGTTGCCCACGCGTCAACACGTGGGTGACGCGCCAGAGGCTCTGTAAGAATTTTCCCAAAGCTTGGGTTTTGGTCTTTTAAATACCTAACCTTGCTAAACCCCTAATTGTACTTCACACTAAACCTTAACATTAATCAATCTAAGGTTTACCAACTCAAATAGCCAATTTGGAAAATGTTTTGTGAGGTGTTTATTAGAAAACCAATCATCAAAGATAGAAAGAAAGAAGAGATAATTGGGTAGGGATAGAATGTGTATTCCTCACATGGCATAGAAAAGAGAGAAAGAATATGCCATGGGATATTCCTCTGAAGGGAAGAGTGTGAGAGGTTAGGTTAAGAAGTAACCATGGTTAGGTTTAGAAAGAAGTGTCAAGAGAATAAACCATGGTTAGGTTAGGGGGTGAACCATGGTTAGGTTAAAGGGTGTATCCAAGGGAATGTTCCATCCTTGGTGTGGTTAAGAGTTAACCATGGTTGGGTGAGAATGGGTGAGTTGGGAACTAACCATAGTTTGGTTAGAAGTGAACCATGGTTGGGTTTAGAGAAGCATATTCCAAATAATATTCCATTTCTTAGGGAGGAAGGAAAAATGGATGGTTGAGATGTGTTGTAAGAGGATGAATGGTTGAGATGAAGAGTGTATAGGGTATGAGTTGGATTGTGTAAGAATGAAGAGATGTGTGTAAGAGAATATGTAAGAGTTGGATGTGATGGTGAGCCTAGTGTGTGTAGAGAATGGGATGGTTGGGAGTAGTGTGTGTAATTTGAAAATAAAGTTGTTAGGGTTGTGAGGGAATGAGTTGGATTGGATATGATGTGTGTAACAATGAGTTGTATGTGTAAGGAATGTGTAAGGTTGATATGATGGGGAGCCTTGTGTGTGTGAAGAGAGGTATGTGAGTTAAGTGTATGTATTTTGAAAATAAAGTTGTTGAGGAAATGATTTGTGTAAGGTTGTAAGGAATATGTAAGAAGTGTAAGGGTGTGACAAGATGGGGAGCCTTGTGTGTGTATATGGAAGGATTGTGAGTAGTGTGTGTGTATTTTGAATTTAAAGTTGTGTGTAGAAAAGAGTGTATGCATGTATAGGGAAGAGTATGTATTGGTGTATGAGAAAGGTGTATGGGAATTGTATAAAGTGAGGGGAATCTTGTGTGGGAGAGTGTGTAAGTCAAAAAGTATGAGTGTGTAAGAGGTGTAAGTGAATATGTAAGAGGTTGTTGGGAAAGGATTTTGGGAAGGATTGTGGGAGATTTGGTGGTTTTGTCTTTTCTAAAAATAAGATTAAGAAGAGATTAAGAAATAATCTAATTGTCATTTAGAAGAGAAAGTTTAGACAATTAAGATTATGAGTTGAGAAAATCATAGGTTACTTATAATTCCAAGTAACACAACGTCGAGAATCCATAGTTTCATAACTCGTGACTTTCCACGACTCGACGTACTCAACTAACACCTTGGTACAAACAAGCCAAGTGCTTTGCCATGATGTAGATCATATTCTAAGCGGGAAGGATGTGTTTACACAAAGTGACATTTGACTTAGTTTGACCAATAAGTGAGTAAACCCGTTACGTGATTAGAGAAGACGTAAGCACGGGATATGAGCATATGGATGCTTTCACGTGATGTTACGTGAAATATACAAGCTTCCTAAGTTTAGAAAAGCCTTGGCTAGAGGCAAGAGTTAGAAAACATGAGTTGGTGTTTTCCCGTAAACGGGTGTTTCAAAAGTTGGATCTCTCTAATCCCAAAACTCGTTTCGAGTGTTCTCAATTAAGCACATAGCATATTCATACCTGTATTGAAAGATCCACATTTGTCGAGTAAGGGGAAAACTGACTTTCAAAATTCATCCCGATCCATATAGAAACCTGGTGCGTCACCCACGCGTCAACGCGTGGTTGACGCGTCAGGAACATATATGGAATCGGGGAATTTTGGCTACCGCTTGTTATTTTATGTGTTTCAAAGTTTTATTTGTCATCATTAAAACATTAGGAGATCTTGACAATGTTGCCTCAACAGAAATTATTAGTGTGTGACCCATCCTTACGGCTTACCATTTATTTGCGATGTGTAGATTTGGCTTTGGATTAATAAGCGAGACGAAGGAATTATTGGACTTATCGGGTTGAAGAATTCGATAGGGTTCCAATAATTTGTCCGGATACCTTATTAAGCTTTTAGCTTAATCGTTTAGACCATTGACCTTTACTGTGTGTGAGATTGACTTGATGATTGATTGGTAGTCGGATTACTATGGGATTTTGCAACACCGGATTTGGAATATAGACTTGGAATGTTACTGGACTTTGGACATTTTAAATTATTGGAATACGAGACGACTATAGTACATTAGACTCGTAACGAATTTAATGTATTCGAGACATAATGGACAAACAATATGAAAATAATGTCTAAACGAGCAATAATATTTAGAAATACTCGTAAAATATTACTTGGTAAATTGATTTTCGAATAAAGTCTTTTGACTTGGAAACGTTCGATAAACGAACGGGTCATGGAAAAGTTTCGTTTTAAACTATAAAGAAAGTATGTCTTATGTAAATAAATAGGATAATGGGAAGTTACTGAAGATTACCAATCTATTCATCTTATTTGATATGTGGTTATTTTTTATCTTTTTGGCTTTCCTTCGTCATCTCTTCTTGACTCAAGTTTTCGTCAGTATTCCTCACGGCGATTCCGTCATTTATTTTTCTTTTGGCGTGTGTACTCTTCAGTCAACGTCTTCCTACCATTACACAAATAATGATACCAAAGTCTTTTTAAGAAGCTAAAATGAGGTTATTTTGGAAATAGAAATGGTTAACTTTTGGAAACTCTTGCACCTTTGATTATTTTTATGAGATATATTTTGAGACGAGTCTTTATATTATTAGGCCGTGCCGAGTCTGTTGTGATATGATATCCTAGTTGCCGTTTTGCTATACTACCCTTAAGTTGTTGTATTTGTGCGTTGCTTGACTGAGGTGAGTTTCATAGGCCCACTTTTACTCATATACTATTTTATTGAAATCTTGGGGTGAGAAAACATGCAAAACTATTTTGAATGGACCAAATGTTGTTTTGTGATATAATTGCTACTTAAACTGGCTAGGCTATTACTTGGCGCTCCTGTGCGTATTGATTATTATTTGGTGCTCCTATGCACATTGATTACTACTTGGTGCTCCTGTGCACGTTATTTATTATTTGGTGCTCCTTGTGCACGGTTATTGGGTTGATCTTTAGACTTAGTCAGTGTAGCAAATAATTGTGTTTTGGTCCAAATGTTGATGCCTTATGATTAGACCTATGAACTTATCAGTGTTAGCTGACCTTTTTAGCATGTTTTCTTAGGTAATTGTTGATGAGTTTGTTGGATAACTTTTGTTTTGAGGCTTGGCAAGTGGCATGGTTGAAGGATCAATTTAAACTCTGATATCTTATTTGGGACCTATCTTTATGTTTCCTTTTGGGCTTACTTCCACACTTTTGAATAAATGCTTTAAATGCAGGATTTGAAATGCTTTCTTTAAAACCGATGATGTATTTCTGTTTTCTTATGATTATGTTGTGTACCAATCCCATAGCACCCTAATGCTTGTTTTGTCTTTCGCTGAACCAAATTTTGAGGGTGTTACAAATAGTGGGTATATATAGGGAAATTTTGAATTTGAAATTGAATTTGACTTTTGAATTTGAATTTGAATTTTGAAATTGAATTTGAAAGTGAATTTGAAATTGAATTTGAAATTAATGAAAATGTATTGAATATATATAGGGAAAAAGGATAGGGTTTATTTTGAAAATATAAAAATAGGGTTAAAAAAATAAAATAAAATAAAAAAAACGAAGGTCACCCTTATTGTGGAAACCAATCGCCTATAGGTCGCCGGAGACAGAAAGCTGATGTCGCGGATAAAATGAGGGTCAATCGCCCTTCCTACTGTGTCCAGCTTTAAGTTTACGATTGTCATGATGGTAGTGACAACAATATTGAAGTCATGTCATGAATCAAACGTTGCTTTACTAACTTCAAACAACGTTAATAAACTCGTCTTTTTTACTCGGTATTTAAATAAAGAGTAAATTACACCATTAGTTCTTGTGGTTTAACCAGATTTTATGTTTAGTCTCCGTTTATAGAGAAATTACTACAATTATGGCAGTCCTTTTTAACGTTTGAAGTTTTGCACGCTGCTAGTCTAAAAACTAGCGCTCGTTAAATAACCTCGCTATCTTTTACATGTGCACGAGGATATTTTCGACATTTCTCTTCGGTCATTTTATTCTTATATTTGTTTATTTTATTTTTTTTGATAATGTGGAGGGAGGAAGAAAATTTTGATACACCTTTTCTCTTTACTTATTCCCACATTTACACAAACTAAGGGCTTGTTTGTTTAAATTTTGTATTAAGTCATGTTTACATAATAGATAACTTAATGCAGTCTCTGTTTTATCACTTTAGGCTAGACACAGTAAGGAGAGACAATCTCTCCCATTTTCACTGCCACGTCAGCTTTTTCTCTCCAGCGACCTTCAGGCGATTGGGAGCCCTAGTAAGGCGACCCACACTATAAAAAACATACCCCACAAAAATACCTTTTATATTTAATTAAACACACACACAAAGAAACAAAAAAGGTCAGCGATTGTCAATCGCTTAGACGACCAAGTTCCAAAAAATCGTGCTGCGATCGAGTTGCCACAATAAGAGGATCGATGGGGAATCGATCGAGTGTGTCGATCTCCTTCCCTTATTGCAACTAGCCTCATCTTTTTTTATTAAGTTATTAACGAACGATTTTCATATGACTTTCTGAATTCAGTTTTTTTCATATTAAGTCAATTAAATCAAATTCAGAAGTCACCCGACTGGAGATAACGAGCCTATATAATAGTCGTTAAAAAGTTGGACTAGTTGCGTGCAATAATTCAAACGTTGAGAAATGATGTAGTAATAATTTCTCTATAACAGGGACTAACATGAAATCTAGTTAAACCGCATTGACTAACGGTGTAATCTATCTATTTTATCTAATAAACTAAGGTTTTGTACAAGCCCTTCTAAGCACGGTGCATTAAAAATTGATTTAATGATGTGATGTGGATTGCCTTATTTAGCGAGAATGTACAATCACTCCATTGCACAATTTTGTTACAATAGTCAAATGCTTCAGTTGGGAATGTTTTTATTGTGGTCTAACCTATTAAAAAGAATGACTAAAAACGCTCCTCCTTATTTTTGTAAAGTAGTAAAAGCCATCAAATGACTTCTTCTCCACTCTCACCTCAATTCTTCCTTCATACGATTGTTCATTGGAACCATTCAAAAAAATTGCCAGTTTTATTTCTTGCATTAATTCACTCATTAATATCACTGCAATAACATTTTCAATTCAATTCACGATTCAAAAATCAAAAATAAGTTTATCAACTCAACTATTGCTTTCAACTCTTCTCGATTCAATCACACGGATTATGTTAATGGGTTTTTTTTCTTAATTATTGATTTGTGTAATGAAGTTTAAATCCTTTTTTTTATTATATGTTAATTTTATTTCAGGAAGTGATAGAACTCCCATACACCAATATAATGTGTGAATTGTGGTGAAGGAAGGTGATTGAGAATGATGTGTCGAAAGGGATACATATGCATTGAGGTAATTAGGAGATTGGGTATAACACTATTCTAAATGTTTTGTGTCGATTTTGTAGTTTATGTTCCAGAAAGTGAATGATTGATGCGTGGGAATCGCAACAGGCTTTACCTCTCGAGGGATCTCGAGAAGCTTACAACCCCCACCAGGCAGTGTACCTGATCGTTGTAGTATAGTATAGTGACAAGTACCGGAGGATTGATCGTTCAGCTTAGGAATAGTGTCGCTAGGATTAGAAAGCCTAATTACTAGTTCTAAAGGTGAGGGATGATTATTTTTTGTCTTTTTATGTTTTTATGAAAGCAAGTAAAATCTCGGGTTTTGAAAGAGTGGGCGGAATTAGTTGCTATTCAACTAACCCAAAGCTAAGATGCAATCAAAATAAAATACTAAAAATGAAATTAAACTAATTTATACTAAGGTTGTGAGCAGTAATTGGAGAAAATGTGTTTACTTAGACTTCACTACTCCCTAGATATCTTTTACACGTTAATTACTTGTTATAATTGCATAGATGACGGATCGTATTCCTTAATACCATTCATGGGGTGGCATACATAACTCCCCAATTCTATGAGCTCTTATCTCCTCCTACACCATGACCCAGCACAACTATAGGGATTGTAAACAGTGGCTCATGCATTAAATACAACCAATAAAGACCTAGTACGCCTCGGTTCATGTTTCTTAAGACGTTCAAGCATGTTACCATTTGGAGATCTGCCAGTTTTCTTAAGCCTAACATATAAAATCATTCATCCAAGAACAAGAATAAACAAGTAATCAACACATAATCAATATCTAGGTTTCATTAGATCTAAGCAAACACAAAGGAGATCTAGCCTAGCATAATGGAATTAAGACAAGAACAAGATATAGACAACCAACACATAGACATATTGATTGAATTAGAAGAACACTTATCTCAATTACAATGCAAGGTATCAAGGGTTTGGAACCCTTGAAAAACCTGTAAAAGTTGCACCAAATTCGTCTTTAGGGTTTCTCCAAAACTTCTCTCTCCTAAAGTAAAAAACTAGAAAACTATATATAGGAAAATCGAGGTGACGGTGTCAAGAGCAAGGGTGTGACACCGTCATCTCACCGCCAAATACTTCCTCGGACGGCCTTGATCTACTTATAACGGCCTATGTGACGCCGTCATCAACCACGGTATTTAATTCTTGGGACTTTGACGCTGTCAGGATGACTTTTGACGCCGTCATCAACTACGGTATTTTATTCTTGATGTTTGACGCCGTCAAGGTATAACTCTTGACGCCGTCACCTACTGTTTCCAGCATGGAAAATTGAGACTTTGCCGTTTTCTTCACTTTTATGCTCCAAAAACGTCCAAAATGGCTTCTTTTCCAGAATTCACTCTCCAAGTACCTAAAATCACAAAAGGAACGATTTAGGGCAATATTTGATCAAATAAAATCGGATTCGGGCTTAAATGACCCCCTAAAAACGGATCATTTTTCGCCTCATCATATACCCTTACACTTGAGATTTGCTTGTCCTCAAGCAAATGCGCTTTTATTCTACTCAAAAGACAAGTTAGGGGTCATTTAACACTAATATAAAAGTAATTACAACAAATAATCATTCCACTAAAGACCAATAGACAAGCACGAAGATCATACACAAGCAACTCACAAATAGTGTTTAGATACTCACATCTCTCGGGTGTAATAAAGTAATATAACATTATGGAAATGGAAGATATCTCTCACTACCTGTCATAGCAAAATAGATTACCATAGGCTTGGGAAAGGATCAAACCTCCACCACATGGCGTAAGCACCTAGGATAAACTATCAAAGAGGTCTTTTAAAGGGTTGTAACGTTAGGTATAGGGATATGAATTACACGGTTTTGTTGGATAAAGGAAGTTTTACTGGTGGCGAGTTAACAATCTTGGTTAATTACATGTACAAGATGGCGTTGCTAAGTCAAGACTAGACTCGACTTAAGCTAATAAATGAAAAATAACAAAAACATAAAATAAACATAGAATGAAACGGGATGGTAGTCCATATGTTTTTTCTCTTTTTCCTTTTTCTATTTTTTTTTCTTTTTCTTGATTTTTCTATTTTTTTTTTTTTTTTTTTTTTTTGTGCATACACTCTTACCCTACCATCCGAAATAATACATCATAGGGGATGAGAATTCCCCTTACACTTGAATCTTTACATACTTTACAATCAACTAATCTAATGACTCGAATTAAGAAAATTAAAACACTTGGAGCACTTTTAAGATTAACGTACATATGGGGGTAATAAATGATGTTCTTCCCCATTACTCCATAAAATAAGTACTTACCCATGAGTCCCAATCGTCCCAAAACAATATGTACAAGGATATGACTCGACTTAGCAACCATGTAATCAATTAGAAAGTTAACTTAGGGTTTAACAAATAACAATAATGCACTAAAAATGAGCGCATACACGGAAGGCTAAGGCGATTTGGTTGTACATTTAAGTGGGGTGTAACAAATTCTTTCTTTAAGTAAAATGCTTAAAGTTAGAAACGAAAAGATAGGCTCGGAGGGGTGTACTAGGGGTTTCGTGTACTAAAAATGAGTACAACGCTAAGGGTGTGGGAAAAATTAGTTGACTTAACTAGCCAAGTAATATGACTTAAATGGTCAAGTAATTATGATACGGGTTTAACACAAGGGTGATCCTAATGCCTCTTATCATGTAGTAAATCCTACCACACGAATGTAGTCTCACTAGCGGTCTCGGGATGCATCACTAACGCAAGTTCTAGAATCTAAATGCTACCGGTACACTCATAAGCACTAATAGTAAATGCTTTTCCTATCAAATATAAAGGCGAACCTCACATTTTTGGGTGGAAAATTTTTCTGAATATACGGTTATGTGCTAGTCATACAATCTCCTATCCATGAGACGCTTGTTATGGCTAAAGTTTCACTCCTAAATGTTGTAAAAAATTTTAAATTTGGCGCTAAAATTACACTAACAAGTATTTCTCGTAGTTTTATTACACATCTACCATTAAACAAAACAAACTCAAGCGAAAGTGCATATGTAAGGTATCATCTTTTTACCCTCCCCTTACACTTAAGATGAACATTGTCCCCAATGTTCAAGTAAAGAATGTAAAAGTGAAAAAGTAAAGAGAATGAAATCAAATACTCCCCTGATTCGCTCGGTATGGATTATAGGTTGGCCAGGTTAAATCCTCTTCCAAGAAAATGAGCAATCAAAGCTTCCCTTCCAGAATATAAATCATCTCCTTGTCGAACATAACCTGTAAATCCTGACAAAATAGACAAGACAACCTCGCGTAAAATCGGCGGCATCCTATATAAGTTACTAAATCCTAGAAAACAAAGTAAGATATAATGCTTGTGGAATGAAGTTTGCAGATTTCCTAAAGATTATAAAACTTAATAATTCACAAAAACCATAAGACTCCGTTAGAAAAACAAAACCGGTAAAATTTCCAGATTTTTGACTCCTGACGCCGTCAAGAGTAAAACTCTGACGCCGTCAGAATGGACCTGCAGAAATTCTTATGTTAAGTTTCCGGAAAATTTCTAGAAAAACTTGGTCCTACTTCCTGGAAAATCCTGCAAAACTTCATGGTGACTCAATACAAGCATTTGACTCTAACAAATACGAATATACATGTTCATTTATTATTGTGGAGAATCATGATCGGTTTGTTTCTTAAAAACATATTTGGGGTTTCCCCTTACACTTATCTTTTGCAAAAATACTTTTAGGTTGGAGTTAAGACTAGGCCAAACAACATAGTAAAGTATTTCCACATTTTAGTTTAGAAACATGATCAACCAACAATAAAAATAAAACATGCATACGGAAGCAAATAACAATCAAACAAATAAAATCACACAAAACATGGGTTGCCTCCCAAGAAGCGCTTTTCTTTATTTACGAGTCTTGTAGCTAGACTCAAAGTCATGGGTTACTACGTGATCTCATCATTGGTTCCACTCTCTAGGTCGTCTTCTAAACCAGTATCGCTTTCATAGTGCAAGTACTTCGGATCTTCGAATTCGAAAACATCTTGTCGATACTTAGAACCAAGCTTACTAACATTCTTAAAGAATCCACATGATAAATCAGAAATATTCCTACACCCTCTCCTAACATCTTCATCACACAAGATAAGTTGGGAGCTCATCACATCAAGCCCGTCACAATCTATTCCCTTAAGGTCTTTTCTCTTGTATGGCGTTTGGTATGAAATCCTCCTAATCCCATCAGTGAAGGTCTTGATTCCGTTCAAGTCATCCACTATCAAATTAGTAATTTCACAAAAGGGTGCTCCAAAGACGACTTGTGATAACCTAGGGTCGACATAGTCCTCTATGTTGTCCACAATCGTGAATTCCATAGGGAATGCCATATTTCCTACGAACACCTGGATTTCATGATCCTTACCAACCACTTTCTCTCCCTTATAAATCATCCCCCATCTGCAGATATTGTTATAATGAAACAATGACATAAAATTCTTTGGCAGGAATACATTAATGTATATGTTATCGAAGTACTTATGACCGATCATGCAGGGGATTTTGAGATTATTCGGATCACGTCGTCTTATCTTCTCCAACTCTCCATCCTTTGACCCATATAGATTCCCCTCAAGAGAGGGACGATACTCGTACACCTCCTCACTATCCCTACGAAAGATTACCTTCCTAACACCATTGGTGAGTACTACACTACCATCTTTCTCATCAAGGATTGCTCCCGATTCATTGATAAATGGTATCCCGAGGACAAGGTGGGTTAACGTTTGATTGGTGAAAGGGTCCACGTCATCAACCACGGTGAGGTCAGTATTGTAATCAAGCTCTCCAATCCTAATTGATAAATTTTCTATTACTCTCTTGCACGCAACGTGCTCTGGGAAGGTTTTGTGGTATAGGGAGAGGGGGATTATGTTGACTGGGAAGCTAGGATCTATATGACTATCGGTTAAGAGCTTTTCCTTAATGGTACAGGGGATCTTGAAAACTTTATGGTTACTTTCCTTAGTCTGATTGTTACCCACACTAATAACATCCTCCATTTTTCTCTCGGGTTCTTCTATAATAGATTTACCCAAAATGGTTGGATCTTTCTCATGCTCTTCCAATTTCTTTTTCCTTTCATTCGGTTTGTCGTATTCTTGCGCGGTGTATTGCTCGGGTGAGTCGGTAGGTTTTCTTGCCGAAGCATGGTCGACCCTTGAGGTCTCATCTTTCGCTGTCTGACTGAATCTGTTAGTTTGTTGTTGGGTTGGGTTGGGTGTTGAAGCAGATATTGTGGTGATGGTGTTTACGAAGTGGATTGGTCCAGGGGGGTTGACAAGTTCTTTTCCGTTAGGAGATATATGTTTGAATAACTTGCTAGGACTTTTTATTTTTACAGGGGGGCTGGTGGACTCATGACGGTAGCAGATTTAACCTCATTAACGGGAATGGGCTTATTATCAATATGCTCTTTGATAGCAGTCAACAGATTACAAATCTTGTTGTTCACCTCATCCTGCTGTTGTTTAAATTTGGCCTCAAGCGTAGCGAGCTGTATTTCTTGAGATAGAATGAATTTTTTTAGAGTATCTTCATAGCTTTGCCTAGGAATGCCTTGTGATGGAAAATGCTCGGACCAAGTGAGTGGTGAGGAGTTATTGAAGGATACGCTTCTCGTTTGGTACCCTCTAAAATCAGGTTTATCCTTCCATGCCTCATAGGCTTCGGCAGAAGTTCGAGGACCCTGACCTACGTGCGATGATGTGAATTCATTATAAGCATGCTTTGGAAGTTCCATGCAGTTATGAATCTCATGAGGGCCATTGCATAGTTTGCATGTAGAAGCGATTCTGCTTACTTGGCTTGAAGGTTTTTGAGCTTCGTAAGATTTCATAAGAGACTTGACTCGACCTTCAAGTTCCATGATCCTACGGTCGGGAGTGCTAGAATTGTTCGAAGGCAAAGATATTGCCTTGACCGTTTCGTTCAAATCACGGGGATCATTCCAACTTTCGTTGTCATAGAGAGCAAGATCTTCTATGAGTTCCCATGATTGTTCTGCACTAAGATCACGTAGCTTACCACCGGCCGACTGGTCAATGGCTCGCCTCGTGGAGATGTCGATATGGTCATAAAAGATTTGGACTTGGAGCCAAAGATCTATGCCATGATGAGGGACTTTTTGGAGTAAGTCCTTGAAACGAGTCCATGCTTCATAAAGAGATTCATTTTGACGTTGTTGGAACATTAAGATGTCATTCCTAAGCTTAGTAGTTCTCCCCGGTGGGAAAAATTGAGCAAGGAAACGAGTGGTGAGATCATCCCATGTGGTGATGGATCCCGCGGGTAAACGCTCAAGCCATTGACTAGCTTGATCCCGTAGAGAGAATTGGAATAGGCGTAAACGGGTAGTCTCTCTAGTTTCAACACCTAGGTCTATGGAATCTACAATTTTGAGAAAGTCCTTAAGATGTTGGTTTGGATCTTCGGAACGAAGTCCATGGAATGCACATCCGCTTTGCACCAACCGGATGGTGTCGGATCGCAAGGGGGTCACATTGACTCCGGTGAGCTCAATGGTGTTTCGGTAGCCTTGATGGCTAGGTCGGGAATACTCTCCTAAGGTTCGGGGCCTAAGGGGTTCTAGTGGTGGGTTTTGTTGTGGTGGGATGACGGGTTCAAAGATGTTACCACCTTCCATGATGTCGGATGGTAAAGAGTTACGAACAAAGGCACGAAGAAATAAGATAGACTAAAGAAGACCTAAAAATAAAAATAAAATCTTGCTAGAAAGGAATCTAGCAAGTAGACCTAATAAAAAGAAATCCTAACCTAGACAATAAATATTTCCCCGGGCTGCGGCACCAAAAACTTGATGCGTGGGAATCGCAACAGGCTTTACCTCTCGAGGGATCTCGAGAAGCTTACAACCCCCACCAGGCAGTGTACCTGATCGTTGTAGTATTGTATAGTGACAAGTACCGGGGGATTGATCGTTCAGCTTAGGAATAGTGTCGCTAGGATTAGAAAGCCTAATTACTAGTTCTAAAGGTGAGGGATGATTATTTTTTGTCTTTTTATGTTTTTATGAAAGCAAGTAAAATCTCGGGTTTTCAAAGAGTGGGCGGAATTAGTTGCTATTCAACTAACCCAAAGCTAAGATGCAATCAAAATAAAATACTAAAAATGAAATTAAACTAATTTATACTAAGGTTGTGAGCAGTAATTGGAGAAAATGTGTTTACTTAGACTTCACTACTCCCTAGATATCTTTTACACGTTAATTACTTGTTATAATTGCATGGATGACGGATCGTATTCCTTAATACCATTCATGGGGTGGCATACATAACTCCCCAATTCTATGAGCTCTTATCTCCTCCTACACCATGACCCAGCACAACTATAGGGATTGTAAACAGTGGCTCATGCATTAAATACAACCAATAAAGACCTAGTACGCCTCGGTTCATGTTTCTTAAGACGTTCAAGCATGTTACCATTTGGAGATCTGCCAGTTTTCTTAAGCCTAACATATAAAATCATTCATCCAAGAACAAGAATAAACAAGTAATCAACACATAATCAATATCTAGGTTTCATTAGATCTAAGCAAACACAAAGGAGATCTAGCCTAGCATAATGGAATTAAGACAAGAACAAGATATCGACAACCAACACATAGACATATTGATTGAATTAGAAGAACACTTATCTCAATTACAATGCAAGGTATCAAGGGTTTGGAACCCTTGAAAAACCTGTAAAAGTTGCACCAAATTCGTCTTTAGGGTTTCTCCAAAACTTCTCTCTCCTAAAATAAAAAACTAGAAAACTATATATAGGAAAATCGAGGTGACGGCGTCAAGAGCAAGGGTGTGACGCCATCATCTTGCCGCCAAATACTTCCTCGGACGGCCTTGATCTACTTATGACGGCCTATGTGACGCCGTCATCAACCATGGTATTTAATTCTTGGGACTTTGACGCCGTCAGGATGACTTTTGACGCCGTCATCAACTACGGTATTTTATTCTTGATGTTTGACGCCGTCAGGGTATAACTCTTGACGCCGTCACCTACTGTTTCCAGTATGGAAAATTGAGACTTTGCCGTTTTCTTCACTTTTATGCTCCAAAAACGTCCAAAATGGCTTCTTTTCCAGAATTCACTCTCCAAGTACCTAAAATCACAAAAGGAACGATTTAGGGCAATATTTGATCAAATAAAATCGGATTCGGGCTTAAATGACCCCCTAAAAACGGATCATTTTTCGCCTCATCAATGATATACTCTGTCGTTGTGTGAATTGCCTGATGATTCTATAATCTTTATTATTTGATTATAGTGCAAGGGGGTTTGGTGAAACTGGATGAGGACGGCACCAAAGCTTCTGAGGTGAGTTTCGACTTAAATAACCAAGTTTTTAGGGCTTTACTTTGATTATGGATTATGTTAATGAGTTTAGTATGTTTTTTGTTTATAAAATTTAGTTTTAGATTTTTTTTCTATTGTTTTATTCTGGAATGAATTTGTTAAATGTGATATGATTTTGTTTATTGTTAGGATTTTGGAGGATTTGGGTATGGATTAATTGTTGGTTGCGCCCCGTTGGTGTATTTGCACGCTCAAGATTATTGCTCAGGTACTAAATAATCATAGAATATTTTTTTCTTTGCAAATTGTTTGGTACTTATATATTTGATTAGTGATGATGATGAGGTGACCTTTAGGAAAGGGTTATGATACGTGGGGATCGCACCAGGCTTTACCTCTCAAGGGATCTTGAGAAGCTTACAACCCCCACCAGGCAGTGTACCTGATCGTTGTAGTATAGTATAGTGACAAGTACCGGGGGATTGATCGTTCAGCTAGGAATAGTGTCGCTAGGATTAGAAAACCTAAATACTAGTTCTAAAGGTGAGGGATAATTATTTTTATATTTTTATATTTTTTAGAAAGCAAGTAAAAATCTCGGGTTTGAAGGATTTTGGCGGAATTAGTTGCTAGTCAACTAACCCAATACTAAAGATGCAATTAAAATAAAATACTAGAAAATGAAAGTAAACTAAATTAACTAAGGTTGTGAGCAATAAGTGGAGAAAATGTGTTTACTTAGATTTCACTACTCCCTAGATATCTTTTACACATTAATTACTTGTTATAGTTGCGTGGATGACGGATTGTATTCCTTAATACCATTCATGGGGTGGCGCACTTAATTCCCCAATCCTATGAGTGCCTACTTTACTCCTATGTCGAGCCGGCTAAGAAGCTCCTAACATGGGATCATTAGAATTTACTCATGCATTAAATACAACCAATAAAACCTAGTGCACGTCAGTTCATGTTTCCTAAGACGTTCAAGCATGTTACCATTTGGAAGTCTGCCAGTTTTCTTAAGCCTAACATCGAAATCATTCATCCAATACAACCATAAACAAGTAATCAACACATAATTAACATCTAGGTTTCATTAGATCCAAGCAAACACAAGATAGATCTAGCCTAGCATGATGGAATTAAGACAAGAACAAGATATAGACAACCAACACATAGACATATTGATTGAATTAAAAGAGTACTTATCTCAATTACACATGAAAGGGATCAAGGGCTTAGAACCCTTGAAAAACCTGTAAAATTCGTACCAAGTTCGTACTTAGGGTTTCTCCAAAACTTCTCTCCTTTTAATGTGAAAATTAGAAAACTATATATAGGAAATAGGGTCTGACGGCGTCAAGACAAAATTTGTGACGCCGTCATCTCGCCGCCAAAATACTTCTCGGACTGCCTTGATCTACTTTTGACGCCGTCATGTGTTAGCATTTTCCAGGCCATCATGCATTTTACTCTTGACGCCCTATCTTGTGACGCCATCAATTATGTACTGGGTCGTCATGGAAATTACTCTTGACGCCGTCAGAAATTCCTTCTTGACGCCGTCACCTACTGTTCCCAGCAAGGAAAATTAAGACTTTGGCGTTTTCTTCACTTTTAAGCTCCAAAAACGTCTGAATTGCTTCCTTTTCCAGATTTCACTCCCAAAGTACCTAAAATCACAAAAGGAATGATTTAGGGCAATATTTGATCAAATAAATTCAATTCCGGGCTTAAATGACCCCCTAAAAGTGGTTCATTTTTCGCCTCATCATATACCCTTACACTTGAGATTTGCTTGTCCTCAAGCAAATGCGCTTTTATTCTAGTCAAAATACAAGTTAGGGGTCATTTAACACTAATATAAAAGTAATTACAACAAATAATCGTTCCACTAAAGACCAAAGACAAGCACGGAGGTCATATACTAGCACCTCACAAATAGTGTTTAGATACTCACATCTCTCGGGTGTAATAAAGTAATATCACATTATGGAAATGGAAAACATCTCTCACTACCTGTCATAGCAAAATAGATTACCATAGGCTTGGGAAAGGATCAAACCTCCACCACATGGCGTAAGCATCTACGATAAACTATCAAAGAGGTCTTTTTAAAGGGTTGTAACGTTAGGTGTAGGGATATGAAATACACGGTTTTGTTGGATAAAGGAAGTTTTTACTGGTGGCGAGTTAACAATCTTGGTTAATTACATGTACAATATGGCGTTGTTAAGCCAAGACTAGACTCGACTTAAGCTAATAAATCAAAAATAACAAAAACATAAAATGAACATAGAATAAAAAGGGATGGTAGTCCGTATGTTTTTTCTCTTTTTCTTTTTTTTCTATTTATTTTTTTTTTCAATTTTTTTTTTTTTTTTTTTTTTATACACTCTTACCCTACCATCCAAAATAATACATCATAGGGAATGAACATTCCCCTTACACTTGAATTTTTACATACTTTACAATAAACTAAACTAATGACTCGAATTAAGAAAATCAAAACACTTGGAGTACTTTTAAGATTAACGTACATATGGGGGTAATATATGATGTTCTTCCCCATTACTCCATAAAATAAGTACTTTACCCATGAGTCCCAATCGTCCCAAAACAATATGTACAAGGATATGACTCGACTTAGCAACCATGTAATCAATTAGATAGTTAACTTAGGGTTTAACAAATAACAATAATGCACTAAAGATAAGCACATACACGGAAGGCTAAGGCGATTTGGGTGTACATTTAAGTGGGGTGTAATAAATTCTTCCTTTAAGTAAAATGCTTAAAGTTAGAAACGAAAAGATAGGCTCGGAGGGGTGTACTAGGGGTTTCATGTACTAAAAATGAGTACAACGCTAAGGGTGTGGGAAAAATTAGTTGACTTAACTAGCCAAGTAATATGACTTAAATGGTCAAGTAATTATTATACGGGTTTAAACAAAAGGGTGATCCTAATGCCTCTTATCATGTAGTAAATCCTACCACACGAATGTAGTCTCACTAGCGGTCTCGGGATGCATCACTAACGCAAGTTCTAGAATCTAAATGCTACCGGTACACTCATAAGCACTAATAGTAAATGCTTTTCCTATCAAATCTAAAGGCGAACCTCACATATTTGGGTGGAAATTTTTTTTGAATAGTACGGTTATGTGCTAGTCATACAATCTCCTATCCTTGAGACGCTTGCTATGGCTAAAGTTTCACTCCTAAATGTTGTAAAAAAATTTAAATTTGGCGATAAAATTACACTAACAAGTATTTCTCATAGTTTTATTACACATCTACCATCAAACAAAACAAACTCAAGCGAAAGTGTATATGTAAGGTATCATCATTTTACCCTCCCCTTACACTTAAGATGAAAATTGTCCCAATGTTCAAGTAAAGAATGTAAAAGTGAAAAAGTAAAAAGAATGAAATCAAATACTCCCCTGATTCACTCGGTATGGATAATAGGGTGACCAGGTTAAATCTTCCTCCAAGAAAATGAACAATCAAAGCTTCCCTTCCAGAATATAAATCATCTTCTTATCATACCTAACCTGTAAATCCTGAGAAAATAGACAAGACAACCTCGCATAAAATCGGCGGCAACCTATATAAGTTACTAAATCCTAGAAAACAAAATAAGATATAATGCTTGTTGAATGAAGTTTGCAGATTTCCTGGAGATTATAAAACTTAATAATTCACAAAAACCATAAGACTCCGTTAGAAAAACAAAACTAGTAAAATTTCCAGATTTTTACACGTGACGCCGTCAAGAGTTAACTCTTGACGCCGTCAGAAGTGACCTGCAGAAATTCTTATGTTAAGTTTCCGGAAAATTTCTGGAAAAACTTGGTCCTACTTCCTGGAAAATCCTGCAAAACTTCATTATGACTCAATATAAGCATTTGACTCTAACAAATACGAATACACATGTTCATTTAATATTGTGGAGAATCATGATCGGTTTGTTTCTTAAAAACATATTTGGGGTTTCCCCTTACACTTATCTTTTGCAAAAATACTTTTAGGTGGAGTTAAGACTAGGCCAAAACAACAAAGTAAAGTATGAGGAAAACTAGAAGGGGGGTTGAATAATTTTACGTCTTTTTAATTCGTTATAAAAGATAGCTTTAGAGTTTACTTAGCTTTTGAAAACTTAGATTCGATAATATGTGATCTCAAGTCCTGTACAATATAAATAAATAATACTACACAATATATAACAATGATAAGTAATGAAATAAGTAAGAGATGGAAAGATCGAACCGCGAGACAAGAGATTTATAGTGATTCGGCTACAAGGACACCTTCCTTGCCCTACTCCACTCCCCGAGCACCTAACTCGAGAGTTTTCTTCACTATATCAACAATCTCCCTTATGGCGGAGAAAACCGTACACACCAATTTACACACCAATTTACACACCACTTTTCACACCACAACTTCGTCACACCTAAGTCACAACTTCTACCCAACTTCTTCAAATCAATCTACTTCACAACTAACTACTCCACACCTATCTTCTTCACACCAATCTAGTTCCTAACTTTTCTTCTTCACACCAAGCTACTAACTAATCACACAATCTATATCTAGCACAACTATCTACAATCAAATATTCACAACTTCACAAAGAATAATGTAAATGATCTTTGATTATGGACCAACAACTTAGATGTGGAGATCACAACAAGTTGTAATACTTCTTGTCTTGAGGGATAGAAGTATTCTTCTCTTGCACTTGAGAGGATGAAGGTTGGATCACTTTGAAACAAAGAATTATACACTTATGATCAAAGGATAAGAGAATAGAGAATTGGATCTAGATCTGAAAGTTTCGAAGTGCAAAAGGTAAGAAAATTCTGAGGAGAGAACCAGTATTTATAGGGGAGAAAAATACTGTTCTGGAGCGTGGCCAGTCCCCTTAATGATTAAGGGGGCCGCCTTAGGAATTAAGGGGGCCGCCCCTTCAGAACGTTGGTTTTTCTTGTCTTTAGTGGGGAATATTTTTCTGGATAGAATTTGCCATTTTTGGTTGGAAATTTGAAATCATATATTTATAATGAATTAAACATATTCTTTTAATTCCAAAAGTAATTTTGTAAAAGATATAAGATGTTTAATACATTTTATAAAAATTCTAGTGATTAGAAAAATTTCCTTTAATCATGAAATGTAATAAACCCTTTGTTTATTCATACCTTAAGTGATATGGAAGCAAAGACAAATATTAAGCACTAAAACTTGTTTACGTCATAAGTTTTAGATTAATGAGTTTATGCTTTGTAATTATCAAAACATAGAGACATTGTTAATATGCTAACAATGTTTTAAGACATTATTTATGTCAACAATCTCCCCCTTTTTGATGATTACAAAACCTTAAACTCATTAGGTCTAAAAAATAATTTTTAGACAAGAATTTAGAGTTTAACATTCTCTTCTCCCCCTTTTTGTAAAATCAAAAAGGTTATTGCTCCCCCTTGATGTATACTCCCCCTCATTTGAGAGCATCAAGGGAATGAGCTATGGAAATCTTGGCTACACAAAATATTAGAAGAAAGCAAGGCAAATATACATGCAAAGCAATAGTTATAAAAATAGATTCATTCAAGCATCATAGAAAGCATTACAACATTTAATATGCTTAAGGCATATTAATCATAATAAAACAAATGAAAAGACATAGTCATATATTGCCTAGAAAGAGCACTTGGACTTGCTTGCAACTCATGGTTGATTGTTTTATTTGCTTGAAGGATAACATAAGCATAAAGCTTAGTTGTTAGATGGAGAGGGATATGGAGTGAGGTATGGAGCGAAAGAGGTGGCCCTTACGATATTGTATCGTGTTAGGGGTGGAATGAGATGAGGTCGAGTGAGGAGATATTCAATCCAAGAAATATCTTCACTCAAGTAAAGGATTTGTTTTTGGAGAAAGATGAAACAAGGGCAATAGTGAGTGTGGTTTGTAACTTGATCCAAGTTGAGAGAGTGAGGAAGGCAATTGTTGTAGGGTGATGATGGAGGTTTCCCTTTGTTGCGTTGTGTAAGATGCATGGCATTGAGATCACGAAGATCATTGATTTGTGATATTTCATCACAGAACTTTTGCTTTTCCATGGTAATGTGGAGAAAGTCATTGTGTTGATATGGATGAATTGGGTTTGTGTAGTTGGAGTTGTAGAGGGATGGTTGATCAAACTTGTATGGATCATTACAAGTGATTGGAGGAAGAGGTGAGTGATTTGGCATGAAGGAAGATGTTAGGCCAATGTTGTATGGTTTGTAAGTAGGATCAAATGAATGTCCTTGTGAATTTGGTGGAAAGTTTGGGAAGTAAGTGGTTGGTGGTGTTGAATGGCTTCCAACTTCATTTGTGATGATGGATTTGTTTCGAGGGCTTTTTCTTCGCCAAACGGGTTTTTCCGTCATTCTTGCAAGCCTTGAGGCTTTTGGTTTGGGTTTGTTTGGAGAAGCCATGAAGGGATGAGTAAAGAGTTTTGAGGATTGGGGGTATTTATAGTGGAAGATTTGTGTGTTTATGGATGGATAAAGTTTGTTTAGGAGATTAGGACAAATTGTGTTGGTGAAGATTGGGAAATGTAGGTTGGGCTTAAAAAGCAGAAAAGATTCTGTAAACCCGACCATCAGATGGCCAGTCCCCTTAATGATTAAGGGGGCCGCCTTACAAAATTAAGGGGGCCGCCCATCTGGTGATTTCCAGGTTGCCAGAATTGGGTTTTTGGCAGAAAATTTGCAGAAAGGTTATGTGTTTGGGTTAGAATTCAAGCAAGTTCAATTCTCTTAGGCAATATAGAATCTAATCTAATCAAGATATAGCATGCATGCAAAAACACATAGGCAAAAGAGCAAATAATCAACACATAATAGGCAATAGGAGGAAGTAAAGGCAAGCACACTTAAGCTTCATAAGGCACCTATCTTAGATTAAAGGCAAAGGCAATTAGTGAGTGAAAAACTAGTGATGGATCAAGATGACACCATTATTAGTGAATTTGTCCTAGTGAGTGTCTATATGCATCAAATGTGGAGTTGTGATTGTTTCGACTCCTAGATGCAAAAAGAAATAACGATCCTAAGAAACAATCCAAATAATCTCCTTGATTCAATTTTTTCTCGATCATGAATGTCAAAGACATATATTAGATTATATACCTTGACAATTTATGTAAGAGTTTATGCATGATTTTGAAAGACAATGTTTTTAGAATTAGTCAACAATGCAAGGAAAATGATCTTCATGTGATTCCTAGATTGTGAGAATAATTTTTAGAGAAAATTGATTGAGTTTTACAAAACGGTTTATGCAAAGAAAATAAATCTTCTCAATCTTTAGTTTTGTGCGAAATAGATTCCTAGACTCAGAAAAGGTGAAATGGAAGAAAAATAAATTTTATGCAAGTATAAATTTGAATTAATTCAATATAATTTAGTCAACTTGTTCCATCATTCCTAATCCTAAACGCAAGTGGTTGAATAATTCACGCTTAAGGGGTTTTGTGAATATATCCGCAATGTTGTCTTCCGATGCAACCTTTTCTATAGATATATTTCCTTTTTGTACATTATCCCTAAGAAAATGGTGACGTATTTCTATGTGTTTAGTCCTAGAGTGTTGCACCGGATTTTTACTTAAATCTATCACACCTTTGTTATCGCACATAATTGGGACATTTTCTAACCTAATGCCATAGTCTACGAGAGCTTGTTTCATCCATAGTGCTTGTTGACATGCCTTTCTGGCGCTTACATATTCGGCTTCGGTGGTAGAAATAGCAAGAGCGGTTTGCTTCTTCGAAAACCAAGACGTTAGACAACATCCCATAAACGTGCAAATACCGCTAGTGCTCTTTCTATCTACGTAGTCTCCCGCATGATCCGAGTCCGCATAGACGATGGTTTCTATACCGGATTCCTTAGGATACCATAATCCTAAGTGTATAGTGCCTTTAACGTATCAGAAGATACGCTTAACCGCTTCTAGGTGAGAGGTTTTGGGATCCTCTTGAAAACGGGCACAAAGGCAGACACTAAACATGATGTCGGGTCTACTTGCCGTCAAGTATAGTAAACTACCTATCATTCCTCTATACTTGGTGTTATCTACGGACTCACCTTCATCGTCCTTTATGAGCTTTACCTCCGTAGACATGGGAGTTTTCATGGGTTTTGAGTCTTCTAGGCCAAATTTCTTAAGCATTTCCTTAATGTACTTAGATTGGTTAAAAAATATTCCATCTTCTAATTGTTTTATTTGTAATCCTAGGAAGAAGTTAAGTTCACCCATCATACTCATCTCAAACTCATCATGCATGATTTTGGCAAATTCATCACACATGTCTTGACAAGTCGATCCAAATATAATGTCATCAACATATATTTGGACAATGATGAGATTTGGGTCTTTCTTTTTTGTGAAAAGAATGTTATCTACCATTCCCATGGAATAATCATGTTTAATAAGAAAAGCTTTTAATCGATCATACCAAGCTTTGGGAGCTTGTTTGAGTCCATACAAAGCTTTCTTTAACTTATAAACATAATCAGGTTTTGCGAAGTCAATGAATCCTAGAGGTTGTGCCACATATACCTCCTCATTGATAAAACCGTTAAGGAATGCACTTTTCACATCCATTTGGAATAACTTAAAATCTAGGGCGCAAGCATAGGCAAGTAATATCCTAATCGATTCTAGTCTAGCTACGGGGGCATAAGTTTTGTCATAATCAATTCCTTCTTGTTGATTATAACCTTGGGCAACTAACCTAGCTTTATTCCTAGTAACTATTCCATTCTCGTCTAACTTATTCCTATATACCCATTTGGTTCCTATGATGGTCATATCCTTTGGATTTGGGACTAATTCCCAAACATCATTTGCCTTAAATTGATTTAATTCTTCTTGCATAGCTATAACCCAACTTTCATCCTTTAAAGCCTCGCTAATATTCTTAGGTTCTATTGCTGAGAGGAAACAAAAGAAGTTGTTTTTATCTTGGGCTTGTGACCTAAGGGTTCTTTGGTTAAGATGTCCTATTATGTTATCTAATGGATGTGATCTAGATTCTTTAATATTAACAGTTTCGTTATTTTCTAAGTGAATGTCTTCATTATCATTTCCTATGGGTTTTGTTTTACTAACCTCAATAACTTCATCTTCAACTAAATCATCATCTTCCAAAGGTAGTGTTTTAGGAGGTGGTGGTGTTTCATCAAATGTTACATTTAGTAATTCCTCTACTTTCATGGAGTGTTTGTTAAGTATTATATATGCTTTGCTATTTTGTGAGTATCCTAAAAATATTCCTTCATATGATTTTGGATCAAACTTAGTGAGGTAGTCCTTAGTGTTTAAAATATAGCATTTACTTCCAAATACCCTAAAGTAGCTTAAGGTTGGTTTTCTACCTCTTAATAACTCATAGGGAGTTTTTCCTAGAATTCTTCTAATTGATACCCTATTTAAAATATAAGTTGATGTATCTACGGCGTGACACCAAAATTTTTGTGGAATGGATTGTTCATTTAACATAGTTCTACTCATTTCTTGTAGTGACCTATTTTTTTCTTTCTACTACCCCATTTGATTGAGGGGTACGAGGAGCGGAGAAATTGTGAGATATTCCATTTAACTCACAATATTTTCCGAATTGTACTTCGTTATCAAATTCCCTACCATGGTCCGTCCTAATGGCAACTATTGAGCATCCTAATTTATTTTGAATCATTTTACTAAATATTTCGAATTTTTCAAAGGCTTGGGTTTTGTTACTTAAAAACCTAGTCCAAGTGTATCGTGAGTAGTCATCTACTATTACTAAGGTATATTTGTTTCCTCCATAGCTCCGCACAGCGGATGGACCAAAAAGATCCATATGTAATAATTCTAGGCACCTAGTAGTGGATACTATATTCTTAGCTTTGTGACTAGCATGAGCTTGTTTTCCAATTTTACATGCATCACAAAAATGCTTGTCATATTTTAGATTAGGCAAATTTCTAACTAATTCCTTAGAGGCCAAAGATTGTATTTGTTGCATGTTAGCATGTCCTAATCTCCTATGCCACAATGTAGAGTTTTCATCTAGGGTCGTTAGGCATATCCTATCCTCAGGTTTGTTTCCTAGTTTCATAACATATATGCCGCCTTTCCTAATTCATCTACCTATAATTTTTCCATTCTTAACTATTTCGCTATCCTTTTCGGTAAATGTGACTCTACATTTATTATCACATATTTGTCCTACACTAACCAAGTTATATGTTAATTTATCTACATGCTCTACATTTTCAATAGTAAGTGAGTCTTGAGAAATCGTACCTTTGCCAATGATTTTTCCATGTAAGTCACTACCGAAAATAACGTTACCTCCATTGTATGCCTTGTATGTAGAGAATAGCTTGCGGTTCCCCGTCATGTGCCTCGAACATCCGCTATCTTTGATCCATTCGTCAGGTTCCAAGTCAATTCCTAAACATATTTCGTCGGTTTCTTTTGCCATAAAACACTTTTCTTCTCTTGGCCTTTCAACCTCTTCTTTGTCACTATCTCCATGTTCCACTAACAAAAGCACCTTGATTTTCATAACCCGGTGGCTTTAGACATTCGCCAATGAGATGATTTGGACTTCCACATCTAAAGCACTTTCTTTTCCCGTAGTTGTCACTTCTATTCCTTTGGAATGCTTTTCTTTCGTCTCGTGATGATCTAGTGAATCTTCCTCGTCTCTTGAAGAATTTCTTGAATTCTCTTACGGCCATTGCATATTCTTCGTCTTCACTTTCGTCACTTGAATCATCATCATCACTAGGTTCCTTTTTGGCTTTTAGAGCAATGGATTTGGTTTGTTCTTTCTTGACTTTGACCGTTTCCGAATCTCTTCTTATGATTTCTTCATGAACCTTCAAGTTAACAATTAGTTCATCTAGTGATAACGTCATCAAGTTCTTTGATTCTTCAATTGCCGTGACCTTAGCTCGCCATTTTGGATGCAATGCCCTAAGAAATTTCCTAACACAATTTTTACTAGAAAATGTCTCATCAAGTGCTTTTAAACTTGTGATGATAGTGTTAAACTTAGCAAAAGCATTATCAATTGATTCCTCTTCCGGAATCGTAAATTGTTCATATTGTTGTACAAGAAGATCTATTTTATTATCTTTGACTTGGCTATTACCTTGGTGAGTAATTAGTAAAGAATCCCAAATTTCTTTGGCGGTTTTACACATAAAAATTCTTTCATATTCTTTGCGTGGTAACGCATTATAAATTACCATTTTAGCCTCATTATTTTTTGCTAATTTCTTTTTCAAATCATCATTTTGTTCTTCAAAAGATACAATTTCATTCATTTTAGTTTCAACATTATATTGAATAGAAGGAAAATCACCAAAGGTAATAATATGCCAAAGATCAAGATCTTTTGATTTCACATGTGTTTCGAATCTATTTTTCCAATATAAAAATCCATCACTTTCAAATAGTGGTGGTCTTTGCATAGATTGCCCTTCTAAATATTTTTCAGATTCCATAGATCGTTACAAGTTTTAAAATACAATATATTTTAAAAATCTTGCTAGACGTGGCTCTTTATACCAATTGAGGAAAACTAGAAGGGGGGTTGAATAGTTTTACGTCTTTTTAATTCGTTATAAAAGATAGCTTTAGAGTTTACTTAGCTTTTGAAAACATAGATTCGATAATATGTGATCTCAAGTCTTGTACAATATAAATAAATAATACTACACGATATATAACAATGATAAGTAATGAAATAAGTAAGAGATGGAAAGATCGAACCGCGAGACAAGAGATTTATAGTGGTTCGGCTACAAGGACACCTTCCTTGCCCTACTCCACTCCCCGAGCACCTAACTCGAGAGTTTTCTTCACTATATCAACAAGCTCCCTTATGGCGGAGAAAACCGTACACACCAATTTACACACCAATTTACACACCACTTTTCACACCACAACTTCGTCACACCTAACTCACAACTTCTACACAACTTCTTCAAATCAATCTACTTTACAACTAACTACTCCACACCTATCTTCTTCACACCAATCTAGTTCCTAACTTTTCTTCTTCACACCAAGCTACTAACTAATCACACAATCTATATCTAGCACAACTATCTACAATCAAATATTCACAACTTCACAAAGAATAATGTAAATGATCTTTGATGATGGACCAACAACTTAGATGTGGAGATCACAACAAGTTGTAATACTTCTTGTCTTGAGGGATAGAAGTATTCTTCTCTTGCACTTGAGAGGATGAAGGTTGGATCACTTTGAAACAAAGAATTATACACTTATGATCAAAGGATAAGAGAATAGAGAATTGGATCTAGATCTGAAAGTTTAGAAGTGCAAAAAGTAAGAAAATTCTGAGGAGAGAACCAGTATTTATAGGGGAGAAAAATATTGTTCTGGAGCGTGGCCGGTCCCCTTAATTAGTGGTCGGTCCCCTTAATGATTAAGGGAGGCGCCTAAGGAATTAAGGGGGCCGCCCCTTCAGAACGTTGGTTTTTCTTGTCTTTTAGTAGGGAATATTTTTCTGGATAGAATTTGCCATTTTTGGTTGGAAATTTGAAATCATATATTTATAATGAATTAAACATATTCTTTTAATTCCAAAAGTAATTTTGTAAAAGATATAAGATGTTTAATACATTTTATAAAAATTCTAGTGATTAGAAAAATTTCCTTTGATCATGAAATGTAATAAACCCTTTGTTTATTCATACCTTAAGTGATATGGAAGCAAAGACAAATATTAAGCACTAAAACTTGTTTACGTCATAAGTTTTAGATTAATGAGTTTATGCTTTGTAATTATCAAAACATAGAGACATTGTTAATATGCTAACAATGTTTTAAGACATTATTTATGTCAACAAAGTATTTCCACTATTTAATTGAGAAACATGATCTACCAACAATAAAAATAAAGCATGCATACGGAAGCAAATAACAAACAAACAAAATAAAATCACACAAAACATGGGTTGCCTCCCAAGAAGCGCTTTTCTTTATTTACGAGTCTTGTAGCTAGACTCAAGGTCATGGGTTACTACGTGACCTCATCATCAAACGTCACATCCTCCTAACTAATCATTTCATTGTTATTTTCTTGGTAATGTTTTACACGTTGTATGTTAACAGTAAATTCCCTACCTTCATAGTCTAATAACACCACGGCTCCAGTTTTAGAGGAATTCCTCACCGTAAACGGTCCATACCATCTAGACTTAAGTTTTCCCGGAAATAATCTCAACCGAGAATTGTACAATAGGACTTTGTCTCCCTCTGAACATTCTTTGGGTTTCTTAATTCTCTGGTCATGCCATCTTTTTGCTATCTCTTTATATGTGATGGAAGATTCGTAGGCTTCTAACCTAAGCTCATCAAGCTCGTGTAATTGCAAGAACCTATTAGTTCCAGCAATTTTGTAATCTAAGTTACATGTCTTGAGCGCCCAATAAGCCTTATGTTCTAATTCCACTGGTAAGTGACATGCCTTACCATACACCATGCGAAACGGGGTCGTTCCAATAGGTGTTTTGTAGGCGGTTCGGAATGCCCATAAGGCTTCGTCGAGTTTAAATGACCAGTCCTTTCTATTTTGACTAACCGTCTTTTCAAGTATTCTTTTAATAGCCCTATTGGTATTTTCAACTTGGCCATTGGTTTATGGATGATAGGCGGTGGAGAACCGATGGGATACTCCATACCTCTTCATGACCTTTTCCATTTGTGCATTGCAAAAATGGGTCCCCTATCACTGATGAGAGCTTTAGGAATCCCGAATCTCGCGAAAAGCTTTTTCAGGAAATGAATAACTACTCTGGCGTCATTGGTCCTAAGGGCTTGTGCCTCAACCCATTTTGAAACATAATCAATGGCGACTAATATATATTCGTTCCCCCCTGAAGATGGAAAGGGTCCCATGAAGTCAATTCCCCAAACATCGAAGACCTCACATACTTGTATAAAGTTCTGAGGTGCTTCATCCCTATGTGATATGTTCCCGGCCCGTTGACATGCATCGTATGCCTGCACCATTTCTTTTACATCACGGAAAATTGTGGGCCAATAGAATCCCGCATCGAAAATCTTTCGGGCGGTAGTGTTTATCCCATGATGCCCGCCAGAGGGACCAGAGTGACATTCCCTCATAATCTTTACTGCTTCACTTTCCGAAACACAACGTCTTATAATTTGGTCTGGGCACCTTCGGAATAAAAATGGTTCATCCCAAAAGTAGTATTTTAGCTGAGAAAAGAACCTTTTTCTTTCGTATCTAGTCAGGTGTTCAGGAACAAGTCTACTTGCGAGGTAATTAGCAAAATCGGCGTACCACGGCTCCGAATCAATCATTAACATGAGTTGTTCGTCAGGAAATAAATCCCTAATCTCACTTCTATCATGCTTATCTAAGGGATTTTCGAGACGAGATAGATGATCTGCGGCCAGATTTTCTGCCCCCCTCTTATCACGAATCTCAACATCGAATTCTTGTAGCAACAAGATCCACCGAATTAGTCATGGTTTAGCATCCTGCTTCGCAAAAAGATATCGAAGAGCCGAGTGATCAGTGAAGATGACTGTCTTTGAAAGGACAAGATATTGTCGGAATTTTTCGAACGCAAACACTATGGCTAATAATTCTTTTTCGGTGGTGGAGTAATTCTCTTGAGCGGGATTCATGGTTTTGCTAGCGTAGTAAATAGGTTGGAAAAGCTTGTCACGCCGTTGGCCCAATACAGCCATGACAGCGAAATCGCTAGCGTCACACATGATTTCAAATGGTAACTCCCAGTTGGGTGTGATCATGATTGGAGCTTGTGTGAGTTCCTTTTTTAAGAGATCGAATGCATCCTTGCATTCTTGGGAAAAATCGAACAGAGCATCCTTCACAAGTAATTGAGTCATTGGCCGAGCAATTTTGGAGAAGTCTTTGATGAATCTCCGATAAAACCCGGCGTGCCCCAAGAAGCTGCGAATTGCTTTAACAGTCGTGGGGTATGGTAACTTAGATATAGCTTCAACTTTAGCTTGGTCCACCTCTATTCCGTACCCTGAGATCTTATGCCCTAACACAATCCCTTCTTTTACCATGAAATGACATTTTTCCCAGTTTAACACCAAGTTGGTTTCCTCACAACGTTTAAGCATCTTTTCTAGATTAGCAAGACAGCGGTCGAAGGAGTTCCCGAAGACCGAAAAGTCATCCATGAACACTTCCATGTTATCTTCCATGAGTTCGTGAAAAATTGCGGTCATGCATCGCTGGAAAGTGGCGGGGGCATTACATAGCCCAAAAGGCATCCTTTTGTAGGCAAATGTTCCATAAGGGCAAGTAAACGTGGTCTTTTCTTGGTCCTCAGGTGCTATGGGAATTTTAAAATACCCAGAGAATCCATCCAAGAAGCAATAGTACTCGTGTCCAGACAATCTCTCTAACATTTGATCAATGAATGGTAAGGGAAAGTGATCTTTCCTCGTGGCATCATTGAGCTTTCGATAGTCAATGCATACCCGCCATCCAGTGACCGTTCTCTGGGGTACCATCTCACCCTTGTCATTCTTAACTACAGTCATTCCACCCTTCTTTGGTACAACCTGCACAGGACTGACCCATGGGCTATCCGAGATCGGGTAAATCAATCCTGCATCCAGAAGTTTGATAACTTCTTTCTTTACTACTTCCTTAATGTTAGGGTTCACCCGCCTCTGGGGTTGCACGGTAGGTTTATAATCTTCTTCCATGAGAATCTTATGTGTGCAAAAAGTTGAGTCAATCCCCTTAATGTCGGCTACACTCCATGCGAGCACCCCTTTATATTTCTTTAGGACCTCTAAGAGTTTACCTTTCTGTTCATGTTCCAATGAAGAGTTTATGATTACCGGCAATTGGTCCTCTCCCTGAAGGAAGGCATACTCTAAATGGTTAGGAAGCTCTTTAAGATCTAACTCAAGAGGTTCGATAATAGAAGGTTTGAGCTTGTTTTCGGGCTTTCGGAGCTCGAGATGCTCCGTTGCTTCTTGTCTGGGGTAGAAGGAGACTGCACCAACATCCTCCATCTTTTCTACCTCTAGCAAGGGTAGAAAACTCTCGTCCCGTAGCCAGCCTTCCTCGATCTGTTCATTGACACAACTATCAATGACATCTGTGAGTTCATCGACCTCCCCAATGAAATAGAGCCGGTTGGCTGCTTCGAGGGAGAGGTCCATAGAGTCCTTAATGTCGAAGGTTGTGCTATCGGTTCCCACTCGTAAGGTTAATCTGCCGTCATAAACATCAATGACTGCACGAGCGGTAGCAAGAAATGGTCTCCCTAAGATGATGGGCACCAAGTCATCCTCCTCCATATTCAGGATTACGAAGTCAACCGGGAATTTGAATTTTCCGACTTTGACTAGCACATTCTCGCAAATCCCTACGGGGTACTTGACTGATCTATTGGCTAGTTGGATGTTCATACGGGTAGACTTTAATCCAGAGTATCCTAGTTTAAGGAACATAGAGTGAGGCATGAGATTGATACTTGCTCCCAAATCGGCAAGAGCATTCTTGATTGATAGAGATCCTATGGAGCAAGGCAGGGTGAAGCTGCCCGGATCGTCTACCTTTTTTGGTAGCCCTCGATGGGTCACCACTGAGCATTCTTCCCCCAGGGTCACAAGACCCTCGAGTTTCTTCCGGTTAGCAAGTAGTTTTTTAAAGTATGTGCTATACTTTGGCATGTGATAGCAAGCATCAAGGAGGGGTATGGTGACAACCGAGTCTTTTAGGTATGACAAGAATCTCTTGTTATCATTCTCAGTTTTCTGGTTCCTTAATCGGGATGGAAACGGGATTCTCACAGGTTGGTTAGGTAGGGTTGATGGGGAAGGGGTCGTCAAGGGCGGTTGGTCGGGGGTCTTGCCGCCTACATCCTCCTCCTCCTCGCCAGGTTTGTTTGGATCGGGGGCAATGGGGGACGAGCTTGGGTAAGGTGGGTCCTTGGTTGTTGTTCCAGCTCGAGTGGTTATCGCGAGCATGGGGTCTCTTTTGCTTACTGATGGCATTTCAAGATTATCTAGGGCTGAGTTAAGCTTGTTGAAAAATTCTCCAATGTCATCCTGCTGCTCGTCAAAAATCTCATTAAGACCTTTCATTTGCAAGCCTTTTTCTTGAGTGAAGTGACCAAGGTCATCTTCAAAAGTGCTCCTGATTTCGAATTCAGGGCCTTCCTCTCCTTCTTTTCTCTTTACCAGATTTCCCCAGAGGGTGTAATCGTCATTTTGGTAAAAAGGCAAAAGGAAGGGATCAGCATAAATGTCCCCTCCTGACAAGCATGCATGTTCAGTTGTGGCTGCTCCTCCGCATTCTTCTACCTCATGCGGGCCCCCACAGTAATCGCAGATTAAGTAAGGATTCGACAGTTGTTTAGGTGACTGCGATCCAGCTAGGTATTCCACTCTTTTGTGAATTTTTCTCAACCGATCTGAAGCGATTTCAAAAATGCTGACAGTCGACTCAGGTTCATCCCAAGTGTCATCCTGGTCTTGAGCATATTCTTCAATCCTATCCCATCCCTCTTTGGCACTAAGATTGGCCAATCTCCCTTTTCTAGATTGGTTAATTCCGTTTCGATCGTTAGAGGAGATATTATCATAGAAGATTTGGACCAAGAGCCAAAGCTTAATGCCATGATGGAGAACTTGTCTTATTAAATCTTTGAATCTAATCCACGATTTATGGAAGGGTTCGTCCTTCCCTTTTCGGAAATGGAGGATCCTATCTCTAAACGCTGAGGTTTTTCCAGGTGGAAAGAACTTCTCATAGAATTTGGATATGAGTTGCTCCCATGTGAAAATAGATTCAGATGGGAGTTTATCATACCATTCTTGGGCTTTTTCATAAAGGGTGAAAGGAAAGAATCGCAATCGGGACGTGTCTCTAGTAGCCCCATCCGTATGGAGGGTGTCTACTATTTTCAAGAAGTCTTTAATGTGTTGGATTGGATCTTCCTCATCTAATCCACAAAACCTACACACACTTTGGACAAGCCAAACATCGTTTGCATGCAAGACCTCGTTGGTCTGTTCGTTTGGGTAGACAATGGCGTTTGAGAAGCCACGAGGGGTTGGGGAGGAATAGTCCTTAAGGCGCTTAGGAACGGGAGTTGCGGGGGTACTCATCTCGTCGTTGAGTTGGGAGTTAGGGGTTGTAACATGATTTTCTGAATTTTCTTCAGAAAGGGGTGCATCAAAATCGATGGCAACGCTAGATGGTTCAGAAGTTGAGTGATATTGTCTTAATCTTTGCATTTCTCTTTCGGGTTCCACATAAGGCAAGACAAGGTTTCTAGTGGAACTACGACTCCTAGTGATCCTAAGGTTAAAGGATTCGTCGTTTGCCATGATGGCAGGTGGTGAAGAGTTACGAACAAAGACACAAAGACAAAGATAAACTAAAGAAAACCTAAAAATAAAAATAAAATCTTACTAGAAAGGAATCTAGCAAGTAGACCTAATAAAAAGAAATTCTAACCTAGACAATAACTATTCCCCGGGCTGCGGCGCCAAAAACTTGATACGTGGTGATCGCACCAGGCTTTACCTCTCAAGGGATCTTGAGAAGCTTACATCCCCCACCAGGCAGTGTACCTGATCGTTGTAGTATAGTATAGTGACAAGTACCGGGGGATTGATCGTTCAGCTATGAATAGTGTCGCTAGGATTAGAAAACCTAAATACTAGTTCTAAAGGTGAGGGACGATTATTTTTGTATTTTTATATTTTTTAGAAAGCAAGTAAAAATCTCGGGTTTGAAGGATTTGGGCGGAATTAGTTGCTAGTCAACTAACCCAATACTAAAGATGCAATTAAAATAAAATACTAGAAAATGAAAGTAAACTAAATTAACTAAGGTTGTGAGCAATAAGTGGAGAAAATGTGTTTACTTAGATTTCACTACTCCCTAGATATCTTTAACACATTAATTACTTGTTATAGTTGCGTGGATGACGGATTGTATTCCTTAATACCATTCATGGGGTGGCGCACTTAATTCCCCAATCCTATGAGTGCCTACTTCACTCCTATGTCGAGCCGGCTAAGAAGCTCCTAACATGGGATCATTAGAATTTACTCATGCATTAAATACAACCAATAAAACCTAGTGCACGTCAGTTCATGTTTCCTAAGACGTTCAAGCATGTTACCATTTGGAAGTCTGCCAGTTTTCTTAAGCCTAACATCGAAATCATTCATCCAATACAACCATAAACAAGTAATCAACACATAATTAACATCTAGGTTTCATTAGATCCAAGAAAACACAAGATAGATCTAGCCTAGCATGATGGAATTAAGACAAGAACAAGATATAGACAACCAACACATAGACATATTGATTGAATTAAAAGAGTACTTATCTCAATTACACATGAAAGGGATCAAGGGCTTAGAACCCTTGAAAAACCTGTAAAATTCGTACCAAGTTCGTACTTAGGGTTTCTCCAAAACTTCTCTCCTTTTAATGTGAAAATTAGAAAACTATATATAGGAAATAGGGTCTGACGGCGTCAAGACAAAATTTGTGACGCCGTCATCTCGCCGCCAAAATACTTCTCGGACTGCCTTGATCTACTTTTGACGCCGTCATGTGTTAGCATTTTCCAGGCCGTCATGCATTTTACTCTTGACGTCCTATCTTGTGACGCCGTCAATTCTGTACTGGGTCGTCATGGAAATTACTCTTGACGCCGTCAGAAATTCTTTCTTGACGCCGTCACCTACTGTTCCCAGCAAGGAAAATTAAGACTTTGGCGTTTTCTTCACTTTTATGCTCCAAAAACGTCCGAATTGCTTCCTTTTCCAGATTTCACCCCAAAGTACCTAAAATCACAAAAGGAACGATTTAGGGTAATATTTGATCAAATAAATTCAATTCCGGGCTTAAATGACCCCTAAAAGTGGTTCATTTTTCGCCTCATCAGGTTACTGATCATACAATGTGGATGACACACAGCTCTTGACGTGCTCAATTATGTACATGATTTTTTAAAAAGTCTCTCATATAATTTTTCTCAACAAACTCTGAATGTCTATTATTTATTAAAGATTGTAGCTTATATTAAATTTTGTGACTTTCAGATCTTGGAACTCCAGCTGCCAGGCAAGAAAGTATATTTGTTCTGATACAATTAAATATATTTAATTTGATATGTATGATTTGGTTGTTTTAATGTATTTTTGTATCTGATATTATTTATAATTTTATATTTTCAAGTTCCAAATTTGTTTCAAGAGACAGTGAGATTCATTTCCACTTTGAGGTATTTGATGTACAGTTTCGAATGATTTGATTGTTCTTTGTTTGAGTATTCTGCATTCCCGTTAATGTGAGTTTTCATTTTTGGTGTTGACTTTGCTGATTTAATTCTCATTTTTGGTGTGAAAGGCAATGCTACAAGTGCATATGAATTTATGTTTCTCATCTTGATGGTGACATTCCTACAACGTATGTGCAAAATTTTCAATATTTTAAGCTTAATTAGTTTTGTTATAATCGGGAAAAGTCTTGCAGTTTGAACTTTGCGATCAAACTGAGTAATTTTAATTATATTGTTTGACAGTCACACTGATTCTATTTTTGCGGTAAAAGACGGGATTCATGTGCAAGCATAGAAATATGAATTTGGAAAAGCAAGCGAAATGACTCCACATGGTATTTTTTGTAACTAGAATATCAAATTTTTAACGTAATCGACAATGACTTTTATGTACTGAATACTTATTATCTATAAATAGATTTCTATAAATACTTATTATCTACAAATAGATTTCTGTTTACAAGCATCTATCTTGTGTTTGGAGGATTTGTTGCTGATGTTGTTGCTGCCATTGATTAGGTTTGCTTACATTCATTCAATACTACTAAAACATGCCAACATTTTTGCACAAATTTTATAATGTATGTTTTGTTATAAGAGGTGGTTTATGGAGTTAACATTTTGAATCTTTCGGTGGGGACTAAAGGTCCACCCACCACCCACCTCTTCAAACCATTTTAATGTTACACTTCTGTCGGCTAACAAAGTTGGAGTATTTGTTGCACAAGCGGCCGTAAATGAAGGCCCGATGCCCAAAACCATTGTGTGAATTTGTTGCACAAGCGGCCGTAAATGGAGTATTTGTTGCACAAGCGACCGTAAATGGAGTATTTGTTATAACAGGTGGTTTATGGAGTTAACATTTTGAAACTTTCCTATGCCACATATCTGATAATCTAATATGAGTGGAGGAAGGTACATATGTTTCTATCTTTGGTTTGCTTATTATCTTTTTCACATTTCGTCATGAATATATTACATGTGGCAAGGTTGACCAATTTACGTATGTGTGAGTCAAGTTTGGTTACCTTAAATATCTACTAAGCCAGATTTGTAAAATAAAGAACTCGGTGAGGAAGTAAGGGGTCCGGTTGAAAGTTTTGCCTTTACTAAGAACTGGGTGAGGAATTAATTAAGTAATTGGTCAATCTGCACAAAAAAATGCAATAGTAAGCATGCCCAAACACCCCTTAACTAAAGTTTTTGCTTTTAGGGAAAAAGTGTCTAATTACATGTGATGCGAAACAGATGGAAGTAGTTGAGGCTGTGAAAGGCGCTCATGATGTAAATAGGCACGCATGATGTTGACATTTTTTTTCGAAGGGAAGAGGATGCTGAAGGCAAGATTTTTTTTATTTGTTAATTGAACTGTAAACAGTGAACAATGAGATGCTACTTAAATGTCAATCCGTGCTATTGTTAGATATAATTCATATGTTAACTTTTGAAATTTAAATTGTACTGTTTTCAGGAGAAATATGAAAAGGAGCTAAAAGACGCAAGAGTGCTGGAACCCATGCATGCTGAACGGGAGATATTTTTGGGCAAGGCAGTTCATCTACTTTTACTAAGTTTGATACTACTTTCTAAATGTGATAGCTAAGCCTCTAAGGTTTTGGTGATCTATTATTCACTATTAAAAACATCAGGTACTGTCCTTATCCATGAACTGTTTAGGAAGGTAATATGTATGAGCTGTATCTGCTAAAATTTGAGTGGTCGTGTCTACTTCTACTAAATCATTTTTTGTGACGTTGTTACCATTGAACCATAATCGACATTAACATCTCAGGTTTTCCTAAATCTTTTTTATTGAGGCAAGGCATATCAAAAGTAGCTGTTGAAGCAATTATTGCATGCCATCTTCGCATAAGAATGATTGGCTTTCATATATTTTTGGCTCTATTGCTTTGAACTTAGAATACTATTTATAACTTTTGCTTGCATAATTTGTTGTCCCATCTTCTTCAAGTGTTTGCATGAGCATCCGTGAATTAGCTAATGATAGTACCCTTTTGTCCAAATGAATATATCGTAAGGTTATTTGTAGTTTAAATTATGGACTAAGGTAGTAGCAGGACTGTGATTTATTATTGTTTCCCATCATATAACTTTTCAAGATACTGTGATTAGTTTAAATTATGGACTAAGGTAGTAGCAGGTCAGTTTTAACAACATCCTTTTTTGCGTTATCATGGCAATGCCAATGCGGCTGCAATATATTTTATTCAAGCACTATTGTTCGATTTAGTTAAGTTGTGTCGTGATAGAGTAACCCTACTCATCCCTACAAGTTTACAAGCAAGTTGGTTAATCACTTCCATTTGCAAGTTGGTTCCATTTGTTTATGTTTTTACTCTTTTACCTCCAACAGGTAACGAAATAGCATAAAAGGAAACGGGTCAAATAAGTTAAAAATCACATAATGTGTATTTTTTATGCATTGATCTCCCAATCATGTTATTCAAACAGCTAGATTGTTATGTATTGTAACACCCCCAATTCAATGATGCAGCGGAATTCAAACTGGGTGTTACTCGACGGCACAATAGTCATAATAATAGAAAACGATCTCTAATTGAGTCGTTTTAAAAGATTTATCATTCAAATTATATAAATATCAGAGATTACAAAATGAGGTCCCAGATGGTTCCATGTTTACAAATTACATTAAATGAGTTTTCGAATGATAATAAAATTTATAGCCCTCTTGAATATTCGTGCTCCTCCGTGCCAGCCTCGATCAATATGGACCTGAAATACATGCTTAAACCGTCAACACAAAGGTTGAGTGAAATTCATAGATTTTATTAAATGGATGAACACAATACGTTGGTAGTGTGAGTTAATTAGACTCACACCAATGGTTGGAAAACAAAACAGATATTATTATACTAAGCTCATGACACCAAAACGTTAACGGGTGCCAATATCAATCGGCGGAGTTATCCCGGTAGGTACTTTGCTGTCATACCTAAATCTCAAATATAGTGCATTTGTTTGAACTTAGTCAATACAAATGGGATTCGTCAATCCCAATAGGCCTATTCACAATACTCGCGCTCACTATTACTAGTGATTAAATGGTTCATGATAAGGGATATTGGATTAGCAAGGATGGTACTTAGTGGTAATAAAACAATCAGGCAAGCATACAATTCAAAAGTATTGTGTTCGGTTGAAAAATAATAGCATGTATTCCCCCCAAGGGTTTGTAAAACAATTAAGTAATGGAAAATGGGGCTATGAACTCACCGTGAGTTGGATGATGTATAATGAGAATGATGGATATGCCGTAAGAACTTCTACGAGCAACCTAGAATAATTGTTGCAACTTAGGTTTGGAATAATGTCTAAGAAAACGAAGAATTTCCTATATATGTCTTGCATATTGTTCATGATATAGTACTTAGTATATAGTGTAAGTCGTTGTATAAAAATGGTTTATGAAACATGTATAGTTTGTATATCGCTTACTACCGTTCGGGCTGACATAATTCAGAGGCCATGTAGTAAACGTTCGAGGAGCCAGGACACTTTAATTTGTAAATCCAAAACTCATCTCGACATTTTACTTTAATGAACCCCTCACATGAAGCTCCCTAGTGTTGTAGTATTTGATAAAAATACATAAGTTTTTGATCCGAAAAGTTACATGTCCAAATAATTGAATAAACTTAGGAAATTTTACTTTTAAATGAAGATTGTTATTTCAATGAGTTTCTTAAGTTTAGTATGAATATTACTTGTAAAGTCTCATGGTTATTTTGATGGAGTAGATCCAAATTGGATGATTATGTTACAACTAACACTTTAGTTCATGTTTTCGACTTAGAAAGCTTTATGGTCTTTAGCCGTGGCCTTGCCGTGGCTTTGGTCATTGTTACCATTGTCTTGAGACTCATCCTTGGCCTTAGCCATGGTTGTGGTCTTGGCTTTAAGGTCATTAGACCTCTTGGTTTTACTTAGCCATAACCAATACATGGTACTTTGGGTATTAAAAGGGGCTGTTAAGAATTTGAAGAAAAATATCACTCGTTATGCATTTTTAGGGTTCGAGCTTCTTTACTACAGAACGAAAACGTCGTTCCGGACAACTTTCGTGTTTTAACTTTCTGATGAAACGGACCAGAACGGCCTCTTTCAAAAAGGTCAGCTGCTTAACAGCTTGTTTTGGCAGTTTCGGCGTTTTGGTTTTGCTAACTTCTTTTGGCCGTATCTTTTGACTCGTGTACTCGTTTTAGGTGATTCAAATTGCTATGTTTTCCTTTTAAAACCCTCTACCACAGTATGTGATTGTCCAATATCATGTTTATACTATTTTGGTCGAATTTCACAATATATGTCACTAGTTTACTTGTTTGTTTTATAAATGATAACATATAATGATATATAAGTTTAGACTTGTTTTAAGGATTTGTACATCATGAGATCAATATAAAAATACATATATAGAATATAGAGCTTATGAAAATATAGTAAGGATGATGAGTATAAGTTTTCTTACAACTTTTGGCCTTAATGAAAAGGAAACTCATGAACTAAGACAAGATCTAAATCCTTCAATCGAAAACCCTAGCTTCCAATCCTTTATCCCTAGCTTACAAATCTTTTAACCACTTGATTATAACCTTAGGTAGCCCTTGTAATATCCTTCTTAACTCAGCCCTAGCACCTTTGTGTAGCTTCCAAATCAATCATGGAATGATGATGAGATTATGGTGTTGTTTATGGTGATTTATGGTATAAATGGAACTAGGAATCAACAAGAAACTTAAGCCTTTAACTTGTGATGGATTACAATATGAAAATCAAGATCAAATGGGTGTTTTAGGGTGTGTTTGGTCGTTGCTATAGAGATAAAAAGGAAGAGATGAGTTCTTATGAGTTGTCAAGTCTTAGATGAAGTCTTATAGGATATTTAGGAAGCTTAGCATGGAAGTTTAGACACTTGTAATGATCAAAACTCATCAAGGCTTTATCTCAAGACAACAAGGCTTATTACTAGCCATCTATTTCGTTCATATGCTTATCTTGGATGACTAGGTGAAGTTTTGATGTTATCTTGCTTTTACGGAGTGAGTTTTGGTCCCGTTAATCGCTAACTGTAAGTCGTAAAGTCACGAAACATAAAACCGGGTATCCTAAAAATATGAAACTTATAAAAATGATTAAACTTATCAATATACCCTATAATAAAATATAAAATGAGTGGTAAGTTCCATCGGGTTGCTTAAACGCTGTTAAAACTGGAAACGCGGATCTAAAACGCGTAATTCGCGTAAAACGCTGAACTGGAAAACGTAAAATTCCAAAACTTTTGGAATTGTCGTAAAATGAGAGAAAATCATATTTCTATTGTTTATAGTGTTTTATGGACATATCGGGATGCTGGAATGACGTTTAAACCTAAAAGTAAATCTCGGACACGTTTTCGTGATTTTTTAAGAAATGATTCGACGAGTGTCAAACTCTCGGATTATCATTAAAATAGTTTAACTTACGAGAATATGAAATAAAAATTTCGGGAGTGAATAGTGAAAGTGAATAGTAATAGTGAACAGTAGAATTTTCGGGAATAGAAGTTAACCTGAAAATGCGAATTGTTACATGTATGATGTGTTTTTTGTAATTAAAATGGACAGTTATTTAATCATAACGAAGCTAGGTTACATGGCCTTAACTCCTTTCTTAAATTTCAGAATGATACCCTTTGTAGTATTACTGACTTACACCAGATGTAGCTTAGTGATTTGAATGCATGTTCTTTAACGAACTTTATTCTATTCATATATGAGTGTTCCTCTACAATTGGACTTTGAAGTTGGAGATGCTCTAATAGACCCATTTGATTTGTGATCAACACAAAATATACAATCTCCTATTCACAATAAATACGGGTTATGATCTAATCATTCACTATATTTTTTGCAGGTTCAAGAATATTAAGCTCAAGTTGACTAATTGGTATGGCTTTCTACGGGTTACACGGGTCAGTCTAACATCCTTTTTTGAGTTATCATGGCAATGTCAATGCAACTGCAATATATTTTATTTAAGCGCTATTGTTTGACTTGCTACTAAGACAATAAAGTAGAACATAATTAGATTATAGAATCATAGATAAACATAAGCTCGCAAACCTTCTACCATATCCCAACATCTTTATTATGTAGTGCTATGGTGCAGATACATCTTTGTTAGAAATTTTGACGCTTTTTCAAAACGGGAGAAGTTATTAAAAGTTAAAGGATCAGTAAGGTTGCTTTGCAAAAAGATGTAATAGTTGACTTTGGTTGCTAAAATGAATCTATCTACTTATTAAGCTATTAGTGTGTTAAGCAAAAGATGGGATAAAAAGATAACTGCTGAATCAAGGATTGGCCAACAAAAACATGGGAGTCTATAAAGGCTGAATTTTAAATTTCATATGTTGAGAAGGTTTGGTAGATAGGCGCATAATAGAACAAAATCCAAGCATTTAATCACTGTGGATCTTATGGTCACACATAATCTTTGTTTCATCTTCATGTATTCGATAGTTTAGAACTTCTTGAAGTTTGTAAAACCTTTTGTAAATTGCAGGCATAGTTGTATTAGCTTCTAAGCTTGGAAATTTGTTCATTATTTCATATGAAAATGTAATTTATAATGTACATTGATGGTTTTAATTTCCTGTATTAGATGGTGGTTTATGTGTTATTTATGCTTTGTATCTTGCACTTTTGTAATCTAAGACCTGAGAATCGGTAAAATTGCATTGGATGTCTGTTATTTAAGATGATATAGGAAATGACACATGTTGTTTAACATTAAAACTATTTAATATTTTCTATTATTTGTTAGAAGCAAGTGGAAGTGAATCTGAGGATGATAATGATAGAGGAGATGCTGCAAAGGGAAGAGGGAAGAGGGAAGAGTCAGATAAAGAGGATAGGTTTCAAGATACGCGTGTTACTCTTGCCTGTAAACATGCTTGATAGTTTGTCCTCTACTCAGGATCTGGAATCTCAAACTGATGAAAATACTACACCAGTTTAGAAACAAAAGAGTGCTAAACTTGCATTTGAGGGGGAGTCCGTTGATATTGCCACAACAACTCCGGTTAAGGTAGTGATTCTACAGCATAATACTATTAACGTATAGTCTATTGTTGAACACATGTTTTTTGGGTAAAGGGGAGTAATCCTGCACCCTGGTAAAATATATTAACCAAACAAAACATTGAAGTAAAACAGATGAGAGTGAGTCCCTCACCTCAGTCCCTTAGGACACTTACAGACTCGAATATAAGAATGACACACCATTCCTATAACTTACAATAAAATGAATCTACCAATAATGACACAAGTACATAAAAATTTACAATACTACTCAAGAAAACCACTTGAGCCTTCTATATCACTATGGCGGTCCACCTTAACTTCCATGAAGAATCCACGTAGAAACATCCAAGCGATCTTCAACATAAAATTCGTTTGTAGTAGCAAACACCAAAAACAAATCCTCCACCATCACCATAACATCAGTAAGATAGAATCATAGGTACCCAAAGTGCATGGTATAGTGTGAATGGGGTTTTGAACAAGAGTCCCCACAAACTTAACTTCCATCTATAGATATCACAATCCAAACCACATGATTGGTTGAATCATAAACTCATACAAGCTCTATGCACACAACATGCTGATCAAAAACCAGTTGACAAACGTACCATGCATGCTGATCCGAGATCAATCAGCGTATGCGAGCACATAACCAATAGCACAATAACCACAATCATGATCCGCACAACAGTAAATAACCAATAGCACGAGAAGCAGCATCAAATGATTGTGATACCGAGTAGATCAAAATAAACTTAGGGTTTTAAAAAACCCTAACTTTCGACATGAAAACCAAATCGAACAGCCGTGAGAATCAGCCTTTGTCAATGCCATTGCAGTCAATTATAGTTACCAAACCTCCAAGAATAACATCGTCTTACATGAGAACATATGCGATCAGACTTAGACATGATGTAACACGAATCAATTCACCATATAGGGCTAAGCACCCTAATAATCATTAGTACACCACAAAACAGATCACCTCTCTCAAAACCCACGTACCATACCTCAATCCAAAACAGAACTTGCATCAATTAAACGACCCTAATGAGGATCGACTTTCATGTCATGAATGGACAACAGTCCAACTTACAACCCAAAGTATATACATTAACGCGCAGCAGCAACAATCACCACGCAAATCAAAACCATTAAATACAAAACCCTAAATTAGGGTTTCGTTCATGACAGAATCCCCAATCACCCATTCGATCCAAAAAGATAAAAGGTTGATAGAGGAAGGTTTTGATTGCCCATAGCATCCAAAGAATGATACACACCGACTTCAAATTAAAAGGATAAGAGGTGCGATCATGAAACCCACAACAATCTAAAACCCTAACAAAAACGATAATAATAATGAATGAAAAGTTAGGGTTTCAGAAAATCATAAAAGGAGAAATCCAATAAAGATGTAGGAATTATAGGATACCAACCACCCTCCAATCAATATAACTACCCAAATTCGTATTGCATATCCCTAAAAATGAGATAGAGAGGACGATTAGGCAGTTATTGATGGCCGGAATTAAGGGGAGGGTGGCGGCCAGATTTCTCCCAAGGGGAGAGAGAATTTTAGGGTTTTTTAGTTGGTATAATCATGCAGCCAGTTCAGCTGTTCCTCAAATAACTTCATTGGTAAGTGCGTCATAGTTTTTTTAAATGCCCATTACAGTTCCATGTATAATCATATTTAGCATGTTGTTGCTCTATTCAGGATCTGGAATCTCCAATTGATGAAAATACTACTCCGTTTGAGAAACAAAAGAGTGTTGAACGTGCATCCGATGGAGAAATCCACAAAGTGAAGATTAATAACTCCAAATAAATAGATGCAACAATTTTGCATTTACAGACATTTGTTTCATTTTTAATTCCTTTTTGAATATGCATTGCGACATTTTGTTAGACCTTATCTTTGATCTGATCGACAATGGTTTTAGAAATTTTGGATTGTGTTTGTAAATTGCCAGTTCTTATCTATACAATGCATATTTTCTTTTAAACTTTTCATTTTGCAGTGTTTTTGTGCCAGCATTGGTCTTACAAGTAGACGGATCACAGTTTGAAGGACTGCAGCTGGATGATCATGTATGACTGCATGTATTTAACTTTTTCAATAACTGATCTAATGTATAAAAGTTGTTTACACAACAACAATGTTTAGTTTTTTCAAATCTGCAAATGTAAGCTAAAGTTACTTATCTAATCTATTTATCTCATATTCCTTTCAACCTTGTGCAAGACTTTGAAATCTATTTGCTTTATTTTGTGTAATTAAATTCAACCAAACATACAATACTCTCAACTCTATATACGAATGTAAAAACACTTCAATGTATTTAATTACATCAGTTTCGAAACTGAACTAATCTCTCACAAAATCAACTTATTTTTCTTAACAAACAATCCATTATTTTAAAAGATGATATCTCAAAATATTGGTTACCTTCCCATATTTTGTGTCAAAATCATATCATTTCATTCAATCTTATACTATCTCAGTTTCGTTTGCCATAACAATCAACAAAAGCCAAGGTCAATCGCTTTCTAAAGTTGGTTTGTACTTGATGCGTCCTGCTTTCACACATGGACAACTGTACGTTGCTGTTTCAAGAGTAAAAAGCAAGAAAGGTTTGAAGGTTGTCGTTTGTGATCAGGATGGTAATGTCTCTAAAACTACAACAAATGTCATGTATAGAGAAGTACTTGAAGATCTATGATCACCGTTCGAGGTGTATTATGTATCTATCATCAGTATAATCATTTTCTATTACACAATAGATTTTGGAGACCCCAAGCTTGGACGTTTGTTAGTGTAATTGTAAAATAAACAATTTCTTATCTTATAATGGACGCATTATCTCATTCTTTGTTTCATATTTTAAGTGGAACAAATTTACGTTATTACTTTTCTTTTCATCTCATTTCTCTATTTCTTTTAAAAATTACCCGGTGTCAACGGGTCTATAAGCTGCTAGTACTACTTGTAATAGAGATTAGACCGTCTCTCGTATTAAATGTTTAAGATTTTTTAATATAGATTTTAAGTAATTATAAATAAAAGAGCACTACTTACAAGTATTCAAAGCACAAATACAATCATTTAAATCACATACAATTAATACACTAATTAAATCACGCCTTCACTAAAACATACAATCATTTTATCACATGGTACAATGCAATTAAGCTACTAAGCCAAACATATGAATTTGTAGTCTCATCAATGAATATATTTTATTCACTTGTTGCACTTTATGAAATATCATTAAACATTTTATATATCGATTAGTTGCCCGTGACGGACATGCGGACACAATACTAAATATTTGGTGCCGTTAACATTTATTTTAGAGTACCCGCCGCTGCAACGCGCGAGTACCCTACTATTTAATCTTAAATAAATTACACATTTCATATATCACAAGTTATACAAACCTTTTTAGTAACGTTGTATGATTTGATGTGTTTATAGCTATGTTTAAGTATTCAATAATCTACAACCCCTGGTTCACTTATCGCAGAATCATGCTTTTCATGAAAGGACTAAACACATCAATGTGTGTTATCACTTTATTAGAGAGGTCTTGGAAGCAAAGACGGTTCAAGTTTTGAAAGTGGGTACTGAACACAATGCTGTGGATGCCTTGACGAAGGTGGTACCTAGACACAAGTTTCAACACTGCTTGGAGTTGTTGAGCATTGATATAGACTAATATAAAGCCTAAGGTGGAAATTGTTACAAGATTAGTCTCTATATTAGCTTATGGTTATGTCTAGGGTGTTAAGCGTCAGTTGTTATTCTTAGTCAAGTAGGAGTCGGTTTGGTTGGCTTATGTCCCAAGCCTAACCCACGTCTTAGTAACAGCCGACTAAGAGTCTTTGTTAGAGTCGGTTTACTCTTCCCCTCATCTCTATAAAAGGAGGTGAGGGGGGACGAGTTACGTACGCATTCTTTCAATAACTAATCAAGGTTCGATTAGGTTACTTACTTGTGCATTGCTCGTTCTTATTTTTCTGTCGATTATATCAACTGCTGGTGTGTTTGTTCTTCTTCAATATCGAGATATATTCCGCTCTAGTAAAACAGTAAAACAGGGGTTGTAGGTTATCGAATACTTACAAGATCTATTTAACTATTTTAGTTTGCAGCCACTAAATAATCAGAAATGGATCACTAGTTTAGATAGTTTGGTGTGCAGTTTTTCAATATTTTTTTAGTTATAAGATGCTGCGTTGTAAGGAAAGGGAGAAAGCTTATGTAAAAAGGATCTATTTTCGGATACAAGAACGGCGGAGCCAAAATATTCTGAATAAGTTCAAAATTATAATTATTTATGTTTTTGATGTCTTAGTTTCAAGTGCTCATTTAGGCTGGACACATTAAGGAAGGTCAATTCCCCTCATTTTATTTGTTACATCAGCTTTCTCTCTTCGGTGATTAGTTGCCACAGTAAGGCGACCTACACTACAAAAAACATATCTCACAAAAATACCTTTTAAATTTAATTTAAACACAAAAAAGCACACACAAGATAAATAATAGTACACAAACGATTCGGTCGTTTTTGACGACCCTTATCCAAGAAAAAGACCAAACGATCGATTGATTATTCACCACAATAAGGACGATCTATAGGGAATGAGTGATTGATCGATTCATTCCCCCTTAGCCGATGTGAAAACTGTTCATGGGGCTATAAAGTTATTTATTAGGCTATAAAAGTTGTTTTAGTAAACGGGATTCTAGGGTTGTTCTCGAGACATATTTCATTATGTCTAATTAAGGCGTTCCATGATGAAGTCAATGAGTCTTTTTTTACAAAAATATTACACTACAAAAAACATACCTCACAAAAATACTTTTTATATTTAATTTAAACACAAGATAAATAATAGTACACAAACGATTCGGTCGTTTGGACGACCCTTATCCAAGAAAAAGACCAAATGATCGACTGATTATTCACCACAATAAGAACGATTTATATGGAATGGGTGATTGATCGATTCAATCCCCCTTAGCCATTGCGAAAACTGTTCATGGGGCTATAAAGTTATTTATTAGGCTATAAAAGTTGTTTTAGTAAACGGGATTCTAGGGTTGTTCTCGAGACAGATTTCATTATGTCTAATTAAGGCGTTCCATGATGAAGTCCATGAGTCTTCTTTTACAAAAATATTATCAAAGTCAATGGGTTTCAAATTGTGTAGTAGCTCCTCATTTTGAAAAAGAAAAGTTTTATACGGAGTATGTATTTATACATAATTAGCAGATTCGTGACTAAAGTTATGTTGTATTCGCACTAAATTTTATACCAAGACTACATCATTATTATTTTCTTAGTGGGGGTTTAATTGATTTCTTTGAGCTTAAAGTAGCTTCGTCCTTTGAAAAATAAAATATAGGTAAATGAATAGTGATGGGTAACGTGGGATCACACGTGGTGGTGCCACCACCGGCCTCCATTACTTCCAGCCTAAGCCTAAGGTTTCAAACACAGAAACGTTGACATACAAAACTTCCCAAATCTGTGTTTGATAACCTATTTGCAAGTGAGTATAACCATCACTAAAATTCTAACTTGAGATGGGAGGCAAAACCACGTGGCTAAAGCCCATTCTCGCATCGTTAATCCTTCTAAGAAACTTTACTGTCAATAATCAAGTCTACAAATGATTCCAAAACTCAACGACAGTCTTTTTCCAAGTCTACATATGATTCCAAACTTGAACAACACCAACCACATGGTGTTGCTAAAATATAACTCCATCCACAAACGATAAACACGTCCATCCACCACTACAATTGGTGGTTTTAAACAAACAGTATAATTGGTGATATTAAGTTCTTAAATGTTGGCATTTGTATTCCACATAAATCGCAAATGAGATTGCAACTACTTCCATTTACAATAATATCCTACCACCAACCATACCAACCACAGACATAGAGATAAAAACATAGCAACCCGAACCATACAAAAACAATACCTTTTACATTTCAGGACTGGATCTTCTCCGCTTCTGTATCACCACAAGATTCTTACAAAGTGAATTCTGCAGAGTAAGCAATATCGGTTTCATGAGCAAAATAAATGTTTATAAATACATTAAAAACTTTCTAATCACAGAACAGAGAATGCTTACTGATTTTATTGGGTCGATTAGCAGAGAGATAAGCATAAAGAATAGCCAGTATAATGAAAAGTAGAGCAAGCTGCATAAAGATTTATTTTATCGTTAATCAACTGTTGGAATTAAAAAGGAATTTAAGAACCATGTATTAGAACGGAAGTCTTACCAAAGTTGCACTGTAGCTTGACTCCCTCTTAACTATGTAAGATTTCCTGATGAGAACACATAGCAGTTAGATAACAGAATGTTTTGTGGAATGTTGTAACAAAATTCACAATGAAGGTGAAAATTAAGAAAAGCTCTTCAACTTGTAAACCAAAATTAAATACAGTACCATTCATGCTTTACATTGGACAAATACATGATTTCAGCTTGATATTTGCTAAGCGATGAAATATTGCAACATATATTAAACAAGTCTCAAAATGAAAATCTAGAGCATTGGTCAAAGGAAAGACAACCAACCTGTTGCTAAGGGTGCCAGAGTCTTTGCAAATTTTCTGAGCTGCTTCTAACCTAGTGATGGTCGTTTGGGCATTGGGATCATGCATGTCAACCTGTAACATTCAGCAGTTATAATTATTCTTTAATAGCAGAAAAACTATTCATTAATTGCTATGTATTCATGCATAACCATACCTTGGACTTAAGCATGTCAGAAAAATCAGAAAAAGCCTGGTACACATCAGCCATTGTTTTAGTCCGGTCAATTACTTTGGCAGTTAGACCTGAAGAAAAGGAGTCAGAAGCATATAAATGTAAAAGTGTAGAATATGATAATCTCGTAGACGAACATTAATAACTGGGAATGATATGCTAACTACTAAAGGCTTAAAAGATGGAAAAAAACGTATGTTTATGGCTTGCTAATTCATATATAAGGAATGTTACTATTTTGGATAATGTAACAACCCATAAAGACTTATCAGACAAGCAATTCCAGACTAACTGATTGTGAAATTTAACATGTTCTGCCCCTGACAAAGATATACAGGTTTATCAAATATGTTGGTTAGACCAACAAAACCTAGCATGAAATAGGAAAATTGAAAACTTACCACGTCTCAATTTGACTACACCCCTGAAAACCTCAATGTTATTGTAGCATAAAGCAAGTGTTCCAATTGCCATGATCTGCAATATACAAGTTCAAGATTAGTAATATGCGTCTGTGGCGGTGGTTGTTGGTTGTATCAGCGTTTTTAAGCCGGAAAGAAGTATATGAACTACCTTTAAAAAAAAAATAGAGTGACTAACATCAAGCAACAGAGTGAACTTTTCTTTCTCAAATATTTTATTAGTTAGCATACGAGACAAAAGTGTCTTGAGACCATCAAACTCTAAAACAGTGTTTTTGCATATCTGATTATCAGTTAATGAATTATACCTGTGGTATTGCACAAAACCTGAAGATGGCTGGATCTTTCAACTGAGACATATACTTTAAGCAGTCTTCAATGTGTATCAAAGCATTTGTCACCATATCATTTAAGCACTGTGTTGCTTTCTCAGAGTTCTCTTCATATTTCAGGTCCTGAGGTGCATATAATATTCTCAAAAATCATAGTAAACAAGAAATCAATGTATTTAAGTTCAACTGCAAGAAAGACAAAGTACCTCTAGTTTATTCACATATTTACTCCAGATCTCACGAGGCCAAAACATGCGTGACTTAGGTATCTCATTAATATCCTCGAGATAATCTCTAATGATATTTGTTTTCTGCATTTTATGACCATATCAGTACAATGTTGAATTAGAGTAGTGAGTAAAAAAAGCATTTTGGCTTGATTAATGATCCAAAATTCACCTGAAGAAATAAACCCATCGAATTGGAGATAGAATCAGAAAACAAAATTTCCGTGCCTGAAGAATGGAAGAGCTTTGACAACCCTATTCCAACAAGTCCCGCAACATAATGACAATACTCATCATAATCATCAACTGTCTCAACCTGCAAGTTTAGAACAAACTCAATTTCCTTTTTCACAACTGTGAGACATAAACAATCGGTGGTAAATATATATGAACCTTAACAACATACATTTTATCAGTACCATTAAAGAAAAATCAGATTTCACTTTACAAATACTCAAGTACCTCTTTACATATAAATTTTGCCATCCCAGCACCCATTCTCATGGTTATATCCTCAATTGCCTCCTGATAACTGCCGAATAATTGAACTATTGTAAGCCAAAATTATGCACAGGCATACACCAAAGCCCATAGCATAGCAAAACATTAACATTTTAACATGTAAACTGTGTACACATGTATAGGACGCAATTCAAATTAATTAAATGTTGATTCTTCATTGTTAGCACAAACAAATGGTATAATTCAGTTTCCAGGTGTCATAATATAGCCCCTATGTATCATGCAATAAAAACTGAAACCAAACATTAGTTGTTCAAGCTGTTTCTTTTGATATTCTGTGTTATATAGACAATCCAAAGGTCGATAACTTATTTGTAATGTGTTACCCTCTCTTAAGTTCCAGAAAGGCAGTAGAAACATGGTGGAACTGGTCCATGAGAACTTTGTATTCCTTTGTACCACCTTCAGAAATAAAAACACCAACATTAACATACGTATCGTATGGGGTGACACAAAAAGACTAAAATTGTAGACAGACAAAAAGTAACTCTAGTACTGACATGCAAAGTGCCAATCACGATTGTAGATATGCTTATGAAAGGCGATCAGAATGGGTACTTTGATATCAGCAGCTATGCTTGTATCATCCTCTGGCCAAAAGGAATAAAGCACAACTTTAAAAAATCATGAAAAAACAAATAAAAGGAGAAAAGTGGCAAATTAGCATAAAGGTATTTAAGACATACCAACAGTATCAAGAGCGCGAAGAACCAAATAAAAGATGCAGACCTGAATTTTGGAGGGAAAAAAACCATAATATTAAGAGAGTACTTAAAGCAGGCAATAATAAAATTGTAGGAACATATATTCTTAGCACCAGCTGGTTAATAATAAACTTGCTTTTCTTTATAATTTTTGCTAGTCAGCTTATTTATTTTCCGGTAATAATTGCAACTCTTGGTTATAGTTGAAATCCGCTTTCTGTCAACTAATTCCTGGTCCAAGAAAGACCCTATTGATAGGTATCATAAAAAGGGCTATCGAATACGAAGTCGTATGAGTAATAATTCAGGGATCTAATACACCTATCTATATAGGAATATATCACCTACAACTCTAATCGTCATACTTAATTTTAATGATGTATAGATTAAATATACAAAACTCCAACAAATAATTGCAAGGTTAGGCGATAATTACTAGATGGATCTAAAGAAAGAAGAAAAACATACAGCATCACGAAGCTGAGGATTAAGTTGTTGAATAACAAGAGCGAAACTTCTAGAAACTTTATGAAGCATGGAATAAGAGAAAGCCCAGTGAGGTTCTGATGGGATCTGTTTTTCGGCTTTCTTTGCAGCCATTTTCAACTTCAATAATGGATAAAAGTCATCTGGGTGTTTCAAAACTGCTTTCAAACTACTCATATTTCTTCTTCAAGATCCAAATACGTACAATCTTTTCTTCTCTTGTCTATATATATAAGAAAAGAAACCGATGTTTTTGTTATGTGGTCGCTGTGTGACAACTGGAGAGAGAATGTGTGTTCGTTCTCCTCTCTCGTTTATACCAACGGACGGATCCAAAAGTAATTTTCAAAATACTAGTCTTTTTTTTACTTTCAACAAACTAGACGGATCATCGCCGCTTTTCGGATTTTTTTATTTAAAAAAAAAAGAAAAAAAAGAAAACCATTGTGTGTTTTCATAAATTAAAATGATTTTTACTCTCATATTTCATAATAAATTCAAAATGATATTTAGTTATTTTTTATATAATATGAGAACTCACTTTTAGGCAAATCGAGGGATTTGATTTACCAATGAGAGGGCTCTATTTTGAAATCAAGCACTCTCATTGGTTAATTGGTATTTCAATCGAGAGATTGTCGGTACGTTAAAAGTGTTTTTTGAGGAGCCTCCCAAAACATAGACGTGTCGAAAACGCAAAAAAAAAAAAAAAAAAAAAAAAAAAAAAAAAAAAAAAACCCTTTGGGAACTGGGTGTGTTTTCTGAAACTTTGGTGTCGCTGGGTTTCTAGCAGTATGAGAGGCACGTTCTAGAAGGTTTTAAAACGATGGTTATCCTCTCCGATATCTTTTTTATATTTGAATTACGCGTTATCTTCTGGCCCACGATTGCGAAACCCTAATTCTGAGCCTATATATAGTCGCCCAATGTGGGTGCTCAGCGTTCATCGGACTTCTAATCCTTTTGCCTTCATTTTCTTATAGCAGGTTTCTACTATAGATTTCATAATTATTAGAATTATTGAAATGTATTAGGTATAGAGCCCTATTTCTGATTGGTTATCGTCTCTTTTTCTTTCGTTTCCTTATATTAGGTATATTATCGGAATTATTCAAATACACTGGGTATGGAACCCTAAATCTGATTCGTTATCGTTCGTATTTATTTTGTATAGAGCCCTATTTCTAATTAGTTATCATCTCTTTTTCTTTCGTTTTCTTATAGCAAGTATATTATCGGAATTATTCAAATACACTAAGGGGTGTTTGGTTGGAGCAAATTGATGGAATTTAGGGGAATTTGAAATTAAAATTCCTCCAATTATCATGTTTGGTTCGTTAGAGAGGGGGAATGTAAATGACAAAGCAAATTAAAATTCCTTAAAATGAGGAAATTAAAATGTCTTCAAAAAGTGAGGAATTTTAATTTACTTCAAATATTTTTTATAAACTTTTTTTCTTGTCGTTTTTTTATAAACTTTTAAATAGAATTTTTATAAACTTTTTTTTTATAAATTTTTTATTAATTTTTTTTAAACTTTTTTATAAACTTTTTTTATAAATTTTTTATAAATTTTTATAAACTTTTTTTATAAATTTTTTAAAAAGTTTTTTTATACACTTTTTTATAAATTTTTAATAAACTTCTTTCTAAAATTTTTATAATTTTTATAAATTTTTATTATCTTTTTTAAAAAAAAAATTATAAATTTTTTATAAACTTTTTTATAAATTTTTTTATAACTTTTTTTATAAAGGTTTTATAAATTTTTTTAAAAACTTTTTTTATAATTTTTTAATAAACTTTTTTTATAAACTTTTAAATAGAATATTTATGAAATTTATATTAAAAAAATATATATTTATAAATTTCTGTCAACCAAACATGCGAAGGTTTTTTAAATTCCGGAATTCTAAATTCTCAAGAATTTTAATTTTCTAGTATTTAAAATTCCGGAATTCTAAATTGCTCAACCAAACGCCCCCTAAGTATGGAACTCTAAATCTGATTTGTTATCGTTCGTTGTTATTATTATTAATTTTTTGGTTTTATATATTGATTTATATTTTGTTTGTTGAATTAATTATTGTTATATTTATTTCTTTCTTATACATTTATTTATTTGCGATGTTTTTCAATATCAATTGCATATATTGAACATTTTTTATTGTTTATATCTTTCCTGCTAACCTTTATGAATACTCTTTAATACCTTAAATCTGATTCGTTATCGTTCATTGTTATTTTGTTTTTTTGGTTTTTCTTTATTGATTTATATTTTGTTTGTTGAATTAATTATTGTTATATTTATTTCTTTCTTATACGTTTATTTATTTACGTTGTTTTTCAATGTCAATTGCATATATTGAACATTTTTTATTGTTTATATCTTTTCTGTTAACCTTTATGGATACTCTTTAATTTTTTATGTTTGTTTATTGAAGCGATCGATGGAGACGGATGAAATAGGCGCTATTGTCAAGCTTTTAAGTAACATTGATCAGAAAAGAGGGTCGTGTAAAGAAACGTGTTTGTTGATTACAAAATTATTTGATCATGTCATTGAAGTGAAGATTTTAACAGGAACACATGCACGACATATTTCGTATCTTCCTGGAATACATTTACATAGAGGGTTTTGCAACAACTTTGCATCTGAAGAAAATATCGCGTTTGTAAATTAATTTTTAATTTCTACAGAATTATATCGAACGTATTTCTTATATGATATTTTATTCACGTAACGTTATAATATCAGATTCATATGAATCAGAAAGTGAACATGTTATAATTATTTGATATTTGGTTTATATGATGTTAATACATCAGCATCATATGTATAAAAAAAATATTGTTACGTTATATTTATTTATTATACATACATTTATCACATTAGACGAAAATATCCCCTTTGTAAATTAATTTTTGAGTTCTGCAGAGTTACAAAAAAATAAACAGTTTTTTAATATAATTGTCTAAAATTCAAAATTCACTTTATAAAACAGAATATATATATATATATATATATATATATATATATATATATATATAGGGTGAGGTTCTTTTCAGAACCAAATAAATTGCGAGAACTGCGAGAACCGATCTTAGCCTTTAGATTAAATGATTAATGGTTGAGAATGCACATGGCATTTTTGTAAATAAAAAGAAGTTTTTCCCTGCCTTTTTTTAAAATAGAGGGTCATAATAGGGATTTTACATCTCCCACTCCTCAACTGTTATGCACCATTTAAGTTTCTTTTGAAATTTACATGCATAGTGTTTTTTTTAATGAAATCTTTATTGTTTTGTAACTTTATGTGAAGTCACATGCAATATCAATACACTTTATATATATATATTTGACTTTTCTAACTTTTAGTGGCTGAAAACATAATATATAAAGAATGCACATGTATTACTATTAACAATCCAAAACTTTTTTTTTTCTTTTTTTTTATACGCAAATGATAAAAGTTTAATCTGTTTTAAAAGTTTATTTTACGGTAACACTTTATAAACATATGTTTTTTATTGATACATTCACAATGGACTACAATTGCACTTGTGCACCTTTAGATTTACGTATATAATTATTAACAGTTGCACTTGTGCACCTTCAGATCTAAGTATATAATTATAAACAGTTTTCATATTTCATTTAGTTTACTTATGCATATTTCTTGTAACCTCACACTTCAAAAAAAGCCAAAATATAATCAATAATTATTTTATTTTAACATTTCTATGTGGTACAACTTACGGATATATCACAAAATCAATTAACATATAAAATTTACATAATGCCTAAAATACAAAATTTTGTCATGTGTGCATAAGTGCAAGCATATATTTCTTCGACCCAGACATAGGTTAAGGCTATGCACATGTATATTTCTTGGCTTTCCCTTCTTCATTGTGTTCAACGTATTTTCCATGCACATGTGATCATGAACATTGCACATGTGCATCTTTCTGCAAAACTTGCTCCTTAACAAATAGTACACATAGCTATAATAATGGACCACAATCAAATCTCTAATAGGCGTTCCTTAGACATCATGAAATACGGAGTAGAGCCCAACGCAAAAACAAACTTTCCTGCATGCATAAAATAGAAGTCCGAATCAAGTGAGCAAAACACTAAGTTACAACATAAAGAATGCACATGTATTACTATTAACACACATGTGCATTTATACACATCTGGAATTGAAACTCCAACCTTTACACACATGTGCATTTGCTTTTAAATATGAAAAACATATTCAGATCTGTAATTGAAAACAATTACAACACCATATCAAAAACGAATAACAACATCCAAAAGATCTAAACCTTATAATTGAGATAGAAATGCACCGACTCCATACTTTCTAAAACCACGGGGACATATTTTATAGGTCTTCATCTATAACAAGAATCGGATAACGGATTAGCCCGTGGGTTCAGACTAATTTTTTTCTTTTATCTGATGAAGAAGAAAGCGGCGGCCATGTGAGAACGAGAGAAAGAGGGAGACATGAGTAGGTTATATAACTAACTCCCACGTATCACAATCTCATACAATATTAAAAATGAGTTATTTTTAAAATAGGTAACTTGTAATTCCTGAAATGCCCCTCCGAAAATTAGGTTATTAAATTAAATGATAATTAATTATCTAAAATCTGATTGGTCCTTGCTAGTTCTCGCAATTCTTTTGGTTCTGAAAAGAACCTCACACACTATATATATATATATATATTCTGTTTTATAAAGTGAATTTTGAATTTTAGACAATTATATTAAAAAACTGTTTATTTTTTTGTTGTGTTTTGGTTTGTACATAACAATACTATTTTTCTTATAGGGTAATATGTATCTGCGGCTGAACTCATTATTAGAAGAACGGCAAATTATGACTCATCGTTATAGTCACATGATCATATTCAATCGCATTATAATTACATTATATTTATTTTTTACATGTACATTTATCGTATCAGACTCAAACTTCCTGTGGATTAGAAGATTTATTTTGTAAATTGAATTATGTTAAATATTTTTTTTTCTTTCTTTTTTTTTTTTTTGAATTTTGCATCACAATAATGTCTTTCTTATGAAATCAAGTGTATCACATTATATATATATCTTCACTCCATCTATCCCGTGGTTTAAAATATTAGAAGCGTTTCTAGAGTGAATAAAAATTGATTTTGTTGATTCATCAAACTTAATTATGTTGTTTGCAGGTTAATTTTACAATTTTAAATAGAGAATATATTTCTCATTAATGAATCAAATAACGCCTGAAAAGAATCAGAGGCTAAACAAAATATCGGATTAATCTTCATTGAAGTATTTATCATAAATTTGGTTTAAAATTGAGAATAAGTCGGGGCATGTTAGTTAGTTTTTTTTTAAAAATCTAAATATATAGATATTGTCTTATCATAAACGTCTTCCATAATATTTTAGAGGTGTCTTCTAAGAGGTTTTTAAAACTGATTTTACCTTTATCCATATTCTTTATTTTTCAATTACGTTATCTATTTGGTCACGTATACTATACTTTAATTTATAATACTAAAGTTTAATTTATAACTTATACATATTTTCCCAATGAGGGTGGTGATGGTTCATTATCTTTTGCATCAGCAGATTCAAATGTGTCTGGATTTGGGTAAAGGGGAGTAATCATGCACTCTAGTAAAGTATATTAACCAAAAAAACATTGAAGTACAACGGATGAGAGTGAGTCCCTCATCTCAGTCCCTTAGGACACTTACCTAACCACTATATAGGAATGACATGCCATTCTTATAACTTACTAATCCAAATACAACTAACAATGACTAAAGATAAAATACAATACTCAAATAAAAACTTAAGTCTTCTTAGTCATCATAGCGATCCAGATCTTGAACATGAAGAAACCCATAACCAAGTTTCCTCGCCTTCCAAAACTCATTCCAAAACAAATCCATTTGCGACTTCTATTAGTATTATGCAAGAAGCATAATCTAATAACCTAATAAGAGTGCAATCCGTAGCAAATCGAATTTGAGACATAAACAGGGTATAAGCAACCCTAACTTCCAGCACATACAACCCGCAGTACCTTGATCACATGTGAGAAAGTGAGTAGATACGACTTCAGCATCAAATCCCACCAACCATAGTGATAAGGAACCACACATCAAGCAATGATACACCGTGTATCATGATTGCACAACCAAAACATAGGGATTAACACCCTAACTTCCACATAACGTACCAATTGTCCCATTATATGAAGAATTCTGCCCAGAAAAGGAACAAAAGGTACTACAAGGATAGATACACTTTATCCATAAGCAACAACGAGAAAATGTGGATAAAAGTGAACTTCAAATCAACAACAATCTCATGAAAACGATCACAAAACCAACCCAATAGACGAATCAGCACCATATCTTGTGGAAGTAACCAACGTGTATGCCAGGGTGAATCATACCCTAACAAGAGATCGAATGTGATACAAAGCATAGTGATGAGACGAAAAGTGTACCGCTTTTGGGGGGTCATTTAAGGGCAAAGTCGAGATTATTTGATCAAATATTGCCCTAAATCGTTCCTTTTGTCATTTTAGGTACTTTTGAGAGGAAATTTACAAAAGGAAGCATTTTGGACGTTTTTGGAGCGAAAAAGTGAAGAAAATGACAAAGTCTCAAAATCATGCTGAAAATTGTACATGACGACGTCACAGGTTGCTAGTGACGGCGTCAAGACATGACAAAGAGGTGGATAAATCAAATACACGTGACGCGCCAGAGAGTTTTCCAAAGAAGTTCGTGACGGCGTCACCCTTTAGGGTCGCCAATGCTGTCACGTATATTACAAAGAGAGACGGCCCAGAGTATGTAAAGAGTGACGGCGTCAGAAGTGGATCTAGGCAATACGAGTATTATTTTGGCGGCGAGTTGACGGCGTCAGACATTACTCTTGACGCTGTCAGAATGTTAAATCTGTATATAGTTTTCTAGTTTTCATTCATTGTGTGCAACTTTGAAAGGAGTAAACCCTAGACGGATTTTACTGATTTTTTGAGGGTTTCAAACCCTTGTTTCATCCATGCTTAATTGAAGATAAGTCTTTCATCAAATCATTCAATATGTCTATGTGTTGATTGATTATATCTTACGCTTGTCTTCTCTTTAACATGCTAGGCTAGGTTTTCTTTGTGTTTGCTTAGATGTAATGAAACTTAGATATTGATTATTGGTTGGTTGTTTGTTTATAATTGTTGTGGATGAATGAATTTGATGTTAGGCCTAAGAAAACTGGCAGACTTCCAATTGGTAACTTGCTTGAACGTCTTAAGAAACATGATCGGAGGTGTACTACGATATATTGGTTATATTTAATGCGTAGGTAACTACTAATGAGGCCATGTTAGGAGCTAGTAGTCGGCTCGACATAGGAAGAGGTAGAAGCTTATAGAGTTAGGGAAGATCGTACACAGCCCTACGAATGGTATTAAGGAATATAGCCCGTCATCCATGCAATTGTAACAAACTAATCAACCGGTAAAAGATAGCTAGGGAGTAATGAAATCTAAGTAAACACATTTTCTCTCATTATTGTTTTCGCCACAATTAGTTTAAGTTTAGTTTATTTTATTTTGATTGCATCTTTTGTTATTTGGGTTAGTTGATTAGCAACTAATTCCGCCCACTCCTTCAAAACCCGAGATTTTTACTTGCTTTCCATAAAATATAAAAATACAAAAAGAATCATCTCTCATCTCTAGACCTAGTTTAGTTGAGTTTTAACCCTAGCGAACACTATTCTTTGAGTTGAACGATCAACCCCCCGGTACTTGTCACTATACTATACTACAACGGTCAGGTACACTGCCTGGTGGGCCTTGCAAGCTTCTCAAGATCCCTTGAGAGGTAAAACCTTTTGCGAGGGTTCAATTCCACGCATCAAGTTTTTGGTGCCGCATCCCGGGGAATAGTTATTGTCTAGGTTGAAATTTCTTTTTATTAGGTCTACTTGCTAGATTCCTTTCTAGTAAGATTTTTATTTTATTTTTATAGGTTTTCTTTAGTCTATCTTTTTCTTCGTTCATAACCTTTGCCATCCGCCATCATGGAAGGTGGTAATCTCTTTGATCCCATCAACCCACCACAACAAAACTATCTACAAAATCCACCACAACCAAACCAACCTCCTAGACCCCGAACTTTAGGAGAGTACTCCCGTCCTAGCCACCAAGGCTATCGAAACACCATTGAGCTCACTCAAGGAGCCAATGTGTCTCCCTTGCGATCCGACACCATCCGGTTGGTGCAAAGCGGATGTGCATTCCATGGACTTCGTTCCGAAGATCCTAATCAACATCTCAAGGATTTCCTCAAAATCGTAGATTCAATAGACCTTCATGTTGGAACTTGAGAGACGACCCGATTGCGTCTCTTCCAATTCTCTCTTCCAATTCTCTCTACGGGATCCATCACCTCTTGGGATGATCTCACCACTCGTTTCCTTGCTCAATTTTTCCCACCGGGGAGAACTACTAAGCTTAGAAATGATATCTTGATGTTCCAACAACGTCAAGGTGAAACTCTCTATGAAGCATGGACTCGTTTCAAGGACTTACTCTAAAAAGTCCCTCATCATGGCATAGATCTTTGGCTCCAAGTCCAAATTTTCTATGACCATATCGATCTCTCCACAAGGTGAACCATTGACCAATCGGCTGGTGGCAAGCTTCGTGATCTAAGTGCGCAAGAATCATGGGAACTCATAGAAGATCTTGCTCTCTATGACAACGAAAGTTGGAATGATACCCGTGATTTGAACAAAACGGTCAAGGCAATATCTTTGCCTTTGAACAATTCAAGCACTCCCGACCATAGGATCATGGAACTTGAAGACCAAGTCAAGTTTCTTATGAAATCCTACGAAGCTCCTAAACCTTCAAGCCAAGTGAACAAGATCACTTCTTCATGCGAATTATGTAGTGGTCCCCACGACACTCGTGATTGCATGGAACTCCCCAAACAAGCTTTTGCGGATTACGCATCCTCACATACCGACGAAGCGAGAGACAAGTGGTACACTTTCAAACCCGAGCAAAACCCTTACGGTAATTCATACATCCCCTCTTGAAAAAATCACCCGAACCTTAGGTGGAAACAAAACCAAAACATGCCCCAAAACAATTCTTCCATTCCACCTAATCGTTATCAACCAAACGGTGCACCCTCTAACCGTACTTTGAACAACAATCCTTCCAACAACTATGGTAGTACCAATAATCTTGAAGGATTGATGTCCAAATTTATGGCATCTCAAGAAGCCCGCATAGCTAAGTTTGAGTCCGAATTCAATCAACAACAAGCGGAGATGACCAATAAAATTGACAACTTGTTGAAAGCCCTCAACAACCAAGTGCTAACTACACCAAAGAAGGATACTAAGGACACTAGTAGCGGAACCCAAATTAAGGACCCCTCATCATCTAAACACGTCCACTTTGTCAACGTAGTTACTATTAAACCGGTCAATAATGATAGGGAAGAAAGTGATGTGGATGAGATTAAGGAAGTTGTGGAGAAAAAGGGAGAGAAAGTTGAGGAAGTTGGAAATGTAGAGGAGTACTTTGATAGGTTACCTACCAAGGAAGAACGGGAATACCATAAGGATCTATTCGATGACCCCGAGACACCATACGTCCTTGGTTCACCAATCATCAAAGCGGGTGATCCCTCTAACATCAACATACCATGCAAAATTGGGCATATGCATATGTTGAAAGCCTACATCGATCTTAGATCTCCCATAAACATTATGACTAGGACTGTTAGCATTAAAATTATGTAATAGAAAAGTGATGGACATTCTCATAAATATAAACTTTGTATGTCGTTTGGTAGATATAGTGTTTGGGCTATGGACTTAGTAAATCTAATATGTTAAGTGTTATGTCATCTAACCCTTTTATATGTATGTAATCCAAGTCCATGCCCAAGCCCATAGAAAAGCCTTTAGGGCATCATCTCATGTACTATGTAAACACCTCAAAGGCTCATTTGAGGTGTGTGCTTGTGTGTGTATTGTGTGTGCCTCTTTAATAAAAGTTCCCTTCATATTATACTCTCTTTATCATTATTAACGTCACACATAATCATACCAAGTCACCATCTTTACTTCATATACTTGTCATATTTGTGTTAAAGTTGATAGATTTAAGGTCCAACAAGTGGTATCAATCGCCTAACAATGATTTAGGAGTGTTTTTATCAAGTTTTTTTTGTTAAAAAGTTGCACTTTTCATTCATACGTGCACTTTTCTTTAAAAAGCCTTGATCTTTACAAGTTTTGGTGTTAAAGTTGTTTTTATTGAAGTTTTAGTGATTCTAAGTGTTTTGGGAAAGATTTGATCAAAAGAAACAAGTGGAAAAAGTGTGTTTGGGTGAAAAAATCAGATTTTTAGCTGTTTGGGTCATCTTACGCGTAAGTTTTACGTACTGCCCAAGTTTTATAGCTGTTAATAGTACTTTTTGGTACTTCTACGCGTAAGTTTTGGCATATTACCCTTTTTCTACGCATAAAACAACATCTTACGCGTGAGTTTTAGCAAAAAAACCCATTTTCTACGCTTAAAACAACTTTCTACGCTTAAGTTTAAGCAGAAAGCCCTTTTTCTACGCAAAAGTTAAGATCCTACGCATAAGATCCTACGCTAAAGTCTGTTTCTACGCAAAAGGTTGAATTCTACGCCTAAGATTGGAATTTACGCGTAAGTTTCTACGCAGAAGATCCTACGCATAAGGTTTCTTCAACGATCAGAGGTTACTCAGTACTTTCCTAGCTTGGACAAGTTAGTGAACTACTTCAACACGGGTTATCTTTCAAGCTTGGACAAGTTTGAGAGATCAGTTTGGTTGAAAAAAACCTTACGCGTAAAATTCTTTCGCATAAACTTAAAGTTTACGCGTAAAATAAAAGTCTACGCATAAACAATCTTGTTTACGCATAATCTTAGATCTTACGCATAAACTCTAAGTTTACGCGTAAAAGGTGATTCATTTTCAATTTGTTGCATGAATGGTAAAATTAAATTGGATAGAATGACAGATACTCCTGAAGAACTATCACGATTATTCAAGTCAGACGATAAAAAAAGTAAATTTTTCCAGCATGATATTAGAAATTCAACATGATGTTTAGCTTTACATCTATGGGAGGAAATGTTGACAAGGATATCAAAAAAGGTGGTGGCCCATTCATTTTTAGGATGTCTGGGCAAAATTACCATCTACATGGAACTGTATTGCCTGGTGATGAAGAGATTCCAAAATTTGCACAGTTATACATAGTGGACACGCGTAACGAGATTTCAAACAGATATGCTGCACTAAGGTAATTTTAACAAATTAAAGTTAATATTCGCTGTATGTATTGTTTCAATGAAATATTTTTTGATGGTTGTATAAAATAGCTCAAAAAACGAGGATTCACTGAAAGAGGTAAAAGAAATTGATCGTTCAATCGCAGTTGAGATTAAAGAAATACTAAACAGGCACAATGCTTTAGTTAAAGATTATCGAGCAATAGGAGAACAAATTGACTCAAACAATGCTTCAACAGTCAAGATCAGATTGATATCAAGAAAAGAAAGCGATGCAGACAAAAACAAAGAAAAATTAGGAAAAAACTATGATCTACCAACAGCAAATGAAGTAGCTGCTATCATCATTGGAGATATAGATGGCTCGACTGACAAAAGATATATTATTTTCCAAGAAAAGGATGGTGAGTACGTGCGTATTGACGAAATGCACCGATTATACCTTCCATTGCAATATCCTTTGTTATTCCCGTATGCTGAAGATGGGTATAGAGATGATATATTTCTTAAAGGTTTTGTGGTTCAAACGGAAGATGGTAAACAGTGTAGAGTTTCTATTAGAGAATGATTTGCATATCGATTACAACAAAGGGACACTTAGACTTCTTTATTATTGCCTGGAAGAAGACTTTTCCAACACTTTTTAGTAGATGCATACACAATGGTAGAGAACGAGAGACTTAAATTTCACAGGTTTAACCAAAAGAAACTACGTATATCATCAGTGACAGATTTAAATAAATGTGCGGACGAATGAGTTGAAGATACTTCAAAATCTGGTCAACGTATAGTGCTACCTTCTTCATATGTAGGTGGAACCAGATATAAAATGCAAAATTATCTTTATGCAATGACTCTTTGCAAAACATATGGTTATCCATATCTGTTTATTACATTTACATGCAACACAAAATGGCCAGAAATAAACAGGTTTATGCAAAAACATAAACTAAGTTCAGAAGATAGACCGGATGTTTTATCGAAGGTATTCAAGATAAAACTTGACATTCTTATATCAGAATTGCGGGAAAAACAAGTTCTTGGAAAAGTCAGTGCAAGTAAATGTTTTTTTTAATTGTAACTTATAAATATTATCTAATTATTATTTTTTGTTTGTTAAATTACATACTAACTTTTTAATTACAGTTGTGTATACTATAGAATTCCAAAAACGAGGTCTCCCTCATGCACATATATGTATTTTCTTTTATAAAGACTGTAACTCCAAATCCATAAGATATATAAACGTGTAATTTCAGCAAAAATACCTGATTTGGATGAGGATCCGGAGCTATATAAATTGGTAACTGAAATAATGATGCACGGACCTTGTGGACCAGACAAAAGAAGCTCCTCTTGCATGAAGAATAATGTATGCAGTAAGAAATTCCCAAATGATTTTACTGAACAGACACATATCAATGCCGAGGGATATCCTATTTACAAACATTCGGATAATGGGCGAAAATGTGTTAAAAACAATGTTGAGTTGGATAATAGGTACAACCCTTTATTATATCTTTATTGTTTTATGATAATTTTAATTAAAATATGGCAACATTATAAGCATGTTTTCATAACATATTTGTGGTTGGGTACAACCCAATATTGCTGAAAATGTTTCAAGCTCATATGAACGTTGAATGGTGCAAACAATCAGGGGCAATCAAGTATTTATTTAAATACATAAACAAAGGCCAAGATAGAGTTCTCATGGCTATTTTTTTAATAAAAAGAAGGCGAAAAACAAAGACGCGAAGGCTAAAAACAAACACGAGATTGTAGAGTATTACAATTGTCGTTACATATCAGCATGTGAATCAGCTTCTAGACTTTTTAAATTCAACATTCATTACCAATATCCACATGTAGAGCGTTTATCGTTCTATTTACCTGATCAGCAGCCAGTTGTATTTGAAGGTGGTGACAATGTCGATGATATTTTATCGAAACCTTCTATAGGGTATTCACAATTCTTGGAATGGATGGAAACAAACAAGATTGACACAGAAGCCTGGAAGTATACGTACATTGAATTTCCAAAATTTTACGTTTGGAATAAAGCTGCCAGGAAATGAACAAAAGGGAAGAGAGGTTCAGCAATAGGAAGAATTACATATGTCCCAAGAGTGTTGGGAGAAGTTTTCTAACTTAGAATATTGTTTAACGTCGTAAAAGGTGCCATGGAATTTGATGATATCAAGACGCATGAAAAAATTGTTTACAACACTTTCCAAGATGCATGTTATGCGAGGGGATTACTTCAAGATGATAAAGAGTATATTGAGTCGATGAAAGAAACCAACAGAATTGGCTATGCAGAAGATTGCAGAATATTATTTGTAATGCTTATTGTACATAAAACGGTAGAGAGCCTAACCAAAGTTTGGGATGCAACTTGGGTTGAACTATCAGAAGATATACAAACTATGCAAAGAGTTGAACCCAATAAACCAGGTTAGTCTTATGGTTTATTACATCTAATTTAGTTAATGAAATTTAAGATAATTTGTTTATTTTTTAAATACAGATCATGTTATTTCTGATGAGGAGAAAAAAAATGCGCTTTGTTACTAATAAATGAAATGTTGTTAACAAGAGGGATGAAACTAGAAGAAATTCCTTACATGCCACGTCCTGATTCAACAAATAAAGACGATTGGATGAATATATTGATACAAAAAGAACTAAACATAAACAGAGAACTTCTTGTGGAGGAACATATCTCATTAATGTCATCAATGACAAATGAACAACGTGGAGTTTATGATACAATTATAAAAGCGATTGATAGTGGCAAAGGTGGTGCTTTTTTTATTTGGTTATGGAGGAACGGGGAAAACATTTCTGTGGAATGCATTATCTGCAGGAATTAGATCAAGAGGGGACATTGTAATTAATGTCGCATCTAGCGGTATCGCTGCTCTATTACTACCAAGAGGTAGAACTGCTCATTCTAAGTTCAAAATCCCAATCAATCTAACAGAGCAATCTTTTTGCAGCATCACTCCCCAAAGCCAACTTAGTGCATTATTAAGAAAAGCCAAGTTGATCATTTGGGATGAAGCACCAATGACACATAAACTTGCTTTCGAAGCGCTTGATAGAAGTTTAAGGGATATTGTAACTGGGGAACACGAAAAAAAAAAAAAAAAAAAAAAAAAAAAACCTTTTGGAGGCAAAACCATATTGTTCGGTGGTGATTTTCGACAAGTTCTGCATGTAATTCAAAAAGGATCAAGAGAAGAAATAGTCAATGCCTCTATAAATCATTCAACAATTTTGGGAGTTTTGTCAGGTTCTAGAATTAACCACCAACATGTGATTGAAATCGGCAAATGAAAATGATTCAAAAGAAATGAAGGAATTTGCTGATTGGTTATTGAACGTTGGAGAAGGTAAAGTGGGAGCAGAAAATAATGGAGAAGTTGAAATAGAGTTTCCCTCTGATGTGTTGATTAAGTTTGAAGGTGACTCCCTTGAAGCAATGATATCAGTCATATATCCGACAATCGAAACAGACATGGGAAAACCGGGATATTTTGAAAATAAAGCTATACTGGTTCCAACAAATGAAGAGGTTGATATGATTAATGACCATCTGCTTAAAAAATTAAATAGGCAAGAAAAAACTTATCTAAGCGCAGACACAATTTGTGAAACAGAGATAGACGCTAACTTTGATGAGTCGATATATTCACCTGAACTTTTGAATGCTTACAAAATATCAGGTTTACCGAATCACAACCTCACTCTCGAAGTAGGTGTGCCCATCATGCTGCTTAGGAACATTGATCAGCAAAGAGGGTTGTGTAACGGAACACATTTGGTGATTACAAGATTAGTGGATCATGTCATCGAAGCAAAAATCATAACAGGAACACATGCAGGGAAGATAACATATTTACCACGAATGCAACTAATGCCTTCAGACAAGCGAGTCCCTTTCAAATTTAACAGAAGACAGTTTCCAATAGCTGTATGTTTCGCAATGACTATAAATAAAAGTCAAGGTCAGTCATTGGCAGAGGTAGGGGTGTATTTACGGAAACCTGTATTCACTCATGGGCAACTATAGATGGTAATTTCAAGAGTTACAACTAAGAAGGGGCTAAAAGTACTCATATCTGATAAAGATGGAAAAGCTTCAAACAGAACAACAAATGTTGTTTACAAAGAGGTCTTGGAAAAAGTTTTCAGTTGAAAAAAGAATGTATCTACTCATATCTATATGTATCGAGAGTATCATAAATGTACAATTTTATTTATTTATTTACTTATTTTTTTATTTTTATTTATTTGTTTATTTTTAACATGGTAATTATTTATAAAACATTATAAAGGCTCACATGTGTAAATGTGTTTTTTGGGTTTTTTAAAATGCTCCCCAAACATAAACCAATACAAGTGTAGAAAATGAATTAAAAAAAATATATATGAGAAACCGGGTGTATTTTTAAAGTTTTGGTGACGTGAAGCTTTTGGGCCTACTTGGACCTATCAGAAACCCTAAATCATAACCTATATATAGTTGCCCAATGTGGCTGCTAATCATCCATTAATTTTTTTAATAAGGGTTAACCCACTCCTATTAAACAACGATTACTATTATTTACATTAACCATTATAATGAAATGTTATAATTGTGTATTGTTAAAACAGTTTGTGGAAAACTAGAAGGGGGGTTGAATAGTTTTACGTCCTTTTAAAAGTTTATTACCAAAATATTTTGTAGGTTATTAAAATCTTTCGATTCAATCTCAAGTGAATTCAAATGACAATCAATATAAGCAATTCTAATCAAGTAATGAAAGTATTGAAATGTAATGAAGAAAAGATAGAGTTAGAAAGATCAAACCACAACACGCGAATTTATAGTGGTTCGGCTACAAGGACACCTTCCTTGCCCTACTCCACTCCCCGAGTACCACACTCGAGAGTTTTCTTCACTATGTCAACAAACTCCTTATGGTGGAGAAACCTTACACACCTTGGCTTACACGAATTAACGACACTAAGCTAAATGTCGAGTTCTAATCGTAGCTAGAACCAATCTCACGACTTCTTCAAGGCTTCACACCTTCTTCACAACTTCACAACTTCTTCAAGGCTTCACACCTTCTTCACACCTTCACAACTTCACACCTTCTTCTATGCACAACTAATTCACAACTACTAAACTACTTTACAACACACCTAGTTTCTACACACAACAAATTTACACAACACTTTTACAAATATCTACCACAACTACAATATGAAACTAGCTATTCACAACACTACTACAATTAGATGGATGTAGAGGAGTGTTCTTCTTCTTGCACTTGAATGGATGAAGCTTTGGATCACTTGGAAACAAAGACTTATGAATTATATGATCAAAGGATTTTAGATCTAGAGATGGAGGTTGGATCAGAAAGTTTATGGTGCAAAAAGGTGAGGAAAATGTGTGAAATGATCCAATATTTATTGGGCCAGATTTTACTGTTCGGGAGCGTGCCGGTCCCCTTAATTAGGGGCCGATCCCCTTAATCATTAAGGGGGCCGCCCTCCTGAACGTTGGAAAAGTTTTTCTGGATAAAATTTGCCCTTTTTGGTTGGAAATTTGAAATCATATCTTTGTGGTTTAATATAGCATTACCAAAAATGATTTACAAATATATATAAAATGTTTATATCATTTTATAAGATGTTATGTCTTAAGACAAAATTTCCTTTGATCATGTAATGCATAAGATGCTTAGTTTATGCATACCTTAAGTGATATTAGATGTAGAAGTAAATATTTGTTACCAAATACTTGTTTACTTCTTAATCTTGACTTAATTTGATTTAAGTTTTGTGATTATCAAAACATAGGTTTATTGAGAGATATTAATAACCTTTTTAAACATTATTTATATCAACAATCTTCCCCTTTTTGATGATTACAAAACTTAAACTCATTACCTCAAAAATTAATTTTTAAACAAGTATTTTAGTGAGTTTATATTTACTTCTCCCCCTTTTTGTAGAATCAAAAAGGTTATGCCGACAATTTTCAAACGTGAAAAATTGACGGGTAGAAATCTCCCCCTTGATGTGTACTCCCCCTCGTTTGGGGGCACCAAGAGAACGAGCTATGGAATGCTTTGCAAAAAAAATATTAGAAGCACAAGTATATGCATGCAAACATGTATAAGGTGATAAAAAAAATAAAGCATGTTTGAAAGGAAAGCATTCATATTAAATAAGTGGTTGTGTCAAGACACAACATACAAGTAGCAATTTGAAGTACAAGTAGAAAAGCTAGTTCACAAATAAACAACTAGGAAAATACATCATCATGCAAAAAGTACATGGTCTTGATAGAGCTTGCAAGCAAAAGGGTGGTAGAGGCTTTATTTATTAAGCATATGAAATGCTTAATTAGGAGAGCATGATGGTGATGGTGAAGGAATGGGTGAGAATTGTGGTGGAGGAATTATTGGAGAGGATGGTGGAGTTGGTGGTGGTGGTGGGTTGGTGAGCAAATGTTCAATATATGAAAACATATATTGAATTTCATCTCTAAGGCCAAAGATGACCGTGCGGTTGTGGATGCAACAAAGACAAGTATCCCCATGGGATTCAAGTAGCCTCCAAGGCACGGGATTGGCAAAGAATGGTGGTGTAATTGGTGGAGATGAGAGATGAGCATCAAGTGGTGTTATTGGTGAAAGTGAGATGGTAAGATGGGTGGACATGGGTTCTTGTGTAGGAAGTGGTGATGATACTTGTGGTGACTAGTGTGAGTTGATGTAGTCATTGATTGATGAGGTTGAGGGCATGGAGGATGAGGAAGTTCCATGAGTGGAAGGTGTTTTAGATGGTGCATTGGGTGCACTTGGGGATGAGCATTTGGGTGGAGGTGATGGTGTTTTGTTGTCTTCATTTGTTAAGTCAATAAAGAGTTGTTTTGGGGGGATGACCACAAGTTTTTGTTTCTTGGAGGTTTTGGAATGTGAGGTGCTTGGTGAAGTCATGATGATTAAGATGGTGAATGATGAGATGAATAATGGTGATTGTGGAGGGAATTTATAGTATGGAAATGGTTGATTTAGGTATGTATTTGAAATGGTTGAATGAGATTCTAAAATCAGTTGGGTTAAAATGGGAAATGATAGCTGAAACTAGAGAAAGGGTTCACAAGATGCAAAAGAAAACAGTGAATCCATTTCCAGATGGCCGGTCCCCTTAATTGTATGTCGGCCCCCTTAATAATTAAGGGGACCGCCTAGGGAATTAAGGGGGCCGCCCATCTGGTGTTTTCCCAGACGACCAGAAACCCAAAATTTGCAAAATGTGGTGATTTTTCAAGTGTGTTTTTCCAGCAAGCTCTATTAGGAGTACATACTTTAGGAATGATGATATATAAACATATATATATATATATATATATATATATATATATATATATATATATATATATATATATATATATATATATATATATATATATATAATCAAATTTTGCATGCAAATAAACATATTATAATCCATATTGAAAAGAAGCATGTCATAACATTAAGATAGAACCATGATAATAATTAAAGTCTAAACATCATTCCGAATAACACAAGAAATAACACAAGTATTTCCGAATAAATCGGAAAAATAGCAAACCATACAAATGTCTAAAAGAAACAAGTAATAACAAGTAGCAACACGTCAATATCTTCTACTTCTTTTTCTTTCCAAGCATCTTCCTAAACATCTTCCCAACGGATTTGAATCTTCCTCGAAGTTCTTCATGCATTTGTTTTTGACGGTTCATGATAGACGTTTGACGAGTGAAGAGAAGCTCATCGGTACGTTCATGAGGAAGAGGAATTTGATACTCGGTATCATCAATATCGGAAAGATCTTCAACAAAGGTCGTGGGGGATGGAGTACTAACACGTGAGGTGTTTTCCTCCTCATCATCATCGTCATCACGATGAGATGTAGAACCACGAGACCTAGAATACAAAGGACCACGAGATTTTCCTTTGTCACTTCGAGCACGACGAGTACGAACATGAGTAAGTTGGTTCAAAGTAGGAAGGATATGAACGTAGTAGTCTCTTTGAAGATGTGGGTAATGTTCCATCACATAACGATAAAGTCGTGTGAGAAACATACCGTAAGGAAGATTGGCATTTGGGGTGTTTTTGGCAGACATGATCCGATGAACAAAAAGATAAGCCAAATTGTATTGCTCTTCAGCAATAACACAATAAAGCATGTGGGCAATGCTCGCCGTGACATGATCACGGTGACCACCAGTACCAAATGCATTCTCTCGAATGAGTTCTTCCCACTTCTTCATATCTTGGCTTAGCTCTTTGAGGAGGATTTGATTGGCATGAATATCGACATTTTTCGACTTGATTACTCGACTAGTCGTACGACGTTCTAGTTCAAGCATTCGACGAATGTCTTCAGGACTAGGAATCTCAGAATAGTAGGGGCCATCCTGAGGACGATTTCTTTCAAGAGTGGAAAGATCCCATTCATTTGAGAAAACGGCTTGTCCGTTGAATGAGATTCTAAGAATTTGCCCAAATTGAGCAAGAGTAAGAGTGATGAATTGATTTTGAATCATGAAGGAAATGAGGAGATGACCATAGGGATCGGTTTGCACCGTCACTTGGCTATAGAAGTCGAGGATAAAACGAGGAATGATAGGTTCGTTGATTTGGAAAAGACATTCAAAACGAATATTGGTGAACATTCATTCGGTTTGATCATTTTCATAGAAAGATGGATCGACAATTCGTCCTTCGTGAATGTTTCTATTTTCAATAGGACGATAGAAACATGCAACTGAAGGAGACATGCCGGGAGTAGAAGAGACATTTGGAATGTATTGTTTGGTTTTGGAGACATCACCAACCGTGGTCTTAGGCATTTTCACCTAAACAATATATCAACAAAAATAAAATTAATATAAAAACAACTATCATGCATATGTTATATATTTATATAATTATATGCACTATATGTGGAACGAAATTCTACTTCGACAAAAAAAAAATATTCAATGAAGTAGTTTCATGATGTTCCTTTTATTTTGATTTTAAACTCGTTTAGAATATATAATATCAAAGAGTATGATATTATAATTCATTTCGAAATAAGGCTAGATATATATATATTAGATTATATATCTTCCATTTCATAAGAGTTTGACACAACATAAGTTTGTTTAAAAGATTAAAATGCGAATTTTAGTTTTCAAAAATATCATTTTTGAGATAAACCAAACGCTCCCTTAACTAGATAAAAATATCCTAAAAACATCAATATATATATATATATATATATATATTGATTATATATCTTGATGACGTCTATTGATTCTAGTAGTATTAACAAGTTTTATGAATTAGTTTTAAGTTTCAAATAACTACATATAGTTATAGTTTGTTCATGAACCAAACGCCCATGTTGTCTTCTTGAACCATTTTACAACAACTTGAAAAGTATGTTTTGATTGTTTAGGACGTTAAAACAATGTAATGTAGTAAGTTTTAAGTAGTTTTTGAGAGTTATATCAACAATGTGTCTCTTGAAAAATAAAATTCAACAAGGGTTTATGGGCGATTAAGGATTTTGACAAAATGTTATGTTATACTAAATTTGAGTTGCAATACATCATCCTAATCCTATGGGGAGCATTTGGTAGTTCAATTTCTAGCTTCTATTGCACTTAAATTCGAATTAAAATAAATTTTAATAAAATGCATAATTATTGATTAAACACCAAATCGAATGAAATGTGATGAAATGCATGTTGGAAAACTTACAAAAGATGTTGTTATATGTTTGGTTGATGTTTGCCCCTTGCGAAACAACCCCGGATTGGTGATGTGATGGAGGATTTTGATGGTTTTGGGTGTTTTGGTTCGTACTCAGCAGTAGTGGGGAAGAAGTGAATGAGCAAATGGAGTGTTTGGGAATGGAATTAAGGAGGAAAACGGATTTAGAAGTGTCAGATGGCCGGTCCCCTTAAACATTAAGGGGACCGCCCTCGATAACAAGCCGGTCCCCTTAATTATTAAGGGGGCCGCCTTTGAAATTTTCGAAATTTCGCGGAATTAGTTTCTGGAACAAAAATATTTATACGTATATAATTAGATTTATAATATATCAAAAATACGTAAACGTTTATTGGCACGATGATAGAATTCTTAACAATTTTTAATTACCGTTTCGATAATTAAAATATACCTTTGACAATTTTGGATAAAATAATCAAAGTGTTAAGTTGATGAAGGGTTTGAGGTGTGTTCGGGAATATGTGAATAAGTGTACATATATATATATATATATATATATATATATATTTATATAAAAATATAAGTGTGAGTGAAAAATGGGTTGATGGGTGAGGTTTGAAAGATAGTAGCGGAGATAGGATAACGTCGGCGAGAGGAGTTTGTTTCATCCATAGTGTTCACGTGCGAAGGCGTTCTTGCATGATAAAAGTCCACTTGACTCATATCCCTTCATCATCATGAGTCTCCTAAAAGAGGACTTAATAGAATAACGCGAGGGGGGAAGGAAAGGGTTCGATAAAGAACAATTTCCTGGAGTTCTAGAAAGTCAACTAATGACGTATCTAGGTTATGTGCAAGCAATTATATATATATATATATATATATATATATATATATATATATATATATATATATATTAATATATTAAGTATAAGAGTATATATATATATATATATATATATATATATATATATATATATATATATATATATATATATATATATATATATATATATATATATATATATATATATAAGTATATATATGATCGAACAAGTAAAGAGAAGAAGGCAAGCTATATCTATGCAAACAATGTAATCAACTAAAGCATATTTATCTAAGCATGGCAAAAAGTTATGAAAGAATGGCGTACCCGGTGGTCTTCAAAAAATCTTCAAAATCATCAAGATGATATATAGACTTTGAAAAAGTCTATGTTGAGAGAAACTTCAAGATTGCCTCAAGGAATGTTCATCTAGCCATTCGATCCCCATTGTCTCTTTGGTCCAAAGTTGTTTGGTCCAAACATGTTTAACATTTGACTAGGATGCATGAAAGGTGGTAGTATACCCGAAGGATTGTAGCTTTGTTGGTAGTTCCACATTTGATTACTATTGTTATTATAGTTTTGCCTATTTTGGTTTCTTCTTGGTTGAGGTGTTTTAGACCTAGGTTTAGAATTATTTGATTTTCTAGGTGGTGGTGTTTTAGATCTTGTCTTAGATTTAGAAGATCCTACCTCGTTTTTTAAAGACGGTTTATAAAAATCTTTTACTTCTTCATTGTTGGCAAGAGGTATTTTTCTATCATTTACAAGTATATACTTAGGATTAGATTTTAGAGGTTTTTGTTCGTTAGGTTCATTTTCGAATTTGAAATTTTTAATCTCACTTGTTGAAGCTTCATTTGAGTTAAATCCTACTCCGGTTTTATCTCCGGATGTTCTTTGAACACTTATTATTTTATTAAGTGAGTGACTACTATTTTCAAATTTATTAAGTTTGCGAATTTCTTCCCTAAGTATTTCGTTTTCATCTTTAAGTACTTGACATGATTTGCATTCTTCAAAAATTTCTTTACCTTTTTCAAGTTGATGTATTTTAATTTTTAGTTCAAGTACTTCATTTTCCAATTGATTGTTTATGTATTTTAGTGATTTGTTTTTAGCCATTACTAGTTGTCCTAATTTGCATAGCCTATTATATTCATTATCTAGATCTTTTTCATCTAATGATAAACTTTCATCACTAAAATATTCGGTTTCGGAACGTACCTCATTTGATGTATTCGCCATAAGACATTTTTCTTCTTTTGTCGTTTCTTTCTCATCTTCATCACTATCACTCCAAGCACCTCCAACAAAAGCTCTTTGATTTTGATCTCATGTCATCATTGGACATTTTCCGATGAGGTGATTTGGATCACCACACTTGAAACATTTTCTTTCAATCTTGTTGTTCTTGTCATCTTTACTCTTTTGAAATGTTTTCTTTTCATCATGCGGTTGTCTTACGAATCTTCCTCGCCTTTTGAAGAATTTCTTGAAATCTCTTACGGCCATGGCGTATTCTTCGTCATTACTTTCGGAAGATGAGCTATCTTCGATACTAGATTCCTTTCTAGCTTTCAAGGCGATTGACTTGCTTTGCTCTCGTTTTTCTTTGACCATTTCGGAGTCCTTCTTAATGATGACTTCGTAAACTTTTAGATTTCCAATTAATTCATCAAGTTGCAATGTTGACAAATTCTTCGATTCTTCAATAGCCGTCACTTTAGCTCGCCATTTTGGATGAAGAGCCCTAAGAAACTTCCTAACAAAATTCTTACTAGAAAAATTCTCATCAAGTGCTTTTAAACTTGTGATGATAGTGTTAAATCTAGCAAAAGCATTATCAATTGATTCCTCTTCCGGAATCGTGAATTGCTCATATTGTTGAACAAGTAGATCTATCTTATTATCTTTGACTTGACTATTACCTTGGTGAGTTATTAGTAAAGAGTTCCAAATTTCTTTTGCGGTTTCACACATAAAGATCCTTTCGTACTCTTTACATGGTAGCGCATTATAAATAACCATTTTTGCTTTAGCAAGTTTTCTTTTTAAATCATCATTTTGTTTTTCAAAAGGTATGATTTCATCTTTCTTAGTTTCAGGGTTATTTTGAATAGGTAAAAAATCACCATTAGTAATAACATGCCAAAGATCTAGATCTTTTGACTTCACATAAGTTTCGAATCGATTTTTCCAATATAAAAATCCATCACTTTCAAATAGTGGTGGTCTTTGCATAGATTGCCCTTCTAAATATTTTTCAGATTCCATAGATCGTTACAAGTTTTAAAATACAATATATTTTAAAGATCTTGCTAGACGTGGCTCCTGATACCAATTGTGGTAAACTAGAAGGGGGGTTGAATAGTTTTACGTCCTTTTAAAAGTTTATTACCAAAATATTTTGTAGGTTATTAAAAACTTTCGATTCGATCTCAAGTGAATTCAAATGACAATCAATATAAGCAATTCTAATCAAGTAATGAAAGTATTGAAATGTAATGAAGAAAAGATAGAGTTAGAAAGATCAAACCACAACACGCGAATTTATAGTGGTTCGGCTACACGGACACCTTCCTTGCCCTACTCCACTCCCCGAGTACCACACTCGAGAGTTTTCTTCACTATGTCAACAAACTCCTTATGGTGGAGAAACCTTACACACCTTGGCTTACACGAATTAACGACACTAAGCTAAATGTCGAGTTCTAATCGTAGCTAGAACCAATCTCACGACTTCTTCAAGGCTTCACACCTTCTTCACAACTTCACAACTTCTTCAAGGCTTCACACCTTCTTCACACCTTCACAACTTCACACCTTCTTCTATGCACAACTAATTCACAACTACTAAACTACTTTACAACACACCTAGTTTCTACACACAACAAATTTACACAACACTTTTACAAATATCTACCACAACTACAATATGAAACTAGCTATTCACAACACTACTACAATTAGATGGATGTAGAGGAGTGTTCTTCTTTTGCACTTGAATGGATGAAGCTTTGGATCACTTAGAAACAAAGACTTATGAATTATATGATCAAAGGATTTTAGATCTAGAGATGGAGGTTGGATCAGAAAGTTTATGGTGCAAAAAGGTGAGGAAAATGTGTGAAATGATCCAATATTTATAGGGCCAGATTTTACTGTTCGGGAGCGTGCCGGTCCCCTTAATTAGGGGCCGGTCCCCTTAATCATTAAGGGGGGCGCCTAGTAAAATTAAGGGGGCCGCCCTCCTGAACGTTGGAAAAGTTTTTCTGGATAAAATTTGCCCTTTTTGGTTGGAAATTTGAAATCATATATTTGTGGTTTAATATAGCATTACCAAAAATGATTTACAAATATATATAAAATGTTTATATCATTTTATAAGATGTTATGTCTTAAGACAAAATTTCTTTTGATCATGTAATGCATAAGATGCTTAATTTATGCATACCTTAAGTGATATTAGATGTAGAAGTAAATATTTGTTACCAAATACTTGTTTACTTCTTAATCTTGACTTAATTTGATTTAAGTTTTGTGATTATCAAAACATAGGTTTATTGAGAGATATTAATAACCTTTTTAAACATTATTTATATCAACACAGTTGGATCTCATGAATGAAACACAAAACATTTGTGTTAAGATTGACAGGATGTGGAAAGAACGTGTTTTTAGGAAACCCGGTTGGTTTGAAAACCTGTAATTTATATTGATTGACAAGGAGGTATGTTTTTTGTTAAACAATATTAATGTTTTTTTTAAACAGTTCTAATTAATTTGCACATGTGTTTGTTGTTTTGTTGCATCTATAAGTAGGGTCATAGAATACACGCATCTGTAGCAACTGAATCTATAAATATTTTTGGTAAAATACTTGCCGAATCCAGTTACGTACATATATGCAATTTTGATGTACATGAGTATAAATGTAAAACTAAGTACATGAATCATATGTACAAAATTGATTTTAACCAAAACACCAAAGTGAAGGAATGCAGCTGCTTTAAAGTTGGTTATAATCGTTTCCATTTTGTTGAATTCGACAAGCTACTAAACTACCATGTGGAAGATAACACCTGCATCGGTAAGTTTTGTAGTATGCATTTTTTATTTCCAACTTATTTTAGATCCTTCTTGATTCTTTTACTTTATAAAACATATTTTCTACTTTATGTAGACTTGATAGGTTTGTTATCAGGATGTTATGATATTGAAGACACGGAAATCAATGGACATCCTAAGATGAAATTGGATTGCAAGATTATGGATTTAAAGTATGTTGTTCATATCCAAACAATTGTTTTCCCACACCTTTATATTGAAAAAAGGGCTAATATTTTAGTTGGGTTATTTCTACAGTCGCAATCATTTGTATTGCACTTTATACGGACAGCTTGCGTGGCAATTAGGAAAATATGTTAGTGATGGTGGTAACTATAACAATCCAAACATCGTGTTAATTTTTCAATATGCCCGTTGTAAAATTTGGAGAGGTGATAATTATCTAATGTTAACACATAAGCCAAAATTTGGTGCATACATGATTTTCTGATTCAATAATCTAATATTTTCTTTTTGTTTTATAGATAATATAAGCATTCATAATGGTATACACGCCACCCGTTTGTTCATAAACTCAAAATTGCCCGAAATTGAAGAATTCAAACACAAGTATGTGAAACATATGTCTAATATGTTTAACCGTTACATATTTATTATTTTTCATGCTACCAGTACTAAATATTGTTCCTTTTTACAAAGGCTACTGATTGAAGATGATGAAGACAGAATACCTTTACGAATATCTCTAAGTAAAGAAAAATGTTACATTGATGATTTCTTGAACATGTTTCCTAAAACGTCTATACAAGATGTACTTGATTTACATAAGGTTATTATCTTAGTTTATTTTTTTTTAAATACAACTTATAGTTTTTAAAAATATTGACTAACAGACATTTATTTATTCCTTTATTTGACAGAAGTGCGATGTTTTTGTTTTGGCATCTATTGTATCCTTTGATACTGACATATCATGGTTTCATATGAGCTGCTGTGATTGTAACAGGAAAGTTACTAATATGAAAAATGCAATTGGTGTTGCCCCAAATCCTGCAGATTTCATCACAATAAATAATGATTTATGGTGCAAGATTTGCAAAGTTTATCCAAAAAATGTTGTGCCTAGGTACTGTATTACTGTTTTACTTATTCTTTATTAAATTTATAATCATGTAAATTCATGAAATATTAGCATTTGTATACAATAATGTAGGTTCAGGTTACATGCAAGAGTTGCTGATGTTAGTGGGGGTACTGTCTTCAGAATGTTTGACAGAGAAGTGTCTAGACTTATAAACATGAGTGCTCAGCAGTTGTTAGAAATACAAAAACATGTATGCAAATAATTTACCGTGTTTCAATACTACTAAACATTTACTTTTGTAATCACTAACAGTATTATGTTTACACAGATCGGTGACATCAACGCTTTCCCACAAGTTTTTAAAAAGTTTGTGGGTAGGAAGTTTGATTTTAAAGTTGAAATTTCTCATTATAATATCGAGACGGATAGGCACATGTACAATGTTCTTAAAATGATGGATGATCATCAAGTTGTACCCGAGCTTCATAAAAGTAATAAGGGAACTTTTAGCAATTGTTGTGATACTTTGAAATATCATTGCGTAATATTCTAATTATTACAATGTTATACATGCTTTTAGGATTCTTAGATTAAAGAAGCCACGCGTATGACAAGGATAGATGATTGGGGATCTATTGTTTTGGGATAATGTTTTTATGTTTTATTTTAAGGAAAATTATATTTGAATTTATTATTGCACAATATAAATGTGGATATTCATATTATAACCTATAATATTTTATCTACCCTTGCAAATGCTTTATCATGGTTAGTCACCCAAGTAATAATGACTGTCAGGTCATTACGGCTGACAACCATATCAAATCAAAATAGTAGCCGCCTACAAAACGTGTAGACTGAAACAAACTATGTCATTATTAGATTCCTGCAATATTTGGGATAAATATAAGGGAGGTGATTCGCACACCAAAGTTTTTGATTATTTCACCACATTTTGTGCATTAAAGAATTGTACTGTATATAGAGCGATTAAATGGATATTTTTTTTTTTTTTTATTAAAATAACCAAAAACAATGTCATGTAGCTTGATTGTTTGGGAATTTTCTTGCGATATTTAGACGTAAACAAAGTTTCCAATAATATTATGCATGCTATACAAATCTTTTAAAAAAAATATTTGTTTTCAGTGATATATTATACTCCGTATATGAATGTCATGTTTTCGGGTTGCTTTGAATAATCAATCAGTAAAGTAACTTAGGAAGGCAATAATACTGATTTGATTATAATAAATACAGATTGATTTATTTAATGCTGATTGGGCTAATTATCACCAAATTTTCGGCCTACCATAAATATCATACGGATCTTATAATAATTGGTTAGGACTTGTATTTTAGTTTAGGAATGTAATATATTTTATAAATTAATTAATTCATTTAGGATATAAATTAAGTGTGTACAAATTAGGACATTATAAAATGTATATCACTAATAACATATAGTTCTAAATATTAAAACTTAGTTTTGGATTTCATAATACTCTTGTATATTAATTAATGTGTTCTTATAAATTCAAAATTAGAGGTCAAAATGGGAATTTCAAATGATTGGAATTTGAGGGTTTTACATAAATGAACCAACAACATCATCCAAATACAAACATAATCAACAAACAAGCATGTCTAATAATCATGAAATTAGTTCAAATAAATGATAAACATAGTAGTTCCAAGTACATCAATAGAAGTGTTCCAGATGACATTTCACTTCTTCTTCTTTTTCTTTAGGAGGTTCTTGATTGACTTCAATCATTTCCTTTGCTCACCCGAATTTGAGTCAGAAGGGTGATCACAGATGGGTCTTGTGAGTCGAGATTTTGAGGGATTTGAGGAAGGGCATTTATGAAGGTTTGGGATGGAGAAGAAGCATTAGCATTGGAACTACCAATGTGTTCATCATCATCTATGTGATGAGAGGATGAATCACTAGAGGATGACTCATGAAACAAGGTCCTTTTCGACCCAGAATCAGACCTTGTTTTACGCTCAATATATATAGTGAGCGGGAACATGACATGATCATGGATATGATACTTTTCTGATTTGAGTTCCGAAAATTCATCCATGATATGATTGAACAGACAGGACAAAAGCATGCCATAGGGCAGATTTAACTTGGGCTTTTTGGTGACGAACTCCATTCTCCTAACTATTATGCTAAATTGTAGGGTGTCGATGTGACAATACAATGAAGCATGTGACTGAGACAAGCAGGTAGATGATCTCTATTGCCACCAAGGCAAAAGGCATTTTCACAAATGACTTCCTCAAAGGTTTTGAAGTGATTTTTAATTTCTTTTGTATGGACTTGGTTTTCTTCAACGGGAATTTTCTTACCTTTGTAAGTGCGGGTAAGAGGTGAGGTTCGTGGCTTTTGAATGACAGACCTAATTTCACTTGGAGTGGGGCGAATAGTGGCATATTTCCCACGTCTGGGGGTGCTTCTGACAAGAGCATCAAGGCTCCATTTGTAAGTGAACGAGCATTGCCCCGTGATGGGAAGACCAAGGATGTAACTAAATTCAGGTAGTGAGTATGAAAAGAATTTTTCTTAAATGAAAAACTCAACATAGAGTTCATTCATGGACTTAACTCTCAACCTAAATTGACTATAGAACTCGAGGATAAAACGAGGAATGATTAACTCATTTATTTTGTAAAGACATTCTAGTTTAGCACGACTCATCATGGCTTCAAGGTAATTAAAGTGCTCAAAGTCGGGATAAACAACTCGACCTTCATGAATACAATGTTTTTCAATTCGTTGGAAATTATATGAAAGAGGTGGAGGGTAATCAGTGGAAAGGATGGGTATGTAGTTGTGTGTCTTTGTGTGATCAACACCGTTTGATGTAGGCATGTTTTTCCGATATAAGAAAAACGAAGTAAAGTAAACATTAAGTTAGCTAACCTATAATTTTTATGCTTATCCCAAACACCCCCATATACCATAATACATTTTAATTTTGAAATTCCTGATTCATTTCGTTGCATGGTTATGAAAACGTTTCTGACATGTATTAACAATGCATAAATACGTTTTTGTTACGTGATTAAACAAGATTAACAACAACAAATTTAAATTGGGGATGATCTCATTTTGACCCATTTTCAAAACTCACGAATTAGATAAATTAATTTGTTAATTCACGTGTTGTTAGTGATACATTGTTGAGATTTACTTTCAATTGTTGTTAATTTTGCAAAGAAATGAGAATCCCCAATTTTTAATTTTATGTTCATATAAACCCTAATAATTCAATTGTGAATTAATTAGATGAAATTGAAGAAATTAACTTACAATAGAGTGATTAGTGAGTACTAGTGATTGACGATCCTGAATTGAAAGACTTTGAATTGGTTTGATTATTGGTGAGTAAGAGTTTGGGGTGTAATGGTCGAGTTTCGTCACTTTTGCAGCAAAGTGGAGTGTTTGGTTTAGTTTTAGACGATCTGCAGTAGGAAAACGGGGTGTAGGCCAAAATAACTAGATGGTCCTTTATCGATATGGGACCGCCAGTCGATAAAGGACCGCCGGTAGTAAGTTTGTGGATTTTGCCGGTTTTTGGTGTTTTGGTCATTATGAAAAAGCTTTGGTTAAGGATGGTTTTAAAACATAACTCTTTGTATTTTAAGACACCGAAGTAGACTTAATACGCACGAGTAGGCTAAGGAATGGGTATGGAACAGAATCGAGACAGAAGAGATAGAAGAAACTCGATACACTTGAATAAAGAGTGGAATTAGAGTCGAAATAGAAGAAGTGGAAGAGTTGTGCGTGAGATGAGGTTCAGGAATGAGACTTGAGTCGAGGAAGCTAGAAGTCAATCATGTAAATCCTAACAAGAGTCATAGACGAGAACTAGAGAAAAGATAAAGAGCGAAAAGATTGTGCATCGTCTATAGTAATTGATTGATGCAAAATTCGATATTAATAATGGTTGTGGTAAGACCATTATTTTTCCAAACAATTTGCTTGAATCCAAAGAAGGATAAGCATTTAGACATAACGTCTAATTTTCACAAAGCATATAGCACATATTAGCACACAAATATTATCTAGCATGCAAGCAAGTAACAATTAATCACATAGTCACATAAGCATATAGCAAAACTCAAATAGCAAGCATAATAGTCAAGGTTGTAAGAAAAACTTACCTTGGCCACTAGCTATCCTTAATTACACATTACCATAAAATGTGTACATGATGCAAGACTTGATAATACTCACTTGAAGAATCAACCTCTTGATTAGTTTCTCATTCAAGGCGCACGTTGTCTTCTCTATCGGTATCACTCCAAGACTTGTAGATTGGTACACAAACTAGGTTGCTTATGTGATCCTTGTCGGCGATATTACCTACATCAAAAACAATTGAACTAGTAGTACATGCATCTACTTCAACTAAATGGTTTTCTAATAATTTATTTTCATCATCTTTGGCTTGAACATTCCCTTGATGCAAGTTTAAAGTATTTTTCCATATGTCATTTGCCACTTGACATAAAATTGTTTTCTCATAATCAATTTTCGGCAAAGCTTTATAAATCAATATTTTTGCTTCAATGTTTTGCAAAACTTTCTTATGAAATTTTGATTTTCAAAATTTATTCTCATTGTTTGAAAATCACCAATTGAAATGACATGCAAAAGATCATGATATATTGATTTCACATAACTTTCAAATTCATTTTTCCAAATGACAAAATTTCCATTTTCAAAAAATGGTGGCTCATTCAAAGAACGCCCATCTAGATATCTTTCAGACTCCATAGATCGATTCAAGTTTTAAAGTACAGTATACTCTAAAGATCTTGATAACCTGGCTCTGATACCAATTGTAGAAACTAGAATGGGGTTGAATAGTTTCTCCATTTCTTTTTACTTGCTAAAATGTTTCGCCATTTTTAGGTCCGGTTAATATTCTTTTGCAAACTTGTTGAATTTTACTTGTTATGTGATATCTATTAAACTACAAATGAGTGCAAACAAGTAAATAATATAAAGAGTAAGGAAAGAGTACAACCAAAGAGACACGGCGATTTATAGTGGTTTGGCACGAAGCTCACTTTCTCACTCCCCGAGTACCACACTTGAGAGTTATCAATCACTATATCAACACACTCCTTCAGGCGGAGCAAACTGTACACAAGCTTACACGAAGTTTAACGACACTAAGTGGAATGTTGAGATCTAATCGTAGCTAGAACCAGTCTACTCCAAGACCCACGTGGCCACACGAACAAGCACTCTTGTCCAACTTGGATCTTTACCCAATCCAAGCCTTCACACAAATGACACACCCTTGGATCTTCACCCAATCTAAGCCTTCACACAATGACACACTTGGATCATCACCCAATCCAAGCCTTCACACTAAGACACACTTGGATCATCACCGGATCCAAGCCTTCACACAATGACACACTTAAGTCCTAACTTACACACTAGGACACCACTCTCCTCACAACAAATACATGAACTAATCTAGTTACGAGACTTCTTGGATCTTCATCTTCTTCCAAGTTCACACACATAACTCCATCCTCGACTCATACACAATTCGGAAGTATTTACAATATTTACAAGAAGAAAATAGAGGGAAGACTAGAACCGTAACACTTGTTACGTTTATGTGTGGACTCTTATAACATCTCGAATCTTCATCTACGTCGAGAGTTCTTCTCTTGCACTTTGCGGAAGAGGAGATCACTTATAAACATATACCGACATGTTATAGTGATCAAAGAAGAAAGAAAAAGGAAACAGAAAGTTTTGTGTGTGTAGGACTTTTTTTCTGAGAATGAATAGTTCACTATTTATACATGACAGGAAGGAGCTGGCTGTCACTTAAATAGGCGACGATCCTTTATCACTAAAGGACCGCCGACCACTTTGGAGGACCGTCCCGACAGACGCTCCTCTTTTTGTCTTAACGTGGTGAAAACTTATCTGGTGAAAACTCAACTATTTTGGGGTGGGGGGGGGGGGGGAATATAGCTGTTACATATTTGAAATTTGAATATAGTTTCTTAATAAACATTTCTTTAAAAATACAAAAATACTTTTGTGAAAATGTTTTGTCAAATTTAAAAATGTAAGTTTAGGGAAAAAAAAAACTTTGATCACTTAACTAATGACGGTATAAAGTTTGTTCATACCTGAAGTGATGTTGTAGTAGCTACGTGGAAGAAACAAGTTTCCTCAATTAAAAACTTATTAACCTTAACTTTACGTAACATGTCTTTATATTTTGTGATTATCAAAACACAAGAAGATCGAATTATGCGATAAACGTTTTTGACATTATTTGTATTAACAGATTAGATGCCTTTTGCTTCTGGATTAGACTTTGGATTTATCTTCAGTTAGATTTAGTTTGGATTTTTACTTTAGTTTTGGGAACTCATTATGATTAGAATTATATTTACCTTATTTTCATTTTGAACTTATGTAACCTTATTATTAATAAAAGTTTTCCGCTTGCGATTGTTCTTTTGACACCATAATGTGGCATTTTGACCCTTTTTGGGTCGGGGTGTTACACCTCGTTACTGATTTGAATCCATCGTTTTACGAACATGACAATTTATTTCTTGCGCATGCGAGTTTGATTCATTCGTATGCGGTTGTTAAGGTGAAGGGACTCGTTTCTTAAGGTGACTTGATCTGACGATGATGTTACCGTGCGTACAATTGAGCTTTGCTTTTGAGCTCGTTTATACAAGGTTATACGTATAGACAATATATATATATATATATATATATATATATATATATATATATATATATATATATATATATATATATATATATATATATATATATATATATATATATATATATATATATATATACGTATATATTTCTAGGGCTCGTTTACGCTCGCGAGCCTACTCGATCTTTTTTAAAGCGCTCTGGCTCAAGCTCGTTTATTAAATGAGCCTAAACTTAGGCTCGAGCTCGTTTAGGCTCGGCTTGTTTGAGTTTTTTACCTATCCGATCTCGAGCTTTTCACGAGTGGCTCGGCTTGTTTCCACCCCTACTCACAACGTGTCACTAATGATGTCCTCTTTGTTAGGTCACCATTTATGTAAACACAAGTATGATAATTAAAGAAATAAGATAAGAATAAAAGATGGTTGATTATGTGAAATATGAAAGGTGAAAGAGCAAGAGTTTCATTAAGGAAATCAAATAACCAACAAATGAAAAGGTTACATAAGCTTAGTATTTATAGGAGGAGGAGTAGGGCAACACTCCCTTGCTCCCTCCTTTCTTTTGGACGTGGGCTTTAAGGCCCATGGACTTACATTCTAAAGCCTAGTAACATAAACTAAGTAGATTAAATAACTAAGCAACCTATTACAAAAGGTAATGACCGAGACTTGACTAAAATACAAAAGTATGATCCCAACAATCTCCCCCTAAGGGTCGGTCATCACGGTTGCTTGACGTCTTCATCATTGTCGTTGACTTGTGACATGTAAAGCTTAAGACGTCTTCAAAATGGTTGAATGATAATGGATGTACTTTGCTCTATGTCTTTGTTCTTTGGTGATGATGTAGTGATTGTGTTATGAAGTAATCTGCCGTTCGACACTCCTGCGTCTGTGGTGGTTGTCCGCCATTCCAACATACTCATACATTTTTGGACTTAGACTTTCACGTACAAGAAGTTCCTTTTCATACATTGAGATCTTTGTCTTTATACTTTGTAGATTCTTCTTATTGGTGTAGAATCTTTCTTTGAACTTTGTGTTGCTAAGATCTTTGGGGGAGCTTTCTTTGACTTCAAGATGTATGTATGAGCATGTTGGAATCAACCATCATGGAAGTGAGGTACCTGCGAGTAAACAGTTAGCAATAAATAACCGGTACTTACAGATAAGGAATTAGAGCTCATCAACAGCATATTGTGAAGACTCCTTCTAACCCTTATCCAGGCCGTTCCCATATCAGATACTCCCGAAGGAGCTTACGAGACCTACTAAGTAGCTCAATGACTGGGTGAGTCGCTGGGGATCACTCCACGACTGTAGACCGTAATGGAACCACCGCAAACACTAGGCGTAACCCTTGTGAGGTTACCAAAGTGACCTGCTGTCAGGGCTGTTTGATGTTGACCCTGGCAGGATTTCCGTTCAATCATTGAGAAATACTTACGCAATCCTCTCATAAACGTTCTCGGCAGACTGCTAGGATCTGCGAAGGACTCGATAGTTTACAACTGATGCCCCTTGATGTAGAACACCAGTTGTAGAAATACTAAGTGTTCCTAAGAGATCTTTGATGTATCTCAAGGCTCTAGACTCTATAAGTGCACACCTGGGTTTCTTATGCGGAGACTAGGGAGGGGTCTCCTGCTTCAATATCGACCGTCTCTAAGAGATAGGTCGATAGGTTACGCTGGTTCCCCGTGAGAATGAAACAAGTCCTTTTAAGAGAACTTGAGTGGTTAAGAAGGTTTAGTGCTTTGCGTCGCTGGGTCCATGACAACTTTGTCTTCAATACCGGTGTTGTCTTTAACAACAGCCAGTAGCATACGTATTGAACCCGGTGTCTGCCCTAAGGTTGAACATATGGAGAGCTATTTCTTTTCACCATTTTCTTTACTTTTCTTTTTAATTCTTCAACTCCTTCTTTCCCTTTCATTCTTTTCTCCTTTTTTCCGTATCATACCTAAGGACTTGTAATTCTAACTATGGGAGATGTCCTTGGGTAGATCCTTCCGGCTCTGGCGGATCATAGGACGGATATTCCTATCTTAATCACCTTATAACTCCGACAGTAGCCAAGAAACCTTTGATAGAAAATCTCTCAAAGTGTTTGTGATAATCAAGTATTTTGGTTAACACTTTGAGAGTTTTGTGTACACTTTTGAAGGGCTCCCCCTGCACATGTGCTCATAAGTATTAAATAAATTTGCACATGCGGGAGGAGCAAGCACTTTTGAATTGATCCACTTTCCGTGAACAAGACCGATTCGAGACACGCTTACATCACTAGTTAGACTAGCTTGAAGTTATTACCCGGCCTGGTCAAGTCCACAGAAAGTTTCTCGAGATGGTACATTTCTACTAAGACAAATCCTTTTCGAGACACGCTTACGTGGTTAGTTAAAGAGATACATAGTCAGCTTTTAGGTGACAACTAGCTCTAGTAACTAACTTGATGTTATTACCCGTCGAGGATAAGTCTTTTCGATTTTACTAACTTTTATTGTCTCGTCAATTCCTGGGTGAATCTGAGTCTAGCTCGCACAAGATACAATTTTCAGCTTTGACTTCATATATTTTAATCACTTTTATGTTTCTCCCCCTCAAAAATAGCATATGAGATGTTGTTTTTGTTAAACTTTTGATTAAAATATGCTTTTTGAGTCTTATGGGGAGATTCACCAAGAACTTTTGATATTTGAACAAAGTATTTTGTTTTGACAAGTGCTCCCCCTCAACAAGTGATTAGGTCATATTGAGGTGAAATACTTGTCCTTTTGAGCAGAATTATGAAAATCATAAATGTTTGATTAATTCTACTCAAAAGTAAGAAGCCTTCGCTCCTTATATTTAGGATTGAGGCACTGATGCGTACCTCAGGGTCCTTTCTTTATAAGTTCGGGTTGTGCACTGTAATGCGTGCACAAGCCATTATGAGGTATAATATTGACAAACCAAATCAAATTCTTACAATTTTACTACCAATCAGGTCTCTGAAATGTCAACACCGGAAATTTAGTTCTTCCTCCAACATAGCTTTCCAATCTCCTGAACTGATCCCTGCGCTTCAATCGGTTCTCAATCCTTAAGATGAATCTGCGAGCATCCCAGACCTCAGTGGTATTCCACCTTTTAGATTTACCCAAAGCAATGTCATCCACTCTGCTTTTGATTCCATCTCTGACGAACTTCAAGATTTCATCACAGAACTTCTGAATTTCATTGCAAGCCATGAAGCAGTTGCGACCATTAACACTGCGGTAGGTGAACCCAAATGGTTGCCTGATCAAGGTGTATTGAGGTAGATGTTGTAGGTCGGGGATGTTGAACATGTTGGGTTTGGTGAGATTGAGCTTCTTCTGATAACTTTCCACTCCCAATTGAAGATCTTCTACCCTTTCTCTAATAACTATCTGCCTGATGAAGATTAGAAGAGCTTGGATGAAAGCAAGCTGCATCTCTTTAGGCAAGCCACAGAGTTTTCCTTGAACTTTGAGCAGGTACATGTCTTCGATGTCATTAAGAAGTAGTCGTGGAAAGTCAGACTCGGAAATGTCGTACTCCTTTTCATCAAGTCTTTTCAGTGTGATTTTGCTGAGGAAGGGGTACCCAAAGTGAGTGACAGTCGAAATGAACTGAATCGAGACTATCTTCAAATCACTTGTCACATCGCCCATTGTCTGGTTGAGTCTGCTGCTTCGATAGTACTGTGCCCGGGTGTTTGGCCAATGATGTATACCGTAAAGTGCGTTCCGGTCATATTCAACAATGTTATCAACGAACAATGCTGAAGCTTCTTCTTCGATGGCATTGTTGAGATATCGAGCTGCAGGGAGAAAGGCGAGTGATGTAACGTACTTCTTCTCAATCTTGCTGCCAAGTTTCAGATATTCCAAGTCTGTGTTAAAGAAGAATTTGTACGGGATCTTCGGTTCCTGAGGCTTCCCAATCATTGGTAGTGGTTTGGACCAGTCAGTAATGTAAGGTGCGGTTTTCTTTGTGACTGGATCGACATAAGATTCAGGATTGATCCAGTCGATATTGCTTGACATAGCCCGAGCAATATTTTCCAGATGGTACTCAAGCTCGATTGAGTTAGCAGACCGATCTTTCAGAAGATTGAATGCATCATTATTGATTCTTAGCAGCTCTTTCTTATTCATCTTTTTCATTTTAAACTTTTGCTGAATCAATTGAGCATATTCCACCGTTCGACCATCTTGAGGTTCAAGATTGTCTTCAAGTGGTGGTTGTGAATTGATCATCTTCTCAAACCAGGAGTATTCGGCACTATCGTCTTGGTCTAGCCAGTTGAGGACGGTTTTAGGTTTCTTTGGTTCTGTGCCTTTTGATGAGGTGTCCGGTTTGGGTTGATGATGCTTTCCTTTCCTTTCTTTCTTCTTCTTCTTAGAGGACGGTTCTGGAACTTCATCGGGTTGAGGAAACTCGTCACCACCGGTGTATTCAAAGTGGTCGTGTGCCTTGGGAGCGGAACCTGATGCTTTTGGTTGTTGTGAGGAAGTTGTTGTAGTTGGAGGGATGACCGGTGTTTTAGATTGAGATGAGGGTCCTTCGGCTTGTTTCTGTTTCTTTGCCTGAGAATTAGGATCCCTGTCTTCATCATCTCTTTGACGCTTCAGTTTATCGGCCTCTGTGCTGCAAGTCTCTTTGTTCATCTTGTCTTTTAATGCATCCAGGACTTTGGCTTCTTCAGGAGTCAAGGTGAACTTATTTGCCAGCTTTTCTAAGAGTTGAGCTTCCAATTCATCCAGAGATAGCCCTGGTAGTGGAGCAGTAGACTTGTCAGCTCTAAGAGTAAATGTTGTCGATCGGATTACTTTCTTGACAACTTGCTCTGCGAACTTGGTGAGTTCATCTCTCATGGGTGCCAGCAGATCTTTTAACTCAGCAACTAAGTGTTGTGCCATGTACTCTTGTGCTTGAGCTGCTAATGCGGCTTCCAAGTTCTCCTGTACGTCTTTAGCTAAGAAAGTATCAACTTTGTCTTGCAGCTCTTGGACGTTCGAGTTCAGCTTTGTCAATTCAGCAACTTGGGTTACTAATGTAGCAACCTGATCTTCCAGTCTGTTTTTCTTCTTTTCATGTACTCTTTTGAATGCTGACTTTAGTAGCTTTGATGCAGCAGAGGCTTTGGTGCTTGGTTTCTTGATTGATTTGTCGTAAGTTGATTCGGATGCAGGAGGTGATGACTGTGTAGATTCAAGGTTGGTGGTAATGTCTTTGTCATCTTCTCTTCGTGGTTCAGGTTGATCAACTTTTGTGGCTTTAGCTGCTTCCTCTTTCAACCTATGTTCTTCAGCCAGTCTTTCAGCTTCGGCTTTTTGTACTACGGCTAGCTTGGCTTCTTCTTCTTCTTTTAACTTATCTTCTGCCAGCTTAGCTGTTTCTGCAGCTTTCTTTTGTTCTTCAGTAAGTTTGTCAGCCTCGGCTTTAAGCCTTAATTCATTAGCAAGCCTGGCTTCTTCTTCCCTTTTCAACTTTTCTTCTGCCAGCTTGGCTGCCTCTTCAGCTTTCCTGCTTTCCTCCATTCGGATAGTTTCTTCCAGTTTGGCTTGTGCAAGCTCCTCAAGTCTAGCCTCTTCAGCTTCCTGTTTTCTCTTTAGTTCCTCTTCCTGAGCCCTTTCTCTGAGCTCCATTTCGTCCATAGTCATTAACCTTGGAGCATCAGTATCCATGGGATCTTCCTCTTCTTCTTCTCCCGTTGCTGAAGCATTAGTCATTTCAATGTCTGTGGGAGAAACCGAAGGATTGTCATAAGCGACTAAGTCAGTGTTGATCCCTGTGTCAGAATCGGGAATACTGCTAGATCCGCCAGCTTCGGTAGTTTGAGAGAATACTGGAGGTGGAGGAGGTAGATCCGCATTGAATGCGTCTATCTTGCTGTGGAGGAGACCTAGATTGAGAGCTCTTTCATTTTCCTCTTCAACTGAAAGGCCTACATTAGTATGAGCAGACTCTTGTTCGGTAGTCATAGGTTTCTTCATCTTCTCTCTCCTGATCCTTTCTTCTTCCAGGATTGTCTGTGCTTCAGTGAACGGTCTCTGATTGAGATATGTTGGGTATATAGCATTATCAGCAAACTCATCAATGTTCTGCTCCCAATCTTCGAAAGTCAAGTCTTTATCATCAATGTCTTCCAGATTGACATCCTTGTCAATGTTAGCAAATGCTTCCCTATACACTGGACCTTCGTCGGATTTGGTTTGTTCAGAGTCAGATGGTGGTGTAGGTTCAGGAGTGGATTCAGGCTTCTTGGCAGGAGTCCTTCTCTTGAGAGTACCCTTCTTCTTCTTAGACTGAGTAGAACTGCTGGAGCTTCCAGTCTTACTGCCTTTCTTACCCTTCTTTTGCATGAACGAAGGTAGAATAACTTCGTCCAGGAAACCAACTTTTTCTGCTTCAAGAGCTTGTTCGTAATACTTGTAATTCTTGCAAGCCTTAACTTTGGCATTCAAGAGACAATCGGGAAGTTTCTTTCCCTGCTTGCGTGTGCTGGTTTCCATTCTCTTGATGACCCTGAGAGTATCTTCATTTCTGAACGTGTTCTTATCTTTGTCGTCAAGTCTCTGTGGGATATCATCATACTCACGAAGGAAGCTTTCGATGAGTAGTTTTGTGAAGCGGACAAATGGAATGTTGGTTTTCTTGTGTTGAATGTGCCATACAAGGTCTTCCCAAATGATACTGGCATAATCAGCTTTCTTCACATTAGCCACTGCCCAGAAGAGTTTGAGGTGTTGGAGCTTTGGGTGTTCGTGGCCAGTGTCTCTGCCAGACAAGGACTTGGCAATCAGAATGTATAAGGTTCTCCATGGTTGTGGAAGATACCTAATGTTGACCCTAGAATGTCTTGTAATAACTTCTTCTGATTCGTCATAGCCAATATCCCTTAACCACTTTATCAGCTCTTCTTCAGTGGGTACTTGAACATATTCTTCATCTGGGCCGAGTTCTGGTAACCCAAGAACATTCCTAAGCAAGTCAATGTCCACAGTGACCTGACGGTTATGAAGCATACAGGTGAAGGAAGCCTCCCCAAGATCTAGCTGAAGCGTATGCCAAAACTGGTGGATGTAGAAGCAGGAGACTGAGGCAGACTTGGTGAACAACAACTTGTTGGGGTGATATAGAAGAGCATCCACTGCAACAATACATGAGGACTCGTTGCAAGTCATTTTGTTGAAGTTGATACGGAGGTTGTTCTTTCAAATCTTCCTGGTGTAATCATCTGGGAATGTCTCTTCCCATGAAAGCTTAGGTTCGGGTTCTGGTCCGTATGGAACGTCATTGTGTTCTGCCATCTGAATTGATCACAAACAAATACAAACATGGCAATGGCTTACAGTGTTAGCTCAGACTTAAGATAATGGTCCACACATATTAGATTTGCATGTTAAACATTGATCAGTGGGTGTTTGTGTGTGTGAAAACTTTTGATATATGACAAACTTGTGTTATATTATATGATAAAAACTTATAATAATTAAGTTACAACACAATTTTATCATTACAAGAAGTTACACTTTGTAAATTTTACAACACTTAGAAAAATTCTTGATTTGGACAAGTTTACGCGTAACATGAAGAATCTACGCGTAACATGACATAAGCGTAAGAACTGAATTTAGGCGTAAGTGCAAAGTCTACGCGTAAACTTATAAGTTACACGTAAGGTGAATCTTAAGCGTAGGGTCAATCTTACGCGTAAGATAAATCTTAGGCGTAGGAATTGAAATTATGCAAAGGATTACCCTTAAGCGTAAGGTATAACTTATGCGTAGGTTATGACTTATGCGTAAGTTCAATACTTGCGCGTAAGGTCAAACTTATGCGTAAGAATTCTTATTTAAGCGTAAACTTTGTCTTATCCAAGACAAAGTTTGTCCACGTGTCGAATCTTACGCGTAAGATTCAATCTTACGCGTAGGATGAACGATTTGCGCGTAAACATGCAATTTTCCAGAAAGATCACCTTGCGTAATTATTTGTTTGATTCCTGAAAGTGTACACAACATTACCACTGATCAATATTCATACCATTACGCTTAATATCCACTTTTTATGCGTAAACAAGCCTAAATCAGTAACGCGTAGAAACGCATGAACACACAATTACGAAAACAATCAAACTTGAAACTGGGTAAGATTAAGCATAGGGCAAGTGTATCTAACATCCTAAGGATCACATTGTCCAATTTATAACACCAATTGACCACAAACACACAAGATCTTAACTGCTAGTGTGTTCGTCCCTAAAAATTTTGATTCATGAACCTTACAAGTTTTTGGTGCAATTAAACCACATTAACATGATCCTAGACATGTAATAACACAATCCCCATCATCAATTGACACAATAACATGCAGAATCAAAAATCCCTAAGAACTCGTATGAACCCTAAAATCAAATTAATCGATTGAGTGAATCTGGGTACGATAGGAGTTAAGAATCATGTTCATAATCATCTAAGGATCATTTCCCACTAACCATTTTAACCATAACACCTACAAGTTTCTGGGTTCATGATTACGCATAACCCTAAGAGTAATTAATCGATTGTGACTTATAGAACCGTTGGATTAAGTTAATATCAAAAACCCTTGTTAGAAATCATGATCAAAACATGTAACAACTTACAGATTAGACGATTGATGCACAGATAATACAAGTGATTGTGGATCGTTGATGGTGTAGGTGAGGGTAGTAAATGTGTGCAGGTGGGAGTAAATGTGACTGGTCAAAATAGTTTTGACCAAGGTTAAATTATTTTATTCAAATTGACATTTTTAGTCCCTTAACCTCAAGTTTCATGCAAACCTAATGCCCAAACACATTATTTCAATTAACATTCGTTAATAACACCACGTTCTGATAAGAACAACTTGTGGTACTCCCCCTCGACCTTGGACCGTAGTAAAAAAAATACTGAAAAAATTTATTATATTGGTCAAGGAGAGTAACCCGAAACACTTTAGATGCATCCTCTTTTGATAAAACGTATTATTTTTGGTAAAATGCAAGTATAAAAGTTAATAAATTTTTGAGAAATTTGAAAAATTACTATTCCTCCCCCTCAACACTTGTTTTTAAATAATTGAAGACATTTTATAAAATAGTGTTGAAAGAGGTGGTTTATACTTGTATTATTATTATTATTATTTTTTATTTTATTTTATTTTTTATTTTTTTTAAAAGAGCAACTAAAAAATCTTTTTGTGTTTTTGATTTGGTTTTCTATTTTTGTATTTTTGTTTTTGAAAAGATATATACAAAGATAGTTTTGATGTTTGACGATCAATTGTGTTTTAAAAACTTTTCCAGATCCTCTGGAGTCAAACATCGCATACCAATTTGGTGAACTAAACTAGCAAACCTTGAGGGTGCCAAGGATTTGGTAAGTAAGTCCGCCAATTGGTACTCAGTTCCAACAAAATAAAGTTCAACGATACCCTTTTCCACATGCTCTTTGATGAAGTGATATCGGAGATCGATGTGTTTGGATTTGCAATGATGTACTGTGTTGCAGGAGATAGCAATTGCACTTTTAGAATCACAGTAGATAGGAATCTTGTTGAATAGGTAGCCATAGTCCTTAAGTTGTGATCTCATCCAAATGACTTGAGCACAACAAGCAGACATGGCTACATATTCAGATTCTGTTGACGACAGTGATGTGCAGTCCTGCTTCTTTGATTGCCATGACACAAGTTTGTCTCCGAGAAATTGTAATCCACCAGATGTGCTTTTGCGTGTGTCTAAACATCCTGCATGGTCAGCATCTGAAAAAGCAATTAGTTCGAAACCAGAATCCTTCGGATACCAGATTCCCAAGTTAAAGGTTCCCTTTATGTATCGAAGGATTCTTTTGACCTCACTGAGGTGTTTTTAAGTTGGTTTGGACTGATAGCGAGAGCACATGTAGACAGCAAATACTATATCAGGTCTACTAGCTGTGAGATACATGAGGGACCCAATCATACTTCGGTATTTGGTAGGGTCAACTGGAATCCCATGTAAATCAGCATCTAGTTTTGTGGTATAGCCCATTGGTGTATTATAAGTATCACAAGACATCATTCCATGTTTCTTTAAAATTTCAAGAGCATATTTGGACTGATTTACAAAAATTCCACGGGGTGATTGATGAACTTGTAGTCCTAGAAAGAACGATAGTTCACCCATCATGGACATTTCAAAATTATCTTTCATTAATTTTGCAAAATCATTAGAGTAACTTCTTTGTGTTGAGGCAAAAATAATGTCATCGACATATATTTGAACAACAAGTAAGTCTTCCCCGTAGGTTTTTGTAAATAGTGTAGGATCCACCGATCCTTTAGAAAATTTATTGGCCAGCAAGAAAGTGGACAGTTTGTCATACCACGCCCGTGGGGCTTGCTTAAGTCCGTAGAGTGCCTTTTTGAGTCGGTAAACGTGATTAGGACGCTCAGGATCAACGAAGCCGTCTGGTTGGCTCACATACACTTCTTCACGGAGTTCTCCATTAAGAAATGCGGTTTTCACATCCATTTGGTAAACAACCATGTTCCTGTGTGCAGCATAGGCCAAAAAGATCCGAACAGCTTCATGTCTAGCCACTGGAGCAAAGGATTCAGCAAAATCAAGTCCTTCTAGTTGGGAGTATCCTTTCGCTACCAGGCGTGATTTGTTGCGTATGACAGTTCCTTCAGCATCAAGCTTATTCTTCCAGATCCATTTTAACCTGATGACATAGACTCCGTCAGGTCTTTCAACTAATTCCCAGACTTCAAGTCTTATGAATTGCTGAAATTCCTCTTGCATGGATTCAATCCAGTTGTCATAAGTCATTGCATCTTTAATGTTCTTAGGTTCTTCGTGACTGATGAGGCGAAAAATGATCCGTTTTTAGGGGGTCATTTAAGCCCGAATCCGAATTTATTTGATCAAATATTGCCCTAAATCGTTCCTTTTGTGATTTTAGGTACTTGGAGAGTGAATTCTGGAAAAGAAGCCATTTTGGACGTTTTTGGAGCATAAAAGTCTCAATTTTCCATGCTGGGAACAGTAGGTGACGGCGTCAAGAGTATGTTCCTGACGGCGTCAAACCTCAAGAATTAAAATCCGTAGTTCATGAAGGCGTCAAGAGTTTTCTTGACGGCGTTAAAACCCCAAGAATTAAAATCCGTAGTTGATGACGGCGTCACACACAGGGCGTCAAGAGTAATTTGTGTGACGGCCTAGGCCTTGACGGCGTCAGAAGTAGATCAAGGCCGTCCGAGGAAGTATTTGGCGGCGAGGTGACGGCGTCATATTGTTTGTCTTGACGCCGTCATCCCTATTTTCCTATATATAGTTTTCTAGTTTTTCACATTTAAGAGAGAAGTTTTGGAGAAACCCTAAAAACGATTTTGGTGCAACTTTTACAGGTTTTTCAAGGGTTCCAAACCCTTGATACCTTGCATTGTAATTGAGATAAGTGTTCTTCTAATTCAATCAATATGTCTATGTGTTAGTTGTCTATATCTTGTTCTTGTCTCAATTCCATTATGCTAGGCTAGATCTCTTTTGTGTTTGCTTAGATCTAATGAAACCTAGATATTGATTATGTGTTGATTGCTTGTTTCTTCTTGTTTTGGATGAATGATTTATATGTTAGGCTTAAGAAAACTGGCAGATCTCCAAATGGTAACATGCTTGAACGTCTTAAGAAACATGAACCGAGGCGTACTAGGTCTTTATTGGTTGTATTTAACGCATGAGCCACTGTTTACAATCCCTATAGTTGTGCTGGGCATGGTGTAGGAGGAGATAAGAGCTCATAGAATTGGGGAGTTATGTATGCCACCCCATGAATGGTATTAAGGAATACGATCCGTCATCCATGCAATTATAACAAGTAATTAACGTGTAAAAGATATCTAGGGAGTAGTGAAATCTAAGTAAACACACTTTCTCTAATTACTGCTCACAACCTTAGTATAATTAGTTTATTTTCATTTTTAGTATTTTATTTTGATCGCATCTTAGTTTTGGGTTAGTTGAATAGCAACTAATTCCGCCCATTCTTTCAAAACCCGAGATTTTAACTTGCTTTCCATGAAATATAAAAACACAAAAATAATCATCCCTCATCTTTAGAACTAGTAATTAGGTTTTCTAATCCTAGCGACACTATTCCTAAGCTGAACGATCAATCCCCCGGTACTTGTCACTATACTATACTACAACGATCAGGTACACTGCCTGGTGGGGGTTGTAAGCTTCTCGAGATCCCTCGAGAGGTAAAGCCTGTTGCGATTCCCACGCATCAAGTTTTTGGCGCCGCAGCCCGGGGAATAGTTATTGTCTAGGTTAGGATTTCTTTTTATTAGGTCTACTTGCTAGATTCCTTTCTAGTAAGATTTTATTTTTATTTTTAGGTTTTCTTTAGTCTATCTTATTTCTTCGTGCTTTTGTTCGTAACTCTTTACCATCCGACATCATGGAAGGTGGTAACATCTTTGAACCCGTCATCCCACCACAACAAAACCCACCACTGGAACCCCTTAGGCCCCGAACCTTAGGAGAGTACTCCCGACCTAGCCATCAAGGCTACCGAAACACCATTGAGCTCACCGGAGCCAATGTGACCCCCTTGCGATCCGACACCATCCGGTTGGTGCAAAGCGGATGTGCATTCCATGGACTTCGTTCCGAAGATCCAAACCAACATCTTAAGGACTTTCTCAAAATCGTAGATTCCATAGACCTAGGTGTTGAAACTAGAGAGACTACCCGTTTACGCCTATTCCAATTCTCTCTACGGGATCAAGCTAGTCAATGGCTTGAGCGTTTACCCGCGGGATCCATCACCACATGGGACAATCTCGCCAATCGCTTCCTTACCCAATTCTTTCCGCCGGAAAAGACTGCAATGCTTAGAAGGGACATTTTGATGTTTGAGCAACAGCGGGGTGAAACTTTCTATGAGGCTTGGGCCCGTTTTAAGGATCTCCTCCACAAGATCCCCCACCATGGCATAAACCTTTGGTTATTAGTCCAGATTTTCTACGACCATGTTGACTATCACACTAAGCGCACCATCGACAGGGCCGCGGGAGGTAAATTGCGTGATAAGAACGCCGAGGAGTCTTGGGCAATTATCGAAGAGCTCTCTGTTGATAATCATGAGATGTGGGAATTTAAACATACGATAGAAGCGGCCATCAATGCAGTCTCGACATCTGGAGGAACCACCAAAATTCCCGATGAACTCCTATGCAAACTTGAGGCAAAAGTTGACTATTTTGAGGAAAGGCAAAGGAGACCTTTAAGTCCTAGACAAGCCATTGTCAATTCTGTCTCAAAACCAACTTCGGCACCATTATCTGAGTCACCTTCTAGAGAACATGTCGAGACTTTTCAAAGGTGCACCCCACCTTGTTACCCTCCCAAGGAACTTAGCTCGGAGTTTGAGGCTAGGATGAGAGAATATATGGCAACTCACTCAGCTCGGCTTGCTAGATTCGAAGAAGCAGTTTATAAGCAAAAAGAGGAAATGCAGGAGAAAATGAATGAGATGTTGAGTCTATTGGAGGAGTATGCCAACCAGAGAACCCCCGAACGAATGCTACTAAGGAAAGAAAGCACCACTCCCACCACCCAATTTGTTAACTCCATCACCATTGTCCAAAAAGATAACGAGAAGGTAGAAACTCTTGCTAAACAGACCTTAGAAAAACCACCAGAATCTCAACCTTTGAGTTACTACCTGAAGCATGATATAAACAAAAACACCACAACAAATTGGATTAAGGGTGATGGGCGTAACCAATCCTCCGGACAGGTTCCTGAGAAAGAGGAAGAAGAGGAAGATGAATATGATACGCTTCCTGGAGGATCGGTATTCGAGAGGTTATTGGTACAGAAAGTGGCTACTAAGCAGGTAGCATGTGGGAACTTTGAAATCCCAACAAGCATCGGGGACTTGAAATATCTTAGTGCTTTCGCCGACCAAGGATCGGAAGTAAACCTTATGCCCCTAACTATTTACATCCAACTAACGTAAAAAATGCCAGCCCCTACTCGTGTTAGGCTATCTCTCGTTGGGCACTCGTACACATATCCCTTAGGGATCGCAGAAGATGTATTAGTTAATGTCGCAGGATTCATGTACCCCGTTGATTTTATGATCATCGATGATAAAGGGGATGGATGCATGCCAATAATCCTTGGGTCACCATTCCTCACCACCGCTAGGGCTGTCATTAAGTATGAAGGTAGGAAGATTGAGCTTAAATCTGGAAAAAGAAAGATTAGCTTCCCCATGACCCCGCGAAGTGGGCATGAGAATTTGAGTTGGAGAATGATAAAAAACAACATTGGCGCGACACCCATTCGTGTTCAGAATAAGATTCTTGCATGGGAGGCAAGAATCAAAAGCTATAAGAAAGCTAAGGATGAAAGGAAAAAAAGCAATAAGGTTCAGGTTGAACTCGAACATACTCGACACGAAAAAAATCATACACCATTTGAGGAAGGGAACTTGGTGCTCTTGAGACACTTGGAAACAACAATACCACCCGATAAACCAAGTCCTTGGTGGTATGGGCCATTCACAATCGAAGGATTGAGCCAAGATGGGGTTGCTAAACTAAGAAGCAAATTAGGTGGAATGGTGATTGCGAGTATCGATAGGTTGAGGCACTACCACCATAATAGTAACGATCGCAACTACATGGGGTATATCATTTCAAATGATGAGATCACGTAGTAACCCATGACCTTGAGTCTAGCTACAAGACTCGTAAATAAAGAAAAGCGCTTCTTGGGAGGCAACCCATGCTTTGTGTGATTTTATTTGTTTGATTGTTATTTGCTTCCGTATGCATGTTTAGTTTTTATTGTTGGTTGATCATGTTTCTAAACTAAAATGTGGAAATACTTTACTTTGTTGTTTAGCCTAGTCTTAACTCCACCTAGAAGTATTTTTGCAAAAGATAAGTGTAAGGGGAAACCCCAAATATGTTTTTAAGAAACAAACCGATCATGATTCTCCACAATATTAAATGAACATGTATATTCGTATTTGTTAGAGTCAAATGCTTGTATTGAGTCATAATGAAGTTTTGTAGGATTTTCCAGGAAGTAGGACCAAGTTTTTCCAGAAATTTTCCGGAAACTTAACATAAGAATTTCTGCAGGTCCATTCTGACGGCGTCAGAGTTTTACTCTTGACGGCGTCAGGAGTTAAAATCTGGAAATTTTACCGGTTTTGTTTTTCTAACGGAGTCTTATGGTTTTTTGTGAATTATTAAGTTTTATAATCTCCAGGAAATCTGCAAACTTCATTCCACAAGCATTATATCTTACTTTGTTTTCTAGGATTTAGTAACTTATATAGGATGCCGCCGATTTTACGCGAGGTTGTCTTGTCTATTTTTGTCAGGATTTACAGGTTATGTATGACAAGGAGATGATTTATATTCTGGAAGGGAAGCTTTGATTGTTCATTTTCTTAGAGGAAGATCTAATCTGGCCAACCTATAATCCATACCGAGCGAATCAGGGGAGTATTTGATTTCATTCTCTTTACTTTTTCACTTTTACATTCTTTACTTGAACATTGGGGACAATGTTCATCTTAAGTGTAAGGGGAGGGTAAAAAGATGATACCTTACATATGCACTGTCGCTTGAGTTTGTTTTGTTTAATGGTAGATGTGTAATAAAACTATGAGAAATACTTGTTAGTGCAATTTTAGCGCCAAATTTAAATTTTTTTACAACATTTAGGAGTGAAACTTTAACCATAGCAAGCGTCTCATGGATAGGAGATTGTATGACTAGCACATAACCGTATATTCAGAAAAAATTTCCACCCAAAAATGTGAGGTTCGCCTTTAGATTTGATAGGAAAAGCCTATTAGTGCTTATGAGTGTACCGGTAGCATTTAGATTCTAGAACTTGCGTTAGTGATGCATTCCGAGACCGCTAGTGAGACTACATTCATGTGGTAGGATTTACTACATGATAAGAGGCATTAGGATCACCCTTGTGTTAAACCCGTATCATAATTACTTGACCATTTATGTCATATTATTTGGCTAGTTAAGTCAACTAATTTTTCCCACACCCTTAGCGTTGTACTCATTTTTAGTACACGAAACCCCTAGTACACCCCTCCGAGACTATCTTTTCGTTTCTAACTTTAAGCACCTTACTTAAAGGAAGAATTTGTTACACCCCACTTAAATGTACAACCAAATCGCCTTAGCCTTCCGTGTATGCACTCATTTTTAGTGCATTATTGTTATTTGTTAAACCCTAAGTTAACTTTCTAATTGATTACATGGTTGCTAAGTCGAGTCATATCCTTGTACATATTGTTTTGGGACGATTGGGACTCATGGGTAAGTACTTATTTTATGGAGTAATGGGGAAGAACATCATTTATTACCCCCATATGTACGTTAATCTTAAAAGTACTCCATGTGTTTTGATTTTCTTAATTCGAGTCGTTAGATTAGTTTAATGTAAACTATGTAAAAATTCAAGTGTAAGGGGAATTCTCATCCCCTATGATGTATTATTTTGGATGGTAGGGTAAGAGTGTATGCAAAAAAAAAAAAAAAAAAAAAAAAGAAAAAAAGAGAAAAAACATACGGACTACCATCCCGTTTCATTCTATGTTTATTTTATGTTTTTGTAATTTTTCATTTATTAGTTTAAGTCGAGTCTAGTCTTGGCTTAGCAACGCCATATTGTACATGTAATTAACCAAGATTGTTAACTCGCCACCAGTAAAAACTTCCTTTATCCAACAAAACCGTGTAATTCATATCCCTATACCTAACGTTACAACCCTTTAAAAGACCTCTTTGATAGTTTATCCTAGGTTCTTACGCCATGTGGTGGAGGTTTGATCCTTTCCCAAGCCTATGGTAATCTATTTTGCTATGACAGGTAGTGAGAGATATCTTCCGTTTCCATATTGTAATTTACACTTTATTACACCCGAGAGATGTGAGTATCTAAACACTATTTGTGAGGTGCTTGTGTATGACCTCCGTGCTTGTCTATTGGTCTTTAGTGGAACGATTATTTGTTGTAATTACTTTTATATTAGTGTTAAATGACCCCTAACTTGTCTTTTGAGTAGAATAAAAGCGCATTTGCTTGAGGACAAGCAAATCTCAAGTGTAAGGGTATATGATGAGGCGAAAAATGATCCGTTTTTAGGGGGTCATTTAAGCCCGAATCCGAATTTATTTGATCAAATATTGCCCTAAATCGTTCCTTTTGTGATTTTAGGTACTTGGAGAGTGAATTCTGGAAAAGAAGCCATTTTGAACGTTTTTGGAGCATAAAAGTGAAGAAAACGGCAAAGTCTCAATTTTCCATGCTGGGAACAGTAGGTGACGGCGTCAAGAGTATGTTCCTGACGGTGTCAAACCTCAAGAATTAAAATCCGTAGTTCATGAAGGCGTCAAGAGTTTTCTTGACGGCGTTAAAACCCCAAGAATTAAAATCCGTAGTTGATGACGGCGTCACACACAGGGCGTCAAGAGTAATTTGTGTGACGGCCTAGGCCTTGACGGCGTCAGAAGTAGATCAAGGCCGTCCGAGGAAGTATTTGGCGGCGAGGTGACGGCGACACATTGTTTGTCTTGACGCTGTCATCCCTATTTTCCTATATATAGTTTTCAAGTTTTTCACATTTAAGAGAGAAGTTTTGTAGAAACCCTAAAGACGATTTTGGTGCAACTTTTACAGGTTTTTCAAGGGTTCCAAACCCTTGATACCTTGCATTGTAATTGAGATAAGTGTTCTTCTAATTCAATCAATATGTCTATGTGTTAGTTGTCTATATCTTGTTCTTGTCTCAATTCCATTATGCTAGGCTAGATCTCTTTTGTGTTTGCTTAGATCTAATGAAACCTAGATATTGATTATGTATTGATTGCTTGTTTATTCTTGTTTTGGATGAATGATTTATCTGTTAGGCTTAAGAAAACTAGCAGATCTCCAAATGGTAACATGCTTGAACGTCTTAAGAAACATGAACCGAGGCGTACTAGGTCTTTATTGGTTGTATTTAATGCATGAGCCACTGTTTACAATCCCTATAGTTGTGTTGGGCATGGTGTAGGAGGAGATAAGAGCTCATAGAATTGGGGAGTTATGTATGCCACCCCATGAATGGTATTAAGGAATACGATCCGTCATCCATGCAATTATAACAAGTAATTAACGTGTAAAAGATATCTAGGGAGTAGTGAAATCTAAGTAAACACACTTTCTCCAATTACTGCTCACAACCTTAGTATAATTAGTTTATTTTCATTTTTAGTATTTTATTTTGATTGCATCTTAGTTTTGGGTTAGTTGAATAGCAACTAATTCCGCCCATTCTTTCAAAACCCGAGATTCTAACTTGCTTTCCATAAAATATAAAAACACAAAAATAATCATCCCTCATCTTTAGAACTAGTAATTAGGCTTTCTAATCCTAGCGACACTATTCCTAAGCTGAACGATCAATCCCCCGGTACTTGTCACTATACTATACTACAACGATCAGGTACACTGCCTGGTGGGGGTTGTAAGCTTCTCGAGATCCCTCGAGAGGTAAAGCCTGTTGCGATTCCCACGCATCAGTGACAAACTGTGAGTGCATAGATACAAGTTTCTCCATCTGTGTGAAGTCGTTGTCTTGTCATGACAGGTGCATCTGGATGGCCAATAATATGAACTAGTGGATGGTCTCGAGTCCATTTATGTGTTGAAGGGTGTAGTTGATAAGTATCTCGCATGTTAGCAGGATCCAGATTGCGTGTGGACGACTCAGCTATATCAGGAATTGTAGGAGCCGGTGCAAACGGATTAAAGAACGCATCAGGATCATGCTCTGCGGGTTGTGGAACTGATTGTGGTGTTGGATCTTCAGCTGGATGGCGGGAGTTAGAGCCAGTTTGTTCTGTTGTAGATGGTGATACAATTGGAGGACCGTCTCTCTCAACACTTGTAGTAGTTTGTTGAGGTGAGTCTGGTACTGGAATGTTTTCAGGTTGAGCAGCGGAATTAGGTGAGACCTCAGTAGGACGGTATTCAATTGTGTCATCAAATAGTGGAGCAAACAAGGTTTCTAATTCTTTGCAGTTGAGTGGCAATGATTCAGCCGAAGATGCCGGAGAGTTAAGACGGTTGAATTCAGGTCCTAAGCTGTGTTGCTCAGAAGCCATTTGTGTGAGTTCATCAAAATTAGCGTGAATGGTTTCTTGAATTTCTCTTGTTCGATGATTCCATATCCGAAAACCTTTAGAATTTTCACAGTATCCAACGAACACTCCAATGTCAGCCTTTGCTTTAAGTTTACCTAAATCATCACGATCATTTTTCGGATAACAAAGTGCTCCAAATACATGAAAGTAATCGATGTTCGGTTTCCTTTTGTGAACAATTTGATATGGTGTTTTGCGATGGCGTTTTGTGATCATGCAACGGTTTTGAGTATAACATGCGGTTGAAACAGCTTCTGCCCACAAGTAATCTGGTAATTGAGCATTAATCAACATAGTTCTAGCAGCTTCCACTAACGTCCTGTTGCGTGTTTCAACAACTCCATTCTGTTCTGGGCTTCTAGGAATAGATGTTTGATGTTCAATTCCCACTTTCTCATAATATGACCTAAGTGTCTGATTCTTGAATTCAGTTCCATTGTCAGTTCTGACTATTCGTACCGTGTTGCGTAACTGAACTTGAATTTTAGTGAGAAAGGTGATGATCATTGAAGGAGCCTGATCTTTACTTCGTCAGAAATAAACCCAAGTCCATCTGGAGAAGTCATCTACAATTACTAGTATGTAGCGTTTACCGTTGATACTTTGAACACGCATCGGTCTACATAAATCCATATGAAGCAATTGTAAAACATGATTCGTACTTTGCTCAGGTTTTGAAGGAAAATGAGCTCGAGTACTTTTTCCTTGTTCACAGGCTGGGCATAAGTGATCTTTGGTAAAGCGGAATCTTGGAAATCCATCAACAAGTTTGTGACGAGCAAGGTCAGTCATCGTTTTGAAGTTCAAGTGCGAAAGACGTTTGTGCCTGATGAGTGCTCAAACACTCATCGTTTTCGATATATTTAAACTGCCAAAACGCACAAAAACAATCAAAAAGATATCAAAATACTTAAATTATCCCAGGGATTGTGTTTTATGTGTTTTAAAAGCAAAATGTGCAAAAACAAAGAAAAAACGTACAAAGTTTGCAGTATTGGCAGTTTCAGTCCCCCAAGTTTCAAAACTTGTCACTTTTAGTCCCTTAGCATTTATTTTCAAGGAAAAGTCAACCCAAGGTCTTAAAAGTCAAATAAAGTCAAAAGTTCATTATTGGGTTGCATGATTTCATAAATTACACAATTAGTCCCTAAAAATCCAAAGTTGGCAAAATTAGTTCCTGGGATGTTTTGAATTTTTGAAAAAATGGAAAATGCAAAATTAGTCCTTGAATTATTGGCATGTGGAAAAAATAGCATTTTGAGAACTTTGGGAAGTCTACATTTTCAGTCCCTAAGTTTTGCTAAGTTTGCAAAATTGGTCCTTGTTAACTATTTAACCAACCGGACCCCTTTTTGCTAAACCCAAAATAAACCAAACCCACCCATGCAATCCTGATCCAGTCCACCCACATCCCCAAGCCCACTAGTAAGCCCAAACCTTTAACCGTTTTAAATAACACGCGTTGACCCGCGTTGACCGTCTTCTCCCCCAACCAACCTGCGCAAAACCAGGGAGAATCCCATCCCCCCCCCTCGCCTTTTTCACCCACTTTCACCCCCACCATTAATGCCCACACCTAACATCTCCACCACCATAAATGCTCCACCAGACCCTCACCAGAACCACTAAAATTTGCCCCGACACATTTTGGCGCCAATTTTGCAATCAAGGGTATGGATGCATCATAATCTAATCCAACGATGGGGATTTGGTCAGAAGGTCAAAGCAAAGCATGTGGGACTTTTAAATTTCAAAAAGAAGCTGTGTGGAAGAGAGGAGGGATTATTTTTTAGGTCGTATATATAGATAAGCTCTTAGAAGCTGTTAGTGTGTAGTTTTTTAGTTAAAAATTGTATTTTCAGCTTATTTCTTATGTAATGTAACTTTTCTTTTAATGCAATATCAGTTTGAAGTTAAAAATTCCAAGTTCAATATTTCAAGTATTCCTTTAAGCTTTCAAGTTTTAATTAAGTTAAGTTGTTTGTAATCTAAGTACTCAAAAGCTCTTGTATGTTCTAAAATAAGACAACTCAAGTTTCATAAGCTTATCTAAACATCTACAACTCAGTTTTCAATAAAAATCAAGAAAATAAGGAAAATAAAAATAAAAAATAAAAAGTGTGATGATTGGTTTGAAAAGCATGGAGCACAGCATATTCTGGATGGCTGTGGGTTAGGAACCTCAGGGGAGGGCATAGGGTGGTTTGGATTGGTCCTTGGTGTTCATTAATTAGCTTGGAAGGCTTTGTAAGATACTCATTTTTTTCATTTTCACTCTTAAAGTAGTTTAGATTGTTAAATTAAGTGTATTACAGTTACTTAATAGATTATTGGCTAATTGTAATCATTGGTTTGTGTTGATCATTTGCTTGAGTGCTAATTTCTCTTATAACTGTTTGTAAGGGGGTGTTTGGTTCTAGTTTGTTTAAGGTGTTTTGATTGTTCAACTTGGTATCTATCTGTTTGGAACTGATTGTTGGGTGTAATATAGCTCAGGGAAACAAGTCTTTTGGTCCAAAACACTTAAAAAGTCAAAATCACAAACTTATAATCACCACAGTTCACTGTGGTGATTTTTGAGTCCCAAATCTCACAAATCTTGTTCACAAATTGGAGTTTTAGTCTAAATCAGTTTACACTTAACATATAAACTTGATTTGAGTCAGTTAAATCATTCACAAGTTCATTAAAGTCAAACTAGCTCAAAACTCTTCAAAGTCAAAATTCTGCTCAGTCATTTTGAGCAATTTTGGGAAGGTTGTAACTTGCTTGATTCTAGCTATTAGAAGCTGAAAATTGTTGTGCTTGCTCTCTACCACCTTGTAGATTTTTATGATTTTTTCTAGGTTTTATTGAATTTGTTTGGTGGGTCAAATCTAGTCTCAAAGTGACCTGCAGGGCAACTTACTTGCCCTGCTCTCAGTTGCCTCAGCAACCCACCCACTTCATTGGTGGTTTGTGACTGACCCAGTGGGTCCCACAGCCTTGGCCTTGCATCTCTCAACCCCCCCTCCTACCCAGGTAGTAGGATTGACCTTTTGTTTGACCCCCATCATTGTGGACCCTACCTAATTTGGCCTGTTTAGTTTGTCCCTCAGACTGCTCAGTCAACAAATAAGCCAAGTGCTTATTTGTTACTATTGGCTTATTGAGAGTGCTTTTTAGCTTAAGTTTTGCTTCATTGTGTTCCTTGAACTCAGAGAGACCTAAAATCATCATTGTGGACCCCCAAAATTCCATTTTGAGCTTATTAACCATCACAGTCAACAAAAGTCAACTGTGAGGTGAATAAGCACTCCAAGTGCTTATTTCCAGGGGTATAAAAAAGTTGTCTTAATTAAAAGTGCTCATTTTTATCTAATAATTAGTTTGGAAAAAAGAAAAAACCAAAAAACCAACTTTTAAGAATAGTGATAGCTTCTATTTAATAGGATTTAACTATTTAATTTTCTTTTTTATTTAATTTCTAAATAATATATCACTTTTATATTTTTAGAAATTATAATTTAGGTTAAAGTAATTTTACAAAATTTTCCAGATTTTTATTCTGTCTTTTAGTGGTATTACTAATTAATTTTAATTTAATTTAGTTTTAATTAATATTAATCAATTAAATAGCATTATTAGTTTTTAAATAGTATAACTAAGTTTTTATAATTTTTATAGCTTTTATTTTAGTTAAAATAATTTTATAAATTTTTCTAGAATTTTTACTGTTCATCTAATAGTATTTATAATTTAAATAGTTTAATTAGATATTAATTAATAAATAGAGTAATAATTATTTAATTAGTTTAAAAATACTTAGAATTAACTTTTTATAATTTTTTAGGATTCCCATGATGGTTAATTAGATTTATAAAATTTTTCTTAATTTTCTAAAACTTTTTAGTATTTCTAATAATTTTAATTAATTAAATTAGTATTAAATAGATAATTAGTAACATAATTAATATTAAATAATTAATTAGTATAAAAATACTTTTTATTTTTCTTAAAATTTTCTTTAATTTTTAGGATTGTAAAAATATTGAATTTACACTTTTACCCCTCTCAGTTTTTCAGTTGTACTTTTTGTATGATTCATCAGTATACGTTTTTAATTTAAACGTATAAATTTTGGTTTAAGCTCAAACCCTTGTAATCCAAATTCCAGTAATCACTCACGTAGCTTTCCTAAGCTATATTTGTTCATAAAATACAAATAACTTTGATCATAACCCTTTCCTGTGAATAAATACCCGATCCCTAATACGCTAAAGTCACATTTCACACTTCAACGGGATTTTACGACCCGGTGATACGTTATATTACCCGGAGCATTGACCTAGGCTATTTGACTTTGTTGACCATTATCTGGTCAATATAAGTTAGGTGGTTTAGCATCAACCAATTTATGGCGCCGCTGCCGGGGAAGTGTGCGCGTATCTTTAGCGTTATTTGAGATTAGTATTATCTCACATCTTTCACTGTACAAATACCATCACTTGTGTATATTTTCATAATCAAAAAAAAAAAAAAAAAAATCATTAACACTTTTCCTAAAGTGTTAAAACACCAAAAAAATATATAAAAACAACAAAACAAATCGTAACGTTTTCTGATTCGGTTTTCTTTTAAGGTGATTCTTAAAGAAAAACGATTTTGGTAAACGAGACGATATCAAAAATAATTTCCAAAAGTTTTTAAACCCATTCACAAAAACACAAAAACATCCGTCTCTTTCTTGTGTATAATAACTCTACATAAAAATAAACCGTCGCAAACCAAGACAGAACACCTACCAACTGGTGGTGTGAACATAATAAGTCCCCAATCAGAAAGATTAAAACTTGCCTTTGTATCCTTGTGAGTGGTGTACCTTTCTTAAAGAAGCCACTTGCTTGCGATTATTGGTTTAAGTTCACTGTTGTTTTGCCTCGACTTTTGTTTTGATTGGTTTTTAGTGCATGCGCACTCGTTCTTCGAGGTCCACGAGCCCCTTACGTGAGCTTGTTCGGAAACCTAGAAGACCTCGACGACGTTCAGCACCAACAGTCGGATCTGAGATCCGTACTGTTGCCACACCCACTGTCACCATGGCGGAAGACCGTCCCATGTGTGAACTTCTCCAAGCACCCATCGAGGGTTACGGAGATGCCATTGTTGTCCCAGCCATTGTGGCTGATAATTTTGAGCTCAAAACCGGGTTACTCAATCTTGTAACCTCAAGCCAATTCTATGGTTTTGAGCGGGACGATCCTCATGCTCATATTCGATGGTTCAACAAAATCACATCAACCATCAAGTACAAAAATGTCCCGTGTGAAGCAATCAAACTCCTTCTCTTCCCATTCTCATTGGAGGGACAAGCCCGGATTTGGCTTGAAAAACAACCTCCACGATCTATTGAGACTTGGGAAGATCTCGTCAAAAAGTTTGTGAATGAATTCTTCCCACCTTCCAAGACCACGAGTCTTAAAAACGAAATCACCAAGTTCACTCAAAAATACGATGAATCTTTTGGTGAAGCGTGGGATCGTTTCAAAGAATTACTTCGCAAGTGTCCACATCATGGTTTCTCTGAGTTGATGCAACTCGATACGTTTTACAATGGCGTGAGCCAAGCTGATCAGGATTCTCTCAATGCCTCCGCGGGAGGAAATTTTTTGAGTAGAACCACAAAAGAAGCTTTGCAAATCATAGAAAACAAGTCTAAGGTCCGCTCCACAAGAAGCAAACCGATTGTTTCCCAAATTAATGCGGGTCCTTCTACTTCATCTTCTGTGGGTCAATCTAGCACGGATGCTAAGCTTGACAAGCTCACTGAAGCGATCCAAGCTTTGGTTCTCGCCCAAACAAAGAAAGTCTCATTTCCACAACATCCTCCCCATGCTGAGGTTAAAAAAGTGGAAGTCTGTGTAACTTGTGGTGGGCCGCATGCCTACTACAATTGCACAGCTACTGATGGTACTCCATATGAAGCTAATGCTGTTGTCGGGTCCCAAAATCAAGGAGGAAATCAATACCGTCCTCCTATTGACCCGAACTATCGTCCTCACCATTATCCTGGACCTCCCGGTTTTAATCAAAACCAAAATGTTCAAAACCGTGGCCAAAACCAAAACAGAGTTCACCAAGGTTATCAAAACCAAAATAATTTCAATCAGGGCCACGGATTTCAAAATCAAAACCAAAGTTTTCAAAATCAAGGTTTTCAAAATCAAGGAAACTTTAACCGGAACCAAGGTCAGGGTAATTTCAACCCCGGGAACTTTCATGGAAACAATCACCAGAATCAAGGGAATTTCCATCAACAAAATCAAGGAAATTTCAATCATGGCCCCAACCCGAACAATCGAGCCCCAAATATTCCTAATCCGAATCAAGCCATTGTTCCAACCGGGCCTTCATCTGATGAATTGTTGAAGCAATTTATGAAGTCCCAAGAAGAGTTGAACAAGTTGCTGGTCAGCCAGATTTCTGACATTAAGAAGTCTTTAAATGATCGACCCTCGGGCTCAGGTACTACTTTACCGAGCAATACGATCGCTAACCCGAGGGGCGATGCTAAGGCGATCACAACACGAAGTGGTGCTTCATATGATGAGCCCGCGATTCCTACTACCTTTTCTTCCTCTCCTCCTAAGGTAGTGAATCGTGAGCCTGAGGTAACAAAGGACAAGGTGCAAATTCCTAGCACACGAAGTACAGCACATGTCCAACCTCAGGATAATCCTGAAACCAGATGTAAGCCTGGAGTTGTCTTTGAACCACCAGAAACTCCAGTGGACAACCCGAAATCCAAAACTTCTATTCCATATCCTTCACGTCTCAGTGAACAAAAGCTCCGCGAAAAAGCTAATCACCAAATGGATAAATTTTTCCAAATCTTCCAAGATTTGCACTTCGATATCAGCTTCGCGGATGCTATTCTCTTGATGCCCAAGTTTGCATCGACAATCAAAAATCTGTTGAGTAATAAAGAAAAGTTATTCGAGATGGCAAGAACTCCTCTGAATGAGAACTGCTCTGCGGTTCTTTTGAAAAAGCTTCCTGAAAAGCTTGGAGATCCCGGGAAATTTCTCATTCCTTGTACTTTCCCGGGTATGGTTGATTGCTTTGCCCTGGCCGATCTAGGTGCTAGCATCAACTTGATGCCATATTCTGTATGGAAGAAACTTTCTCTTCCAGAACTCACTCCCACGTGCATGACTTTAGAGCTTGCCGATCGCTCGATTTCTCGTCCCATTGGCATTGCCGAGGACGTATTCGTTAAAGTGGGAAAGTTCCATTTCCCAGCAGATTTTGTGATTGTTGACTTTGACGCCGATTCTAGGGTCCCTCTCATTCTTGGGCGGGGATTCCTTAGAACTGGGCGCGCTCTTATCGATGTATTTGAGCATGAGATCACATTGCGTGTTGGAACGGAAGCTATTACCTTCAACCTAAATCAAACTTCGAGATACTCCTCCAATTATGATTGTGAGTCGGTGAATCAAATTGATGTCATCGATGTTGCTGCTGAGGAGTATGCTCAAAAGATTTTAGGTTTCATTGATGATTCTTCGAGTGAAAATCTCACTCAGTCTTCTCACCCCATCATAGCCAATTCTTCTCCTTCCCTCACTCCGTTTGAGGGAAGTGACTTCATCTTAGAAGAAATGGATGCGTTTCTCAAAAGTGATTCGATTCCCGATGGAGTCGATAGCCAAGAGATCGACCTTGAGAGGGATATTCTCTTGCTTGAAAAATTATTAAACGAGGATCCCTCTCATCTTCAGGTTCTGCCACAACAACTTCATAATGAGGAGGTCAAACATGTTGAGAAAACTGATGACTTCCCCGAGGTTGAACTTAAGGACTTGCCGCCTCATCTTGAATATGCATTTCTGGAGGGTGATGATAAATTACCCGTCATAATTGCCAAAGACTTAAGCGATGAGGAAAAGGCTGCTCTTATCAAGGTTTTGAAATCTCATAAACAAGCAATTGCTTGGCGTCTCTCAGATATTAAGGGCATTGACCCTGAGTTTTGTACTCATAAGATTTTAATGGAGGACGATTTCAAACCTGCGGTCCAACAACAAAGAAGGGTAAATCCAAAAATCCATGAGGTTATCAAACAAGAGGTTTTAAAACTTCTTGATGCCGGATTGATTTACCCTATCTCAGATAGTCCTTGGGTCAGCCCAATCCATTGTGTTCCAAAAAAGGGTGGCATTACCGTTGTCACTAATGAGGAGAATGAGTTAATTCCAACTCGTTTGGTTACGGGTTGGCGCGTCTGCATTGATTATCGTAAATTGAATGACGCTACCCGTAAGGATCATTTTCCTCTGCCTTTTATGGATCAGATGCTCGAGAGATTAGCGGGGAATGAGTATTATTGTTTCCTCGATGGTTTCTCGGGTTACTTTCAGATTCCCATTGACCCGCAAGACCAAGAAAAGACCACTTTTACGTGCCCCTATGGAACTTTCGCATATAAACGTATGCCCTTTGGCTTATGTAATGCTCCGGGCACGTTTCAAAGATGTATGATGGCCATCTTTTCCGACATGATCGGGAAAAGTATGGAGGTCTTTATGGACGATTTTTCGGTCATTGGGGATTCGTTTAAAACATGTCTCTCCCATTTAGACAGCATGCTAAAACGTTGTGAAGACACAAAGTTATGTCTAAATTGGGAGAAGAGTCACTTTATGGTCAAAGAGGGCATTGTCCTCGGCCATAAAATTTCAAAAAACGGGATTGAGGTTGATCGTGCCAAAGTGGACGTCATTGCAAAATTGCCTCATCCCACAACCGTGAAAGGTGTTAGGAGCTTTTTGGGTCACGCCGGTTTTTATCGTAGGTTTATTCAAGATTTTTCAAAAATTGCCCGGCCCATGACCCATCTCCTCGAAAAGGATGCTCCTTTTATCTTCTCCCCTGAGTGCATCGAAGCCTTTGAAACATTAAAGAAGAGGCTTACCGAGGCACCGATTCTTGTTGCCCCCAATTGGGACTTGCCCTTCGAGCTCATGTGTGATGCTAGTGATTATGCTATAGGGGCAGTCTTGGGGCAACGAAAAACAAAACATTTTCAGCCTATACACTATGCCAGCAAGACTATGACCGAGGCACAAAGCCATTACACCACCACTGAAAAAGAACTCTTAGCTGTGGTGTACGCTTTCGAAAAATTCCGGCCATACTTGATTCTGACTAAAAGCATAGTGTATACGGATCATTCGGCTTTGAAATATTTATTTGCAAAACAGGATGCAAAGCCGAGACTCCTCCGATGGGTTCTCCTCCTTCAGGAATTTGATATCATTATTCGTGATAAAAAAGGAGCTGAGAACCTAGCTGCTGATCATCTCTCCCGACTTGAAAACCCTCACCAAAACGATTTCGAGAAAAAGGAAATAAATGAAACATTTCCTCTCGAAACCCTCAATGCGGTTTCATTTCGTGGAGACTCAATTACCCCATGGTTTGCCGATTTTGCAAACTATCTTGCGGGTAATTTCATTGTGAAAGGGATGTCGTCCCAACAAAAAAATAAAATTTTCAAAGACGTAAAACATTACTTTTGGGACGACCCCTATTTGTTCAAAATATGCGCGGATCAAGTCATCCGGCGGTGTGTGTATGGTCAAGAAGCCGCTGAAATCTTAAAGGCTTGCCATGGTGGTCCCACGGGGGGCCACCACAATCCCAACTACACCGCCAAAAAGGTGTTTGATTCCGGCTTTTATTGGCCCTCGATCTACAAGGATGCCCAAGAATTGGTCAAGTCCTGTGACGCTTGTCAGCGCTACGGGAATATTTCACAAAGAAATGAAATGCCTCAGAATGCAATTCAAGTTTGTGAAATCTTTGATATCTGGGGCATCGACTTTATGGGGCCATTTCCATCTTCTCACGGTAACAAATACATACTCGTGGCAGTTGACTACTTGTCAAAATGGGTTGAGGCAAAAGCCTTACCCACAAATGATGCCCGAGTAGTTGTGAAATTTTTAAAAGCTCTCTTTGCCCGATTTGGAACTCCACGTGCTATTATTAGTGATCGTGGTACGCACTTCTGTAATGACAAGTTTGACAAAGTCATGCAAAAATACGGTGTGACTCACCGTCTTTCCACTGCGTATCACCCTCAAACAAGTGGACAAGTCGAAGTGTCCAATCGGGGCATTAAAAGAATATTGGAGAGAACTGTAGGTGAAAATCGTGCATCGTGGTCGGACAAATTAGATGATGCACTTTGGGCTTTCCGTACGGCTTACAAAACACCCATTGGGTGTACGCCTTATAAACTTGTGTACGGGAAAGCGTGCCATCTTCCGATCGAGCTTGAACACAAAGCCTATTGGGCTCTCAAGCATGCCAATTTCGACCTCAAAACGGCGGGTGATCATAGAAAAGTTCAATTAAATGAATTAAACGAACTGCGTGATCAAGCTTACGAGAACTCTTTGATCTATAAAGAAAAGACAAAGAAGATTCATGACTCAAAAATCAAAAACCGCGTTTTCAACGTTGGTGATCGAGTCCTTCTTTTCAATTCTAGACTCAAGATCTTCTCGGGAAAGCTCAAAACCCGATGGACTGGTCCTTTCACTATCGCAAAAGTCTATCCCTATGGTACCGTCGAATTATCTCAAAATGACGGTCCAAATTTCAAAGTGAATGGACATCGGTTAAAGCACTATTTTGGAGAGGACGTACCATCCATGGTTGTCCCGGATCTCCAAACTTTCCCCAAGGACAATTGAATACGGGGATAGAGTCAAGCTAACGACTCGATGACCAAAAATTAGCAACAATACGGGTTTTCACCCGTATCTCTGATTCTTTCTATTTTCTACCACTAAGTGTGGGGGAATGGCCAACCCTCCGCTGTTTGAAAACAATGTATATATGTATACAAGTTCAAAAAAAAAAAAAAAAAAAAAAAAAAAAAAAAAAAAAAAAAAAAAAAAAAAAAAAAAAAAAAAAAGTTGTATATATAGAAATAAAGTGAAATTGGTATTTCCGCAGTTAGATTCGAATCTTGGCTTTTTACGTTCCTAGTTTCGGCATAATAGCCGGGACTTGGAATATTGAGGACAATATTCATTTCTAAGTGTGGGGGGGAAATTCTATTGAATTTTAGCAAAATATCCTTCAAGTACCCCCCGTTTTGGCCAAAATTTTCAAAAATTTTTCACTTTATTTCAAAATTTTTAGGGTAATCAGTCCGCCTCGTCTAAGCGACAAAAGGGATTGGCTAATCCAGGAGCAAACGGCTCTTGGTAAAGATAAATCAAATCCGTTGACGGCTGGCAATTTGCCCAAAATTGTGTGGTTCATCAACTCCCCGAAAACAAATGAGTTGGCTAGCCCGCAAGATTATGGCTTGTGGTAAAGGCCGTGGAAAATCCATAATTGGTTATCAGCTCACCAAGATGTCGACTAGGTCCATCAAGATGCTGGCTAGTCCAGGAGCAAACGGCTCCTGGTAAAGACTACTCAAATCCGTTGAAAGCTGGTGGTTTGCTCAAAATCACACGGTTATCAGGTGTGCCACAGTTCTTACACCTGGCTACTCCAGAAGTGATGGCTTTTGGTAAAGAGTTTAAAATCCATCAAGTTTTCTAAAAAGGTTGCTAGGGACTAGCAACAGTTCAGTGTGGGGGATTGATGAGTGCTCAAACACTCATCGTTTTCGATATATTTAAACTGCCAAAACGCACAAAAACAATCAAAAAGATATCAAAATACTTAAATTATCCCAGGGATTGTGTTTTATGTGTTTTAAAAGCAAAATGTGCAAAAACAAAGAAAAAACGTACAAAGTTTGCAGTATTGGCAGTTTCAGTCCCCCAAGTTTCAAAACTTGTCACTTTTAGTCCCTTAGCATTTATTTTCAAGGAAAAGTCAACCCAAGGTCTTAAAAGTCAAATAAAGTCAAAAGTTCATTATTGGGTTGCATGATTTCATAAATTACACAATTAGTCCCTAAAAATCCAAAGTTGGCAAAATTAGTTCCTGGGATGTTTTGAATTTTTGAAAAAATGGAAAATGCAAAATTAGTCCTTGAATTATTGGCATGTGGAAAAAATAGCATTTTGAGAACTTTGGGAAGTCTACATTTTCAGTCCCTAAGTTTTGCTAAGTTTGCAAAATTGGTCCTTGTTAACTATTTAACCAACCGGACCCCTTTTTGCTAAACCCAAAATAAACCAAACCCACCCATGCAATCCTGATCCAGTCCACCCACATCCCCAAGCCCACTAGTAAGCCCAAACCTTTAACCGTTTTAAATAACACGCGTTGACCCGCGTTGACCGTCTTCTCCCCCAACCAACCTGCGCAAAACCAGGGAGAATCCCATCCCCCCCCCTCGCCTTTTTCACCCACTTTCACCCCCACCATTAATGCCCACACCTAACATCTCCACCACCATAAATGCTCCACCAGACCCTCACCAGAACCACTAAAATTTGCCCCGACACATTTTGGCGCCAATTTTGCAATCAAGGGTATGGATGCATCATAATCTAATCCAACGATGGGGATTTGGTCAGAAGGTCAAAGCAAAGCATGTGGGACTTTTAAATTTCAAAAAGAAGCTGTGTGGAAGAGAGGAGGGATTATTTTTTAGGTCGTATATATAGATAAGCTCTTAGAAGCTGTTAGTGTGTAGTTTTTTAGTTAAAAATTGTATTTTCAGCTTATTTCTTATGTAATGTAACTTTTCTTTTAATGCAATATCAGTTTGAAGTTAAAAATTCCAAGTTCAATATTTCAAGTATTCCTTTAAGCTTTCAAGTTTTAATTAAGTTAAGTTGTTTGTAATCTAAGTACTCAAAAGCTCTTGTATGTTCTAAAATAAGACAACTCAAGTTTCATAAGCTTATCTAAACATCTACAACTCAGTTTTCAATAAAAATCAAGAAAATAAGGAAAATAAAAATAAAAAATAAAAAGTGTGATGATTGGTTTGAAAAGCATGGAGCACAGCATATTCTGGATGGCTGTGGGTTAGGAACCTCAGGGGAGGGCATAGGGTGGTTTGGATTGGTCCTTGGTGTTCATTAATTAGCTTGGAAGGCTTTGTAAGATACTCATTTTTTTCATTTTCACTCTTAAAGTAGTTTAGATTGTTAAATTAAGTGTATTACAGTTACTTAATAGATTATTGGCTAATTGTAATCATTGGTTTGTGTTGATCATTTGCTTGAGTGCTAATTTCTCTTATAACTGTTTGTAAGGGGGTGTTTGGTTCTAGTTTGTTTAAGGTGTTTTGATTGTTCAACTTGGTATCTATCTGTTTGGAACTGATTGTTGGGTGTAATATAGCTCAGGGAAACAAGTCTTTTGGTCCAAAACACTTAAAAAGTCAAAATCACAAACTTATAATCACCACAGTTCACTGTGGTGATTTTTGAGTCCCAAATCTCACAAATCTTGTTCACAAATTGGAGTTTTAGTCTAAATCAGTTTACACTTAACATATAAACTTGATTTGAGTCAGTTAAATCATTCACAAGTTCATTAAAGTCAAACTAGCTCAAAACTCTTCAAAGTCAAAATTCTGCTCAGTCATTTTGAGCAATTTTGGGAAGGTTGTAACTTGCTTGATTCTAGCTATTAGAAGCTGAAAATTGTTGTGCTTGCTCTCTACCACCTTGTAGATTTTTATGATTTTTTCTAGGTTTTATTGAATTTGTTTGGTGGGTCAAATCTAGTCTCAAAGTGACCTGCAGGGCAACTTACTTGCCCTGCTCTCAGTTGCCTCAGCAACCCACCCACTTCATTGGTGGTTTGTGACTGACCCAGTGGGTCCCACAGCCTTGGCCTTGCATCTCTCAACCCCCCCTCCTACCCAGGTAGTAGGATTGACCTTTTGTTTGACCCCCATCATTGTGGACCCTACCTAATTTGGCCTGTTTAGTTTGTCCCTCAGACTGCTCAGTCAACAAATAAGCCAAGTGCTTATTTGTTACTATTGGCTTATTGAGAGTGCTTTTTAGCTTAAGTTTTGCTTCATTGTGTTCCTTGAACTCAGAGAGACCTAAAATCATCATTGTGGACCCCCAAAATTCCATTTTGAGCTTATTAACCATCACAGTCAACAAAAGTCAACTGTGAGGTGAATAAGCACTCCAAGTGCTTATTTCCAGGGGTATAAAAAAGTTGTCTTAATTAAAAGTGCTCATTTTTATCTAATAATTAGTTTGGAAAAAAGAAAAAACCAAAAAACCAACTTTTAAGAATAGTGATAGCTTCTATTTAATAGGATTTAACTATTTAATTTTCTTTTTTATTTAATTTCTAAATAATATATCACTTTTATATTTTTAGAAATTATAATTTAGGTTAAAGTAATTTTACAAAATTTTCCAGATTTTTATTCTGTCTTTTAGTGGTATTACTAATTAATTTTAATTTAATTTAGTTTTAATTAATATTAATCAATTAAATAGCATTATTAGTTTTTAAATAGTATAACTAAGTTTTTATAATTTTTATAGCTTTTATTTTAGTTAAAATAATTTTATAAATTTTTCTAGAATTTTTACTGTTCATCTAATAGTATTTATAATTTAAATAGTTTAATTAGATATTAATTAATAAATAGAGTAATAATTATTTAATTAGTTTAAAAATACTTAGAATTAACTTTTTATAATTTTTTAGGATTCCCATGATGGTTAATTAGATTTATAAAATTTTTCTTAATTTTCTAAAACTTTTTAGTATTTCTAATAATTTTAATTAATTAAATTAGTATTAAATAGATAATTAGTAACATAATTAATATTAAATAATTAATTAGTATAAAAATACTTTTTATTTTTCTTAAAATTTTCTTTAATTTTTAGGATTGTAAAAATATTGAATTTACACTTTTACCCCTCTCAGTTTTTCAGTTGTACTTTTTGTATGATTCATCAGTATACGTTTTTAATTTAAACGTATAAATTTTGGTTTAAGCTCAAACCCTTGTAATCCAAATTCCAGTAATCACTCACGTAGCTTTCCTAAGCTATATTTGTTCATAAAATACAAATAACTTTGATCATAACCCTTTCCTGTGAATAAATACCCGATCCCTAATACGCTAAAGTCACATTTCACACTTCAACGGGATTTTACGACCCGGTGATACGTTATATTACCCGGAGCATTGACCTAGGCTATTTGACTTTGTTGACCATTATCTGGTCAATATAAGTTAGGTGGTTTAGCATCAACCAGTGCCATAACCAAGATTTAGTCGATTCTGCTTTGGAGAGAAGACATATCGGAGATGTTGCAATCATATCTGACATTGAAATTGTATAAAGATTGGAGCCACGTGAGCCAGACATTAGGTCGTTTCCTTGTAAGTCACGAACAAAGCAAGTTTTCTCACGAAATGCAACTTCTAGATCTCCATCACAAAATTGACCAACAGAGAAGAGGTTGTGTCCAAGGCCTTCCACATAATAAACACGACTGATTTCGATGTTCCCACTTACATAGTCACCATATCCCATGATTAAAGCGTAATGATCATTCCCGAATCTGACAGTGCCAATGAACTTTGAGACAAAGTTGTGTAACAGTTTGAGATTGCCTGTCATATGTCGGGTGCATCCGCTATCAACAATCCAGAGAACAATCTGTACCACCTGCATCACCAGAAGAAGACACGGATGGAATAGAAGTAAGGGTGGAACCCAAAGAAATTGCGGGTTCCTGTTAGTTAGAAACACATGTATTCAACAATTTAGGGATACATTTAAAGTCTGGTTTGTGTTGTAACCAACGTTGCCAATTCCAACTAGTTCTTGCTTTCTTAATGTTAAATGCACTAGTAGTTGGCTCATTCCTTGATTTGTTCTCGGCACCTATGGGGGTAACTTCAACTTCATTAGAAACCGTAGAAGACGGCTTTCCTAAGTTAGACTTAGAGGCAATATTGGGCCTAGAAGGAATGCGTGTCCTACGTTTCTTATGACGATTGAGAAGAGAATTAGCTAAACATTTTGTATGATCACCAGATGATACGCTTTTACGACAAAACACACAAGATGCATTAATATTCAAAACATTCAAAGGTTCATCATTCGTTACATTTAGATTTTGATTACAATTTGCCAGATTAGAATCTAAATCTGATGCAACATGAGTTTTATTCAAATTCCTAAGTTGATCTTCTACTTCTTGAGCTTCTAGTTGTCCTCTCTTACGATGCAAGATCCTATTCTTCTTTTTACTTTTTCGCTTGGGTATGCTAACGCTATTAGTGGAGACTAGTCCTGTAGAAGTGGAGTTATCAACATTAGTGTTTTGAATGACATTTTCTTTAGCAGTTTTGTCTAATTGATACAATCCTGGTGCTATCACCGTGGTGTCAACCATCTTTGCTTTTTGAATTAGCTTGATTTTCTCTTTCAAATCAATGATGATGTGATTTTTGTCCTGTATTTCAGACTCAAGTAAACCATTGCAATATTTGATGTCATCGCGGTTTTGTTGCCATTCGGCGTTTTCAATTTTTAAATCCGCAATTTCTTTCTCGTATCGGAGACACAGACCTTTTAAAGACTCGTTGTTTTTGCAAATCTGACAAGAGTTTGAAACATTTTGACTTTGAAACTTCAATTCCCTTTCAAGACTTTTAGCTTGACACCATTTAAGCCTTTGATTGAGTTGACAAATTTCTTTTGAAAATTGTTTTGTCACATCATCATTTTTAATTCTTAGCTTATCATTTTCCAGTTTGAGTGTCTCAATTTCCTCATTCAACAGATTATTATCAACACAATGATCATTCTTAAGCATAGAAGTACCATATTTATAAAGATCGTTCATGATAACAGACAAAATATCAGCATTGAGAACTTGTTCCAAGAGTCGATCAGCATCATTTTTTAAAACTCTATTTCTTTGCTTTTGAGCCAAAATCTCATTTTCAGTTGAGTTGAAAACGTTTATCATATTTTTGACCTCGTTTTGAAGTTCCTGATCCCAACGTGTAGCACAAAGACGGAGGTGTTTGACAATTGGCAACATTTGTTTTTGAAAAATATCTCTCTTTTCGCGCTCGTAAGCGGATTGAAAAGTTTCAATTTTTATTTCAGAATTGCGTTCAATTGTTTCCTCCAAAATTTCGATGTCTTCCATAAAAGTTTTGAAATAATTTAAGACACGACATTTTTTCGGTAAAGGTGTAATTTCCCCGGATGATGGTAAAGGACCATTAATTTGTGCTACAGTTTGGACAGGGGCCGCATTGGAGGATGAAACATATGACTCAGTTACATACCATGATTTCTCAGGTAATTCTTTTTGAGTAACAAAAGATTTGGAAATAGGAGGAGCTTTTGAATAATCATATGGTGTCCAATTTTGAACATGACTCATTTTTGATCGACTCTCGTCTTCAAGTTCTTCTTCTTCTTCAGTATCAAAAACAACAGCACGCACAATCGTATTATCAAGCAAATGGTCCATACTGTAAATTTTAGGAATTTCTTTGAATGCAGTATGAAGAAACATTGAATTGTAATCTCCAAGTGCAAATCCTTTATCGGGTCTCGGTTTTAAAGTAAATTTCTTAATTGTTGTGACAGAGTTCCCGTGTTTGTAAACAATGTTACGAAATTCTTTGAGTTGTTTTTCAAGATCAACAATATCACCGAGTAAGTCATCTATATACTTCCTTTTTCGTATTTTATGTTCACAAAAATCCTTTTTACAACTTGACAATTCTGTTTCTGTTTTTGAAAGGTCTCTTTGAAGACGTTCAACTTGTATTTTCAATTCACACTTTTCACTTTCAAGTTTCGAAATCAACTTTCCGTTTGACTCAATTAAATCTTGCATTTTGCGTTGAAGATCTTGTTCTTTGTTGAAAGAATCTTGAAAAGCTTTTTCAAAACTTTTTGTATGTTTAATCTTTTCTTGCTGACTTGAAAGTTGTATTTTATAACACTCAATATCTCTTGCAAGTGCCGCATTAGTTTCTTTTAAAACTTTGTTTTTCTCGTTGCATTTTGCAATTAGCAATTGTTGATCATTCAGTTGTTTAGATAACATTATGAGGTCAGGGTCTGGATCAAATGATGGTTCATGTTGTTCGAAATGATCATGTTTATCATTCTCAATAGGATCAACAAATGAAACAACTGTGTCATCATCAAATATGACAACTGTGCTTATTTGTTCATCTGTTTGAGAAGATGAAGATGATTGAGATGGAACAACTTGTGCCATATCTGATTCAGAAGCAGAGGGTGAAGCTATTTCATGTATCAGGCAGGGTGTTTGATTATGTACCTGAGACAAGCCATCAGTGTCATACACTGGACCTGAATCATTAAACTGAAGTTCCTGCATGTTGGCCATAAGCATCACAGCTGCATTTGCTTCCAGATCTTCCATGTCATCATCATTGTTAACATTTGCCATGAAATTGTTATCCTGTTCAGGGAAATGTCCATCTTTTTCATCTTGAAGAGCCATGAGTAATGCCTGCTTGTGAAACTTACTCCCCCGAGTTCTCGGTTTTGGACATGTTGTCGCTATATGACCTTGTTCATTACAATTGTAGCACCACATTGCATTCCCTGAGTTGGAGTTCCTTGTAGCAACTGGTTCAGACCTTTGTTGAGAAGACCCTGAGTTGTTCCTGAACCCTCCATTGTTACTAAACCTCTGACCATTCCCAAAATTTCTTGAAGAATTTCCTGAACCAGATCGACCATAGCTACGATTCTGAATTTCCACTCTTCCATCATTGACAACTGCTTGATTCCTTGTGTTAGAAGATGAACGTTGACGGTTGTTTGTTTTGTTGGAGAATTTGCTGAAAGCACTAGCAATAAGAGCAAGTCCCTGATTCAACGTATTGAAGTCATCATCATCATCGTCATTGGAATTTGAGTAATACACTGCATCATTGTTGTTTAATGGAACAAGTTGAGTAGAAGCATTCTGTGGAGATGAATCATAAGGGACCATTTGGTTCGAGGTGGAAGATTGTGGATAACTGAAGTAGTTCTGCTCTTGAACATATGCATGATTTGACATTGGTGGTGGAGCATAGGGAGATTGAGCTACGAGAGCCAAAGAATTTGGTGTTGGTGTTGGTGTGTATCCTCCTCGTAGAGCTCTATCTTTTTCCACTTCAGGTTCATGGTGTTTCAGAAAATCATACAACAAACCATATGGTGCATCATGTAGATTTTTGGTTTGACGAACAAATGTCACATATTTATGCCAATCTGGACCAAGACTACCGACGAATTTGGAGTTTACTGCTATCCTTGGTACTGTGATTTTGTGACGTTCCAGATCATTGACCACATTTGTGAAATGATGATAGTAGGATTCAAGTGATTCTCCTGGTTCAATTGTGATGTCTGTGTATTCCATGTAAAGTTTGGATTCCATGTCATCTTTGTTCAATTGAGTTCCTTCCATAAGGAGATGAACGTGTTCCCACATAGCTTTGGCTGTTTTCTGAGCATCGACACTGCGATAAATAGGATTAGGTATGCCTTGAAGTATATAAGCCATTGCATACTCATCAGCTTCACGATGTAATTTCTGTTCTTCAGTGACTGCAGTTTCTGGAAGAGGTCTATCACCAGGAGGACGTGGAGGATCAGTAGTTGGATCCCTAGCTTCAAATCTTGTTGGCCACTCAAATGGTCCTTCAAGTATCACTTGTTTCAAGAATTTCCCATGAGGTTTCTTTAGTTCAAGAAATCGTAAGAATCGACTTGACCATTGAACATAGTTCCCAGGTGTTAGCATTGGTGGTGTTTCAAGTGATCCTGCCTCATGTCGGGATTGTTGAGTTGTAATAACTTCACACATTCTATCAAACCAGTGAGGTTGTTTGGAGGAGAACTGAGTGTTCTGTTGTGACATCTGATATGATTGTTGTTGAGGAATGATTTGATGTTGTTGCATCATTAGGTAATGATGTAGTGGATTAAACGGTTTTTGTTGAACGTGTGATTGTGAAGGTTGTTGCTGATGGTATTGTTGTTGCTGATACTACGGATGTTGCTGTTGCTGAGAATGAGGGAAGTAGTAATTTGGTGGTTGAGACATCTTTGAACACTTGTGTAGAAATGGATCTTTGTAGAAGATTGAAATGCACGTTCCTTTGATTAAGTCCAAAATCCTTGGGGTAAGTAGAATTCTTACGCGTAACTATAATCTTACGCATAAACTGTTAGGTTATGCGTAAAGAGTTAGTTATGCGTAAACAATAGGTTTAGGCGTAAGTTTACTCTTTACGCGTAAGATTTGGCTTATGCGTAAGGTTAAACAACCAAATAAATCTTCCAAACTTATCCAAGCTTGAAAGATATCCGAAGTCGAAGTATTCCACTAACTTATCCAAGCTAGGGAAGTACTGAGTCACCGTAACACAAGGAGAAGATCTTTGTTGAAAGTTAAGCGTAGATACTGAAACTTACGCGTAAGATAAACTTATGCGTAAAGCTTAGGCGTAGGATCTGTCTTGTGCGTAGGAATTCCCACTTACGCGTAGAAATTGAATTTACTCGTAGGTTTTTAGTCGTAGACTTCCAAGTTACACGTAAGATCAGGGTTTTGACCTTATTTACGCGTAAGAAAAGGGTTTTAGCCACAAGTTACACGTAGAAAGGACAAAAAGTACTGTTTACAGCTTTATAATCGTACTGTTCACTAAAGTTACGCGTAAACTGGTCAGAAACTTGAAAAATCTCAGATTTTTGAAGAAAATTGCTTAGAAATAAGGTACTTTTGATCAAATAACTTCACCAATACTTAGAAAACACAAACTATTGAAGATTTTGCTACCAAAAACTAGTTTTCCAATATCAAAGAAGCTATAAAACCTTAAAAAAACCTTAAAAAATCACAACTTTATGCAATAACTAAGCTTCAAATCACTATATCAACAATGAAACTTATCCAAGCTTCAAGATTTGAGTGAAAGAAACCAAGAAAAATGCAAAAAGATGAAGAATAAGCACCCAATACCCACGTTAAGACCAAGAAACACACTTCAATCTCTATTTGGCGAGTGATACCACTTGTTAGGTCACCATTTATGTAAACACAAGTATGATAATGAAAGAAATAAGATGAGAATAAGAGATGGTTGATTATGTGAAATATGAAAGGTGAAAGAGCAAGAGTTTCATTAAGGAAATCAAATAACCAACAAATGAAAAGGTTACATAAGCTTAGTATTTATAGGAGGAGGAGTAGGGCAACACTCCCTTCCTCCCTCCTTTCTTTTGGACGTGGGCTTTAAGGCCCATGGACTTCCATTCTAAAGCCTAGTAACATAAACTAAGTAGATTAAATAACTAAGCAACCTATTACAAAAGGTAATGACCGAGACTTGACTAAAATACAAAAGTATGATCCCAACACTCTTTCTTGGCTTCGTCACTCAGAAACTAGTCAATCACAGCTTGTCTTTTCGCGGAAATGTCTTTGCATTGCTGATTGGTTTGAAATCAAATATAGTTTATAGTATAGAGTATTTATATTTCTCCAAAGGATTTGAAGGAAATACAAATCCCGGGATCGTAGTCCGTGTGACGGTGTGAATGGAATTTCAAATTCCCGGTTCGTGAAAAGTGTCGTGAAAGTGGGAAAAAGTGACATTAATGAGATTTAAACAACTGAATATGAAAATGAAGCACAATTAACCAATTAAGCAAGTAAATCAAGTTACCAAAACTAAAACGTAACGTAGAATCAAAAACGTAAGCTAAAACGCAAAAATAAACGTAAACGCGCGAATTAAAAATTGAATTTGAAGCCATACTAATCCTACGGGTTTGAAAATAATTTTTCTAAGTTAAAAATGATAAAAGAAAATTTTGAGAAAAAGAAAAATATATATATTTTTTTTACTTTTTATTTAATTTTTATGAATTAAAAACTAATTTAACTAATTAAAAATTAAAAGAAAATGGAAATTAATTGAGAAAAATACAAAATTAATTTTGAAAAATCCAAAATAACTAAAAACTAATTTTAAAACTGAAAATATATATATATTTTTTGCTTTTTGTGTAATTATTATGAATTAAAAACTATTTTAACTAATTAAAAAGTAATCAAAATTCAAATAAAATTGAAATTAAATGAGAAAAATGCAAAATTAATTTCTAAAAATCTAAAATAAATGAAAACTATTTTCTAAAATATTTTTGAATTTTTTATGCTTTTTTCTGATTTTTTTGGGATTTTTGGTATTTAAAAAGTATTAAAAATTGATTAAAAACTAATATTTAATGAGAAAAATAGCAAACTAATTTGGAAAAATATGAAAAATTCAGGAAAATTCTAAAATAATAATCTAATCCTAGGAATAATTTAAAATCTGAAAAATAAGCTTAAGAAAGGCTAAATGCTTTGAAAACAACTTATTGAGAGTACTTATTATTAAGCACTATTGACCAAATGGTACCAAACTTTGACCCAAGGTATTTTTGACTCAAGTAATCTCAAATGTGATGAGAAAAGGCCAGATGAAACACAGAAACACACTAATGAGCAAAAACAGTTGAAATAAGCACTTAATGAATAAGCAGATTGCAAAAGGGATAAACTATGGGTTCCAAACCAATGAAATAAGCAACTACAAGGTCTGAGAAACTTAAATGAACCACAACTCTGAGATTAAAAGCTATAAACCACACTTGCAGGCCTGTTATTGAAATCAGACACTAGGTTTAATCTACTAAACTTGACGGGTCAAATAAGCAATCCAAATAAGCTTATAAGTGTGAGCTTATGGGGGCAAACACTTCACAGACCTTCTGAAAACAAAAATCTACCAAATGAATTAACTCTTGATCTTATTCAATAGCCTAAATGGTACACAGAATTGTTGTCCAAACTGATGGTGCAGGGTACCTTTTGTTCAAACAGGCAATCCAAACCCAAAATCCTAATAAGCAATTGAGATCTGAACTTTAATTTTCTTATTGGTTATGATTTCCTAACTGCTAAACTCTCAAAATCAGCAATCAATACTTAATTCCAAATAAAATTGAGTCCTACAAGATCTCACTAACTTCTGACTTTTTCTGGTGAACCTTTTCTATTTGACTTTTCTAAATTCTATGTAGTGTTGACTAAAATGAAATAAGCTATATTCTAAATTACTACAAAAGTTGAAATAAGCTAATATTGATCTAAAATAAGCTAACTAAACTATTTATGCAATTATACTAAAAATCAAATAACCTGTTACTATTCTAAATAAACTGTTGTGAATGATTCAATAGCAATTTGACTTTTGATGTATTAAAACTACCTAAATAATATGCTATTAATCTGTATTCAACTACTAATTACTATTGATGCACTAGATTTCACTATATACCCTTAATACTGCCTAGTGCAGCCAATACCAAACACCCCTTACGTATCTGTCTCAAATTTTATATGAAGCAAACAAGTGTAACACCAATCCAATCAACCTAATATGCAACACTAATGTTCAAACAAGTCAAGATGAACCAGAATCACAGGTCACAAACACAGATAACAACTTAAAACTCAGATTCAAATAACTCAATAGTTATGAAATAGTAAGATACAAACTTAATGCTAACTACTATAATAAGCTGCAATCTACTAAATTTAAGCTAAATACTGATTATACTACTAACTTGAAACAGTAACAAGCAACAATGATCAAATCTACACTAATATTACTATGTTATGCAATATAAAGAAAATTAAATGAGATACTCACAAGGTAATTCCCCCTCAGCTCAAACAGAGGGGGTTCACTTAGCTTGCCTGTCTTTAGACAGTCCAAATGGCTCCTTTTTGGACTGTCAAATCACCACTGAATAAGCTCAGCTTATTGAATAAGCTATTCTTTGACTTTATTTGACTTTTTGAGATATGAATGAATGGAACAGTACTTGTCTATTTCACTCACAATAAGCTATAATTGAGCTTAGTAAAACAGAAGAGAGGCTAATTGAAGCTTTTGAAATTGAAAACTTATTATTATTTTTTTATTTTTTATTTTCTGATTTTTTTGTTTTTTATTTTAACATAAACAATACTGAAATGAAATTTAAACAAACTAATTATGATTTGTAATAACTAAATAAGCGGTAACAAAACTAAATAAGAATTAAGAAAATAACAAGCTGAATTCAGAATAAACTAGAATTATATTAATTAACAAAGCTGAGTACAATACTGAAATGGAGATTACAATTTTAAAAATATATAAAACTAACATAAAACTATACTGAAACTACACACCTAAAGCTTGTGGAGGAGGGGGGGGTATTTATAGGGGTGAGGTGAAGCTCTTGGATCCTTCTAGGATGTGACAGCTCATCAATCCAGGTGTGATATGTGCTTCTTTGAGTCTCTAATAGCCCTTAGATCACGTTCCAGATACATCCATTCAATATGCGCCCTTGGATCATGTGCCAATGATGTATTGATCCTGCGTGTATTTCTCTATTGGTCCACATGTCACTTCTGACATTCCCTGACAGCTTCTAGAATAATAATGATTAGGTAATTATTGATTACACGGGGTAATTTTGGGCGTGTGGTTATTAGGGTTCTTAGGTACAGTAATTTCTGGGTTTGGTAATTATTTGGGGGGCGGGAAATGAGGTTTGGGGGTTTTTTTATTGTTGGGTTGACCGGGTGTGTTGACCGGGTAAATGGGAAGTGTGGGAATGGGCTATTGTTTTGGGCTTATGGCTAAAGGGATTGTTGGGTTATAATTAACTTTGGATCCGGTTGTGGGTTTTACGATTAGTATTAACAATTTAACACAAGGACCAATTATGTAATTCTGCAAATTGCAGGGACCAAATCTGTAAATCTTCAAAACTTATTCCAAGGGCCTTTGTTGACTTTCTTTGATTTATGAAGGACTTGAATTGAATTTTTTCAAATATAACTTCAAAGGACCTCTTTTGTAAATTGTTGAAAGATAAAGGACCAAAGTTGTCAATTCTTTAAAATTTTGACCAGGGACTATTCTTGAAACTTTATGAATCTCTGAGGACTTCATTTGACATTTTGAGCTTTCTTTGATCATTAAGCTTCCCCGGCTCTGGCTTTTGACCTTTTTCCATTCTCGTGCTCGTTTTTGTCGGTTGTGCTTTGTTTTTATCCATTTTTCACATATCCGTACCTGCACATATACAAATACAAAAACACACTATTTCTTGGCATATTTGGTTAGTATTTGGTATTTTTGGTATGATTTTGGGTCTAAAAAGGATGTGTGAATAAGCACACATCAATTGCGCATATCGTTCTCTTAATGTTGTTTCTTTGCTTTTGTGAGATCAAACTACTTGATAACGTCGACGATAGCCTGTTGTCAAGTGGCATCGTCTTTATCGCATTGTTTTTTTTAATATACACTTGCATTTCTTTGACGGTATGGGGGAGACGACAAGCCATAATTTTGTGTTATTGAGATAATAGTTGAGAGAATAGTTGAGAGAATGTGTTTGAAGCTATTGTGAGAATTGTTATGGTTGTAAAAGTGGTAAAGTTTTTTTAAAGAAACATTTTTTTTCTCAAACAGTCACAACTTTTGGACGTTTGTGTGTATTAAAACTCGGTCGTAAATCCAAACTAGTTCGCCCATTTTTCATTCAACGACCGATCAAGATCGATACCCCACATCGAGGTCGACCGATGAAGACAGAGCGCGACCCACAAATGACGACCGACCACTGCTAGAAGCGTTAGGGTTTTCTAGTTCTTTTCATGCATCTATCTTTACCCAACCATCCACAAACGACCCTAATGAATCCTAGACTCATTTTAGATATGTCTTAAAATCATTTTAAAGTTATTATATTAGTAGTATCTTTATCAAAAACTTCAATTTCTTGCATGAACTTTAAAGTGATTAAAATGACCGAAACATAAGATTTTATGCAACTTTCTAACCATTAACTTTTCCACCAATATCGTAAACAACCATACAATCCCAAAAACATTTTTATAAATTTCTTAAGAGTGTCTTAACTTAAAAAAAACTCAGTTATTTTATGCAATGTAGACCCAAGTCGTCTTGTACCCGTGTTTTACCTTTAAGAAACTCTAAACAAATATGGTATTGACCTCGAGGCTGAGATGAATGAATTGGTTAATGGTGTACCTTGGTGGCTTAAAAGGATAGGATCTTGTTATGGAAGAACAGTACTTAACCTTTAGTATCAAAATCTTGAATATAGCAAGTCTTTTGATGGTGGTGGCGGTGTTTGCTAATGGTGGCCGGGCACTAGGATAGCAAGAGAGGGAGAGAATGTGAAGACTAACTAGTTGTGAAGGTGGAGTGTGTTAGATAAAAAAATGATATGATATGCATGTATTGGAAAACAAAATAGAAAATGTGTGATGTTCTTTAGGGCCGCCTGTAAGAAAACCTAGACTAAGACTTGACATACGCACACCCGCACTACCCCAGGATACGTGTGTGAGTTGTCTAAACCCCTACTTTAATTAGCTAGAGACTCAGGTGAGCTTTCATAGCCTCACACCATTTTAAATGCTTTCTAAATGTTTTACAAACCCTGTGAGGGGGATACATGCTTTAAAACCAAATACAAGTCTTTGCTCTGGTTATTGCACGAGTAAACTAACAACCATCATTACATAACCAAAATTCATGAATCTAATCGTTTGGGATGTTTTACCTAAGCGAACGCGAATATAGTTGATAGATCTATTGGAGTTTGACAACTCCCGTTGGTATTAACACCCCACTAGGTGGTACCAATAAGTACTATATTTGAACCCACTGAAGGTTTAACTTTGGCAAGTTATCCTTCCCATCCCCTCATTGTTTGGTCTGCAGACCCCATGACCCAGATTGTTAACATGTGGTTCATGAGCTTAGTGCAATATACATTTTCTAACACTAACATTTTTCCACACATAGGGTTTAAGCTGAACTCTGTGGAACTTGTATTTATACTTTAACTTTTTAAACCTATGACTCTCACTCAACATACGTGTTGAATTTTAAGCATGTTATCTTAGGTAATTAGGCACTATAGGAACCCTGGCACGGAGAACCACTGGACATGAGGACATCCAAAATAGTTATCATTCATCAGTTTTGTGTAGTAAAACGTATCTTAGGGACATCTCTTTTGGTAAAAGTACATCTTTTACTGTAAAAACTCTGATGAATAAATGAATGACAACAACCTTTTTCAAAAACGTCTCTTTTCAAGTCATTTTCTATTATCTTGTCTTTGTTTCCATGAGTAATACCCTAAACACTTTATCCGCTGCGATCAGTGAAAAATGGGGGTGTTACAAAGCTCTAATCTTCCGATGATATTTCCATGACGACATCTCCATGACGAGCTACAACAAGAAGAGACTGACTTGACCAGAAACTCCATGATAAGCTCGTGTATTAAACACTTCATGATACGTCATCATCTCTGTCACTATGATGTTCAATGAGGAAACATTTCTTTCGAAAAGGAATACTCATTTAATAACATCGTTGACACTCGATTCTTAACCCTCTAATGACTATTTACGTATTTCATTAGAAATATTAATATCTCATCACAATCCATTCTCATCATTCAAATCCTAATGGATTTATTCCTGAAAACCACTCATGACTATCCAAATATTTCACTGGAAATATTGAAGTCATTCCGCGAATCTCTCTTATGACTATCTACTCATCTCTTCGGAAATGTCTAATATCATCATTCGTAATCATCTCTAGTTCCTCGTGTCATAAGAATTTATTAGGTATAAATTCTATCCTCGTCTTGAAAAGTCTAACTAAATAAGTAAGACATATTCGTCAAAAACCAAAACTGGACAGAAAACTGTCACAGTAGTGCACGACACCACTAATGTAGGCACGACACCACTAAAATTAGTGGTACCGTGGATCTGCTGGGACGCTTATTTCTTTCTTTCCTCCCTATATTCACTCATTCAAAACACAAACAAAAACCTCCATTACTGCCATATCCGAAAACCAAACTCATAACTTAATTACACACTTGTTAATCAAGATCGAGGCATTGAATTTAAGACAATCATTCACTACATCATACTTAACACTAATTGTAAGTCAATTGAACCTAATTTCTTTTTATATTGATTCTAGGGTTTGTGTATGAATAAAATTGAATAGGGGATTTTCAAAATTGATTGAATTATTATGAAATTAGGACTAGGATTAGACAATGTAGAACCAATATGATTCCCTAAACATAGGATTTTCATAAACCCACTTATATTACTCACCCAAGGTCCGAATTTTGGTATCAAAAATTCAATTTAGATTAAGTATTTTTGGTGGAATCATGTCTGGGATACTTGAAATTAGATTAGAAGTGATTAGCACTTAAGTTTTACAACATTAAATAAATGTTTTGGCGCCAAGTTGATGCACTTGCCAAATACCCCAATTCTATTAGTTTTCAAAAATATTCACATGACTAGGTTCATGAAATAATTTTTCTTGCATTGTTGATACAAACTAAAAACGATTTTGCATGCATACATGACCTCACAAATATAATCGAAATACATAACCAATATGTATTACTCGACATATTTGATTGAGCAAGAGCGAAGTTAGGAGCGTTTGGGTAATTATATTAGTATTATATTAGAGTCGAAATTACTGCCCCTCCACATAGTTTGCATATAGGCACACACTAGAGAAATCATCAATAACGTAAAATAAATAAGCTTGTATACTCAAGCATCCTTATTTTCTTTTATAGGTAACAATGCCTCATAATGATTACCAAGATACCAAACACTACACTCCTCCACCTTTTGATGACCCCAACATCCCCGATGAGCAAAAAGCTCATCTCCGTAAAGTCCAACAGCGATCTATACACGAAGGACGTGTTGTCGATGCCTACTTTGTTCTGTTGGATAGCATTAATGTGTGCTTTCCAACAATCAACTTTGATTGTATCTATAAAATAAATGATCAAGTTGATTGAGGCAAAAGCAGTCAACTAAAGTCAACCACGGATGTGGTCAATACAGTCAAACTCCTTAGGCTCAATGCTCCGTGGAATATAGGGTTTCCCCGGGTCGTTATGTCCCGACGAGGTGTGGATTGTATTCAAACGGGTCTGTGATCGGGTGAATTTGGACGGAAAGGGTTTGAGATTGATTACACTAAGGAATCTACAAGGAAATAGCTTAAATAAGCTATATGAACAAGACTGGAAGTTTGGAAAAACCAGAAACGTTTAAAACCTAAAAACGCGTACGTTCACGTTTTAAATAACGTAAACGTACAAAATAAAACGTGAAAAGTGAAATCTGAAAACCCACAGGGATGAAAATGACTTTTTTACAAACTAAATGATAAAAGAAAATTTTTAGAAAAAGAAAATAAATTTTTACACAATTTAATTATTTAATATTAATTAATTACTAATTATTAATTACTTAACTAGTTTTAATTAATTTAAATTATTAAAAATAACAAACTAACTTAGAAAATTAAGAAAAATTTTAAAAATCTAATTAACCATCACAGGAATCCTAAAAAATTAGAAAAAGTTTATTTTATAAGTTTTTACACTATTTTACTAATTATTATATTAAATATTAATTAATTACTAATTAAACTATTTAAATTATAAAAAATAGAAAATGAACAGTAAAAATTCTAGAAAAATTCCTAAAATTATATTATATTATATAAGAGCTAGGAAAAATATAAAAACTAGGTGATGCGTTAGAAAAACTAATTATGCTATTTAAAACATAATTATTAATTAATTATTAATTAAACTAATATTAAATCTAATAAATACTAAATGACAAAATAAAAATCTGAGAAAATTACTAAAATTACTTTAACATAAAAGAAATTTAATAAAAATATAAAAATGCTAAGTGCTTAATAAAAATCTAAAAATGAAAATTAAATAGAAACTATCACTTGAAATTAATTTGTTTTTTCTGGATTTTTCTTTTAGAAAACTATTTTACAACTTAAAACATGAAACTTTTACAAAAACAACTTTTGTGGAAATAAAAAATAAGCACTTTGAGTGCTTATTTGCTTGGCAGTTGACTTTAGTTGACCAAATGAGGAAATAAGCTCAAATGAGCTTAAGTGGGACCCACTATGGGTGATTATGGTTCAAATGAGTTATGTGTACTTGTATAAGCCAGAATTAGCACATGGGGTCCACTGGATAAGCAATTAAGTCACAAAGAAGCACTTGGTTAAGCCAAAGCCAACACAGAAATAAGACAAGGTTCATGGGATGATTCAGGTGGTGTCCACAAGGCTTGAGGTCAAACTAATGGTCAATCCTAGAAGAGTAATAGGAGGGGGTTCAAAGAACCAAGGATGGGACTTGTGGGACCACTGTGGTGGCCAGAAAACACCACCAAAGTGGTGGTGGTGGCTGGGTTAACTTCTGCAGCAGGGGAATACCCTCCCCTGCAGCCTACTTTGGAGGGCTGTGGGGCCCAGAGGAAAAATCACAAAAATGAAATGGAGGGGAGAACTTAAAGTTGAGCTGGGGGACTGTCAACCCAACAAGTTTCAAGGCTTCAGACCAAATACACAAATCTACAAAATTCTTGCTAGAATTGGAAAAAATGAAAACATACAAATTGACTTTTCAAGAAAAACTTGAAGTTTGACTTTTTTGAGATTCTAATGGTTACCACTGATCTAATAAGTTGTAATAAGCCTAGAGGTATTGAAATTTCACAACCTAAACTAGCTATGGAATGATTTGAGTGTTTGTGGAATCTAAAGTCCCCACAGTTAACAGTTGGGAGATTTGGATGTGGATTTTGACTTTAACACAAACAAGGCCTGGATTTTATGCTTTATTAGACTGAATAAGACCTAAAATGAGTTGACTCAACAAACAGTAACAACAAGCATCCCTTGTAATGTAGTGAAAACAACCTATCCAAACACCCCTTAACTATCTAGATTTGATGATTTTCCAAGGAGGTAATTGCTATGACTCATAAAACTAATCCACAAGCTTATAATATGATACCATAAACCTATTTAACCATAAAAACATTACTAAGAACAACTAATACCCAATGATCACTAAGAAGCTTGGTTGACTGTGAAAATGTAATAAAGAGCTAAAATGATATCTAGTGAGCAAACTAGTGAAATAAAGCAAGAAATCTACTAACATAAACCATATGAACATAGAAATACAGAAATTTAAGCAAGCAACTTACTTATACAGTAAAATACCAAGAATAGACAAAATGCTTGCAAGTTGGAACTCAAGTGAGAACTGTGAACCAAGGTACCAAGTTACTTCCTAGGTGTCTCCCATGAGACTTTAAACCATAGCAATCCAAAATGACTAGCAACTTGCCTTTCTTCTTCTTCTTTTTGTGATTTTTTTATTTTTCACTTATTTTTATGATTTTTGATGATTTTTTGAGTTAACTTGCCTAAACTGTTATAATTGCTTTGAAATCTTTTGAAAGCTTGTAATTGCACTTGAATGAGCTTAAACAAACACTTAATAACAGCTTTTAACAACTAAGAGCTATAATGGAAATTTTAACTACAAATGGTGAAACTTGAATTCATTAAAGAAACCTTGAATTAAACTGGAATAAACATTGTTTATTACTAGGAATACTGAATACAAGCCTTAAAAACTAGAAATTACACTGAAATTAAAGAGTTTTCACTATTTCGACATAAATTAAGCTAAATAATACTACACTACACTACTTGTCTCCTCTCCTCTGCTTTTTCTTGATATAAATAGAACCTGGAGGTATCCCTTGACTTTCCCACACCTCTGTGAGCCCTAGGATTGCTTCATTTAATCCTGGCCGTTCAAACACCATTTGGCGGGAAAAAATCCAATTTGGCAGTTAGGGGTTGCTTGGAGAATTTTGAGGTCAATAAATGAGCTTGGAGGTATTAGTGAGGTGGAGGGGACAGGAAATGGTGAGGGTGAGTTTGAGTGATGGGGGAGGTGGAGTGTGCAGGGGTGAGTAGCAGCCAAGTGGGGAAGGAAGGTGGAGTTTGACTTGTGGGTTTGACTGGGAATATATAAAAAACGGGGTGAGGGTGTTTTTATATTTTTAGGGAGTGGGCTTGGATAGGGTAATGGGCCAAGGGATGTTCATGGATCAGGTTGTGGTTTTGGTTTGGTTTTGTTTTGGGTAAATGAATTACAAAAAGGGTCCATTTGGTTTTAAGTTAAAATACAAGGACCAAAATTGTAATATGCTGAAAGTTGGAGGTTTGAACATGAAATATTCCAAAAGATATTAAAAGGACCTAAAATTGCCATATTCAAATAACCAAAGGACAAAAAATGTTATTATTTCAAAATTAGAATTCCCGGGGGTATTTTCTGCCAAGTTTCAAACTTCAGGGGCCAAATTGTAAATTTTCCAAATTCTTCACCCAAGGACCATATTTGCAAACTTGTGATTTTTCAAGGACCCAAAAATGATTTTTATCCAAAAATATCCCACCAGGGACCAATCCTGTCAATTTCTGAAACTCCAGGGACTAAATTGCAAATTTCCAAAACTTTTGAGATTTTTCACCAAAGGACTAAATATGACAACTTATGATTTCAAAAGGACCTTTGGTGATAATTTTCCATATTTGAATGACCAGGGACTAGTTTTGACATTTTATGAAAGTTGGGGGACTGAAATTGCCAATTTTGCAAACTTTGTACGTTTTTCATCTGTTTTTACTCATTTTGCATCTAAAACATATAAAACACAATTTTGAAATATTTTTAGTATTTTGATGCATTTCTGAGTGTTTTTGTATGTTTTGTAGTTCAGATTTGACCAAAAATGATGAGTGTTTGAGCACTCATTACAAGTCTGTCCTCGATTCATCTTGAGTTTTACAGACATGTTCGTACCTTTAGTGATACTGAAGGTAATGTCTTTCTTGATTTTTGGATCCAAAACCAAAACATCACTTTGTCTATCACCGAATTTGGTGATATCCTTGGTATTCCTTCCGTTGTTCAGTGTGCATACACCGAAGACCATTCCTTGGACTCTTTATTTTATCATCTTGAAAAAGAAGGCCCTTATCTCACCGAACTTCCTGATCCCGAAACCATCAAACAACATGTCTCCATTCATCGGGTCGTCCATATGCATCAAAAGTGTGATGGCACAATAGTCCACCTTAACCATAACTGTATCTATCTTAAAGAAGTTCTTCCCGGTCTCAAAAATTGGGAACTTCTTCTTCGAGAAAATATCCTTTCTATTGGTGGTAACCGAGATCATGTTCCGGCGAGCTTGGCTCATATGCTATTTTGTCTTAGTAACAAGGAACCATACAACCTTGCTTACTATATTGCAAAGAGAATAGCCAACGTTCATGGTCGTTTCGATAAGCTCATGCCCTATGGTATGTTGCTTACTCGTCTCTTTCATTGGGTCATGATAAACTTTCCACATCTTGTTAATACCGAATACCTTTTGGTCGATCCCACCATGAAACCCCTAGGAGGTCCACAATGACGCACTAAGCAACGTAGTGACAAAGGGGTAAAACGGGCTCGTAAATCCTCCTATGATGCTACTTTCTCCTCGTCCTCTCTTCATCATGGATCATCATCACAACCATTGAGTGAGGATGATGTTGAAGTGAATGAAGAAGGGACATCTCGTGCTCAAACACCTTCACCCGATGATACGTGGGAATCGCACCAGGCTTTACCTCTCAAGGGATCTTGAGAAGCTTACAACCCCCACCAGGCAGTGTACCTGATCGTTGTAGTATAGTATAGTGACAAGTACCGGGGGATTGATCGTTCAGCTAGGAATAGTGTCGCTAGGATTAGAAAACCTAAATACTAGTTCTAAAGGTGAGAGATGATTCTTTTTGTATTTTTATATTTTTTAGAAAGCAAGTAAAAATCTTGGGTTTTAAGGATTTGGGCGGAATTAGTTGCTAGTCAACTAACCCAATACTAAGATGCAATCAAAATAAAATACTAGAAATGAAAATAAACTAAATTATACTAAGGTTGTGAGCAATAAGTGGAGAAAATGTGTTTACTTAGATTTCACTACTCCCTAGACATCTTTTACATGTTAATTACTTGTTATAGTTGCATGGATGACGAATTGTATTCCTTAATACCATTCATGGGGTATCGCACATAACTCCCCAATTCTATGAGCTCTTATCTCCTCCTATACCATGCCCAGCACAACCATAGGGATTATAAACAGTGGCTCATGCATTAAATACAACCAATAAAGACCTTAGTGCAATCGGTTCATGTTTTCTAAGACGTTCAAGCATGTTACCATTTGGAGATCTACCAGTTTTCTTAAGCCTAACATATAAATTCATTCATCCAAGACAATTATAAACAAGTAATCAACACATAATTAACATCTAGGTTCCATTAGATCCAAGCAAACACAAGATAGATCTAGCCTAGCATGATGGAATTAAGACAAGAACAAGATATAGACAACCAACACATAGACATATTGATTGAATTAAAAGAATACTTATCTCAATTACACATGAAAGGTATCAAGGGCTTAGAACCCTTGAAAAACCTGTAAAATTCGCACCAAGTTCGTACTTAGGGTTTCTCCAAAACTTCTCTTTTTTTAATGTGAAAATTAGAAAACTATATATAGGAAAAGGGGTCTGACGACGTCAAGACCAATCTTGTGACGCCGTCACCTCGCCGCTAAAACTCTTCTCGGACTGCCTTGATCTACTTCTGACGCCGTCATGTGTTGTGCATTTCCAGGCCGTCATGACTTTTACTCTTGACGGCCTTTCTTGTGACGCCGTCAAATCTGTACTGGGTCGTCATGGAAAATTGCTCTTGACGCCGTCAGGATGTTATTCTTGACGCCATCACCTACTGTTCCCAGCAAGGAAAATTAAGACTTTGGCGTTTTCTTCACTTTTATGCTCCAAAAACGTCCGAATTGCTTCCTTTTCCAGATTTCACTCCCAAAGTACCTAAAATAACAAAAGGAACGATTTAGGGCAATATTTGATCAAATAAATTCAATTCCGGGCTTAAATGACCCCTAAAAGTGGTTCATTTTTCGCCTCATCATATACCCTTACACTTGAGATTTGCTTGTCCTTAAGCAAATGCGCTTTTATTCTACTCAAAAGACAAGTTAGGGGTCATTTAACACTAATATAAAAGTAATTACAACAAATAATCGTTCCACTAAAGACCAATAGACAAGCACAGAGGTCATACACTAGCACCTCACAAATAGTGTTTAGATACTCACATCTCTCGGGTGGAATAAAGTATAAATTACAATATGGAAACGGAAGATATCTCTCACTACCTATCATAGCAAAATAGATTACCATAGGCTTGGGAAAGGATCAAACCTCCACCACATGGCGTAAGCACCTAGGATAAACTATCAAAGAGGTCTTTTTAAAGGGTTGTAACGTTAGGTGTAGGGATATGAAATACACGGTTTTGTTGGATAAAGGAAGTTTTACTGGTGGCGAGTTAACAATCTTGGTTAATTACATGTACAATATGGCGTTGCTAAGCCAAGACTAGACTCGACTTAAGCTAATAAATGAAAAATAACAAAAACATAAAATAAACATAGAATGAAACGGGATGGTAGTCCGTATGTTTTTTCTCTTTTTTCCTTTTTCTATTTTTTTTTCTTTTTCTTGATTTTTTCGATTTTTTTTTTTTTTTTTTTTTTTTTTTTTTTTTTTTGCATACACTCTTACTCTACCATCCAAAATAATACATCATAGGGAATGAATATTCCCCTTACACTTGAATCTTTACATACTTTACAATAGCTACTCTAATGACTCGAATTAAGAAAATCAAAACACTTGGAGTACTTTTAAGATTAACGTACATATGGGGGTAATAAATGATGTTCTTCCCCATTACTCCATAAAATAAGTACTTACCCATGAGTCCCAATCGTCCCAAAACAATATGTACAAAGATATGACTCAGCTTAGCAACCATGTAATCAATTAGATAGTTAACTTAGGGTTTAACAAATAACAATAATGCACTAAAAATGAGCGCATACACTGAAGGCTAAGGCGATTTGGGTGTACATTTAAGTGGGGTGTAACAAATTCTTCCTTTAAGTAAAATGCTTAAAGTTAGAAACGAAAAGATAGGCTCGGAGGGGTGTACTAGGGGTTTCGTGTACTAAAAATGAGTACAACGCTAAGGGTGTGGGAAAAATTAGTTGACTTAACTAGCCAAATAATATGACTTAAATGGTCAAGTAATTATAATACGGGTTTAACACAAGGGTGATCCTAATGCCTCTTATCATGTAGTAAATCCTACCACACGAATGTAGTCTCACTAGCGGTCTCGGGATGCATCACTAACGCAAGTTCTAGAATCTAAATGCTACCGGTACACTCATAAGCACTAATAGTAAATGCTTTTCCTATCAAATCTAAAGGCGAACCTCACATATTTGGGTGGAAATTTTTTCTGAATATACGGTTATGTGCTAGTCATACAATCTCCTATCCATGAGACGCTTGCTATGGCTAAAGTTTCACTCCTAAATGTTGTAAAAAATTTTAAATTTGGCGCTAAAATTGCACTAACAAGTATTTCTCATAGTTTTATTACACATCTACCATTAAACAAAACAAACTCAAGCGAAAGTGCATATGTAAGGTATCATCTTTTTACCCTCCCCTTACACTTAAGATGAACATTGTCCCCAATGTTTAAGTAAAGAATGTAAAAGTTAAAAAGTAAAGAGAATGAAATCAAATACTCCCCTGATTCGCTCGGTATGGATAATAAGGTGGCCAGGTTAAATCTTCCTCCAAGAAAATGAACAATCAAAGCTTCCCTTCCAGAATGTAAATCATCTTCTTGTCATACATAACCTGTAAATCCTGAGAAATAGACAAAACAACCTCGCGTAAAATCGGCGGCATCCTATATAAGTTACTAAATCCTAGAAAACAAGATAAGATATAATGCTTGTGGAATGAAGTTTGCAGATCTCCTGGAGATTATAAAACTTAATAATTCACAAAAACCATAAGACTCCGTTAGAAAAACAAAACCGGTAAAATTTCCAGATTTTTACACGTGACGCCGTCAAGAGTTAACTCTTGACGCCGTCAGAAGTGACCTGCAGAAATTCTTATGTTAAGTTTCCGGAAAATTTCTGGAAAAACTTGGTCCTACTTCCTGGAAAATCCTGCAAAACTTCATTATGACTCAATACAAGCATTTGACTCTAACAAATACAAATACACATGTTCATTTAATATTGTAGAGAATCATGATCAGTTTGTTTCTTAATAACATATTTGGGGTTTCCCCTTACACTTATCTTTTGCAAAAATACTTTTAGGTGGAGTTAAGACTAGGCCAAAACAACAAAGTAAAGTATTTCCACTATTTAATTGAGAAACATGATCAACCAACAATAAAAATAAAGCATGCATACGGAAGCAAATAACAAGCAAACAAAAATAAAATCACACAAAGCATGGGTTGCCTCCCAAGATGCGCTTTTCTTTATTTACGAGTCTTGTAGCTAGACTCAAGGTCATGGGTTAACGTGTATCGCTTATGCTCACATAACCAAGTGTGAGCCATCTAATAGTCGCCTCATCTTTCTTATAATCATCTCCTAATTCTAAGCATCCACGATAGTATCTTTTATTCTTTTCATGAGTATACTTAAGTCCTTTTCTCTTATCATTCTCACTTAGCATCTCTATGGACGGATACCTACTACACTTTTCCATGGGAAAATCCTTGAACCTAGGGTGTGTGCGGGGCATTTGATAGACAAAATCTTCTTCCCCATCCGAGAATGTAATTAACCCTTCTATGAGTTTTTCATCAAGGTTGGTCAACTGTTTGAAAGGTTTTCTAAACACAACTTGGGTCAACTTATCATCAATAAATTCTCCTAGATTCTCCATAACCATGAACTCAACAAGATAGACCAAGCTTCCTACAAACACATGCAATGGTATTGCCCTAGCAATAATGTTGTCTCCTTTGTACTCTAACTCATCTACCATGATTTTATTGTATTCATTACGCGAGATTACGTTCATTGGAAGAGACGAGTTAAGATAGGTGTTAAAGCTCATAAATCCGATCTTACAAGGAAATTGCATGTTAAATGAACTATCACACTTAATCCTAGTTCTAGGGTCGACATACCTAAGAGGGTTTATTTCTTCTTCCATTCTATCCTCATTAATCACATCACCATCATCAAGATCCTCATCGGAGTCTGAATAGTAAAAAGGACTAGCCCTACGGTCATCATCATGATCAGACTCTTCTAGCTCAGAATTATTGTCAAAGTGGTGGTTGGGTGAGAGGTTAGGTGGGTTCTCATTCTCCACTAGAGGGAGTGGGGCTGGCATTTGGAAAATCCTACGACGAAAAACACGAATAACAGGAATCAAACGATCAATGTTATTGTTATCCATCGAAATAGTTTACGAACAAAGGACACAAAGAAATAAGATAGACTAAAGAAAACCTAAAAATAAAAATAAAATCTTACTAGAAAGGAATCTAGCTAGTAGACCTAATAAAAAGAGATTCTAACCTAGACAATAACTATTCCCCGGGCTGCGGCGCCAAAAACTTGATATGTGTGAATCGCACCAGGCTTTACCTCTCAAGGGATCTTGAGAAGCTTACAACCCCCACCAGGCAGTGTACCTGATCGTTGTAGTATAGTATAATGACAAGTACCGGGGGATTGATCGTTCAGCTAGGAATAGTGTCGCTAGGATTAGAAAACCTAAATACTAGTTCTAAAGGTGAGAGATGATTCTTTTTGTATTTTTATATTTTTTAGAAAGCAAGTAAAAATCTCGGGTTTTAAGGATTTGGGCGGAATTAGTTGCTAGTCAACTAACCCAATACTAAGATGCAATCAAAATAAAATACTAGAAATGAAAATAAACTAAATTATACTAAGGTTGTGAGCAATAAGTGGAGAAAATGTGTTTACTTAGATTTCACTACTCCCTAGACATCTTTTACATGTTAATTACTTGTTATAGTTGCATGGATGACAGATTGTATTCCTTAATACCATTCATGAGGTATCGCACATAACTCCCCAATTCTATGAGCTCTTATCTCCTCCTATACCATGCCCAGCACAACCATAGGGATTATAAACAGTGGCTCATGCATTAAATACAACCAATAAAGACCTTAGTGCAATCGGTTCATGTTTCCTAAGACGTTCAAGCATGTTACCATTTGGAGATCTGCCAGTTTTCTTAAGCCTAACATATAAATTCATTCATCCAGGACAATTATAAACAAGTAATCAACACATAATTAACATCTAGGTTTCATTAGATCTAAGCAAACACAAGATAGATCTAGCCTAGCATGATGGAATTAAGACAAGAACAAGATATAGACAACCAACACATAGACATATTGATTGAATTAAAAGAATACTTATCTCAATTACACATGAAAGGTATCAAGGGCTTAGAACCCTTGAAAAACCTGTAAAATTCGCACCAAGTTCGTACTTAGGGTTTCTCCAAAACTTCTCTTTTTTTAATGTGAAAATTAGAAAACTATATATAGGAAAAGGGGTCTGACGACGTCAAGACCAATCTTGTGACGCCGTCACCTCGCCGCCAAAACTCTTCACGGACTGCCTTGATCTACTTCTGACGCCGTCATGTGTTGTGCATTTCCAGGCCGTCATGACTTTTGCTATTGACGCCCTTTCTTGTGACGCCGTCAAATCTGTACTGGGTCGTCATGGAAAATTGCTCTTGACGCCGTCAGGATGTTATTCTTGACGCCGTCACCTACTGTTCCCAGCAAGGAAAATTAAGACTTTGGCGTTTTCTTCACTTTTATGCTCCAAAAACGTCCGAATTGCTTCCTTTTCCAGATTTCACTCCCAAAGTACCTAAAATAACAAAAGGAACGATTTAGGGCAATATTTGATCAAATAAATTCAATTCCGGGCTTAAATGACCCCCTAAAAGTGGTTCATTTTTCGCCTCATCACCCGTTAAATACTTTTTTGACCTTAATCTATCCACTTTCAAAAAAACAACCAACCTTGACTTTAGTGGAACAAACTTGACGAGGGTGATGCAAAGACAAACCGTGATGTACAATCGGCAAGTGAAACCGTGATGCTATAAAAAATGTATATGTATATATATATATGTATATATATATATATATATATATATATATATATATATGCTATAAAAAATGTATATGTATATGTATATATGTATATATATACATATATATACATATGTATATACATATATATATATATATATATACATATACATATATACATATACATATACATTTTTTATAGCATATACATATATATATATATATATATATATATATATATATATATATATATATATATATATATATATATATACATATATATATATATACATATACATATATATATATACATATATATATATATATATATATATATATATATATATATATATATATATATATATATATATATATATATATATATATACTTATACATATTATTATTATACATACTATATGCCTTTATAACCTAGAAAACTCATTAGTTGATTTTCTAGAACCAGAAATTGTTCGTTTACGAACCTTTTCTTTTCCCCTCTTTTGGCCTTCTTGAACTTTAAACGTTCAAACATACTCATGTTGATGTAGAGAAATGAGTTGAAGAACCTATGGATGAAACAAACTCCCGTCACCTTTTGCATTCGTCTCCCTCTCTTTTTCTCGTCTTATAAACCCATACTATATATATATATATATATATATATATATATATATATATATATATATACCTTCCACACTTTTCATCGTCAACTTGACGGCTTGATCAATTTTATCCAAAATTATCAAGAAAATTTTAGTTGACGAAATGTCAAATAAAAATGTCAAGTAATTCTCTTCGTGCGAACACTCTCCAACGTATTTTTGATTAAAAATAAATCTAATATATATATATACTTACTTACTTATTTTTATTTTCAGAATCAAAACCGCGAAAACCAAAAATAAACTGGGCGGCCCCCTTAAAATTAAGGGGACCGGCAGTGTTAAAATGGGCGGCCCCCTTAATGTTTAAAGGGGCCGGCCATCTGACAAACTCCACCTGTTTTTCTTCATTATTCTACTTACTAAACACTCCATTTTTCTTTCCCCACTCATTCCCTACTGCTGCTGTTCGAACCAAAAACCCAAAACCACTCCAAATCCATCCTCAAATCTTCATATCAAGGTCAATTAACAAAGGGAAAATATTTATAACACGATTAGCAACAAGTATTGTAAGTTTTTCATAACACATTTCTTTTAATTTCATCTAATTTGGTCATATTCATGATTTAGCATTTTATTTCAATTTCTTAAATTTCGTCTTTTCTTTCAAATTGAGTCTAGGAATTCCATAACTAAATGCTTCCCTTAGGATTAGAATGTATTATGAACACTAGAAACTAAAAATTACAAACCCTCTTGTCGAAAATTTTTGAAAAAGTTCATACACTCATTTTCAAAATTTTGCTTATACACATTGTTGAATAATGCTACAAAAACTTGTTAAAACATATCACATTATGGTTTTATAACTTATTAATCACAAAAACAAATTTTTCGATGAAGTAAAAATATTTTTTGTTTGATAAGAGGGTGTTTGGATCATGTCCAAATAGTGTCGAATATTATCCAATATAACCTTTACAATACATCATCATGAATATAAGTATAAAACTAGCATTTTAGAGTTGTCAAGATATATAATTCATATATATATTGACATTTTGGTAGTAAATTTTCTAGATAAGGAAGCGTTTGGTTTAACTAGAAAAATAGTATTTTTCAGTCAAAATATAAACTATTCTTTTTGAAACAAATCATTTGCATAAGAAACTTGTTGGAAATAGCTAGGTATACAATCTAATGTACATCTAGCGAATTTTCATGATATATTAAGATGTTTAAAGGGGCGTTTGGATTATCCCATGACAACTTGATAAACATCATAAAATATATCTAACACAAGTTAAAAATAAAATAAGGAACAAGGTAAACTACTTCTTTAGTTAAAGGTCTTTAGAGTCGAAGTACGTTTACGTTCCACATATGTCATAAAAATATAAGCATCATATTTTAACGTTAACTTTATTTTAATTTTATTTTTGTTGTTATTATGTTTAGGTGAAAATGCCCAAAGTTATTACCGAAGATATTTCCTTAACCAAAAACTATATTCCCAAAGTTTCACAACTTCCCACCACCTCTACTTCCATTGCTCATTTCTATCGTCAAATTGAAGATAGAAATATTCATGAAGGTCGTATCGTACATCCAACTTACTATCAATCCGATTTCATCGATCGTATGTTCACAAATATCCGTTTTGAATGTCTCTTCCAAATAAATGAACCCATTATTCCTCGCTTCATTCTCGACTTCTATAGCCAAGTCAAGGTCCAAACCGATGATTTTGGTTCCATTCTCATCTCATTCATGATCCAACATGAATTCATTACTCTAACTCTTGCACAATTCGGTCAAATCCTCCAAATTCCTTTCACCGGTCAATCCGTTTTCTCAAACGAATGGGATCTTGGTTCTCTTCAATATTCTCGTCCAACTTTTGGTCCTTATTTCTCCGAAATTCCTTCTCCACAAGAAATTCGTCAAATGCTTGGGTTAACCCGTAAAACCACCACTCAAAAAATCAAATCCAAAAATGTCGATATTACCGAAAACCAAATTCTGCTCAAAGAATTAAGCCCAGACATGAAGCGTTGGGAAGAACTCATTCGTGAGAATGCGTTTGGTACCGGAGGCCACCGTGACCATCTCCCGGCTAGCCTTGCTCATATGTTGTATTGTATTGTTTCCGAACAACATTACAATTTGGCTTATTTCTTTATCAAGCGCATTGAACGTGCAAGAGCCACTCCTAAAGCCAATCTTCCGTATGGAATGTTCCTCACTCGTCTCTATCGTCATGTTATCCAACAATATCCCGATCTTGATGGTAGCATCTATGAGTCCATCTATCCGACCTTACATCCTCTCGTTCTTAAACAAACCCGTAAACCTCGTAGTGATAAGGGTAAATCTCGTCGTCACAGTTTCCATGGCTCATCATCTCGTCGAGAGGATGATGAAGAGGATGAATTTATTCATCGTGCTCCCTCTCCCGATATGTTTCTTGAAGACTTGGAAGAACTTGAAGAAGACGATTACCTAGTGCCATCTCCTTCCTCTCAAACGAACCAAGCACCATTTGACCGACAAACCGATTTGCTCAATCAAAACCGAAGGATACGCGAGGAGATGCGAGGAGGCTTCAAGTCCATAGCTAAGACGATTGGAGGATTGTTCAAGAAGAAAAAGTGATGGGGTCTTATTGTTTTCTGTGGTTGATCATGGTTGTTGAACTATTAGTGTGCTACTTTTATTGAATAATTGTTTCTTGTGTGCTATATTTCCGACATATATTCGGAAATTAATATTTGTTGCCATGATTTTAGATACACTTAAACTATGTTATTAGTTAACTTATTGTTATTAGTTGCTCTACATGTATGCATGTTTTTATACTTGCTTTTATTCTATGATTGCATGATTTGTGTATGATTATATATATATATATATATATATATATATATATATATATATATATATATATATATATATATATATATATATATATATATATATATATATGCTTCTCTAATAGACCAAAACTAAAATAAAATGTTCCAATAGAGCTTGCTGCAAACACAAAACCAAAATAAACCACTTTTAGAATTTTTTTGAAATTTGGTCGTTTGGGAATTCACCAGATGGGCGGCCCCCATAATTAACACGGGCGGCCCCTTTAATTGTAAGGGGGCCGGCCATCTGGAACAGTTTTTTACACTGTTTTCTTTTGCAACTTGTGACTTCTTTTGCTAGTCCCAGCTACTATTTCCCTTAAAAACTAAACTAATCTTGGAATCTAACAATGCAATTTCAAATTAATACCATTTATAAACATGATTTCATGCTATATAACCCTTTCCACCTTCATCCACACTCCATTATCATCATCAACCTCAACCAATTCATCATGTCATCATAAAAACCACGACCTCCAACAAAGCCAAGAAACACACTTTTGATCTCACTAATGAAGACAATACCACTCCATCACCACCACCTCAATGTTCATCTCCTAGTGCTCCAAATGCACCATCCAAAACACCATCAACACATGGAACCTCCACCTCTTCTATACCATCATCATCATCCATCAATGACTACATCAACACTCACCTATCACCTCCACCAAGAATTCAACCACCACCACCTCTTGAAAATGCAACTTTAGACATCACCCTTTCATTATCACCCATCACACCTCTTGATGCACAATTTTCACCATCACCACTCAATCCACCAACCTACAATCCCATCCCATGGAGCTTGCTTGAAGCCCATGGTGATACTTGCCTTTGTTGCATCCATAACCGAACCATCGTCTTTGGATTAAGAGATGAAATCCACTACATGTTTTCATACCTTGAAAGCTTGTTCCCTCAACCGCAACCAACAACATCCACACCTCCACCACCAACATCAACCACACCTCCACCTCCATCAACCCCATTATCTCCATCTACAACTTTGCTCCTCCCAAACTAAGCATGGATCATGGTTGGAAAATAAAATTGTTTTTAACCATTTTGATGAACAAGCTCTAGGAAAAACATTTCTATTAGAGTTTTGGTTGATTGTAAGCCCTTAAGGCTTTAGTTTATTAGTTGCATTATCCATGCATCTTGGATGCATGTTGCTTGTATTTTCATCCTTATTAATGAAGTGTTTCCTTCCATGCTTAGATTGCTTGTTTTTTTCTTTTCATATATATAATTGTTGCATGCATATATATATTGTATGTTCTAAATATTTTTGCAAGCATTCCATATCTCGACTTGTCTTGTAACCTTAAAACGAGGGGGAGTACACATCAAGGGGGAGCTCATCCAACTTCGGGATAATCTTTTTGATGTTTACAAAAAGGGGGAGAAGTGATATAAACTCACTAAATACTTGCATATATAATAATTTTTGATTTAATGTGTTTAGATTTTGTAATCATCAAAAAGGGGGAGATTGTTGATATAAATAATGCGTAAAAACGTTATTAATATTTTTCGATATCCCTATGTTTTGACGATCACAAAATCTAAAATCATTACGTAAATAAGTATATAGTGACAAAATATCATTATATCCATCTAATTCACTTAAGGTATGAATAAACAAGTGCCTAATACATTTTATGATCAAAGGAAGGTTTATTTACTAATTACAAATTATATAAAATGGTATAAACATTTTATATATTTAAGAAAAACACTTTTGGTAATTAAAGGAAAATGTTTATTTCATAATAAATATATGAATTCAAATTTTTAACCAAATTCAGTTAAATTTTTACCAAATAAACTTTCCCCAGAAAAAGACAAAGAATCTAGCCGTTTAACATGGGCGGCCCCCTTAATTAAAAGGGGCGGCCCCCTTAATTTTAAGGGGGCCGGCATACGCTCCTGTGTCAGATTTCTTTGCCTATAAATACTGGTTCAAATCTGAATTTTTACCTTACCTTTTGCACTAAAACTTTCTGTTCTAATTCACTCAAATCATCTTCCTAAATCCTTTGATCATAAACACATTAGTTCTTGTTTTTAGGTGATTCTATCCATCCTCATTCAAAGTGCAAGAGAAGAATACTCCTTTCATCTCTAACCAAGAAGTGTTGAAGATTAGTAGTGTAGCTTGTATTTATTGTATAGTTGTGTAGTGATTGTAATTGATAGATCTAGGTGGGTTAGTAGTTATGAATTGAAGTAGTGAAGAAATAGTTGTGGTGTGAAGAAGAAGTTGTGAAGGTGTGAGAAGTAGTGTAGTACTAGTGTTGTGTACAAGGTGTGAAAAGGGCATGTAGTGGTGTGAGATTGGTTCTATCTACTATTAGGACTCGACATTTAGCTTAGTGTTGTTAATTGGTGTAAGCGAAAGTCGTGTAAGGTTTCTCCGCCAAAAATGGAGTTTGTTGATATAGTGAAGAAAACTCTCGAGTAGGTGACTCGAGGTGTGGAGTAGGGCGAAGAGGTGCTTCGTAGCCAAACCACTATAAATATCGTGTGTTGTGGTTTGATCTCTCTATCTCTATCTTTTCATTACTTTCATATTTACGTTATCATTATTTAGTTAGTTAGATTAAATTGTTTGAGTTGTGCAAGTGTTGAAATTCACATAAATAAGAACCGGAGTTTTTATCAAACAAAGTTTTTTAAAATACAAATTGACGTAAAACTATTCAACCCCCCCCCCTTCTAGTTTTCCACAAGGATGAAGTAATTACTTACAAAGGATGTTAAGAGGATTGAATTAGAAGGAGACGGAACCCTAAGATGATAGTATTTTGCTTTAGATCGTTTTTGATGTTATAAGAGGCAAAAGAACTTGTTTGTTTCTGTTTAAACACATAAATTGTTTGTCTGATGTGCCGGTTCTGCCAGATCCTTTTGGAAAGGGATTCGGTAGGTTGTAAAGAAGGGATCCGGCAAGACAGGCAAAATGAAAACAGCACGGATGGTGTTTGGTGTGATTAGTCCTTTTAATTGGTTTGTTTAGATTATGATTGATTTTTATTAGGAGGATTAAAATATTAGATGGAAAATGTGACGAAGTTTAGATTTGATATTTTAACGAAGAATAAATTTTGGAAGAGAGTTTTAGTGATTTAGAAACGAGAGTGGGAGTGTACAATGGACCGTATTTGTGATGTTTTCTTCTTTTGATAGGTTCGTATCAAGAAAGTTTGTCATAAGAATGAGACACTTATCTATCATTTATGGTAAAGAGTTTTGTCATGATATATTTTAAGATGGGAAGGAGTGTTTGATTGAGATGATTGATTGAGGCAAAAGCAGTCAACTAAAGTCAACCACGGATGTGGTCAATATAGTCAAACTCCTTAGGCTCAATGCTCCGCGGAATATAGTGTTTCCCCGGGTCGTTATGTCCCGACGAGGTGTGGATTGTATTCAAACGGCTTGTGATCGGGTGAATCTGGACGAGATAGGGTTTGTGATTGATTATACTAAGGAATCTACAAAGAAATAGCTTAAATAAGCTATATGAATAAGAATGGAAAGTTGGAAAAACCAGAAACGTTTAAAACCTAAAAACGCGTACGTTCAGTTTAAATTTAAGTTAACGTACGAGATAAAACGCGAGTTTTAAGGAAATAAAATACTTATGACTATGAAAATTAACTTTTTACAATCCTAATGATAAAAGAAAATTTTTAGAAAAAGAAAAATAATTTTTACACTATTTAATTATTTAATATTAATTAATTACTAATTATTAATTACTTAACTAGTTTTAATTAATTTAAATTATTAAAAATAACAAACTAACTTAGAAAATTAAGAAAAATTTTACAAATCTAATTAACCATCACAGGAATCCTGAAAAATTATAAAAAGTTTGTTTTATAAGTTTTTACAATATTTTACTAATTATTATATTAAATATTAATTAATTACTAATTAAACTATTTAAATTATAAAAAATAGAAAATGAACAATACAAATTCTAGAAAAATTCCTAAAATTATATTATAGTATATAAAATCTAGGAAAAATATAAAAACTAGGTGTTACTGTATAAAAATTAATTATGCCGTTTAATACTTAATTATTAATTAATTATTAATAAAACTAATATTAAATCTAATAAATACTAAATGACAAAATAAAAATCTGAGAAAATTACTAAAATTACTTTAACATAAAAGGAATTTAATAAAAATATAAAAATGCTAAGTGCTTAACAAAAATCTAAAAAGGAAAATTAAAATTTAAATTACATTAAATAGAAACTATCACTTATAATTAAATTGTTTTTTCTGGATTTTTCTTTTACAAAATTTTTAGAATACTAAAAACATGAAACTTTTGTGAAAACAAAATTTCCAAAGCTTAAAAATAAGACAAATGCAAGCTAAAAAGCTTGACAGCTGACTTATGTTGACCAAAAGAGAAAATAAGCTCAAATGAGCTTAAGTGGGGTCCACTATAGTGAATTCTGGTCTAAATAAGTTATGTGAACTTGATTAAGCTAGAAAAAGCAAGTGGGGTCCACAGAATAAGCAAATAAGCAACCATAAGCACTTTGATATCTTGGCTCAACTCAGAAAATGGGACAAAGATTTGGGCTGAATTCAGATGGGGTCCACAGGGTCTGAGGTCAAAACTTTGGTCAAATCTTAAAGAGTGCCATGAGGGGGGTTGAATGATGCCAAGTGGGGCCTGTGGGACCCACTGTGGTGGCCAGAAACCACCACCAAAGTGGTGGTGTTGGGTGGTATGTCTGTGCAGCAGGGGATATCCTCTCCCTGCAGGTAAGTTTCTTGGCTTGTGGGGCCCAGATGAAAAATTCCAAAAATATAAAAAATCAAGGACAATGAAGCTTAGCTGGGGGACAACAAATTGTGAAAAGCTCAATATCTAAATCTTAACAGAAAATTCTAAACAAATCCTACAATTTTTGGAATTTTTACCTAAAGCAACTTTTGACTTTTTTCAACTTTGAAGAACTTTGACTTAAATGAACTTAAAACCTAATCTAATGACTAAAATGGATGTAGCAGGCTAAAATAAGACCAATTTAATCAATAACAATTGTCACAACTCACCATTTCAGGTCATTTCCCGAACTTTGGGAAAAAATACTATTCATCAAACACTATTCATCAAAACACTATTCATCAGTTTACTATTCATCATTTTTGGTGTCAGTTTGACATTCCGAGAAGCATTCAGGAATATTACTATTCACTAAACACTATTCAATGCCGGAAAAGTTTTCACTATTCACTTGCATTACACGTTTCATCGTAAATTTAGTTTACGGGTATTCAAATTCGCGTAACCGGTTTGGTTTAGGTGCGAATTCATTTCATTAGTGCTAAGGACACTGCATACGGCCTAGAGGCAGTCTGCATATCATCATAACAGCATTTCCATGTTATACCACTCTTAGGATTTTCAAATTTATATATTTGATACATTTAACGTTTTTACGTATAAGTATTTATAGTAAACGTTAACACCCGGTTTATACACGACGAATATATCTAAATATTCCCACAATGGTCCCGACATATTTTTATATCCATTATATCATCATAAAAGTTATTACATTCATTTACCCAGTATTTTGGAATTTTACGTTTTCCAGTTCAGCGTTTTACGCGTTTTTAACCCGCGTTTCCAGTTTTAACAACGTTCAAGCTACCCGATGGAACTTACCATTCATTTTTATTTTATTATGGAGTATTTTGACAAGTTTAGTCATTCTTTCAAGTTTCATATTTTTACGATGCCCGAATTTACGTTTCGCGGTTTAAAACTTTACGTTTTGCGATAAAACCGACTCCGTGAACTAGATTACCAAGCTTCCCACACACATTTAACTAACATGTGCAGCCCCCCCCCCCCCCCCCCCTCATTAGTCTTCACATTGACCATATAATTACAAGTATACCATTGAAATTATACAAATATCTTCCAAAAACCTTGAAAACACAACATACATAATTTTATAGAATCAAAAGCTCTCATTCTTCATCCCTATCACCAAACCCACGACTTCATCACCATTTCAAGATCAAGTGGAGTTTTTCAAAAGTTTAAAGCATCAAAGTTGTTTATTTTGTTAGTCTAATCAAGATTCTTGCATCATAAACACAAGTAATCCAAGGTTTCTAATCATCTCATCACCTAGAATTTCAAAGTGAGTATTCAAATTTATTTTCATGTTTTCTTCTAATTAACACATGTATCTTATAGTATTCATGCTTAATTTCATGCACAAACTAGTTATACCACTTTATTTTTGCATACTTTTTGAACATACAAACCCTAGATTTGGTTTTAGGTGTTCCTTTGTTAAATTAACTTGTTTACTAGTCATTAGGAACCCATGGCACCCTAAGAAGGTGTATGGTAGGATTAGTATAGATTTGTGGAGTTTGCAAGAGTTTTGGTTGATGTAGAAACTAGTTTTGAACCTTGGAAATGGTTTTGTAACATGTAAAAATACCTACTGTCCCATTTTGTTAATTTCTGGAAAATCAGTAAACACAAAGGAAGCTTTGGCAAAATTTTTAGAAAATACTTTCAAAAACGAATCCGTAGGCGAAAGAACGGACTAAAAAGAGTTTATAACGAAGAAGTTATGATTTTTGCAAGTTTATTGACGAAAACTATTTTCCGGAAAAATACATGCTGTTGGACTTTTTTCATCGGACAAAAAGAGGCTTTAGACGTAACCCGGAGGAGTCAAGCTTTCCAAAATATATTACTACATACTAAGACGTAACCGTGGATATAAAGAACAAGTAAAACGGGCTTATAACGACAAAGATATTCACGTTTCAATATCGGCAAAAATCCTCTATAATTGGCAGCTTTTAGAAATAATAATATTAACACTACGTACTACTAAATTCTAGATTTTCTAGAAATATTAACCAAGTACCCAATTTTATAACTAATGAAGTATTAGTTATTACAAGTATATTTTATCACTACGAGGCGTTATTTCAAGGATTTCAACCCGAGGATTTCAACACGAACATTGATACATACGATATATATATAAGTATATATATTGCAACTAGTTTTATTTTTCTAATAGCCATATTTTTCCTAAGTCTTGGAAATGTATATTTTTGATAACAACAAGTATTTTTCAAAGAGTAGAGTGTTATAGGAAACATGTGCATGGACATTCATAACATCATTTCATGATCTTAAGTAGATCGTTCATCATTCATATTAGGTTGCGGCTAGTGTGCGCGCCTTGTTTTTCAGCTCATTACATGTTCATGGTACCATCATATCAGGTGAGTCATAGCCCCACTTTTACTTGTTTAATGACTTTATAAACTCTTTGGGGGAGATACATCCTTCAATACCTTTTCTATGCATTTATACGATTTGAATTACTTATGGGGAAGAATACACTGCTTGAATTATTTTTGTACAATGCCAAAGTATTACAAATTCCATACATTGCTTAAGTTTCCTTATTACTACCAAGTTAAGTCCCCTCTATTATCATGGACCGTTAATTTTAGTACTAAGCGAGAGTGAATGAATAGATCTATTGAGGGTGACGCCTCCATTCGCGTTTGGGTTGCTCCAACGGGACGAATGCATTTCATGTCTTATCAATTTGAGTGCCTGGTAAACACTCTGTTGGGGCCATTACTATGTCTAGCTTCGGGGTCATGAGCTTAAGAGACAATGTAGCATTTTTGACATTTTTGTCGGTTTACTTTATACTTGTGGCTATTGTACATACGAAAATTACTTATGGAATTACGATACTTTTCCACCACTATTACTACAGAATTACGATGCTTTTACACCAAACTTATTACATTTGGCAGTGGGTTGTAAACACACAGGTTACAAGTCTCTTATGGCGGGACTTGGAACTGAGTGGATTTACGAGGCCTTTGCTGGGAAATCTTCATTTCAATGCATTACATTCTTTTTCACAAGACTCTATGAACTCACCAACCATTGTGTTGACACTTTAGCATGTATTTTCAGGTTTTAACCAATGGCACGCTACAAGAGGTTTTGGCAGGGCAGGGCATGGTCATAGAAGACTCTGATTTAATCATTTGGGGACCGTTTTTAACTATTTTAATGGCCTACTTCCGCACTACTTTAAACGATGTAAAAATCAACATTTTGATTTAACTATTTTATTCTAAATGATTCAAGTGCAAACTATTTTTGAACTAGTGTTGTAATAACAATTGAGTTACACCCCAGCTACATGTATGCTTCCGCTGGACCCGATTTTGGGGGTGTGCTTGTGAATGGAAATTATGAGCTATGGCATCCAAATTCCTCACAGTGAACCTGTTAATGAAAAAGGAAATGGATTTTGACTTTTTGGTGATGAAGGCCTAGGTTTTATGATGGAGATGAAATCAATTGACTTAATATTAATTATGAAAACAGACAACAACAACCAAGGTACCCTTGAGTACCTTGAAACAGTTAATGCCAAACACCCCTAAAGTTGACAATTAAGGAAGGTTTGTGAAACAAAATGATGATTCAAACTATGAAAATGGAAATTAAACTTACACTAACCTAAGATAACAATAAATAGACAGGAATCAACTACAAAGAACCACAAGATCCAATAATTATAAAATACGAGCAATTATAAAATTGAAATAGAACTTACAATGCTCCTAGCTAGGTACTGAGAAACAAGAACCAATAATCAAACTACCACCTCCCCTGAGGTTCTAGAACCATAGAAATCTAAATTCCACAAGCTCTTTGACTTACTTCTTCGTTGAAACTGATTTGTGAATTTATGACTATTTATTTTGTATTTTTGAGAATTTATAGGTTTCTTGAAGAAACAAGGTTTTGACACTTTCTAAGTTATTAAAAACTTATAATTAGGCTTCTGTGAGTCTAATGGGACTAGAATCCAAACATTCTAACACTTTTCAAATGAAGTGTCAATTTCACTTAGATATACCAAATTTGAATTCATAAAATAGATGTTGAAATTAATGGTGAAATTAGTTTCAAATACACAGAGTAAGCTGATTACAACATAGTTTAATGAAAAATCACAACTTTAAAACACTTTTTTGATAATTTTTGATTTTAAAGGACCAAAAATGATTTTTCTTTCAAAAATTTCCCACCAGGGACCAATCCTGCCAAAGTTTGAAACTCCAGGGACCAAAATTGTAAATTTCCAAAACTTTTGAGATTTTTCACCAAAGGACTAAATATGACAACTTATGATTTTAAAAGGACCTTTGGTGATAATTTTCCATATATTGAATGACCAAGGACTAGTTTTGACATTTTATGAAAGTTGGGGGACTGAAACTGCCAATTTTGCAAACTTTGTACGTTTTTCATTTGTTTTTACTCATTTTGCATCTAAAACATATAAAACAAAATTTTGAAATATTTTTAGTATTTTGATGCATTACTGAGTGTTTTTGTATGTTTTGCAGTTCAGATTTGGCCAAAAATGATGAGTGTTTGAGCACTCATCAATCCCCCATAATAAAATATTGCTATTCCCTGGCAATAATTGTTTTGAAAACTTAATGGATTTTAATCTCTTTACCAAAAGCCATTACTTCTGGAGTAGCCAAATGTATCAGTTCAAGTAAGAACTATGGTCCACTTGATAACCATGTGATTTTGAGCAAACCACCAGCTGTCAACGGATTTGATTAGTCTTTACCAAAAGCCGTTTGCTTCTGGACTAGCCAACTCTTGATGGACAAAGTCAACATCTTGGTGAGCTGATTACCAATTATGGTTTTTCCACTGCCTTTACCACAAGCCATAATCTTGCGGGCTAGCCAACTCATTCACTTTTTAGGATATGGCAAGTTGAGGTACCATACAATTTTGGGCAAATTGCAAGCCATCAACGGATTTGATATATCTTTACCAAGAGCCGTTTGCTCCTGGATTAGCCAATCCTTTTGTCGTTTAGACATGGCGGACTGATAACCACAAAAAATTTTGAAACTCAAGTGAATTTTTTTTTTTAAATTTTTGAAATTTTAGCCAAAAACGGGGGTACTAGATAGTAAAATGTGATAAAATTCGCTAGAATACCCCCACACTTAGAATGAATATTGTCCTCAATATTCAAAGTCCCGGCTATTATGCCGACTCTTTGAACGTAAAAGGGCAACATTACAAACCAAATGTTGAAAACACCATTTTGTTTTTCACTTTATAGGTAACCATAGCATGGGTGACTCCCCCACACTTTAGGTGAAAACCCTATAAGCATGCTACTGTTTTTGTTTACCGAGTCGCTAGCTTGACTCGACCCCGAATTCATTTGTCCTTGGGGAAGCATGATGTGGAAGAGATAATCTCCATCGGACTATCATTCAAGATGTTTGGACAAACATTTGAAGCACGTGTAAGTTCCACTCCAATGAGATAAGTACCCGGCTCAAGATAATGGTAATTGAAAATGCCGGGATAAAAGATAGTGTCTTCATTCCCGTAGGAGTGAAGAAGAGAGGAAGGCACCGAGAATGTCATGAGAATAATCATGAAGGGATGCACATCCTCAAGATCAGGTTTAGTTTCCTGAATTTGGATTTTGTCGGTTAAGCTCTTAGGGTTAGAAAACATCCCAGGAGGGAGGGTGGGATAATTTGTCATAGAAATACAAATTCTCATGATTGAGAATCTTTCCCCCCGATCATGATGTTTCTTGCCATCAGACTCCGGAGGAGTCATGATAAGGTGATTAATGATGGGCTCAGAAGATATTTCATCAACATCACTGATGTCTCCACAAGATAAAGAATTTTCATCAGTGTTTGAATCACTAAGCCCGGTATTGAGATAGGAATTGAGTGATGGATCATCATTCAATAAGCTTTCAAGGAAAAGAATATCCCCCTCAGAATCAAGATAGTTATCATCAACTTCATACGAAGTTGAACTATCTAGGGCAAGGAATGCTTCGACTTCTTCCAGATCATCTTTGAAATCAAAGAGATCATCATCACATCCTGATGGAAGTGGATTGGTGGGAGTGAGTTCATCGGCGAACTCCTCGAGAAGAAAGTCAACATTAGAGTGGGGAAGGGATGCATCAACATACTCAATGTCTCCATAAGATAAACAATCATCACTGGAATCAGAGACAGTCTCAATTTGATCATTTGGATTATCAGGGGTAGAAGGAATATCACACACTTGATCAAAAGTTCCCTGTGACTCTCTCGGGATTGGGACAAGGATCTCAACACTAGACTTTATTAATTCGTCCGATTCCTTATTAGGAACAGTGCTAAGATGCTCATCCCCCATGTTTAGAGAGTGAGTGTGAACTTCGGGTGTGATAACAACAGACTGAGGGAGATGAGAGGAGCTAGCATTCATGGATTGTACGAGTTCCATTTGATCTTCTGCTAGTAATTTCTCCGTCTCATTATTTTCTCCCTGATTTTCAATGGGAGGAATCACAAATGATGAATCTGACGAACCCTTATAAAATTGAAGGATATCAAGGGTGTCCTCATTATCACTATCATCATCACAGTCTAGAAGAGCAGCTTACCAAAATTTGGCACGTGTTATAGCTGCTTGTTCTAAGACTAGCAATTCTTCCATGCTCAATTTGTTTCTAGCCTCTCGTTCTTCAGCAAGTAATTCTGCCATAGATTTCTCACGAGAGTCTTGAAACGATGTAGTAACCAACTCCTCCTTAAGTTCTTTCAATATATCAAGAGCCTTTAGTAAAAGGTCTTGCTCAGTATCATGAGGAGTTGTGTGAATCATTGGGTACTGTGGAGGTGGGTCTGAAAACGAATAGTCGTAATTGTTACAAGGAAATGGATTCCTTGTTTGACAATCCGAGCTAGAGTGTGGACCTCCACAGTAATCACAACAGTGAAACTGATGTGGCTGTGGGTTGTATGTGCTTGAGTTATAATTGTTATCAGGAAACTGCTCATAGACAAGCGTGTTTCTCGATTGACAATCATAACTGTAATGTGAACCACCACAGTACTCACAACAGTAAAACTGCTGAGTCTCATGGTGTGGTAACTGATGGAATGAATCAGTCATGTCATGGTAGGAATAGGGATTCTGGTTATAGACAGACCCGTTTCCTGACTCTACCATGCCAAAGCTGGGGCAACTACCATCATTATGAGAACTACCACACCAGTGGGAAACCAGAAGGTGTGGATGAGACATAGAAAGAATCAAAAGGTTTGGGAAGGTAAGGAATGAAGAATCAAAAGGGTAGGAGGGTAAAGATGAATATTTTCGGGTTTTTGGAAAGACATTTTATACAAATGATAAAGAAAATGTTTTTGTGTTTTTGTGTTCGTTGAAAACTGATTTAAAATGTTTTCGGGAACAGTTTTGTTTTTATATGAAAATAAGAAGATAATATGAACAAGGGTGGTAAATATACAATGTATGTATATCCAGGTTCACTAATACGCAAAACCGTTTACAATAACGCGCACAACCTCCCCGGCAGCGGCGCCAAATTTTGATTGAGGCAAAAGCAGTCAACAAAAGTCAACCACGGATGTGGTCAATATAGTCAAACTCCTTAGGCTCAATGCTTCGCGGAATATAGTGTTTCCCCAGGTCGTTATGTCCCGACGAGGTGTGGATTGTATTCAAACGGCTTGTGATCGGGTGAATCTGGACGAGAAAGGGTTTGTGATTGATTATACTAAGGAATCTAAAAAGAAATAGCTCAAATAAGCTATATGAATAAGACTGGAAAGTTGGAAAAACCAAAAACGTTTGAAACCTAAAAACGCGTACGTTCAGTTTAAATTTACGTTAACGTACGAGATAAAACGCGAGTTTTAAGGAAATAAAATACTTATGACTATGAAAATTAACTTTTTACAATCCTAATGATAAAATAAAATTTTTAGAAAAAGAAAAATAATTTTTACACTATTTAATTATTTAATATTAATTAATTACTAATTATTAATTACTTAACTAGTTTTAATTAATTTAAATTATTAAAAATAACAAACTAACTTAGAAAATTAAGAAAAATTTTACAAATCTAATTAACCATCACAGGAATCCTAAAAAATTATAAAAAGTTTGTTTTATAAGTTTTTACACTATTTTACTAATTATTATATTAAATATTAATTAATTACTAATTAAACTATTTAAATTATAAGAAATAGAAAATGAACAATAAAAATTCTAGAAAAATTCCTAAAATTATATTATAGTATATCAAAGCTAGGAAAAATATAAAAACTAGGTGTTACTTTATAAAAATTAATTATGCTATTTAATACTTAATTATTAATTAATTATTAATAAAACTAATATTAAATCTAATAAATACTAAATGACAAAATAAAAATCTGAGAAAATTACTAAAATTACTTTAACATAAAAGGAATTTAAGAAAAATATAAAAATGCTAAGTGCTTCACAAAAATCTAAAAAGGAAAATTAAATATAAATTACATTAAATAGAAACTATCACTTATAATTAAATTATTTTTTCTGGATTTTTCTTTTACAAAACTTTTAGAATACTAAAAACATGAAACTTTTGTGAAAACAAAATTTCCAAAGCTTAAAAATAAGCCAAATGCAAGCTAGAAAGCTTGACAGTTGACTTATGTTGACCAAAAGAGAAAATTAGCTCAAAGGAGCTTAAGTGGGGTCCATTGATGAGGCGAAAAATGAACCACTTTTAGGGGGTCATTTAAGCCCGGAATTGAATTTATTTGATCAAATATTACCCTAAATCGTTCCTTTTGTGATTTTAGGTACTTTGGGAGGGAAATCTGGAAAAGGAAGCAATTTGGACGTTTTTGGAGCATAAAAGTGAAGAAAACGCCAAAGTCTTAATTTTCCTTGCTGGGAACAGTAGGTGACGGCGTCAAGAGCAATATCCTGACGGCGTCAAGAGTAAATTCCATGACGACCCAGTACATATTAGACGGCGTCACGAAGTAGGGCGTCAAGAGTAAAAATCATGACGGCCTGGAAAGGCTAATACATGACGGCGTCTGAAGTAGATCAAGGCAGTCCGAGAAGAGTTTTGGCGGCTAGGTGACGGCGTCATAAGATTGGTCTTGACGCCGTCAGACCCTATTTCCTATATATAGTTTTCTAATTTTTACATTAAAAAGAGAGAAGTTTTGGAGAAACCCTAAGTACGAACTTGGTGCGAATTTTACAGGTTTTTCAAGGGTTCTAAGCCCTTGATACCTTTCATGTGTAATTGAGATAAGTATTCTTTTAATTCAATCAATATGTCTATGTGTTGGTTGTCTATATCTTGTTCTTGTCTTAATTCCATCATGCTAGGCTAGATCTATCTTGTGTTTGCTTGGATCTAATGAAACCTAGATGTTAATTATGTGTTGATTACTTGTTTATAATTGTCTTGGATGAATGATTTATATGTTAGGCTTAAGAAAACTGGCAGATCTCCAAATGGTAACATGCTTGAACGTCTTAGGAAACATGAACCGATGGCACTAGGTCTTTATTGGTTGTATTTAATGCATGAGCCACTATTTATAATCCCTATGGTTGTGCTGGGCATGGCATAGGAGGAGATAAGAGCTCATAGAATTGGGGAGTTAAGTGCGCTACCCCATGAATGGTATTAAGGAATACAATCCGTCATCCATGCAACTATAACAAGTAATTAACATGTAAAAGATGTCTAGGGAGTAGTGAAATCTAAGTAAACACATTTTCTCCACTTATTGCTCACAACTTTAGTATAATTTAGTTTATTTTCATTTCTCGTATTTTATTTTGATTGCATCTTTAGTATTGGGTTAGTTGACTAGCAACTAATTCCGCCCAAATCCTTCAAACCCGAGATTTTTACTTGCTTTCTAAAAAATATAAAAATACAAAAAAGAATCATCTCTCACCTTTAGAACTAGTATTTAGGTTTTCTAATCCTAGCGACACTATTCCTAGCTGAACGATCAATCCCCCGGTACTTGTCACTATACTATACTACAACGATCAGGTACACTGCCTGGTGGGGGTTGTAAGCTTTCAAGATCCCTTGAGAGGTAAAGCCTGGTGCGATTCCCACGTATCAAGTTTTTGGCGCCGTTGCAGGGGAATAGTTATTGTCTAGGTTAGAATCTCTTTTTATTAGGTCTACTTGCTAGATTCCGTTCTAGTAAGATTTTATTTTTATTTTTAGGTTTTCTTTAGTCTATCTTATTTCTTTGTGTTTTTTTTCGTAACTTTTCACCACCCGACATCATGAACAACGGGAACATCTTTGAACCCGTCATCCCACCACAACAAAACCCACCACTAGAACCTCTTAGGCCCCGAACCTTAGGAGAGTATTCCCGACCTAGCCACCAAGGCTACCGAAACACCATTGAGCTCACCGGAGCCAATGTGACCCCCTTGCGATCCGACACCATCCGGTTGGTGCAAAGCGGATGTGCATTCCATGGACTTTCTTTCGAAGATCCAAACCAACATCTTAAGGACTTCCTCAAAATCGTAGATTCCATAGACCTAGATGTTGCAACTAGAGAGATAACCCGATTACGCCTATTCCAATTCTCTCTACGGGATCAAGCTAGTCAATGGCTTGAGCGTTTACCCGCGGGATCCATCACCACATGGAATAACCTCACCAATCGCTTCCTTACTCAATTCTTCCCACCGGGGAAGACTGCAATGCTTAGAAATGACACTTTGATGTTTGAACAATAGCAGGGTGAAACTTTCTACGAAGCTTGGGCCCGTTTTAAGGATATCCTCCATAAGGTCCCTCATCATGGTATAAACCTTTGGTTATTAGTCCAGATTTTCTACGACCATGTTGACTATCACACTAAGCGCACAATTGATAGGGCCGCGGGAGGTAAACTGCGTGATAAGAATGCCGCGGAGTCTTGGGCAGTTATCGAGGAGCTCGCCACTGATAATCAGGAGATGTGGGAGTTTAATCATACAATAAAAGCGGCTATCAATGCAGTCTCAACATCTGGAGGGACCACCGAAATCCCCGATGAACTCCTATGCAAACTCGAGGCAAAAGTTGACTATTTTGAGGAAAGGCAAAGGAGACCTTTAAGTCCTAGACGGGCTACTGTCAATTCTATCTCAAAACCAACTTCGGCACCATTATCTGAGTCACCTTCTAGAGAAAATGTCGAGACTTTTCAGAACTATGCCCAGCCTTGTTCCCCTCCCGAGGAACTTAGCTCGGAGTTTGAAGCTAGGATGAGAGAATATATGGCAACTCACTCAGATCGGCTTGCTAGATTCGAGGAAGCAGTTTATAAGCAAAAAGAGGAGATGCAGGAGAAAATGAATGAGATGATGAGTTTATTAGAGGAGTATGCCAACCAGAGAACCCCCGAAAGAATGTTACTAAGGAAAGAAAGCGCCACTCCCACTACCCAATTTGTTAATTCTATCACAATTGTCCAAAAGAATAACGAGAAGGTAGAAACTCCTGCTAAACAGACCTTAGAAAAACCACCAGAATCCCAACCTTTGAGTTACTACCTGAAACATGATATAAACGAAAACGCCATAACAAATTGGATTAAGGGTGATGGGCGTAACCAACCTTCCAAACAGGGTTCTGAGAAAGAGGAAGAAGTGAACGATGAGTATGATACGCTACCTGGAGGATCAGTATTCGAGAGGCTATTGGTACAAAAAGTGGCTACTAAGCAGATATCATGTGGGAACTTTGAGATACCAACTAGCATCGGGGACTTGAAATATCTTAGTGCTTTCGCCGACCAAGGATCGGAAGTAAATCTTATTCCCCTAACTATTTACATCCAACTAACGTCAAAAATGCCAGCCCCTACTCGTGTTAGGTTATCTCTCGCTGGACACTCGTACGTATACCCCCTAGGAATCGCAGAAGATGTATTAGTTAATGTCACAGGATTCATGTACCCCGTTGATTTTATGATCATCGATGATAAAGGAGATGGATGCATGCCAATAATCCTTGGGGCACCATTCCTCGCCACCGCTAGGGCTGTCATTAAGTATGAAGGTAGGAAGATCGAGCTTAAATCTGGAAAAAGAAAGATTAGCTTCCCCATGACCCCGCGAAGTGGGCATGAGAATTTGAGTTGGAGAAAGATCAAAAACAACATTGACACGACACCCATTCGTGTTCAGAATAAAATTCTTGCATGGGAGGCAAGAATCAAAAGCTATAAGGAAGCCAAAAATGAAAGAAGCAAAAGCAATAAGGTTCAGGTCGAATTCGAACATACTCAACCCGCAGAAAATCATGTACCATTTGAGGAAGGGAACTTGGTACTCTTGAGACATTTAGAAACAACAATACCACCCGATAAACCAAGTCCTTGGTGGTATGGGCCTTTCACAATTAAAGGTGTAAGCCAAGATGGAATAGCTAACTTGAGAAGTGAAGTAGGTGGAATGGTGATTGCAAGTATTGATAGGTTAAGGAACTACCACCATAACAATAATGATCGCAACTACATGGGGTATATCATTTCGAACGATGAGATCACGTAGTAACCCATGACCTTGAGTCTAGCTACAAGACTCGTAAATAAAGAAAAGCGCTTCTTGGGAGGCAACCCATGCTTTGTGTGATTTTATTTTTGTTTGTTTGTTATTTGCTTCCGTATGCATGCTTTATTTTTATTGTTGGTAGATCATGTTTCTAAACTAAATAGTGGAAATACTTTACTTTGTTGTTTTGGCCTAGTCTTAACTCCGCCTAAAAGTATTTTTGCAAAAGATAAGTGTAAGGGGAAACCCCAAATATGTTTTTAAGAAACATACCGATCATGATTCTCCACAATATTAAATGAACATATGTATTCTTATTTGTTAGAGTCAAATGCTTGTATTGAGTCATAATGAAGTTTTGCAGGATTTTCCAGGAAGTAGGACCAAGTTTTTCCAGAAATTTTCCGGAAACTTAACATAAGAATTTCTGCAGGTCACTTCTGACGGCGTCAAGAGTTAACTCTTGACGGCGACACGTGTAAAAATCTGGAAATTTTACCGGTTTTGTTTTTCTAACGGAGTCTTATGGTTTTTGTGAATTATTAAGTTTTATAATCTCCAGGAAATCTGCAAACTTCATTCCACAAGCATTATATCTTATCTTGTTTTCTAGGATTTAGTAACTTATATAGGATGCCGCCGATTTTACGCGAGGTTGTTTTGTCTATTTTTTCAGGATTTACAGGTTATGTTTGACAAGAAGATGATTTACATTCTGGAAGGGAAGCTTTGATTGTTCATTTTCTTGGAGGAAGATTTAACCTGGCCACCTTATTATCCATACCGAGCGAATTAGGGGAGTATTTGATTTCATTGTTTTTACTTTTTCACTTTTACATTCTTTACTTGAACATTGGGGACAATGTTCATCTTAAGTGTAAGGGGAGGGTAAAAAGATGATACCTTACATATGCACTTTCGCTTGAGTTTGTTTTGTTTGATGGTAGATGTGTAATAAAACTATGAGAAATACTTGTTAGTGCAATTTTAGCGCCAAATTTAAATTTTTTTTACAACATTTAGGAGTGAAACTTTAGCCATAGCAAGCGTCTCATGGATAGGAGATTGTATGACTAGCACATAACCGTATATTCAGAAACATTTTCCACCCAAATATGTGAGGTTCGCCTTTAGATTTGATAGGAAAAGCATTTACTATTAGTGCTTATGAGTGTACCGGTAGCATTTAGATTCTAGAACTTGCGTTAGTGATGCATCCCGAGACCGCTAGTGAGACTACATTCGTGTAGTAGGATTTACTACATGATAAGAGGCATTAGGATCACCCTTGTGTTAAACCCGTATTATAATTACTTGACCATTTAAGTCATATTACTTGGCTAGTTAAGTCAACTAATTTTTCCCACACCCTTAGCGTTGTACTCATTTTTAGTACACGAAACCCCTGGTACACCCCTCCGAGCCTATCTTTTCGTTTCTAACTTTAAGCATTTTACTTAAAGAAAGAATTTGTTACACCCCACTTAAATGTACACCCAAATCGCCTTAGCCTTCCGTGTATGCGCTCATTTTTAGTGCATTATTGTTATTTGTTAAACCCTAAGTTAACTATCTAATTGATTACATGGTTGCTAAGTCGAGTCATATCCTTGTACATATTGTTTTGGGACAATTGGGACTCATGGGTAAGTACTTATTATATGGAGTAATGGGGAAGAACATCATTTATTACCCCCATATGTACGTTAATCTTAAAAGTGCTCCAAGTGTTTTGATTTTCTTAATTCGAGTCATTAGATTAGTTTAATGTAAAGTATGTAAAGATTCAAGTGTAAGGGGAATATTCATTCCCTATGATGTATTATTTTGGATGGTAGGGTAAGAGTGTATGCAAAAAAAAATAAATAAATAAATAAAAAAATCGAAAAAATCAAGAAAAAGAAATAAAAAATAGAAAAAGGAAAAAGAGAAAAAACATACGGGCTACCATCCCTTTTTATTCTATGTTCATTTTATGTTTTTGTTATTTTTCATTTATTAGCTTAAGTCGAGTCTAGTCTTGGCTTAGCAACGCAACATTGTACATGTAATTGACTAAGATTGTTAACTCGCCACCAGTAAAACTTCCTTTATCCAACAAAACCGTGTATTTCATATCCCTACACCTAACGTTACAACCCTTTAAAAGACATCTTTGATAGTTTATCCTAGGTGCTTACGCCATGTGGTGGAGGTTTGATCCTTTCCCAAGCCTATGGTAATCTATTTTGCTATGACAGGTAGTGAGAGATATCTTCCGTTTCCATATTGTAATCTATACTTTATTACACCCGAGAGATGTGAGTATCTAAACACTATTTGTGAGGTGCTAGTGTATGACCTCCGTGCTTGTCTATTGGTCTTTAGTGGAACGATTATTTGTTGTAATTACTTTTATATTAGTGTTAAATGACCCCTAACTTGTCTTTTGAGTAGAATAAAAGCGCATTTGCTTGAGGACAAGCAAATCTCAAGTGTAAGGGTATATGATGAGGCGAAAAATGAACCACTTTTAGGGGGTCATTTAAGCCCGGAATTGAATTTATTTGATCAAATATTACCCTAAATCGTTCCTTTTGTGATTTTAGGTACTTTGGGAGTGAAATCTGGAAAAGGAAGCAATTCGGACGTTTTTGGAGCATAAAAGTGAAGAAAACGCTAAAGTCTTAATTTTCCTTGCTGGGAACAGTAGGTGACGGCGTCAAGAGCAATATCCTGACGGCGTCAAGAGTAAATTCCATGACGACCCAGTACATATTAGACGGCGTCACGAAGTAGGGCGTCAAGAGTAAATATCATGACGGCCTGGAAATGCTAATACATGACGGCGTCAGAAGTAGATCAAGGCAGTCCGAGAAGAGTTTTGGCGGCAAGGTGACGGCGTCATAAGATTGGTCTTGACGCCGTCAGACCCTATTTCCTATATATAGTTTTCTAATTTTTACATTAAAAAGTGAGAAGTTTTGGAGAAACCCTAAGTACGAACTTGGTGCGAATTTTACAGGTTTTTCAAGGGTTCTAAGCCCTTGATACCTTTCATGTGTAATTGAGATAAGTATTCTTTTAATTCAATCAATATGTCTATGTGTTGGTTGTCTATATCTTGTTCTTGTCTTAATTCCATCATGCTAGGCTAGATCTATCTTGTGTTTGCTTGGATCTAATGAAACCTAGATGTTAATTATTTGTTGATTACTTGTTTATAATTGTCTTGGATGAATGATTTATATGTTAGGCTTAAGAAAACTGGCAGATCTCCAAATGGTAACATGCTTGAACGTCTTAGGAAACATGAACCGATGGCACTAGGTCTTTATTGGTTGTATTTAATGCATGAGCCACTGTTTATAATCCCTATGGTTGTGTTGGGCATGGCATAGGAGGAGATAAGAGCTCATATAATTGGGGAGTTAAGTGCGCTACCCCATGAATGGTATTAAGGAATACAATCCGTCATCCATGCAACTATAACAAGTAATTAACATGTAAAAGATGTCTAGGGAGTAGTGAAATCTAAGTAAACACATTTTCACTACTTATTGCTCACAACTTTAGTATAATTTAGTTTATTTTCATTTCTAGTATTTTATTTTGATTGCATCTTTAGTATTGGGTTAGTTGACTAGCAACTAATTCCGCCCAAATCCTTCAAACCCGAGATTTTTACTTGCTTTCTAAAAAATATAAAAATACAAAAAAGAATCATCTCTCACCTTTAGAACTAGTATTTAGGTTTTCTAATCCTAGCGACACTATTCCTAGCTGAACGATCAATCCCCCGGTACTTGTCACTATACTATACTACAACGATCAGGTACACTGCCTGGTGGGGGTTGTAAGCTTCTCAAGATCCCTTGAGAGGTAAAGCCTGGTGCGATTCCCACGTATCATCCACCATGGTGAATTCTAGTCTAAATAAGTTATGTGAACTTGATTAAGCTAGAAAAAGCAAGTGGGGTCCACAGAATAAGCAAATAAGCAACCATAAGCACTTTGATATCTTGGCTCAACTCAGAAAATGGGACAAAGATTTGGGCTGAATTCAGATGGGGTCCACAGGTTCTGAGGTCAAAACTTTGGTCAAATCTTAAAGAGTGCCAGGAGGGGGGTTGAAAGAAGCCAAGTGGGGCCTGTGGGACCCACTGTGGTGGCTAGAAACCACCACCAAAGTGGTGGTGTTAGTTGGTCTGTCTGTGCAGCAGGGGATATCCTCCCCCTGCAGGTAAGTTTCTTGGCTTGTGGGGCCCTGATGAAAAATTGCAAAAATATAAAAAATCAAGGACAATGAAGCTTAGCTGGGGGACAACAAATTGTGAAAAGCTCAATATCTAAATCTTAACAGAAAATTCTAAACAAATCCTACAATTTTTGGAATTTTTACCTAAAGCAACTTTTGACTTTTTTCAACTTTGAAGAACTTTGACTTAAATGAACTTAAAACCTAATCTAATGACTAAAATTGATGTAGCAGGCTAAAGTAAGACCAATTTAATCAATAACAACTACTTGTGAATGGAAATTATGAGCTATGGCATCCAAATTCCTCACAGTGAACCTTGAATGAAAAAGGAAATGGATTTTGACTTTTTGGTGATGAAGGCTTAGGTTTTATGATGGAGATGAACTCAATTGACTTAATATTAGTTATGAAAACAGACAACAACAACCAAGGTACCCTTGAGTACCTTGAAACAGTTAATGCCAAACACCCCTAAAGTTGACAGTTAAGGAAGGTTTGTGAAACAAAATGATGATTCAAACTATGAAAATGGAAATTAAACTTACACTAACCTAAGATAACCATAAATAGACAGGAATCAACTACAAAGAACCACAACATCCAATAATTATAAAATATGAGCAATTATAAAATTGAAATAGAACTTACAATGCTCCTAGCTAGGTACTGAGAAACAAGAACCAATAATCAAACTACCACCTCCCCTGAGGTTCTAGAACCATAGAAATCTAAATTCCACAAGCTCTTTGACTTAATTCTTCCTTGAAACTGATTTGTGAATTTATGACTATTTATTTTTTATTTTTGAGAATTTATAGGTTTCTTGAACCAACAAGGTTTTGACACTTTCTAAGTTATTAAAAACTTATAATTAGGTTTCTGTGAGTCTAATGGGACTAGAATCCAAACATTCTAACACTTTTCAAATGAAGTGTCAGTTTCACTTAAATATACCAAATTTGAATTCATAAAAGAGATGCTGAAATTAATGGTGAAATTAGTTTCAAATACACAGAGTAAGCTGATTACAACAGAGTTTAATGAAAAATCACAACTTTAAAACACTTTTACACTAGTACGATATTGAAAATTACACTACAACTAATTGTACCCTAACTACCACTTCTTTCTTTTTTCTTTTCTGACTTATATAAGCCCTGAGGGGTTCCTTGGACTTTCCCACTTGAATTTGAGCCATAGGATGAGCTTCTTTTGATCCAAGTCGTTCAAACAACATTTGGCGGAAAAATTGGAGTTGGTAGTTGTGAGTGGGTTTGGTGAGTATAGGTGGGAGTATTAATGAGGAGGGGGAAGGTTGGTTTGGGTATTAATGAAGGGTTGGTGGAGTTGGTGAAAGGATGGGAGGAGGGGGGAGACAATGGAGCGTGGTTTAGGGGGAAGAAGGAGGTGAACAGTGGTCCTGGTTGGGGGTTTGACTGAGGTGTTGACCGGGTATAATATTAGAGATGGGGTGGGCTTTAGGCTTATGGGGATTTTGGGCCAAGGGTGTGTTGGATCAGATATTGGATTGGGTTTTGGTTTGTTTGTAATATTACAAAGGGTGGTTTGGTTTAGTATATTTCACAAGGACCAATAATGTAAATCTGAAAATTTGAGGGACCTGAAATGTAATCTTCCCAACTTGTTCCAAGGACTATTCCTGCCATTTATTAATAATTCAAGGACCATTATTGCAATTTTCCATTTTTTAAAAATATCCAAGGACTAAAATTGCCAAATTGCCAAACTCCAGGGACCAAACATGACATTTCCTCAAACTTTCCTCCCAAGGTCCATTTTTGATAATTTTTTATTTTCAAGGACCAAAAATGATTTTTCTTTCACAAATTTCCCACCAGGGACCAATCCTGCCAAAGTTTGAAACTCCAGGGACCAAAATTGTAAATTTCCAAAACTTTTGAGATTTTTCACCAAAGGACTAAATATGACAACTTATGATTTTAAAAGGACCTTTGGTGATAATTTTCCATATTTTGAATGACCAGGGACTAGTTTTGACATTTTATGAAAGTTGGGGGATTGAAACTGCCAATTTTGCAAACTTTGTACGTTTTTCATTTTTTTTACTCATTTTGCATCTAAAACATATAAAACACAATTTTGAAATATTTTTAGTATTTTGATGCATTACTGAGTGTTTTTGTATGTTTTGCAGTTCAGATTTGACCAAAAATGATGAGTGTTTGAGCACTCATCAATGATGATCAAGACTTGAAAACATTTTCATGTATCTTCTTGATCAAGAAATGACGGAATGCAGTTCCTCATAGATTGAGAGAGAAAAAATAGTGGAAAGAGACTTTTGAAAGTTGTGATTTGGATTAAAAGATTTGTGATGATATGACTCTTTTTGAAGTGAAATGATTTTCACAAGAGTTTTGAAGAATAAAACAAGTAGGCACAAGTATGTCAAGTAATGCGTACCAGATAGATCAACACTTACAAGAAATAATCACCTAGAAGTAAAGAACAAACATACCTTTGCCATATAATCCTTTGAGAGTGGGAGCACTTGATCAGAGGATTGCGGCCTCACAAAAGGTTTTACGTCCCAAGGGATCTTGAGAAGCTTGCAATCTTCCAGGTAGTGTACCTGGTCGTTGTAGTGTAGTATAGGTATGTATGGGGTATTGATCATTCTCTAGGGGAATAGTGTTGTTAGTATTTAAAGTGTACGTCAACTAGGTCTAAAGGTTAGAGATGATTCTTTTTGGTATTTTATATTTTATAAAAAGCAATTAAAAATATGGTTTTGGGAGAGTGGGCGGAATTAGTTTCTAATCAACTAACCCAAAACTAATAATTAAAAAAACAATAAAATAAAATAACGAGAAAATAAAAGTGGTGGACTTCTTATATGAGATAAATGTGTTTACTGAGATATAATTACTCCCTAGTGTAACACCCCCAAATTTGGGATACGCAGCGGAATTAAAGCTGGGTGTTACTCGATGGTACAACAGTTATAATAATAGAAAAACAATCTATAATTGAATTTTTAAAATGATTTTATTATTCAAATATCAGAGTTTACAAAATGAGGTCCCAATAGCTTTACAATTTGTTAAATAATTTATCAAAGAATAATAAAATCTTAGCCTTCCTTCCGTATCCATGCCCTTCCATGCCATCCTTGCTTGTTATGGACCTGAGATAAACATGCTAAAAAGTCAACACAACGGTTGAGTGAATTCATAGCGTTTGTAAATAAGTAATAGTTTGAACACAAGTCAAATAGTTATAAAACGTAATAACGCAGCGTATTGCACTAAGCCTCATGAACTCAAACCTTAACAGTTTGGACATTATAGTAATGAGCTATAACGTAATGGTGCCCTCGAGTAGGAAGCTTGCCAACTTCCTAGTAGTTCTCAAATAAAGTGCATTTGGCCACCTATCCGGCAACATAAATGGGGCGTCAACTGCCAATAGATCTATTCACTATATTCGCGTTCACTCGCAAGAGATTAATGGTTCATGATATGAGGGACTTTCAGTGGCAACACAGTTAACTTAGGCAATACCAGATCAGGATAGCATACAGAAAACACTTGTGTTCAATTTAGTAGCATGTATCTCCCCACAAGTTTGAAAATCAGTATAAATGTAAAAGTGGGACTATGAACTCACCTGGGCAGTCTGGATGGAAAACAAAGTTAAATGAAGTTGATAAACGTCTCCGGCTTGAAACCTGATTTATTAGGTCAAGTTCTTAGTAATTGCTTCCGATAAGTTTTTTTTCAATGTTCGTTTCGTCTTGGTTTAATGGTTAAATATTTTATCGAGCCAATATGTAGTTTCAAAAGTATTATTTTATTATATTTTCTTATCTGTAAGATTTGGTTATGTCCGTTCGTTAAATGGATACTTCGTTTGTTAGTTATAGTACAAAACGTATATTAAGTTTAAATAAAACTTAATAATAATAATAAATAATAATAATAATAATAATAATAATATTAAATATTAATTAGGGTTTATAATATTTTCATTTTAGACCCTCAAGTTTCTAAAGTTGACAAATTTTACCCTCGAACTATATAAAAATGGCAACTTTTACCCTTGAACTTTGGTTAAATGACACTTTCAACCCTTAAGTTTCAAAATTGACACTTTTTACCCCTGAGGGACTCCCCGATCACCCAACAAGTCCAAAAGTAAATATATTATAGAGTTTTGGCAAAAATAACCCTTGTGTTTAATATTCTACTACTCTCGATATCCTTTTGAGCAAAAACAATTTATATCTTGCGTTTTACCTCAAAACTTTTTACGACTCCTTTTCTAAATTGTTTATAAGTGTTTTAAGAGTATTCTTGTGAAATATTATGGCCGGATTTGATCCCACGATCTCAGAATAAATAACAGAAACTTGCGATCCAATATATACTCAACACAGAAAAACACCAATTTTAAACGCCCCGTTCTCCCTCGTTTCTCAATGAAAATGGCTGATTCTTTTTCCTATGTTTAGACCTTCTAGTGTACTTTAACCATGTCGAGACCCAGATTTTTAGAAGCACGTTTACTACATGAAATTTAGGTCCAAAGCAGCAGCTCTGCTGCTGTCCCTTTAAAAAAAAGACTGTTCTGAAATTAATTAAAAACACCCTTTGTTATGCGTTTTCATGACTCGAGGTCTAAAGAAGTTTTGAAGAAAACGTCGTTCCGGAGAACTTTCATGTTTTAAGTTTTTGACGAAACGGACCAGAAAGGCCTCGTTTTGCGTGATTCTGCCTGCTGTAACAGTAGGTATTTATGGTTTTTATTCAACTTCAAATCGACATAACTTTTGACTCGTTTGTTCGTTTTAGGTGATTCAAAAGCCTAGATTCTCGTTTTTATTTCTTCTAACTGATTTTTAAGTTTAAAATAGTGATTGAAAAGGGATTGGAACACTTACTTGGAAAAAAATTCGATTGTAGAGAGAATATTTAGCAAGGTGACTTGGAACTTTGTAACACTAATTTATCTTCTATCTTGGGATGCTACAAGCTTCTTCTTTGGCTTCTCTTTGACTTCTAGGATCAGTAGCTAACTGAGTACATGCTGGTTTAAGTGTTTCGAGCAGATTGTGAGCCTAAAACCAAACCTAGGGCTCGCTATTTATAGGGCAACTATCATGGGACTTCTAGTGATGTCTAGGTCATCTTGTCTACACCTAGGGGACATAGTGAAGTGTGTTCAAGTCCAGAAATCGCCACTTGTGGCATGAGGGAGCTCTTGGTCATGTGGCTTATCCCTAACCTTGTAACCTAACTAATTACTTTGACTTGTGTCCATCTTCTAGAAATAGTGTGATGTGGAAAGCTAGGAAACCAAGTAAGGGCTTCTAGGGCTAGGAGACTTACAAGTAAACATGTCTCAACCAATTGGTTATGGTTTCTTTTACTTCGAACTAGAAATCTGATCATAGGTCGAATAGGCTTTAGGTTCTAGTACTTAGGGTTTAGTGACTTGTACATAGGGTTTATTTAGTGTAGGCAAGTTAGTCTAGGTCTCATGTTAACTTACATTTAAGTAGAAATGTTTTTAGGGTTTGCTAGGTCTAGTCTTTGTGTCGAATTCTAAGAAAATATAAGGTTTAAGTCAAATTATGCATATGGGAGTTGTATCCTAGGCTTAAGAGAATGGTACTAGGGTTTAAGGTTTATGATCAAAAATATATCTTTAGTATTTTGTCTAGTTAGAATAATTATAAATAAGTTAATATAGTTTTTAAGTTTCATGCATCAAGGGTTTGTACACTAAGTTTAAAGACTTGTACTTTGGCTCATTAAATATAAGAAAATATATTTTGAAAGCTTGTTCATAAAATACTTGTACAATATGCTTTTGAAAATAAATACACTGAGGTTTATAATGAGTTTATATATATAATGTGTTCATGCATTATTAACTTGTACATGAGCTTGAATGACCTGTACTTTTATATTCTATAGGAATCTTGTACACACTAATTAGGGTTTGTGATTTTATCACATAAAATCATAGTTTTGGAAAATTAGGGTTTTTATGAACATGTTAATAAATATAAAATGTTATATTTAAATGTTGAATACGAAATGACGTAAAGTGGTAAATAAGAAATTGAAAATATTTATTTAAAACAAAACCAAGTGAATCCGTTTATTTAGAATATGAGTTACATCATATTAGTTAGTTGTTGTGATTAGTTAAACTGATAATGTTTAAAAAAAAAATTTAGACGTGGAAAAATGGATAAGTATTAGTTTAATTTAAGTGGAAATTTACCGGTGGTTACACCTAGTTATCTCTTGTTGATTTGTTGAGTGTCACAATTGTTTACCCGAAGCATTTTATTCCTTAATACCAGTTGTGGGGGCATGTACATCCTTCCCCAACTCTATGAATATCTATTTCTTCGTATGATGACACGTTTAGTATCCTATCATAAAATCATTAACATCTACTCATGCATTAAATACAACGAATAAAACCGTTGTTTGATCTAAACCTTGATAGATCTCGAGCCAATAGATCGTTAGCCTACCAATGTAATCACTAGTAAGACTAAATAGACAATCTCTGTGAGCTTGTAGTTATTGCGGAATATAAAAACAAACTGTATACTAAACTTTGATCCTCTATTGATCGATATACTTTATTAAAAGTGTTATGAAAACTCGTACGTAATACAATAACCTTGGGTTCCTTATATTCTAGTGGAAACCCTAAATTCTTCTACAAGAAACGTATAACCATAATACTCTAAAAGATATTCTACAAATTTTATCTATAAATAACTAACTTTTATCCACGGGTTAACAATATCCGCAGTATCACTATTATTCAGCAGGTACTATACTTCAGCAGAAACCATTATGTGCTTCAGCAGAAACCTGTCAGCAGAATCTTCAGCAGTATCTAAATACTGACAATCCTCCCCTAATCTTGAAGTTGTCATGGTTAACTCCAAGATTCTTGATAGATCTTCATAGGCAAAAAGCAGGGGATTGAGGATAAACTTCAGCAGCAAAGAATCTTTATCAGCAGGACCTCAATGATCAGCAACATGTGAAAAAGCACCATTCTTTGCAGCAACAAATGACCAAATGTACATCAAAACATATTAGTTTCATACTATTCTCATCACATCCAATAGCCATCACTACTGGAGTAGTCAAATGTGTCAGTTAACTAACTATGGTACACTAATGACCATATGATTTTTAGAAAATCATCAGCTATAAACGGATTTGAGATGTCTTTACCCGTAGCCGTTTGCTTAGGACTAGTCAATTATTTGATGAAAAATCATCTTGGTCAACTGAATACCAAATATGGTTTTCCACTGCCTTTACCACAAGCCATACTCTTGTGGGCTAGCCAATTATTGGGAATCCATAAAGGAAAAATCCATGGTCAATTGACAACCATTCAACTCTCAGCTGTTAAGCATGGGTGAGTTGAGTACCCAATAGTTTTTAGCAAACTATTACAGCTATCAACAGATTTGATGTGTCTTTACCAAAGCTGTACCCTTTGGACTAGCCAAACTTTTTGATGGAATAGTCAACATCAGGTAAGTTGATAACCAAAGAAGGTGTGAAGAGAATCAACACCCAACCTGCAAACAACATACACAAAACTAGACAAAACTGTTAGTTTTTTTTTTCTTTTTTTTTTTTTACTAAACTTAGAAAGAAAAAATAAGAAATATACAACAAAATACCATACCAATCATTCCAAATAAGTTTCAATGTGAACACCATACTTAGTATCCAATTCCTGTTTAACCAAAATGCTCCTCTTGATAGCTCTAATCAACTGTTCAGCCATATGCATATCATTCCCAATCAAATCTAAAGGAACAGTGAGCTTAACTTCCAGCATTTGGTTCATAACACTTATTGTGATTGGATATGTCACATCTGCCCAACAATATAAAGTCTTTCCAGTAGTAGTAATGATCATGTGAACATCAGGTAGAGGAAAGTATTTCCAAGTATCAACCACCCAAGTCTGATGTCCTTTCCACACATGAAAACTAACACCAGTAAAAAGGTGAGAATCACAAAGAATTTGTAAATCTCCCAGCAAAAACATTCCAATCCCTTCAGGTTGGAATTTGACTTAGAAAAGTAAACTCCTTGGTGGAACCATCCTGTCTGTGAATGACATTGACTATCCACCATGTGTAAAATTTGCATTAGAAAAGTAAATTCCTTGGTGGAACCATCCTGTCTGTGAATGACATTGACTTGTCCTTGTCCTGTTGGAGTGTCAACAAGTTCCCATTTGACTATTTTCTCCCAAACAACAGGATTTTCATCATTTGAATCAAAGTCAATAAAAGAACTATCCTTAGGTGATTCACCCTTATTGGCCTTTCTCTTCTTTGCAACAGTCTTCCTCCTAGTGCCAGGAGTAGAAGGAGTAACAAGTGAAGGATCACCAGAGGTCGCATCAGTGGGAACTGGTTCTGAAGCATCAGGAGATACACTCTTTGGATCTTCAGAAGGAATGGATACTGAAGCTTTAGGAGCAGCTTCAGTAGGAACAGACTCTGGAATACCATTTGAAGGTTCAGAAGGCTCAGCTGCAATATCAGGAGATGGGGAAGGAACAACATCAGTAGATTCATCCACCTGAGTTAGCACTGAAGGAGAGTGAATTTTCTCCTGAGCACCAAATGATGACTCAGTGGGTTCTGTAGGCTGATCACCAGAATCATCAAGCCTAATTCTCTTAGCAACAGGCCTATCCAAAAGTCTGCCACGCTTCTCTAACACATCTTGGACATTAATGCCAGAGGAATAAAGATTAGAGATAATTTTGTCATAGTAGTAAGTGAGCTGAGTGTCTGAAAAGCCCCAAACTTTCTTTTGAGTCCATCCTTACCGAAACATAGAACATCCTTGATTTTTGACAAAATTCCTCATATATTTTTTAATTTCTCCTTTTGTCCATGGTCTTTCCCTTAGCTCTTTAGATTTTCTCTCTTCCTTTGCTTGTCTCTACAGCTTACCTCTTTCAACCATCATCTTGGCATAATCAGTCTCATGATAAGCAACTCCAAGCACAGATTCAGCCAAAGCAGGCTTAGCAGCAACTTGGGAAGCCAAATTAACCCATTGCTCAGCAGATAACCTCTTAGCAATTTCATCTAACTCCTTTTTCCTTTCAGCAGGTAATGTATGAGTGAGTGAAGGACCCATTGCATCCAAATCAGCTTGTATTTTTCTAGCAAGATCCTCAGAAGATTTCATATCCAAGTCCCGCTTAGTCTTTTCAGCCTCTGCTAGTGCTTCCTATTTAACTTGCAATTGTGCTGCAAGCATTTCACTAAGCTTCTCATTAGCAAGTTCCTGCTTGGTTTCCTCTCTAGGAGGAATTTCTTGGGCACTCACAACAGACTTTCCTTTATCTTGAGGAGTCAGAACAATTTCAGGAGGAACAAAAGGCTGAGTAGATGTATCCACTGCTGAAGAACTATCAACATGTAATTCTGCTGATGCATCAGCAGGAACTTCCTTTGGCAGTGGATCAGCTGTTGTTGCCTTGGCAGATGAAACCACATATTCCTTTCCAGCAACAAAGACTGTATCTACTGATGGAGAAGTATCAGCAGTATTCATGGCAATAGGAGCATCACTTGGTGAGTCATTCTCCTGAGTAGTAGCATCAGCATCTGGCATATGAATATCATCACCACCAGACACTGTAGAAGTTTCAGCAGCCTTATTTGCCAAGTACTGTCGTCTACTTCTTCTGCTGAAATGAAGTGTTGGTTTGGATTGGGAAACTTCAGCAGCTTTGGGAGTAGAAGCATGTGTCTGTCTAGCCACTTCAGCCAAAATCTCAAGAGAGTCCAAATTACCCTCCTGAGGCACTTCAGCAGTATCCATTACCACCTTGCTTTTCTTCTGCTGAGTCAATTGTGCCTCAAAATTTTGAACTTTTCTCTTCAGCTTCTCAATCTCACCACCAAGAGTAGACTTGGTATCAGCAAGCTCCTTATGGAGATCATCAGTCTTTCTCATATACCTGCAAAGCAAATCATATACAGAAGTGAGAGTAACAGGGTCCTCTGCTCCACCAACAGATTGCTCAGTGGTAAAAGGAGCTTCATTGAACCTAGCAGGAGAAAAAGACATATGTACAACATTAGGAGAGCCTTCATCAACTGGCTCTCTCACTGGACTAGGTGTAGGTAATCTAGTGATCTCAGGCTCAAGAGGTGTAGGTACTTGTGTACCAAGAGACTGAAGTGTCTCTTCAATCTCAGGAGTTAGCTCATCAGGAGCAACCTGAGATGGTAATGGAATAATACTAGGTACAGGGGAAGGTGGAGGTTGGTCAGGAGAAACAGGTAGTGGTTCAGCAGTTGTAGATGGCTCATCCTCATTTACTACTGAAGGATTACCATCAGCAGCATTTTGTGAGGGCAAATTGCCATCAACATCACCCTCAACCACATCATCATTGCCATGTGGCAACATAGCAGCTAATAGAGGACGATGTTCCCCATTATAGTTAGCTTTCATTGAGGCAAACAACTTTGAACCAAGACTCTTAATGGGTACATGTATTCTATCTTCAGTAGTAATGTCTAAAATAATTTGAAGAAACCTAGGGTACATTAAAAACTTATGGGTTTGTTTCTCAATATTTTCTAGCATATTATTAAAAATAAACTTTGAGAATTATAAGTTAAACCCTTAGAGAGACAGACAATACCACAACCCAATTGTAGAGAGAACTGATCCCATCCACCACACTTATTGCTAATACATTGGAGTAGCAAATGCACGAAATACCTCCACTTGGGACAAAACTGATTCTTCTGCCACTTGGTTGTGTCAGTGCTTTGATAGCCATCTGCCCTCAAACCAGCAAGTATTTCTTCAGTGTTGGAGTGGTAAACCCCATTCTCATCATCCAACTGAAGTTTAGTCCTGATCAAACCTTCAGTCACCACATACTCAACACCATTAATGTCAGCCACGATCTCTATGTCAGATCTCTTCCTAGCAGATGCCCAAAATTGCTTCACCATTGATTCATAAATCACATTGGGACAATGTGTCAAAGCATAATGAATCTTTGAACGCTGTAGAAACTCCATAATTAAATCAAACTCTTCATGACCCTTAGCCTTTTTCAAAATAGCATACTTGTTATGATCTTGCTTCAATTGAAGTTGTGCCATTTGAATTATTATGCGTGAGACGGTTATGAATGATGATTGGAATGATGGGTTTAAATGGAGTGATGGGAGAAAAATGTAGTTTAGGCAAAGATATGCAAGGTAGGTTATATTTGGAAGTTCCCCAATCATACTCAAAATTATCGGAACAAAATGTTGACCAATTCTGACGTGTAAAGTGGAATCCTCCAATTTAAAAATTACCCTTCAGCAGAAATAGAAGTCAATCTGCTGATGGATGGTCAATCAGCAGAAACCAAGCAAGAGTAAAATATCTTCAGTGAATATCTTGATTTTACTGTGCCACCCAACTCGCATTAATGATCATAACGCCTAGACTTTGCCTATTTAATAACCCCCAAATCACACTTCTCATATATCAAATTAACCCCAAATCATCTCAAAACCCTAATTTTACAATTACCAAAAAAATGTCTTCCAAACCCATAATTATTGATCTGACCTCCTCTTCTTCTTCCTCTTCCTCTTCAGAAGATCTTCCACCCTATCCTTCTGAAATAGACGATTCTGATTATGCTAGAGAGTTGGAAAGGCGATGGAATGCTTTGGAGAAGGGGGAACCAAGCAATGCCCCCGTTCCTGCTGAGAGACAATAGGTCTCTCCATTCATTTTTACATCTGATGAAGATTCTTCAGAGGATGAAGATGAAGATCCATCATTTCTTCCTCCTTCCACACCAGAGAGACCCCAACCAAGGCCTAGGAAGAGAAATCCATCTCTTCCAACATCACGGGGTGTGGTGTTTGGTCTTCCTGCTCCAGGATCTGGTTCATCTTACCATGGACGCAGGGGAAAGAGCAAGAAGATAGGTGTCGTGGGTAAGGGGAAAGGGAAAATGGTGTAGGTGATGATGGGATGTTGCCAAGGACCAAAGTTATAAAGCTCGGTTCTTAAGCATCTTCATCGTCGTTTTCATCATTCTTCCTCCTCTTCTTTTTCCATTTTCACCTTCAGCTTCTTCATTGTACTGGTCATGCATATCCACCAGTCCCTTTTGTAATGAATGATAGAAGCTCAATATAGATTTGGTAGTGTTAGCATAGAAATGATCTTTGTAATCCACTTTTAAGTCGTGTGTAAGCTGTAACTTGTTTCTTCAATGAATGAACTTTGATTATTTGTCAATGCTTGTGTATTACTTCAGTAGAAGCTATGTATATCAGTAAGAATGACTCTTCAGTAGAAACACAGCTCAGCAAACATGACCACATTCCTTTGAAAAACAGCTCTGTGGTGAATAACAACTAAAGACCAACAACTTCTCATAAGGACATTCTGCAAAATATACACAGAGTAACAAACAAAACAAACAAAACTTACAGAAACATTAGTGATTAAGAGTTAGAAATAATCAATAATATACAAATATATACAACATCAATAACAATCCTCCTCAAAGGCATATGCCTCCCCTCAAACAGAGCATTCAAGGGTTAACCATCCCAATGTGGACCACTAAGTGATTAAACCTAGGTCCATCAAAAGCTTTTGTTAATAAATCAGCTACATTATCATCAGTATGAATCTTAAGCACCTGTATTAAATGTTTTTCATTTGCATCTCTAATAAAATGGTGCCTATTTTCAATATGTTTAGTCCTTTGATGAAAAACAGGATTTTTAACAATGGAAATGGTACTTTGATTGTCAATATAGATCTTAGTGTTCATGAAATTGAACCCATAATCCAACATTTGATTCTGAATCCAGAGTACCTGTCCACAGCAGTTAGCAGCAGCAACATATTCTGCTTCAGTAGAAGAGGTAGCCACTATGGTTTGTTTCTTGCATTGCCAAGAAATGAGTCTTCTACCAAGAAATTGACAGCCTCCAGTTGTGTATTTCCTGTCCAAATTAGCACATGCATAGTCACTATCACTGTATGCTTCCAGCACAAATGGTGACTCCCTTGGGTACCAAATACCTAACTTAGGTTGGCCTTTAAGATACTTGAAAATTTTCTTCACAGCATTAAGGTGGGAAGTCAATGGAGTGACCTGATGTCTTGAGCAAGCACTGACAGCAAAAGTGATTTCAGGCCTAGAAGCTGTGAGATACATGAGTGATCCAATCATGGATCTGTAGTGATGCACATTAACAGCTTCATCTTGTTCATTTGGATTTTCAGCTTGGGAGGTTCATAGGGAGTAGTTGCAGTCCTCAAAAGTCCAAAGTCAAACTTCTTTAAGATATCCTTTACATATTTCTCCTGATGGATAAAGATTCTGTCAGGTTGTTGTTTGACTTGTAGCCCCAAGAAAAATGTTAGTTCCCCCATTGCATTCATCTGAAATTCACCTTTCATCAAATCTTCAAATTCCCTGCACTATGCTTCCTTTGTGGAACCAAAAATAATATCACCCACATACACCTGTACTAGAATGATATCCCTGGAGTTTTTCTTGATGAAGAGAGTCTTGTCAATAGCTCCTCTTCTATATCCATGGTCCAGAAGGAAGGTAGATAGCCTAGCATACCAGGCTCTAGGTGCTTGATGAAGGCCATAGAGTGCTTTGACAACCTTGTACACCTTCTTAGGATTTTGTGGGTCTTCAAAGCCTTGTGGTTGTGTAACATATACTTCCTCCTCAATCTTACCATAAAGGAAGGCACTTTTGACATCCATCTGATATACCACAAATCCCATATAAGAGGCAAAAGCCAGAAATAACCTAATTGCTTCCACCCTAGCAACATGTGCAAAAACTTCAGTATAATCAATTCCCTCTTCTTGTCTGAAACCTTGAGCCACCAATCTTGCTTTATTTCTTACCACAATACCCCTTGCATCCCTTTTGCATTTTAATATCCACTTGGTTCCAATAGCAATTTTACCTGCAGGTAGATCAACAAGGATCCAAACATGCTCCAATTTCCAGAATTCACGTCCCAAGTACCTAAAATGAGAAAAGAAATTATTTGAGGCAATATTTGACCATATATATACGATTTAAGGGTTAAATGACCCCTTAAAAGCGTAACAAATAAATCCTTATCAAATATCCCTACACTTGGGATTTACTTGTCCTCAATCAAATGAGCTTTTTCACCAATCAAAATACAAGTTAGGGGTCATTTAACATCAACATAAAGTAATTACAACCCATAATTGTTCTACCTTATTCAAAACAAGCACGAAAATTATATACTAGCACCTCATATTAAGTGTTTGGATATTCACATCTCTCGGGTGTTATAAATTTATATATCACAAATGGAAATGGAAAAATACCACTCACTACCTGTCATAGCACATAGATTACCATAGGCTTAGGAAAAGATCAAATCCTCTACCACTACCTAGGATAAACTATCAAAGAGGTCTTTTAAATGGTTATAACGTTAGGTGTAAAGGTATGGAAAAACACGGTTTGTTGGATAAGGGATAATTTACTGGTGGCAAATCAATTGTCTTGGTCAATTACGTGTACAATGAGGTGTTGCTAAGCCAAGACTCGACTCAACTTAAACTAACTACGACTCTTTTTGGTATTTTTCAAGACACTATATTGACTTAAACATAAATAAAAGAAACGGGATGGTAGTCCGTATGTTTTTCCACTTTTCTTTTTCAACTTTTTTTTTCATTTTTCGATTTTCTGATTTTTTTTTCATACACTCTTGCCCTACCATCCAAAATAATACATCCTAGGGAGCTCGTTTCCTCCCTACACTTGAACTTTTACATAAATAAAACTAAAGACTAGAATTAAGAAAATCAAAACACTTATAGTACTTTAAACATTAATGCACATATGGGGGTAATAAATGATATTCTTCCCCATTACACCATAACACTAGTACTTTTACCCATGATTCCCAGTTATCCCAAAACAATATGTACACGATATGACTCGACTTAGCAACCATGTAATCAATTAGACAATTAACTAAGGGTTTAAACATGTAACAATAATGCACTAAAGATAAGTGCATACAAGGTAGGCTAAAGGGATTTGGGTGTACATTTGGGGGTGGATTGTAAACAAATTCTTCCTTTAAGTAAAATGATTAAAGTTAGAAACAAAAAAGATAGGTTCTGAGGGGTGTACTAGGGGTATCGTGTACTAAAAATGAGTACATCGCAAGGGTGTAGGAGAACTACTTGACCAATGAAGTCAATGTAATTATAATACAGGTGTAAAACAAGGGTTATCCTAATGCCTCTTATCATATAGTAAATCCTAACTATACGAATGTAGTCTCACTAGCGGTCTCGGGATGCATCACTAACACAAGTTCTAGAATCTAAATACTACCGGTACACTCACAAGCATTAAAGATGAATGATTTTTCCTAAAGATCTAAAGGCAAACCTCACATATTTGGGGTGGAAAATTTTTGAGTGGTACGGTTTTTGTGCTAGTCATATAATTCCTATCCATGAGACGCTTATTAAGACTAAAGTTTCACTCCTATATGTTATAAAAAAATTTAAATTTGGTGCCAAAATTACCCTAACAAGTATTTCTCTTAGTTTAATTACACATCTACTATTAAACAAAACAAAAATCAAGTGGAGTTATAGTTTCTAAGGTATCCCAGTTTTCCCTCCCTACACTTAAATCAAACATTGTCCCCAATGTTCTTAAAAAATGTAAAAGTAAAGATAAATGAAAATGAAAGAAACTAATACTCTCCTGATTTGTTCTGTATGGACATGTGGGAACATGGTTAAATCTTCCTCCAAGAAAATGAACATGATAAGCTTCACTCCTAAAATATAATCATCTTCTTGTCCAATATAACCTCTAAACAACTAAGAAAACAAAAACAAAACCTCACATAAAATCGGTGGTAAATTCTATATAAAAGTAAATCCTAGAAAACAATGTAAGATATAATGCTTGCAGAATGAGTGTTTCCAGATTCCTGGAATTTTAAAATTAAAGATTTTACGAAATTATACAATTTCCAGCAGAAAAACAAAAAACTTGGAAAATTCTACAGAAATAATACCTGACGTCGTTAGGTTATAACTCCTGACGCCGTCAGGAATGATCTGACATAATTCTTTATATTTTGTGTCTAGAAAATTTCTGGAAAATCTGAGCGTTAACACCTGGAAATTCTATAAAACAATCATTGTGACTCGATACAAGCATTTGACTCTAACAAACACAAATACATATGCTAAACTTTAATTGCTATCATTCATGTTCAATTCGTTCTTAAAAACAAAAATGATATTCCCTACACTTATATTTTTGTAAAATACCTTTATATGTGATTGAACAATCATTTTTGTCCCTAATGCATGAATCTGATTAGTAAAAACCCTAAAATTCTCTCTCCCTTATGGAGAAATCCGGCAGCCACCCCCCACCCCTAATTCCGGCCAAAAAATTGCCTAATCGTCCTCTCTATCTCTTTTTTAGGGATATGCAATACGATTTAGGACAATTATATTCATGGGATGGTGGTTGGTATCCTTTAATTCCTATTCCTAATCGGTTTTTCTCCTTATTTGTATGTCCAAAACCCTAACATGTTCAATCTTAATTATAATCGATTTTGTTAGGGTTTTGTGGGGTTCTTGATCGCATCTATTATCCTTTTCTTTGAAGTCGGTGTATTCACTTATATATCAAGGGTACGATCTGTTTGCGAATTTAATCCTACTCGATTGCTTTTTTAATCGGACTTTAGGGTTTAATTTGTTTGGTTGATCATCTTGTGCTACATGGTTATTATTATACGATCGTGTTGGGGTGTTATGGGCGATCAAAATCACTCTAACTGCCTTCTATCTGTTTTGGATCGAATCGTTTGTTAGGGATGTCTCTTGAACAAAACCCTAACTTTAGGGTTTCGTATTTATTGATTTTGATTGGCTGGGTTGCTGCAAGTTGGACTGATGTCCATTGTGTCATGAAAGTCGATCTTTGATCGTGTTTATCTTTTGGTTATGTGATGTTATTCGAGGAAGTGGGTTGAGAGAGGGAAGGTGATGTTGTCGTTGATGTGCTGCTGTTGATAGGTAATGCTAGAAGTCAATTGGATCTTGGTGTTTTAACACGGTTCATCTTTTAATGACATGTTGCTGATCGTTATTTTATGGGTCTATTGATTGATGTTGCTGAATGTTATGGAAGTTAAGTTTTAGGGTTCTTATTCAAAAACTCTAGTGATCATTTGGTGCGACTTGATCTTGCTCGTGTTCACATCTTCTATGGTTTTAGATCTGGTCGTTACTTGTGTTTGTTTGTTCTACATGTAAGGGTTTATTCACCCTTGGATTGTTGCATGGTGCCCTTGTTCACACTGTATTTGATTAACGTGGCTGTTTTTTATGGGGTGATCATAGCATGTACGTTGTAGGTTTGTTGCTGCATGGCTGTTAGGGTTTGCTTGAACCTTACTGTTTTTTACACTATCTCATGCTGCTACTGGGTTCCATTTGACAAGGTTTCGTATTTTGTCGATTTGAAGATCGCATGTATTCACATATTCGGGTAGTAGTGATGAGGCAAAAAGTGTACCGCTTTTAAGGGGTCATTTAAGCCCGAATTCGAGATTATTTGATCAGTTATTGCCCTAAATCGTTCCTTTTGTCATTTTAGGTACTTTTGAGGAGAAATCTGGAAAAGGAAGCATTTTGAACGTTTTTGGAGCATAAAAGTGAAGAAAACGGCAAAGTCTCAAAATTCCTTGCTGGAACAGTACCTGACGACGTCAAGGGTTTACTAGTGACGGCGTCAATAGTGACAAAAAAGGTGGATGTGGAACTGATAACGTGACGGCCCAGAACATTTTCTTTGTTATTGGCCTGACGGCGTCACCAAGGCCGTCAGGGTCCAAATACTAGTGGCGACCCAGAGTGTTTTTCTACATGACGGCAACAAAAGTGGATCTAGGCAATACGAATTTCATCTTGGCGGCGAGTTGACGGCGTCAGAGGCTAACACGTGACACCGTCAGGATGCATAGTCTATATATATTTTTCCAATTTTTCATTGTATTGGGTGGAACTTTTGGGGAACAAGTTTTGTAAAAAACCCTAGGTTGAATTTCCTGCATCTTGAAGGGGTTTCAAACCCTTCTTTCTTCCATGTTTGAATAAAGATAAGTACTTCAATAATCATTCAATATGTCTATGTATTGTTTGATTCTATCTTATGTTTATCTTTCTTTTAACATGTTAGGCTAGGCTTTTATTGTGTTTGCTTAGATGTAGTGAAACCTAGATGTTGATTATTGGTTGATTGTTTGTTTATAATTGTTATGAATGATTGTATTCGATGTTAGGCTTAAGAAAACTAGCAGACTTCCATTGGTAACTTGCTTGAACGTCTTAAGAAATATGATCGGAGGTTTACTATGATTTTTGGTTGTATTTAATGCATAAGAGAATTCTAATGATCCCATGTTAGGAGCTTTTAACGGCTTGACATAGTAGTGAAGTAGGATCTTATAGAGTTAGGGAATATTGTACACAGCCCTACGACTAGTATTAAGGAATATAACCCGTCATCCATGCAATTGTAACAAGCTAATCAACCGGTAAAAGATATCTAGGGAGTAATGAAATCTAAGTAAGCAAAATTTTTCTCATTATTGTTTCCACCACATTAGTAAATTAGTTTAATTTTCATTTCTTTTATTTTATTTTGATTGCATTTTTAGCTAATTGGGTTAGTTGGCTAGCAACTAATTCCGCCCACTCCTTCAAAACTCGAGATTTTACTTGCTTTCATAAAATACAAAAAATACAAAAAGAATCATCCCTCACCTCTAGACCTAGTTTAGTAGGCTTTCTAATCCTAGCAACACTATTCCTGAGTTGAACGATCAATCCCCCGGTACTTGTCACTATACTATACTACAACGATCAGGTACACTGCCTGGTGGGGGTTGTAAGCTTCTCAAGATCCCTTGAGAGGTAAAACCTGTTGCGAGGGCGCAATTCCTACATATCAAGTAGCTTAAGGATAATGTGTATCTTATCCTTTGTACGTTTTGATCCTTTACTGGGCAGAGTTCTTCATCTCATGGGTCAATTGGTATGTTATGTTGAAGTTAGGGTGTTAATCCCTATGTTTTGTTGCCGCGGATTGGTTGACGCTGGAAGTTTGGACTACGTTGATGACTTGAAGATCCAAGTATTACTACTTGAAGTGCTTTTGTTTTTTCTTTTTACAATCATTGTAGTCTGATGTTTAGTTATAAGTGTGGTCTGTTCACTCTTATATTATAAGTTATAGGAATGATGTTTCTTTCGTATAGGAGAGTCTGTAAGTGTCCTAAGGGACTGAGATGAGGGAATCACCCTCATCCTTTGTACATCAATGTTTTTGGTGTAATATATTTTACCAGGGTGAAAAATCCCTTTTACCAACAAGTTAAAAATAAAATAAAGCATTTTCACAATTTATTTGATACATGAAAATTAAACGATCAAGATGGAACATATATACGGAATCAAATAAAAGCAAACAAACAAATAATTAAAAAGCTGGGGTTGCCTCCCAAGAAGCGCTTTTCTTTATTTACAAGTCTTGTAGCTAGACTCGAGGTCTCGCTAACCAAGTATTACTAATGCTCACATACCCGAGTGTGAGCCATCTAATTGTCGCCTCATCTTTCTTATAATCTTCATTTAACTCTAAACACCCGCGATAATATCTCTTATTCTTTTCATGAGGATATTTAAGTCCTTTCCTCATATCATTCTCACTCAACACATCGCAAGGGGGAAGTCCATTACATGCCTCAATAGAGAAATTCTTAAACCTAGGGTGTGAGCGCGGCATTTGATAGACAAAATCCTCGTCTCCGTCCGAAAATGTAATCAACCCGTGCATCAGTTTTTCATCAAGCTTGGGTAGCCTTTTAAAGGGCTTTCTAAATATGAATTGGGTTAATTTATTATCAATAAACTCTCCTAAATCCTCCATAACCATAAAATCAACCAAATAAACGAAACTTCTGACAAAAACATGCAACGTTTCAGCCCTAGCAACAAGATTATTTCCTTGATATTCTAACTCATTTACCATGCTTTTGTTATAATTAGCACGAGTAATTATGTTCATTGGTAAAGATGAGTTGAGGTAAGCATCAAAGCTCCTAAATCCGATTTTACAAGGAAATTGCATACTAAAGAGGCTATCTTTCTCGATTTTAGTCCTAGGGTCAACATACTTAAGAGGATCAACCTCCTCTTCTCTCCTAACATCATTAATTACTTCACCATCACCTAGATCCTCATCGGAATCTGAATAATAAAAAGGGCCATTTTCATGGTCAGTGTCGTGGTCAGATTCATCCGTATCAAAATTATTGTCAAAGTGATGGTCGGGTGAAAGGTTTGATGGGTTTTCGTTTTCCATAATAGGGGCCGGAATGGGTAGTTGAAAGTTTCTACGATGAAATACACAAATAACGGGGATTAAATGATCAATATTATTCATGAAGTAAATGAAAGAGATCACAAACAAGAGCATGAAGAAAAAGATAGACTAAAGAAAGCTATGAAAAAGAAAATAAAAATCTCAATTGATAGGAATATTTTGATTAGACCTAAATGAATTAAAAATCAAACCTAAATAATAACTATTCCCCGGCAGCGGCGCCAAAAACTTGATGCGAGGATTGCGGCCTCACAAAAGGTTTTACTTCTCAAAGGATCTTGAGAAGCTTGCAATCCTCCAGGCAGTGTACCTGGCCGTTGTAGTGTAGTATAGGTATGTCCGGGGGATTGATCGTTCTCTATGGGAATAGTGTCGTTAGGATTTGAAGTGTACGTCAACTAGGTCTAAGGGTGAGGGATCATTCTTTTTGGTATTTTATATTATATAAAAAGCAATTAAAAATCTTAGTTTTGGAATAGCGGGCGGAATTAGTTGCTAATCAAATAACCCAAAACTAATATTTAAACTAAAAACAATGAAACTTCTTATATGAGACAAATGTGTTTACTTAGATATAATTACTCCCTAGTTATCTCTTGTTGATTTGTTGAGTGTCACAATTGTTTAGCCTAAGCGTTGTATTCCTAAATACCAGTCGTGGGGGCGTGCACGTCGTTCCCCAACTCTATGAATATCTATTTCTTCTTATGACGACACGTTTAGTATCCTATCATAGAATTATTAACATCTACTCATGCATTAAATACAGAGAATAAAACCGTAGTGCACATCCGATTACGTTTCTTAAGACGTTCAAGCTTGTTACACAAAGGAGGTTAGCCAGTTTTTGTAAGCCAAACGCGAGTCAATCAATTCAACAATAAACAACTTATCAACAATTAATAACGAGGTATCATTAGATCTAAGCAAACACTAAACTACTTAAGCTAGCATGTTAATGTAAAGAAAGATAAACAATTAATCAAACAACACATAGACATATTGAATGATTAAAGGAGAACTTATCTTCAATTAAACATGGAAGAAAGAGGGTATGAAAACCCTAAAAAGATACTGAAATTCGTGTTAGGGTTTATGTCCCCAAAGTTGCACACCAATGAATGAAAAATCCAAAACTATATATAAAATTACAAGGCTGACGGCGTCAGGTTATAAGTCCTCATGCCGTCCGAAAGCCGCTTCTAGGGTTTCGTCTTGTGCAAGCCAGCCTTCTGACGTCGTCACGTTATAAATCTTATGGGCCGTCTCTTGTTAAATTATAACCAGACGGCCTACATCCAAATACACCTGACACTGTCTGGTGTAAATCTTACAAAGTTTCACTGGAGTGTCATGTGTAATATTTTCCAGCTCTTTGATCTTCAAGTGATGGCGTCAGCTAGTAATGCCTGACGCCGTCAGGTGTAGTTTCCTGACATGTTTTCTTGACTTTGTCGTTTTCAATTTGGAGCACAAAAACGTCCAAAATGCTGCAATTTCTAGAATTCACGTACCAAGTACCTAAAATAAGAAAAGAAACGATTTGAGGCAATATTTGACCATATATTTACGATTTAAGGCTTAAATGACCCCTTAAAAGTGTAACAAATAAATCTTTATCATCACTCTTAGATAAGCAATACTTCATGAGATTTTTAAAGAGCTTTCCAACATGAAGATTTATACGAAGAAGTATATTAGTAATAATTAAATGTTATAACAATTTTATCAATATCCAAGAACATAGAAAATGTTGTTGTTTTTGTAAAAATGAGTTAGTTGTCAACTTTTACACAAGATTTTTCCTTCGTTGTAGTTTTCAAAACATACACGGATCATATCAAGTTTTTAAAGTAGAATATACTCTAAGAAACTTGGTAACGAAGCTCTGATGCCAATTGTAGAAAACTAGAAGGGGGTTGAATAGTTTTACCGATTAAAATTACTTATTAAAACTTTTAGATCGACTTATATCAATCTAGTTTTGACGTGTTGGATATTGATAGCATAGAAAGCATATAAACTAATATACGAGATAGAGTTTAGTGAGACATAACCACAACACAAGTATTTAGAGTGGTTCAGCTACAAGGACACCTTCCTTGCACTACTCCACTCCCCGATTCACCTACTCGAGAGTTCCTAGTCACAACACCAAATCTCCTTTCACATGGCAGAGAAGCCTTTACACCTTAGCTTTCACTTTTTTTTGGTACAAAGCTAGATACCGAGTCCTTAGCATGGCGGACCAAACCAACACACCCAATACAACTCAACTGAAGGATTTCACATCCTTTTACACCTAATGACCCAACACCTTTACAACACCTTTGTGGAAAAATGAAAGAACAAGTATCACTTCTGTGATCTTGGAAGAGAAAAACCAAAGCAACTCATCACCCGAGCTTGCTAGTCTTCGAGAGGTTGTGTTCTCGCCTTTTGTGGGAATCTAAGAGAAACTTCATAGAAAGATCGTTGGATCCGAGGTTAGAGAGTTTAGAGTGTAGAGAGAAGAATACTCTAAAAGGTGCAAGAGATAAGTGAGAAATGGCTCACTAATTATAGGCAAATTTGCCTACTGTTCACCCGGTTCTGGCGGTTCCTTCCCCAAAGGGATCCCGCCAGCGTAATCCAAGGGATCCATCAAACTGGGTAAACCAGTCCATATTTTGGGTTACAAACCGAGTTATGGGTTATGGGTTAAAGTCCATGGATAGATGATGTCATGCCTGATGTCAAAGACATCTTGGGTCATGGGTCATGGACTTTAGGTTATGGGTTATGGACTTTGGGTCATGGGTAATGGGTTTTACCCATTATGGATGTCATGAAATAGGTCATGGGTTATGGATCAAAGCTCCATGGGTTATGGGTTATGGACTTGGTCTTTGGGTCATGGATAGTCCAAGGTTTACTATCATTATTCTTTAACATGTATTTTATAAAAGTACGTAACACATGTTACTTAAAATGTTTTTATAAAATAGTTTTGGTTTCATGTTAACTACAAAACTAAACATGTTTGATATGTATTACTCCCTCCGTCCCATATTAAGTGTCCACAATGGATTCTTGGGATGTCTTAAATTAAGTGTCCATACTGTATTCCAACCAATGAGATACGATTTTAGTGGGTAAAAATGATATATGATTGGTGGAGAGTGTAGTTAGTGGAATTTTCTAAAGCTTTGTCCATTTTGAAAGTGGACACTTAATATGGGACGGAGGGAGTAGTTTAGTAAAATGAGTTAGTAAACTATTTGGTTCAAAACGTTTACGTATTGTAACTATTTTGTTAAAATGATTTTACGCTTGTTATAAACAAAACATTGAAAGATCGTGAAATATAAAAAAGCGTTTTTACGGTTTGTTTGTATTAACAAATCGGTCCAATCAAAATGGTTTGCATGTTTTCTCACCCTAAGATTTCAATAAAACATTAATATGAGTAAAAGTGGGGCTATGAAACTCACTTTAGTCAAGCAACTCACAGGCGAAACAAAATCAAGGGTAGTATAGCACAACAAAAACTATGATATCACGGCATAATGGACTCGGCACAACCACAAGAAATGAAACTAGATTAGTGACGGATTTAGGACCCAACACGAGCAAATACCTTCAAAACTGTCGGACCAAAACCCAAAACGACTTCAATACCACATGATGATGATGAGAAAGGTGGTTTAATGGTGGTGGTGGCGCGGCACGGTGGTGGCCGGTTGATGCTGATCGGCGGCCGTGAAATGGAGGGGAGGAGGAAGACAAATTAGGATTTTACTAAAAGGGAAAATGAGAAACAAACCCTAACTATTTGCTTTTATAATACTAAAGAGTTGTAAAAATAACAAAATGCATTATTGATGGCAATTGAGGGGTGCGGATGAAAAGAAACTCTAGGGACCAAAACTGTAATTTCATCTATCTTATATAAAAATGACTCTTGGGGTCCATTTAGGCTAAATAAATATTTTCGAGACTTCAAAACTTGCGCAAATATATTTTAAAAGCATTTTTCCAATAAAAATGACTATTTATATGACTATCTTTGCACAAAAACGCCATAAATCAATTAAATAAACGTATATTAGGTCTAGACTCGTGCTGGTACGCATTGTGCTACATCTCAAATTTCCCCAGATAAATTCTCATTTCATACAATAATATTCCAATATCAATTCCAAATATTCCAAAAATAGTTCTCAGTTATAAATTGACACTTTAAAAATTATAATGCGATATAAATTTGAAAATTACCAGTTGTCACAACAACTAGTGCCTAGAAGGGATCCCAAGGACTCAAGGAAGATAAGTAACTTTACGGGTAGAATTAAAGGAATGCATGTATTTGTAGGAAATTTCACTTACATCACGGATGTCTTGGTAGTGGAGGATATTAGTTCAGCGATAGATCCGTGTTTGTCACAAGTAGTGTTAGGGAAGCCGTTTATGGAGGTTTACAATATGACCTATGACCCATCACTAGGAATAGTCAAATTCATTGATGAAAATGACGAAATTGCTTATCAAATGCCCCATAAGGTGGAGCAATATCGATTAATACCAAATTTGGAAATGGATTTAAAGCAATCGGTCTATTATAGGAGTGATGAGGACAAGCCAAGAGGAGTGGACTATGTAATGAAAAAGGTGTTTTGTTTTTACAAGGAATGTTTAGAGTTATGACCCGAATATGACAGAGGATGGATTCACGTAATAGAGCATGACTTTGAGTCTAGCTACAAGACTCGTAAAAAAAGAAAAGCGCTTCTTATGAGGCAATCCATGTTTGTAATTGTTTGATGTTTTTATTTCTAGTTGTTTGCACATATATGCTTCATCATAATTGTTTACTTTTCATGGTTCAAATAATTTGTGAAAATGCTTTATTATGTTCTTAACTTCGTCTTAATTGCATATAAAGGTATTTTATGTAGTAACCCACTAACTTCCCCACTCAGTCTCCCCTAGGTTAGCTATGCCTTACTAACTTAACTTAGGCCCTCACTAAGCATCCTCTAGGATTAGTTATGCCTATATCATTTTCCCGAGTAAATTTTTTGCTTTATTTCATCTCTACTACCTATATGACTCTTAGACCTGCTCACGTATCCACCTATGCCCAACACCACTATGTTTACCTCCTATAAACATCTCGGTATAAACACTATTACACTAAGTAATCTATCACTCTAGTATACTATATCTATCAGAAACCCTAATCAAACCCTAATTGAACCCTATGTGCTTACGATTATCTTTAGAACCCTAATTGCTTATCTAAACTAGTTTGAAAGTGTTCAAGGCTTAGGTATAAGTTAAAATAGCAAATTTATGATATCTTAGACTCCCTAGACCGTACTACAACTCCCTAGAACTTAGGTACAACTCATTTAAGCACAAAACCATAACTAGGTCATAAAATCCAGAACTAGGTCTAAACTATCCCAAATCTTTACCACAAGCTACCACCACTTAGTATAAGCCTCCTAGGACTTAATCTTAGTCACTAAACACTCATAGGACCCTAATCTAGGCACTAAACCTTAGGCTAGACCCAAATCTCACACTAAACAAAACTAGGTCTAAACTAAACCATAACTAGTAAAACCTAATCTAAAGCACCTCAAGCACGTCAACCAAGCACCCTAGTAGCTTAAGCACCTCAATTAAACACCCTAGCACCTCCCAAGCTAGCACACAAGGAGGTGGATCACCACCTTGTCACCTCCTTGTGCCACGGCTGCCTCACCACCACAAACCCCCCCTAGCAGCCCCCTAGCTACTACTAGCCACTCTTAGTCACCTTATAGCTCCTCCTAGTCACCAAGTAGCCACCCTTAGTCAGCCCCCCCACCCCTCTCTCCACCTCCTTCTCTTCTTTCTTGCTCGACACACCAAAAGCACCCTATAAATAGCAAGACCTCCCCTCCCTTCCACTTCACATATCCCCTCTCTTCTCTACCTAATATATTCTATAGTACTAAGTCCCTAGAAGCTTTAGAAGTTGAATTTTGTAGCCTAGATACTTTCCGAGACCCATTTCTAGTCGAGAAAACCCTAAAACCCACGTTAGGACTCCCACGACCAAGTAAGCCTAAAACTTTGATTCTAGTAGCCTTAGTACGGACCTAGGATACTAAGGATATACCTTAAAACCCTTAGAAACCTAAGCTAGAGCCTTGATCATTTTCTTTTACAACTTTTCATTTTTTTATTTTTTTTGGGTAAAGGGCATTTTTTTCTTTTACAACTTTTCATTTTGAAACCCTAATTTACGCTAAATTCATGTTTATGTGCTAAATTGCCTTATCATTTCCTATATGTTAGTTAGGTAACTTAGTTAACATATATTAGCTAAACAAAATCTAGGAAACTCTTTTGTTTCATAAAAATACAGTTTAAATGATTTTAGGACTAGTTTTGCAATAGCTTTCATGCATAAGGGTATATATGGTAACTTTCTAAAAATATTAAGTCTAAGGACTGGTTTTTACATATCTTAGAAGTATCAAGTACCAGGACCCTTTTTCAAAGTTCTAAAACCTTAGGATAGAAAGTGAAACAAGTTATAAACTTATAAGGACTAGTTTTGCAAATATTATAAAGTTAAGGGTATAAAGGTAAATTTTGAAAGTTAGTATATATTAGGGACTATTTCTGCTATTTTTCTAAAATATATAAGTATAGGGACTATATATATATATATATATATATATATATATATATATATATATATATACTCCCTTATAAAGGAGGCATATCCAATGCCTAAAACCGATCCACCTTCCAAAGCTAATATTAAGATTCAACACCCGAGCCTAGAGGATATAAATACCGAACCTCCCCAAATAAACACACAAACCACTAACTTATTTTGATATCTCTCTCTCTCACTCTAACCTAAAATGCACCACCCAGGCACCCAGTTATACACTTTCATATCTCTCTTTCACCGCCGCCGCCGACACCAACTAATTCTGCCGCCACCACTTCCAACAGCCTGTGTCGTCACTACCATCGTTTTACATATACATTCGTTAGGTGGTTTTGGCCGGTTGTTTTGTGTTAGGTGGTTTGGCTGGTAGTTTTGGTTTGTGTGGATTTGGTTGCGGTTGTTAGTGAATGATATCAAACACAGGTTTTACACAAATCTGATGGTAGTTAGATGAATTTGTTTAAAATCTCTATAGATCTGGTATCATTCTTTTTTGTGATTTTGAAAATTAACGCAAGAAACCATAAATTTTAATTTACGTTTTTGAACAAATAAGAGTTGTATTTGTTGGTACCTTAAGTGGTTTCGGGTTTACATGGACACCATCTCTCTCGGTGGTTTTTGTGTTGTTGAGAAAATTACAGTGGTTGTTTTGGTGGTTTCAGTGATGGTTCAAGGATGGTTTTGGTGTCTTAATTTAAAGTCAATTTTTGTTTTTGTTTTTTGTTTTTTTGTTTAATAGATCTACAGACTTAGCATGGTGGGGGATCTTGATTCTTGTAATTTGAGTATCTGAACTAATCTTTTGCTTTTGTTGTTGTAGAACTTGTGATTTGGGCATGCTTTGGAACTGACATATACGTACAATATTCACTCACCTCTTTCTTTCTTTTTTTCCTTTTTCATATCTTTTTCTGAATTCTGATGTTGGGATCTTTATGCTTTTGTAAAACTTGCGAACCAAAATGATTGTAACAATTTATTTTTCTACATTATTTCACATCTTTTCTATATAGTTTAAGGGTTTTAAACTGATTTTGTTATTTATCTTTCACTATTTTGGTTTAAAGATTGATTTTTTAAATACGGCTTGATTTTTTTGCAATTTTTTACTACTTGAGTAATATCGTAACTTATTGTCTCGAAGACCTTTTTTGTCCTTAAAAATGTTGGAGTGAGTTGAATATACTACTTCTATTTTCATGTTTCCATTTGGACTTATAGTTAATACTTTTGCTTTGAATTATCTTTGTACAATATTAATGAAGTTAAAGGTTAAAAAAGATTTGATTTTTTTATTATTAGTGAAACATAATAATTATAGTTTAGATTTGAATTCTAACCTTTGAGATGTATGACAACAACTTGACAAGATATTGTGTATAATGTTTTGTGTAAGTTAAAATTTATGCTGGGAATATATTAGATGGAAGATATTTTTCTTGGAAATTTTGTTAGTTTTAGTAATTTATAAATTTTTGAAATTTGATTTTTTTTTTTTAATTTGAAATTCATTGAAATGCAATAACTTTAAAATTTAGAATATTTCGAATTAAATTTGAAACTTGAGTTTGAAAGTTTCGAAAGTTTTCCAAGTTTGGAGTTTGATATATTTCTTAATTTAATTTTTAAAGTAGTTTTAATTTTAATTTATTTTTTATGTTTAGAAAGTTACAAATCTTCTAAATTTTTTTGGATATTTCAAAAGTTTTAAACTTTCGGAAAAAGTTTGTATCTCATTACTAACTTTGAAACTTTTCAAAAAAAAAAAAAAAAAAAATCTGTGAATGTTTGGGATCTTGAACTTTTTAAAAGCTTTTAAATCTTATTATAAATAACTAACAACCATTGTTAATAACTTAACCAGAATGAAATATTGCTTCCAAATAGATAACTGAGCCTAACATTATTGGGAACGATTTTCTAGAAAGGTTGAAACCCCATGTGGCTTTTCAGAATTTTGGGTCTCGAGGCGCGGAACCAAATTTGGATGATATGGGATTTGGTGTTACTTATATTTGAATTGCATTGTAAGTGGTGGTTCAAAAATGTATGGTAAGAACATGACTTTTAGCAAGTGCAAATGCAAAAGAGTAAGTGCAAATGCAAAAGAGTATGTGTGTATACTCTAATTAGACCCTGACAATAAGGTATAGGTTTGCAAAATATGAAAACATGAAAAAAAAAAAAAGTTAAAAATGAAACAACTTGGTGGAGTTTCACCATTGTTGAAAAAATAAGATAAAACTACATAGAAATGTTTTATACTTTATATACATCAAACGGGTAAGATATGATATGGATCTTTCATACTGAGGGCCCATCACTACTATCAAAATCATTCCAATTACTCCCTCCGTCCCAATTTATTTGTCCAGTTTTGACTTTTTGAGTTTTTCTTTGTCAATTTTGACCATAAATATTTTTATTTGTGTTATATAATACTTGATGAACATTATACAAATTAAAAATACACTTAAAACTCAATCTATTCATATATTTTGCACCAAATATTAAATAACACAAACAAATATATTTAAAGTCAAAGTTGACAAAGAAAGACTTTGAAAATCAAAAGTGGACAAATAAATTAGGACGGAGGTAGTATTATTCATGATGGCATACCAAACGCATCTTAAGATAGTAAGACAATGACATTTCAATGCAAAGTAAACGACACACTCTTTTAACTTTTTCAAAAATATTTCTTGACTTAATAACCAAATAAAATTGTGAATTCCTTTTAAGGGTGAGCATCGGTCCAGGACCTGACCGGACCGACTGGGCTGAGGACCGAACCAAATGTAGTCGGTCCGGTCTCGGTCGGTCCGGTCCAACAAGGCCAAATAAACGGTTTATGGTCTGCACCCGACCGGACTGGACTGGACCGAGGACCGAATTAGTCAAAAAGCCAAGACCGAAGATCGGATCAAATGTGGTCGGTCCGGTCCAGTCTCGGTTAGTCCGATCCATTCGAGTCGTTTGCTCAACCCTAATTCCTTTAATTGAAGCTTTGTTAGGACAAACTCTCATCTACCCATTTATACGGAGTAATTTTGTAGTTTGACTTCAAGTTACGAATTTTTTGTTCAAATTTAGTAACTATCTAGGAAATTTGTTTTTTAACACTCACATCAACTAAAAAAAAGTTGATTACAAGTACTTTGGAAAAAAAATCATTTTATTATTTTGAAAAAATTATTTTTATAGTTTGACTTATGATACTCTTTACATCAAAAATATTTGTATTATGACAAATAGCACATAATTACTCCGTATAAGAAAAATATATTGACACATTTTTTACTTATATCTCTCAATCTTGAACCATATGCTTATACGAAAACATTGATATCTAAAGATCCGAATTCAACCAACTTCATACAACTTAAAAAAATTGTACGATAGTCTATTATTATAAGTGATAGGTTACGAAGGACCCTTTAAAATACAATTTGTATTACGTACCATCCTTTTTTTCTCTTTTTAAAAAAAAAATTGTTACAAAAATACCAAACTGAAAGTACGAAACATAAAACATAATGTTTAACACATCAAAATAATTAAACTGACAAAAAAATACAGAACAAAAACTATGTTACACTGTAAACAGAAAGAGAAAAAGAAATGTTTTGTAATTTTTTGTACCATTAGTAGTACCCTTATTACATTTTTTTTCATCATTTTGGGAGTCCATGACTTTTTAATCTATGCTTCTAGAATGCAACTTAAAAAAATCCTTACAATTTTTGTTGACAACTACAATAAAATACAATGCAATCGGGAAAAACACGCACAACATTAACGCTAGCGGATTTTCTTGAAAACTATATATTGCCTCCGCTATGTAACAATGGCATAAGAAAATAGTTCTTTTGAAAAGATTCCTAACGCTACGAATAAACTTTGTCGAAAGAAAATTATCCGCCGCTAAAATTTTGTCGAAGACCAGACACCGCCGCCGATAGGCGCGGGTACTCGGCTAGTATATATATATATATATATATATATATATATATATATATATATAAGTTTAGGGTAGAAATTGTAAATATGTAACCTTGAAGGGTAAAAACGGACTATTTTCATATAAATAAGAAAAACCTATTTTTAAACATAACACAATACTAGGGAGCTTCATCTGAGAGGTTTCATTTGGGTATTCATTTTGACGAATTTGTTGGGTTTACGAGTTAAAATGCTCTGGCCCCTCAAACGTTTACTACATGACCTCTGGATTATAATGGCCCGAACGGTGTTATGATATATCTAAATCTTAATAACTACATAGCTCTATAGTAGGGAGCTTCGTGTGAGGAGTTATATACTTCTGAATTATGATGGCCCGAACGGTATTATGTTGGCAACATAATACAATAGTAGGAAGCTTCATGTGAGGAGTTATACTTCTGAATTACGATGGCCCGAATGGTGTTACGTTATAACTAAATCAAGACACCCTAATTGTAATTACGTGAGAAACCTAGAAACAATAAACTAGGACTTGACATACACACACCTACACTACCCTCAGGATACGTGAGTCAGCTGTCTGAACCCGTATCCCACTTGCCTTAGACCCAGGTAAGTTTTCATAGCCTCACTTTTATATGCTTTACAAACCCTGTGAGGGGGATACATACTTTAAACTGAATACAATGTTGATATAAATAAATGACTAAAAACGTTATTCATATCTTTCGATATCTTTATGTTTTGATAATCACAAAACGAAAACCCATCAAACCAAAGATCATGACGTAAACAAGTATTTAGTAGTGAATACTCACTTTCACCATCTAATCACTTAAGGTATGAATAAACGAAGTGTCTAATGCATTGTAAGATCAAAGGAACATTTTTGTTAATCACTAGATTTTTATTAAATGTCACAAAACATTTTATATCTTTTATTAAACATTTTTGGAATTAAAAGAATATGTTTAATTTATTACAAATTTATGAATTCAAATTTTTAACCAAAAATGGCAAATCTAATCCAGAAAAACTTTGCTCACAAAAGGACAAGAAAATCCAACGTTCAGGAGGGCGGCCCCCTTAATTATACTAGGCGGCCCCCTTAATCATTATGGGGACCGCCCCCTAATTAAGGGGACCGACACGCTCCAGAACATTGTTTTCTGGCCCTTTAAATACTGGATCATTCCACATATTTTTCACACCTTTTTACACTAAAAACTTTCTGATTCAAACCTCCATTTCTATCTAAAAAATCCTTTGATCATATAATTCATAAATCTTTGTTTCCAAGTGATCCAAAGCTTCATCCACTCAAGTGCAAAGAGAAGAATACTTCTATCTATCAAGACTAGAAGTATTACAACTTAGTATCATCTTTCTATCTAAGTTGTTTGATCATTTCATCTTGTATATCATTCATTCTTTGGTGTATAAAGTGTATACATTGGTTAGCTAGATTTAGATATAGGATCTAGATTTTTTGATGGTGTGAAGTGGTACTATAAGTGAAGAAGTAGAGGAGCATAGGATTAGTGGTAGAAGATATAAGAAGTGGTAGTATATTGGAGTAGAGATTAGTTGTGCAGACAAAGAAGTTGAAGCCTTAAAGTTGTGAAGAAATAGAAGCTTAGAAGTTGTGAAGAAATATAAATCTTGAAGTAGTGGATAGATCTAAGTTGTGAAGGTGTGAAGAAACAAGTGGTGTGAAGAAGTGTAGAAGGTGTGAAAAGAGTGTAGAAGAAGTTGTGTTGTGATTATAGTTGTGAGATTGGTTCTAGCTACGATTAGAACCCGACGTTTAGCTTTGTGTCGTTAAATTGGTGTAAGCTAAGGTGTGTACGGTTTTCTCCGCCATAAGGGAGGTTATTGATCTAGTGAAGAAAACTCTCGAGTTCGGTGCTCGGGGAGTGGAGTAGGGCAAGGAAGGTGTTGGGAATTATTCTATCAGTTACCACGGCTAGTGAAGATATTACAACTGCAGAAGATTGTACTTGCAGTGGAAACTCATTACCACTGCAAGAACAAACATTACCACTGCTTGCATGATAACTGTTAGAGAAACGCGCTTAGATAAACATAGAAAATATATTGTGTATATCTTATTCTATTAGTATTATACTTATCTTGTACAAGAGGACTCCTTGTTGTATAAAAGGAGATCCTAGGTTATAGTTAGAATATATCTTTCTAATACGTTTTCTTAAGAGCTTCAAGGTGTAACCCTAGTGATATCATAGATCACTCGTATTATTATCATTAATAATATTGGAGCTATTTGTTTGTTACATACATTGTTCTCTCATACAACTGTTTCATTTACATTCAATCTTCTAAGTATCATTAAGTAGATTCCGCATACTTATTGGTATCACTCAAAGTATCATTATTAACACAAGTTCAAGGTGTACACGATCCAACAAGTGGTATCAGAGCAAGGCTTTGATATTTTGATTTAGAAGATCCTATGGCAGACTCAAAAGAAACAATGGAGACAGAAACAAGCCAATCAAACATTGCTGCAAAGCTTCCTAAGCTTAAGATTAATGACTTTGAGATGTGGAGGCTTATGATAGAACAATTCTTTATGGTTCAAGACTACACATTATGGGAGATCATAATGTGTGGAAATTCATTCAAACCTGGTACAACTGTAGAGCAGGTTGGTGACAAGACTGTAACAAAAGTTAACACTGGTCCTGTTACTAATGAAGAAAGAAACCAACTAAAGAATGATTTGAAGGCTAGAGGTTTGTTATTGATGGCTCTACCCAGAGAACAAGTTCTGGCTTTTAGCAAATACAAGTCTGCAAAGACCCTCTTTGATGAGATCTGTGAAGTGTTTGGTGGTAATGACTCTACCAAGAAGACTCAAAAGACTTTACTGAAGCAGACCTATGAGAATTTTGGTTCAACAAGCAATGAATCTCTTGATAGCATATTCACAAGGCTACAAAAGATTGTTACTCAGCTGACTGCTTTTGGAATTGAGGTGGAAAAGGAAGACCTCAATCTTAAATTTCTAAGAAGTTTACCTGCTGAGTTTGACACCAATGTTGCTGTATGGGAAGATAAGTCAGATCTTGAGACCATGAAGCTTAATGATGTGTACAATAACTTCAAAGTTATTGAACAAAGATTAAAGAAAGCTGGCAAGTTAAAAACAAGTTCTGCAAGTGTAGCACTCATATCATCATCAGGTAATGATAGTTCAGATGATGAAAGTGATAGTGATGATGACAGTGGTAACATGATTGTTTCCACTGGTAATGGAAATGTTTCCACTAGGAGCTCAAAGAAACAGATTGCAGGACTAAGTGATGCTACTTTCTATGCCTTTATATCAAGCCATGTGGGTGGTTCAATTCTCAATCATGAGGATTTGGATCAAATTGATGAAGATGATATGGAGGAGATGGACATTAAATGGCAGGTGGCATTACTAAGCTTAAGATCAAAGAAGTTCTGGAAGAAGACAGGGAGAAAGATACATATAAGTAGTGATGAGACTGTAGGTTTTGATAAAAAGAAGGTGGAGTGCTATAATTGTCACAAGAAGGGGCACTTTGCTAGAGAATGTAGAAAACCAAAGAAATCTGACAACAAGTCAACTTGGTACAAGAAGGATAAGAACAAAGAACCTACAACAGAAGAGCCAAAGGTGCTATTGGCTATTGATGGAGTGAGCTTTGATTGGAGCTTTATGACTCAGGATGGAGAAGATGATTCAGAATCTGCAATGCTTGCTACTGAGCATGCACTCATGGCTTTTTCAGACACTGAGGTACATACTGATAATGCTTGTTCTAAAAACTGTAAGGCTGTAAAAGAGTTAGAGATCTCTAAAACAAAATATGATGAACTGATGCTAGATTTACATCATACTAATTATAATTTAGCAAATCATAAAAGAGGTCTAGGTGTTTTAGAAAAACAGATAGAGCATTATAGGGCTAATGAATCTAAGTTCAGTGATGACATAGCTGTTTTAAAAAGAGACTTAGATTTTTATGTTGAAGTAAATAAAGCTCTTAGGGAAGAGATTGAAAAAGTTAAAAAGGCTAGTGAGAATATTCAGATAACTAAGCAAACACTAGACCATCAATCCAAGAGCATTGACAAAATATGGGAAGCCCAAGTTGTGAGCAAAGCTAAATCAGGTCTTGGATACAAATCTGTTCCACCACCTCTAAGAGGTGTTCCAGCACCTCCTTGCATTGACCTAGCTCACACAGGCTTAGAAGAGTTTCAGGATCCACCCATGACCTATGGACCAAAATTTGTTAAACCAGTTGAAACTGAAAAGGTTCAGGTTGAGGTTGAGACTTTTGATAGTGCTAGTGACTCATCTCTTAAAGATGAATGTTTGAATGTTGAGTCTAAATCTAGTGTTCCTGAAAATGTTAAAGTAGAGGAAAGAAAAAGTATTCCTGAAGTAATCAAAGAGAAGCTTAGGACACAAACAAATCACACTAGGCCTACTACTAGGTATGCTGAGATGTACAGGGATAGGTCTACATCTCCTAGAGGGAACATGAGAAGTTGGAATCATGTTAAAACTAGGCAGTTTGGTAGTGACTTTGTGTTCAACAATAAGGCTTGTCATATATATGGTAGCTTTGACCATTTAGCTAAAGACTTTACCTACCACATGGGAAGAAGGGAAGTATTTGTGAATACTAGGGTGAATGGACATAATTCTAATAAAATAACTCACCCAAATCCCCTAAGCAAGATGGTTCCCAGGTCTGTTATGCTTACCACTGGCATCAAACCATTTTCCACTGCTAGACCAGCAGTTACCACTGCCAGTAGTAAAAACAGAGTTTATCCTAAGTCCCCTGTCACTTCTTTTGTTAAATCTTATCAAACAGGGAAAAAGACTTCTTTTGAAAAGAATGATCACAAGAATCACATGTGGAGACCCAATTTTTCTAATCAAGCAGTTTCCACTGCTAGGCATGCAGTTACCACTGCAAGACCAAATGTTTCCACTGATGTCTATGTGAATAAGAAAAGGGTAAACTTGGGAAAAGCTGTTAAAGCCTCAGCTCGTTGGGAATGGAAACCAAAAGGAACAACCTCAAACAATCCCAATGGTGTATCAATGACCTTTGATAGATACAATTATATTGATACACGAGGCAGATCCAAGTCATTTGTGGCTTGGGTCCCCAAAAGGTACTAATTGTTTTATGTTGAGTGCAGGGACAGTCAAAGACTATTAATGGTTATGAATGACTTGATAATACTTTCTGAGTTTTACAGTGACTCACCAATATGTTTGCAAGTTGTTTAGTATATGTCTGTTCTGCAAATGTTAAGAGATTACAAGTAGTGTGTTTAAGTCACCAAGAGTTGTAGCCAAAGTAATGTGGTCAAATAAGCTGAAGGTCTTACAATATTGATTAATTAAAGAAGATCTTTTCATTCATTCAAAGACACAAGTTACAGCTTACATTCAAAGTTCCAACTGCATTACAAAGACCATTCCTAAAACATTTGGCTAATTGAGAACTACTAGCTTCTATAAATTATTACATAATACTTGAAGCTATGACAAGTACAATGCTGAAGCTGAAGATGAAAATGGAAAAAGAAGAGAAGGAAGACTGTGAAGATGCTCAAGTAACAAAGTCAAGATAATACTCAAGAACTTTGTTCCTTGGCAACATTCCTCAATCATTTACTTCTGCTTCTCCTTTCCCTTATGTGTGATCTGAGCTTTCTTGCTCTGTCCAATATGTTCTTGAAGCAGAAGACCAGGTTCTGGAGCTGGAAGATCCAACACCAAGGTTGATGATGTTGGGAGAGATGGATCTCTCTTACTTGATCTTGGTTGGGATCTCTCTGGTGTGGAAGGAGGAAGAAAGGTTGGATCTTCATTCTCTTCCTCTGAAGATTCTTCATCAGATGTCCAGATGAAGGGAGAAACAAGCTCTCTCTCTGCAGGATTCGGATCATGGCTTGATTCACCCTTTATGTGTGCATTCCATTGTTTTTCTTGCACATCCCATCGGTTCTTTATCTCTCTCTCAAAATCAGAACCTTCAAGTCCCCATGGATATGGTGGTACTTCTTCTGATGTTGGAACAGAAGAGTGTTGATCAGAGGACTCAGGGTTTGATGACATGATTTTTGGAAGAAAATTGGTTTTTTTGAAATTTTGTTGTGGGATATTAGGGTTTGAAAGATTATTGGTGACTGAGATGTGGTGTTTGGAGGTGATTAAATAAGCCAAGGTTAGATGTTATGCTAATTAATGAAGGTTATTTATTTTCATCTGTTTTGGTTGGTTTGAGAAGTAACTGTGGTTTGACTTTTGAGAAGATATTTTTGTGTATAGTAACTTGGTTAAAAAGTTACTTGGGTTAATCTTTGTGGGTTAAAATGAGACTTATTTTGTGTAGCAGTTCACAACCTATGTCATTGGAGTAATAAGGTGTGTATCTTGACACACAACAAATGGTTATTGATTCACCATGTCTAACCCACATAAGAATCAGCTAGTCCAAGAGCAAACGGCTTTTGGTAAAGACTTCTCAAATCCGTTGATAGCTGATAGTTTGCTAAAAACTATGATAAGAGTTGTAAAATTTTACATGTTTTACTTACCACTGCTCTTTGAAATTTTGTTGATTTTTACCACTGCAAGTTCACCATTTCCACTGAAAGTGTAAATTTTACCACTGGTGAACTAGCCGTTACAACTGTGTCAGTAATCCTATTTTTACTAGCCGTTGCAAATATAACTGTCTTTCCTTATTAATAGGGTAAAATTTTTGGGAATTATCTACTTACCAAAGTTTATTTATTCTTTTCTAAAGATAATTCACCATACGCGTTTTTCTCAAAACCCTATTAGTATAAATTGATTTTATACGGCTTGCTTCTTATTCACAATTACTAACACTTTTATCTCTCAAATCACAAAATCATGGTGTCTCTCAAGTTTGCAGATGAACACAATCAAGTGGCTTATCTACAAAAGTCAAACGACAAAAGTGGACCTATTTTTCATCAGATTGTGGATTTCCTAAACACAACACATATAAGGTATGCCTTAACTATTAATCCCACAATCTTTGTTTCTCAAATCAAACAGTTCTGGAACTCTGTGGAGTCCTTAACACTTGAACAGGGGGACATACATGAATCTGTGGAAGTTCTTAGAGCCACAGTGGATGGGGTAACTATTGATGTTACTGAATCGTCTTTAAGGAGAATTCTCCAATTAGATGATCTTAATGGTATCATCACATTACCTAATTCAGACATATTCAACTATATTGCTTTGATGGGGTATGATACATCTGACCAAAAAGTAACTTTTAAGAAAGGATGTTTTTGTCCCCATTGGAGATTTTTGATACATACTCTGTTGCATTGCCTAAGTCCTAAGAAAACTTCTTATGAACAATTTGGATCAACCATGGCTTACCCTTTAGTTTGCTTGGTTTCTGATAGGACTTTCAATTTTTCAAGGTTTATATTTAATAACATGAAAGGCAATGTAGCAAGTTCATATAAATTTTTGATGTATCCAAGGTTTGTGCAAGCAGTGTTAAATGAATTTTAACTGCAAAATCATAATAGGATTTATGACACTCCATGTCTTAAGCCAAAAGTATTTCAAAACATGTGTAAGGCTTCAGATTTTTGGGATGGAGTGATTCATCCTCTTTTACCAAACATGCTTGCAAAGATTTCACAGGTACAGGGTGAAGATGCAACAATTCCAGTTGTATCCCATCACACACCCACTATTATTGTTCCACAAATTCAACATATCCCTGCTGTCACTCACACATATGAAAGGAGGCAAAAACAGCCAACTCCTTCCATGACAACATTGCATGTTGCTGACCTTTATGGTTTAGGAACAAGCAGTGGTGGTTCAAGGCTTCAATCTAGTCCAACTAGAGAAGAGCCTGGATCAATGCCTTATGATTCACCTCTCCCAGCAGGTTACACAGTTGGAAGTGATGAAGGCAGTGTGCAACAAAATGAATTGATGGAATTATGTACCAAATTAGTCAAACAGGTTCAAACTCTGGAGAAAGATCTGGCACAGACCAAAGTACAACATGCCACAGAGTTGAATCTATTGAAGGCTGAGATTCAAAAGTTACAGGATGAAGTTGTGAATCTCAAGAATAAAAGACATATTCAAGCTGTAGTTTCTTCTCCATCATCATCACATGATGACCTTTCTGCAGGTCCTGGTTATGGTTTGGGAACTTCTTCCAAACAGGGGAGGAAAACAGATGCAGAGATTAAGGGGAGGAGTACTAATTTTGATGATATAGATGATGTAGCTGAGATTGAGGGGAGGAAATTGGATCTTGAAGATATGGTTGTTGATACTAATGTTCTTGGAACTACTCAACAAGATTCCACTGAAGCAGAACATGTTACCACTGATCAAATTATTTCCACTGCAAGTGAGAATGTTACCACTGATGTTCCATTAGTTACCACTGCAGAGGAAGAAGCTGCTAGAAAAAGATCAGTCAAAGGTAAAGCAATTGTGTTTGGTGCAGAACTAGAGCCAACAAGAATAATTTCCAAGAAAGATCAAGCTCAAATTGATTTTGATGCAAGATTGGCAGAACAACTTGAAGCTGCAGAGAAAGAAAATATGAAACAGCAAAAGGAGAATGATGTTGCTAGTTTTATGGAAGCACATAGGTTAGGTAAACTTGAAGCAGTAATGGCACAACCACTCTCAGTGGTTCCACCAACTATTTTACATGAGAAACCTCCTATGTTCTCATATGTGCCATCAGATGAAGAGATTGAGCATATGATTAAGCATGATCCAGTTGTAAAGAAGAAAGCTATTGAGCTTGTTGCTAACAAGACTTTGACAGAAGAACAAAGAACAGCTCAATTGGCAGATTTCATTCAAATGAAGAATCAACAAGCACTAGATGAAATTATTGGTAAAGTCAGAAAAGGTCAAAAGAAACAGAGACAACCTACAAAGGCACAGATCATTCATGAGATGAAAGTATTTTGCTGTCATGTTGGAAATAAGAGGATGGCTGATTTCAAAGGTATGTCTCATGAAAGAGTTGAAGGCATCTACTACAGAACTAAAAGGCAAGATAGTAGCTTCAGACCTATTGATTTTGAAGAAGTTGAAAGATTTAAACAAAGTAAAAGGAAAGCTTCAACAGTTGAAGATCATGTTACAAAAAGAGTGAAAGTTCCTCAAGAGAAAGAATCTCAATCTGAGAAATGTGTAGAAGATCTACAAAGTGCAATTATCATTATTGAAGAATAAGATTTCTACCCAGATCCTTTACAAACAAAACATCAGATTATTGATTGGGAAGTGTATACAGCAAAGAATTTTGCTTCTACTTGGAAAATTATAAGACTGGGAGGAGAATCTTCATCATTCATTCAGTTTGAAGATCTTCTTAAAGCATGTGACAGAGATGATCTTGATACTCTTTGGAAGCTTGTAAATGAAAGATTCAAGGCTGATACTCTCAAAGATATGAAAGAAATGCAGCTCTGGGTTGATTTAAGAAGATTATATGAACCAGATCTTAATGATAAGTATTGGAAGTTTGATTCATCAGAATTGAATCTTACATGGACTTATTATGATCAATGTGAGGTTCATCATGTTTCTACAACAGATAAAGTGGATGTGTTTATGTTTGCTGAGAAGGAATATCCACTTAGAGCTAAAACTCTTTCTGCAATGTTAAAGTCAAAGTTAAGAGTTTATGCAGATAATGAAAAGATTAGAGCTTTGATTCAGAAGATTCAAGATCAATATGCAAGAGCTGATAAAGTGTTGAGAAGAACAAGATAAGTGTTTGGAAGAATTCCCATATCCTCAGGTTTATTGTATACTTGAAGAAACTTGTTGATTTACATATAAATCATAAGTTTAGGGGAGGATTGTTGGGAATTATTCTATCAGTTACCACGGCTAGTGAAGATATTACAACTGCAGAAGATTGTACTTGCAGTGGAAACTCATTACCACTGCAAGAACAAACATTACCACTGCTTGCATGATAACTGTTAGAGAAACGCGCTTAGATAAACATAGAAAAGATATTGTGTATATCTTATTCTATTAGTATTATACTTATCTTGTACAAGAGGACTCCTTGTTGTATAAAAGGAGATCCTAGGTTATAGTTAGAATATATCTTTCTAATACGTTTTCTTAAGAGCTTCAAGGTGTAACCCTAGTGATATCATAGATCACTCGTATTATTATCATTTATAATATTGGAGCTATTTGTTTGTTACATACATTGTTCTCTCATACAACTGTTTCATTTACATTCAATCTTCTAAGTATCATTAAGTAGATTCCACATACTTATTGGTATCACTCAAAGTATCATTATTAACACAAGTTCAAGGTGTACACGATCCAACAGAAGGTGTCCTTGTAGCCGAACCACTATAAATCCGTTGTCTCTCGGTTTGATCTTTCCATCTCTCACTCTTTGTTTATTTACTTGTTAGCATTTCATATATAGTTATAATTGCTTGTGTTGTGCATATATTGATTTCACATAAAGATCAAACTAGGCTCCATTCACAACATTAATTTTATACAAACAAACCAAATAGATAAACTCATATTAAAACACATACATATATATATATATATATATATATATATATATATATATATATATATATATATATATATATATATATATATATATATATATATATATATATATATATATATGTGTGTGTGTGTGTGTGTGTGTGTGTGTGTGTGTGTGTGTGTGTGTGTGTGATATATGAAATTATAAATTTTTACTCAACATTATATATAAGTAGTGTTTATACAAAAACCGTGAATAAACTAGTATCTATAATTTTGCATCAAAGAGTTTTGAAATTTGCGTCTATTCTTTAGAAGCAAACTTTTATAAAACGAAAAACACGTAAAACTATTCAACCCCCCCTTCTAGTTTTCCACAATTGCTATCAGGAGCCACGTCTAGCAAGATTTTTAAAATATATCGTATTTTAAAACTTGTAACGATTTATGGAATTTGAAAATTATCTAGAAGGGGAATTTACGCAAAAACCACCATTATTTGAAAATGATCATTTTCTTGAATGGAAAAATAAATTTGAAAATTATGTGAAATCAATAGATCTTGATCTTTGGCATATCATTTCAATTGGTGATCTTAAGCCAACTATAATGGATTTTGAAAATCAATATAATAATCTTCAAACAAAGATCGATAAAAATACTAAAGCTAAATTACTGATTTACAAAACTCTACCAAGAGTTGAATATGAAAGAGTACTCTTTTGTAAAACGGCAAATGATATCTGGAAAAGTCTTTTAAATTTTCACCAAGAGAAATGTAAAGCCAAAGATGATAAACTTGATGTTGCACAAGAATTAGTCACTCTAGAAAATTTGATAGACAAATATTTTGCTAAATAAACACAGTACTACTAGTTCAAATGTGATCATTGAAGGTATCAATAACAAAGAATACATGAGTCAAATCCGAAGAAAGAGTGTAAATAAATCATGTGGCGACAAGGACGAAGAAGATAATGAAAATATGGCGTGCGAAGATATTCAAACAAATGTAAATACAAGTATTGATGACAAGGATTACATGTTTCAAGATCTAAGCGAAACTACAAATAAAACATGGAGCGACATGGACGATGGAATTGATCAACATATAGCATGTGAAGATTGTACAACTACAAATAAGGTACAATCAGAAACCAAACATTTTTGCTATGATCAATTTATATTAGAATTTTCAAAATTCGAAAACAACTTCAAACATCTTTGCAACATTGACTCAAAAATTATTTTTAAAAATGGATCTTCAATTTCCGTTGAAAATAACTTTAAAAAAGAAATAATTTTAGAAGATAAAATGTCTAGACTTGAAAGTAATATTGAAATTGATCTTGAATGTAAAAAATGCCAAGATTACAAACATGAAATTAAAATGGAAAATGAAAAAGCAAAAATGTTAGCCAAATTCGAAAATAGTTCTAAATCTGTAAAATATCTACTTAACATTCAAAAGTTATTTTATGATAAAACCGGTTTAGCATTTACCGCAAATGATCCTTTAACAAATATATCAAAAAAAAAAAATTTGTTAAACCTAGTGGAGAAATTTAGAACTAATATTATTTACACCCATTATTTATCACTCTAGTCAAGAAAGTCATTGTTTGTTAGTTAAAACAAACTATTGATGAATTTTTGTACTTCTCGGCGACATCCTCATCATGTGCATTTAAATGCAATGGATGTCCTCAACTAACCATCTCGGACCCATGAGAATCTGGGTACCAAGCTCTTTTTCATGTTTAGGTAGTTAATGAACGAAGAGACTATTACTTTTTGGATCGCTCACTTTGCTCTCTTACATTTGATGACTATTGGTTCCTATTACTCTGATTCACATTCTACACACGATTTGCTTATGACGTTGTTGCGGCCATTTACTGTTTCGGCGTCGTGTTCTTCACTTTTGGAGTATTGGTTTTATGGTGTGTTCGTTACTACCTCATGATGAAGGATTCAAGCGAAAAGCTGGACATGAGGTAAGTTTTCTTTTCAAAAACTTGTCAATATTACATTATATTAAAGTATGCTATAATTAGTATATTAATATGATTAAATTTATAGGTTGCCCTGTTCATATATCATTAATACTAATATATGTATACATGAAATTAAGCTAGTTAACCCTCTTGATTTTAAGTCTATTACCATTCTTCTTATTCATCATTTATATTGAAAATCATCTATGATCAATAGTAGAATAATTACTATTTGGACTAAATGACTATTCTAGTTGCATTAATAGATGTCCTATAATTAAGACTTGTTAGCATTCAATACTATGATGAGTTTAGTATATATATACATGTTTTAATCTTGTATCTATATATGATTTACTTTATCCCTCTCAATCATATTGCATTAAGATCATTAGAATTTACCATCACTCATCCATGTCTTTAATTGCCATTAAAGATGATTATCTGTGACAATGGGCTCAACTGATTTTCTTGAATATGATAAATTTCTATTTCAAATCCTTCATTTGTGATTTCTTGCTATCAAAAATAAAATATCATGTTTAAAACCTCTCACTTTGAAAAATTATCTTTCAAATATATATCTCATCTTTCTTCAAATAACATATTTAACTGTAAGCTAGCATAACTTTACTATAATCAAAATCAAGATTGGAAAAAATTTCTTATCCAATTTGTCAACATGTTATGAAGCAATACTCAATCAATTTTACTCTAATACACAATTGAATCTATTTCAAAGCATTGTTGAATAAAACTAAAAACGTTTTATTAAAAATATATTTGATTATCTCATATGTGTCATACACTTCTATGGAAATGACATTCACAATTTAATCAAATCATTTCATGAGAATCATGGTTTGCCCATATGGATCTTGTTTGTAACAAGTCTTGAAGTCCATACAATCATATCTTCCAATTTGTTACTTGTAAGCACTCATCAATATGTTTGTACTAACCTACATATTATCATTTTCATATAGTTGCATATTTGACTAGTATGTTTTATTGCTTCCTTGGTTGTTTAACTTAATTGGCCAATAAGTAGATTGCATGTAAATTAGAAATTACTTGTCTACTTTATTTATTTTTATAACATTCACTACATTTATGAGCAGTATACCCTATATTGCCTCAAAGAGTTGAACTTACTTGAATCCAAACCCAAAAACACAACCTTTCTGAAAACTTTCTGCCAAAAACCCAATTCTCGCATTCTGGAATTCACCAGATGGGCGGCCCCCTTAATTATATAAGGCGGCCCCCTTAATGATTAAGGGGACCGGTCCCTAATTAAGGGGACCAGCCATCTGATGGTCGGGGTTACTGTTTTCTTTATCACTTTTTGACCCTCTTCACCCTATACTTCCCAAAATTCACAAACATATTTTGTCCTATACTATACCTCACAATTTACCTTCCTAAACAACATTTTTCTTACACTATAAATACGTTCTTCCCATCATAAATGCAATCACATCCAAAAATGTCATCCCCCAACAACCAAAAACCTAAGGTTTCAAGAACCGCAAGGATCTCCGTCAAACCCGTTTGGAGGAGGAAACTTGATTCTTGTCACAACTCAAGTGATGTTGTTCCAAGTCAACCAATAACTAAACCTCAAACCCACACTAATGACTCATCTCACAACCTATCATCCACTCATGCCCTCATTAATGCTTCTTCATATGATGAGCATGTTCAATCCCAAAACAACAATCCCAATCTCTCAATCAATACTTCACATGTTGCTCATTCAACAAAAACACCATCCACTCATGAAGCACCTCTTCCACCCATATCATGTTTTCATGATTACCCAAGCTCAATCATGTCTCCACCACCAAGAGTACCACCACCACATCCTACAACCTCACATGCCATTCTTATGTTGCATGTTCAAACCTTCACCCAAGACAACTATCATGCTCCTCCACCATCACCTTCCTCCAAACACTTGAAGTTCGTTGAGGAGCTAAAAGAAGCTCATAAGCTTAGTGCTCTTTTAGCATTACATCTTGCTCAACGCAATTTGGATCCACCTCAATCAAGCTAACCATCATCACCACACAACATTAACCAAATTGAGAAGCATGTTAACAATTGCCCTTGTTGCATCTTCCTCCAACAACAAACAATTGCATTGAATGAGCACTTTACTTGGATTGAGTATCTTCTTACTAGATCTCAACAAACACCATCACTTGAACAACATCAAAACCCTCAACCAACAAACCCAACTTCAAATTCACCACCTCCAAGCTCTACATCTACAAACTCACCAACATCCATGAAACCAAAAGTTTACCTCCATTAAGTCACCAACATGATCCCCATTTACCATTCTCACCCAAGCATTCTATATGCTTATGTTTCTTATTTTTCAAATAAAATACCTCAACCATTTTGGGATGCAAGAAAGTTTAATGACACTCTTTGTTGGCACAATAGGATATTCTACTTGGTTTAGAATTCTAGCATTATGGCTTATGTAACAATGATTATGTGGTTGACATAATCATTTTGAATTAATGAATGCTTTTATATGTGTTTCAAATTATCCTTTGCCATGCTTGTTATTTGTTATTAGTATGTTATATATTTTTGCTTGTGCTTTTAATATTTTTCTTGCAAGAATTCCATAGCTCGAACCCTTGGTGCCCTCAAACGAGGGGGAGCATACATCAAGGGGGAGCTTTCATCTTATCGGCTTAAACCTTTTTGATTCTACAAAAAGGGGGAGAAGTGAATATAAACTCACTAAATACTTGTCTAAAAATTAATTTTTGGATTTAATGAGTTTAGGTTTTGTAATCATCAAAAAGGGGGAGATTGTTGATATAAATAGATGACTAAAAACGTTATTCATATCTTTCGATATCTCTATGTTTTGATAATCACAAAACGAAAACCCATCAAACCAAAGATCATGACGTAAACAAGTATTTAGTAGTGAATACTCACTTTCACCATCTAATCACTTAAGGTATGAATAAACAAAGTGTCTAATGCATTGTAAGATCAAAGGAACATTTTTGTTAATCACTAGATTTTTATTAAATGTCACAAAAACTTTTATATCTTTTATTAAACATTTTTGGAATTAAAAGAATATGTTTAATTCATTACAAATTTATGAATTCAAATTTTAAACCAAAAATGGCAAATCTAATCTAGAAAAACTTTGCTCACAAAAGGACAAGAAAATCCAACGTTTAGGAGGGCGGCCCCCTTAATTATACTAGGCGGCCCCCTTAATCATTAAGAGGAGTACCCCCTAATTAAGGGGACCGGCACGCTCCAGAATAGTGTTTTCTGGCCCTTTAAATACTGGATCATTCCACATATTTTTCTCACCTTTTTGCACTAAAAACTTTCTGATTCAAAGCTCCATTTCAATCTAAAAAATCCTTTGATCATATAATTCATAAGTCTTTGTTTCCAAGTGATCCAAAGCTTCATCCACTCAAGTGCAAAGAGAAGAATACTTGTATCTATCAAGACTAGAAGTATTACAACTTAGTATCATCTTGCTATCTAAGTTGTTTGATCATTTCATCTTGTATATCATTCATTCTTTGGTGTATAAAGTGTATACATTGGTTAGCTAGATTTAGATATAGGATCTAGATTTGTTGAAGGTGTGAAGTGGTACTAGAAGTGAAGAAGTAGAGGAGCATAGGATTAGTGGTAGAAGATATAAGAAGTGGTAGTATATTGGAGTAGAGATTAGTTGTGAAGACAAAGAAGTTGAAGCCTTAAAGTTGTGAAGAAATAGAAGCCTAGAAGTTGTGAAGAAATATAAATCTTGAAGTAGTGGATAGATCTAAATTGTGAAGGTGTGAAGAAACAAGTGGTGTGAAGAACTGTAGAAGGTGTGAAAGAGTGTAGAAGAAGTTGTGTTGTGATTATAGTTGTGAGATTGGTTCTAGCTACGATTAGAACCCGACGTTTAGCTTTGTGTCGTTAAATTGGTGTAAGCTAAGGTGTGTACGGTTTTCTCCGCCATAAGGGAGGTTATTGATCTAGTGAAGAAAACTCTCGAGTTCGGTGCTCGGTGAGTGGAGTAGGGCAAGGAAGGTGTCCTTGTAGCCGAACCACTAGAAATCCGTTGTCTCTCGGTTTGATCTTTCCATCTCTCACTCTTTGTTTATTTACTTGTTAGCATTTCATATATAGTTATAATTGCTTGTGTTGTGCATATATTGATTTCACATAAAGATCAAACTAGGCTCCATTCATAACATTAATTTTATACAAACAAACCAAATAGATAAACTCATATTAAAACACATATACATATATATATATATATATATATATATATATATATATATATATATATATATATATATATATATATATATATATTTATATGTGATATATGAAATTATAAATTTTTACTCAACATTATATATAAGTAGTGTTTATACAAAAACCGTGAATAAAATAGTATCTATAATTTTGCATCAAAGAGTTTTGAAATTTGCGTCTATTCTTTAGAAGCAAACTTTTATAAAACGAAAAAGACGTAAAACTATTCAACCCCCCCCCCTTCTAGTTTTCCACATACAAGTCATTTTCTTTGGTTATTCCACGAGTGTTACTGTCTGCCACCATTTTGTTACTAAATTCATGAACCATAATCACTTGTGGGGGAACCCAAGTGAACACGATTATAGCCGATAGATCTATTGGAGTTTGACAACTCCCGTTTTTTTGCCCAGCCGGGTACCAATAAGTACCATACTTGAAATATCTCAAGGTTTAACTTTGGCAAGTTAACCTTATCTCTGTCCCATCATGTAAGGGTCTGCAGTGCCCCATGATTTGGACTGTTAACGTGCGGTTTCATGAGCTTAGTGCAATAATCCTCTTTCTTAACTTTTTCCTGCTACTAGGGTTTAAGCTGAACCCTGTGGTGCTTGATTCACTTTATAACTACTTGAACCTATGACTCTCACTTAACCTTAGTGTTGACCTTTAAGCATGTTATCCTAGGTAATTAAGCCCTTTAGGAACCCTGGCACGGAATGGCACTGCACATGAGGACGTCCATACTAGTTATCATTTACCTACTTATACTTTAAAAACTTATCTTAGAGACCTCTCTTTTGGTAAGTATAACTTTTGCTATAAAACTATGATAAAATAAATGAATGATAACTACCTTTTCAAAAACGTCTCTTTTCGAGTCGTTTTCTATATCATGTCTTTGTTTCCATGAGGTAATACCCCAGATCTAAATTCCATTGTGATCTGTCAAAAATGGGGTTGTTACAGATTGGCATTAGAGCCTTGGTTATAGAGAACAAAAGGTTTTTCCTAAAACTATAACCAGTCTTTTTCTAAAAAGGTCCTCCATGCCACTACAATTCCCGAACTGCCTCTACGATAGAATCCAAACTGCCTCTAGGATAGAATCCCTACTGCCTTTAGGATAGATTCCCTACTGCCTCTAGGATAGATTCCCTATTGGCTTTAAGATAGACACCCTATTGCATTCCCTAACTTGCCTTTAGGATATAGCATAAGATAGAAGAATGCTAAGATACTTTTCTCGGGTATTACAGTTAGACATGTCTTCCTTTAATCATCCTATCATCATGTCGGAAACCGATGATGAGGATACTTCACTAGATAGTTATGAGTATGCTCCGGCTACTACTAGTGATTCATTCTCTGATTCTAACTCTCCAAAATAATTAGCTCAGAATGTCTTAGTTGCCTTAGCTATAGAACCCTCCCCGAATGATCCTTATATGCAAACATATAATAACTATATGCAAGCATATGGCGGTGATATTCCTATAGTACCTACTCTAACCCCTACTTCATCTATACATCACTTTAAAACCCAAGATTGCTATGTTCCCGAAGTAGTTTCTCCTCCCTGTAAGAAATTACGTATTATACCACCTACACCTCCCCCTAGGTATGAAATAGGAAATAGTTCTTGTAAATAGGAAATAGTTCCTATAAAACGCCTTTAGAAAGGCATGAGAAACAAATTGAGGATATAATTAATCACCTAGATAATTTGTCCTTAGGACGTATCGAGGAAGTAGAAAATAAAATTAGTGGCCTAGGAAAAGGTAGGGTTATAAGTCAAAAAGACTATGATAGGTTAGAAACTGAACTAAGGAAAACCCGTAATCAAATTTCTAAGTTACAAATAAGGTATGAAGTTTACTCTGATGAGGTAGTTACAGCTCATGTTAAGCTTTCCTCTCTAGAAATGATTATCGAGGATATTAGAAATAATCATAGGTCTGATATAAGGGATCTTTTAGATGCAATCCAGGAACTTAAGAATAGCAAAGAATCAAACTAGTAAGGTTATAGACTTAGTTTTAAAAATATAACTTAGTTATGCGAGTAGTTGTTAAGTTTTCTCCCTATAAGATATAGGAATAAAAGTTATAGTTTGTTTATACTTAGTTTTCTTAAGTTACGTATCTCATATTAGGACCCCTATACCTTATAATATAGCTACCACTATAGGCTTACCCTAAAAATTAAGAACTCGAGGTTATAGGAAACTTAAAATTTTACCTAGGAACACTAAAAACTTATAACAATCAGAACTTTTAGATTGGCATCACTATACCTTTGTGTGGGGGAAACGAACTTCTGTGGAATTTAGCAAATCTTATTAGGAATTCTGCCCTTTTTAGTCTTAGGATTCCCAACCCTTTTGTACAATATTGGTATTAGTTAGAACTTGTATTCTTCCTTCTTTACGCAAGATTCTATTAGTTAGAACTTGCAAGAATGTCTATGTCGAATTTTAATCCTCATTCTATTCGACTACGGCATTATTCTTATCTCATCTCATCTTACAACCGTCTATAGAATGGCACGTACGAGATCGACTACTCCCACTACTCCCGCCATGACTCAGGAAGCCATCCGGCAACTAGTTGCTGATAGTGTGACTGCGGCACTAGAAGCTAGGAATGCTAACATGGCTAGAAACCCAAAAATTCCTGTAGTGAAGAAGAGTAACTACAAGGAATTTATGAGCTGTCAGCCTTTCAATTTCAAAGGGACAGAAGGGGCCATAGGATTGATTAACTAATTTGAAAGGTGTGAATCGGTATTCTCCCGTAGTAACTGTACTGAGGATTGTAGAGTTAAGTTTGCTACCGGTACTCTTACCAAAGAAGCTTTGTCCTGGTGGAACTCATATGCTCAGCCAATAGGTATTGAGGAGGCATACAAGATCACCTGGACTGAATTTAAGAAGCTTATGAGTAAGAAGTATTGCCCTCAAACAGAATTCAAGAAAATGGAAGATGAATTTTATAACTTGACTGTGAAGGGGAACGATGTTAAAACTTATATTAGGAGATTTCATGAATTGGCAACTTTGTGTCCTAAAATGGTGCCAACTACTGAAAAGACGATAGAAGTTTTCATCGGAGGTTTACCCCAAAGTATCGAAGGGAATGTTACTGCCTCTAAGCCACAAACTTTAGAGGAAGCCATTAACATTACTTTAAGGTTACTGGATCAAGTAACAAAGCATAACATTATGCCAGCGCCTAACGATAATAAACGAAAGTTCCACGATGGGAGAGCTTTAGGCAATACCCGTAATACTAATGGTAATTATCATACTAACCCCTATCCTCAGCCAAACCCAAGGCAAGAAGCTACTAGAGCTTATGCCACCACTCTAAATGAGGGAAGTGGTTATGCTGGGAAAGCCCATCTGTGTAAGAAATGTGCTTGGAACCACACAGGGCTTTGTTTCATCAAGTGTACTATATGTAACAAGGTGGGCCATCAGCCAAAGGATTGCAAGCACAAAGGACCAACCACTGGGGGAAATTCGCCACTAGTAACAGTCATTTGTCATGCTTGTGGAGAGAAAGGACACTATGCAAATAGATGTCAAAAAAAAATACTAATGGTGCCCAGGGAAAAGCCTACATGCTGAGGGATAGGAATGGCCAACAGGATCCAAGCGTGGTCATAGGTAAGTTTCTCTTAAACCATCATCTAGTTATAGTACTATTTGATTCTGGAGCAGATAAAAGTTTTGTATCTATACCTTTTGCCTCTAGAATTAGGATCAAACCCTAGCCTTAGATAGTTTTTATGACATAGAACTAGCAGACGGAAACCTAGTTAGTACTAACACCATCATCCAGGGTTGTACCCTAACCTTACTTAACCACCCTTTTGAGATTGATCTTATACCAATTAAACTCGGTAGTTTTGACGTTGTTGTGGGAATGGATTGGTTGTCCAAGAACCAAGCTAAGATTCTTTGTGACGAGAAAATCATCCATATTCCTATTAACGGTGAAACTTTAATCGTTCGAGGAGATAAAAGTAAAACCCGTCTGTATCAAAATGGAATGATACATATCACGAGGTTGTCAAGTCTTCGTTATTCAAGTAATAGAGACTAAGCCAGACGAAAAACAACTGGAGGAATTCCCTGTAGTTAGGGAATACCCAGAATTTTTTCCTAAGGATTTATCTAGCTTACCTCCGCTAAGTCAAATAGAATTTAAAATCGACTTGATTCCCAAAGCGGCACTATAGCCCAAGCACCCTATAGGTTAGCCCCTTCAGAGATGAAGGAACTCTTTGAACAACTTCAGGAATTAGCCGACCGAGGTTTCATATGACCAAGTACGTCACCCTGGGGAGATCCTGTTCTGTTTGTTAAAAAGAAAGATGGATCTTTTAAGGTGTGTATCGATTATCGTGGATTGAACAAACTTACTATCAAGAATCGATACCCATTACCTAGGATTGATGACTTATTTGATCAACTTCAAGGTTCGAGCATTTATTCAAAAATCAACTTACGATATGGTTATCATCAACTGAGAGTGAGGGATGAGGATATACCTAAGGCTGCTTTCAAAACGAGATATGGGCACTATGAATTTCAAGTGATGCCATTTGGTTTGACAAACGCACCTGTGGTTTTCATGGATCTCATGAACCGAGTGTGTAAACCATATTTGGATAAGTTTGTTATAGTGTTCGTAGATGATATCCTTATCGAGGAAGAGCACGCCCAACACTTGAGATTAATCCTTAAATTGTTTAAGACATAGAAGCTTTATGCAAAGTTCTCTAAGTGTGAATTCTGGATTAGTGTAGTTCAATTTCTTGGGCACTTGATAGATAAACAAGGACTTCGTGTCAATCCTACAAAAATTATAGCCGTAAAAAATTGGCCGTATCCTACAAATCCTACTGAAATACGCTAATTCTTAGGACTAGCGGGCTATTATCGAAGGTTTATTGAGGGATTTTGAAAGATCGTTAAACCTTTGACTGAGTTAACCCAGAAAAATAAGAATTTTTTCTGGGGAAAAGACCAAGATACAGCTTTCCAAATTTTGAAGATAAAGTTGTGTGAAGCTCCGATCTTAGCATTACCAGAGGGAAACGACAATTTCGTTGTTTACTCTGATGCTACGCGTCGAGGTCTTGGAGTTGTATTGATGCAAACGGACAAGGTTATCGCCAACGCATCGCGAAAACTCAAACCGCATGAAGAAAACTACACCACACATGATCTAGAAATAGGAGCAGTAGTGTTCGCCCTAAGAATATTGAGACATTATTTGTATGGCACAAAGTGTATGGTTTTCACTGATCATAAAAGCCTATAGCATATTCTTAATCTAAAGGAGTTGAACATGAGACAATGATGTTGGATAGAACTGCTCGCTGATTACAATCGTGAGATTCGTTACCATCTTGGCAAAGCTAACGTAGTAGCAGAAGCTTTGAGCCGTAAGGAACGAATCAACCCACTTAGATTTAGGTTTTTAGTTATCACTCTTGTTGGGAAAAGACTTTATTATTTCAAGTGTCGGTCATTGAGTTTTGTTATAGGTTGCATTATTTAGTTTATACGTTAGTGATTTTATATGTTTTATAAAGTTTTATGCTAAGTTTATAGGTTTGGAAAAAGTCTAAGGGCTAAGTTTGTAATATTAGCAAAGTATGGTGAAGCCCTAATCCTCACCTATAAATAGACTTGTAACACCTCATTTGAAGGGGTTGGTTCACCTAGTAATATCATTAGTCTCGTATTTTCATATTAAGTGTTCCTTCCACTCTCTCTCTCTACTTACTTTCTCTCTCTAGAAATCTTAGTGATTATGTTATAAAATGGTGACCTAACAAGTGGTATCATTCGCCAAGGGATAACATAGGTTGATTTAGGTTTGATTTGGTAGAAAAACTTGGTTTTAAAAGTGATTTTTGAGCTTTACGGTTACTGTTCATCGCCTTACTTGCGAGTTTGGAATTTTTCTATCGAGTTAGGAAAATTTGTCACACCGAGTTTGGGATAAAAGTTAGCGAGTTAGGTAATTGACTTAGCGAGTTTGGGATAAAAGTTATCGAGTTAGACTTCAGTTTCTGCGAGTTTGCTTTTGTTCTTATCAAGTTTCAGTTATTATTGGCGAGTTAGCCTGTTTGCCTTATCGTACATCGAGTAAGGTTATAAGTGGCAACTTACTAAGGGAAACTCTGCTCAAATTAACTCACATTACCGAGTTTAACAAACATCCCAACTTACCGAGTTTGAAAGTTTATAAAACTTACCGAGTTTCAAAGTATTTCAGACATACCGAGTTTGATAACTTTTAAGACATACCGAGTTTGGATTTTTAAGGACATACCGAGTTAGACAAATTGTTAATCCTACCAAGTTTGAATCACCAAACTTATCAAGTTTTTTCAAATCAACTTAAAATTACAACCTTTATTTATCTTTAACGATCAAAGTTTACCATAATCACGAAATATGTCTCAACCACCTAATTACTTCTTTTCTCATCCTCCGCAACATCAGTATCCGCAATATCAACAGCTACAATCGAATCAACAACCGCAACAATCGTATCAACAACCGTTCCGTCCACAACAACCATATCTCATGATGCAACAACATCAACTCATTCCTCAACAACAACCATATTCAATGTCACCACAACCGAATCAGTATTCGTCCAAACAACCTCACTGGTTTGATCGTATGTGTGAAGTTATTACAACTCAACAATCCAAACATGAGGCAGGATCACTTGATACACCCCCAATGCTCACACCTGGGAATTATGTTCAATGGTCAAGTCGATTCTTACGCTTTCGTGAACTTAAGAAACCCCATGGCAAATTGTTAAAACAAGTGATACTTGAGGGACCTTTTCAGTGGCCAACAAAACTAGACAGTGGTGATCCTACTGCTGATCCTCCACGTGCTCCTGTAGAGAAACCTGTTCTAGAATCTCAACTCACAGAAGAACAGAAACTACATCGTGAAGCTGATGAGTATGCCATGGCTTATATACTTCAAGGAATACCAAATCTTATTTATCGAAGTGTGGATACTCAGAAAACTGCAAAAGCTATGTGGGAACATGTTCATCTCTTAATGGAAGGCACTTAGTTGAACAAAGATGATATGGAATCAAAACTCTACATGGAATACACAAACATCACAATTGAACCAGGAGAGTCACTTGAATCATATTATCACCGTTTCACTAATGTGGTTAATGATTTGGAACGTCACAAAATTACAATACCAAGGATTGCAGTGAACTCCAAATTTGTCGGTAGTCTTGGTCCTGATTGGCAAAAGTATGTGACATTTGTTCGACAAACGAAAAATCTTCATGATGCACCATATGGCTTGTTGTATGATTTTTTGAAACACAATGAACCTGAAGTGGAAAAAGATCGAGCTCTTCGAGGAGGTTACTCACCACCACCAACACCAAATTCTTTGGCACTTGTGGCTCAATCTCATCATGCTCCACCTCCAATGACAAATCATGCTTATGCTCAAGAACAAAGTTACTTCAGCTATCAACAACCTTCTACCTCAAATCCAATGGTCTCTTATGATTCATCCCCACAGCATTCTTCTAATCAACTTGTCCAATACACCAACAGTGATGCAGTGTACTACTCGAATTCCAATGAAGATGACGATGAGGAAATTAACACACTAAATCAGGGGCTCGCTCTCATTGCTCGTGCTTTTAGCAAATTTTCCAACAAGACGAATAACCATCAACGTTCTTCTTCTAACACAAGGAATCAAGCTGTTGTGCAAGATCGCAGGGTTGAAATACAGAATCGTAACTTTGGTAGATCAGGTTCAGGAGGGTCTTCAGGAAACATGGGAATGGTCAGAGGTTTAATAACAATGGAGGGTTCAGAAACAATTCAAGTGCTTCTCAGCAAAGGTCTGACATAGTTGAAACTGGGAACTCAAATTCTGGGAATGCAGTGTGGTGTTATAACTGTAATGTGAAAGGTCATATTGCCACTGCATGTCCAAAACCGAGAAATCAGGGCAGTAAGTTTCACAAGCAGGCATTACTTATGGCTCTTCAAGATGAAAAGGAAGGACACTTCACTGAGCAGGAGAACAACTTCATGGCAAATGCGTACAACGATGATGATATGGAAGACTTGGAAGCTAATGCAGCTGTGATGCTTATGGCCAACATGCAGGAACTTCGTATGAATGATTCAGGCCCAGTGTATGACACTGATTGTTTGTCTCAGGTACATGATCTTAATGCTTGCTTAATACATGATATAGTATCACCCTCTGTTGCTAAATCAGATAGGGCGTAAGTTGTTCCACCTGACTCATCTTTATCTTCTCAAGCAGATGAACAAATATGCACAGTTGTCATATTTGATGATGACACGGTTGTTTCATTTGATGATCCTATTGAGAATGACAAACATGATCAGGACGAACAAAATGAACCTTATTCTGATCCTGATGACCAGATCATGTTCATGGCCAAACAACTACAAGATCAAATTTTACTAATCAAGCAAAAGAACGATCAAAATAAAGCTTTAAAAGATACAAATGCGTCACTTGCAAGAGATATTGAGTGTTATAAAATTCAACTTTCAAATATGGAACACAAGGTTAAACATGAAAAAAGTTTCGAAAAAGCTTTTCAAGAATATTACAATAAAGAACAAGATCTTCAACATAAAATGCAAGATTTAATTGAGTCAAATGGAAAGATGGTTTCGAAACTAGAAAATGACAAGTGCGAACTTCAAAAACAAGTTGAACAACTTCAAAAAGAGCTTTCAAAAACACAAACAGAGTTGTCAATTTGCAAAAAGGAATTTTGTGAACACAAAATATGAAAAAGGAAGTACATAGATAACCTACTATATGAGAATGTTGATCTTGAAAAACAACTCAAAGATTTTCGTAATATTGTTTACAAAACCGGGGGCTCTGTAACAACAATTCAGAAATTTACTTTAAAACCGCGACCCGATAAAGGTTTTGAACTTGGTGATTACAAATCTATGTTTCTTCACAAAGCATTCAAAGAGAATCCTAAAATTTACAGTATGGAATGTATGCGTGATGATACGATAGTGCGTACTGTTGTTTTTGATACTGAGGAAGAGGAAGAACTTGAAGAAGAGAGTCGATCAAAAATGAGTCAAGTTGAATAATTGACACCATATGACTATTCAAAAACTCCTCATATTTCTAAATCTTTTGTTCCTCAAAAGGAAATACCTGAAAAATCATGGTTTGTCACTGAGTCATATGTTTCGTCTTCTAATGCGGCTCCTGTCCAAACTGTGGCACAAGTAAATGGTCCTTTTCCATCTTTTGGTGAAGTTACACCTTTACCAAAAAGTTGTCGTGTTCTAAATTATTTCAAAACTTTTATGGAAGACATCGAAATTTTGGAGGAAACAATTGAACGAAATTCAGAAATAAAAATCGATACTTTTCAATCCGCTTACGAGCGAGAAAAGAGATATATTTTTCAAAACCAAATGTTACCAATCGTTCAACATCTCCGTCACTGTGCTACACATTGGGAACAGGAACTTCAAAAAGAAGTCAAATCAATGATAAACGTTTTTCATTCAAATGAAAATGCAATTTTGGTTCAACAACAAAGAAACAAATTTTTTAAAAATTATGTTGATCAACTCTTGGAACAAGTTCTCAACGCTGATATTTTGTCTATTATCATGAATGATCTCTATAAATCTGGTACATCTATGCTTGTGGATGATCTTTGTGTAGATAATAATTTGCTGAACACAGAAGTAGAGACATTAAGACATGATAATGATATGTTAAGGAAAAACAATGATGATGTGACACAACGTTTTTCGAAAGAAATTTGTCAACTCAAACAAAGACTTGAATGGTGTCAAGCACAAAGTCTTGAAACGGAATTACTACTTCAGAATCAAAATGTTTCAAAGTCTTGTCAAAATTGCAAAAATACCGAGTCTTCTAAAAGTCTGTGTCTCAAATATGAGAAGGAAATTGCGGAATTAAAAATTGAAAATGCTGAATGGCAACAAAACCGCGATGACATCAATTATTGCAACGTGAAACTTGAGTCTGAAATTCAGGATAAAAATCACATCATCATTTATTTAAAAGAAAAAATTAGGATACTTGAGAAAGGAAAGTTTGTTGACACCACAGTGATTGCACCAGGACAATACCACTTAGACAACACAGATAAAAGTAATCATGCTCAAAGTTCTAATGTTAATTCTTCAAGTTCTACAGGATTAGTCTCCACTAAAAGCGTTAGCAGACCCAAGAGAAAAAGTAACAAAAAGACTAGGAAGACTAAGATCTGGCAACGTAATAGCGGAACACTAGAAGTCCAAGGAGTAGAAGACCAACTTAGGAATTTGAATAAAACTCATGTTGCACCTGACTTAGATTGTAAGCTGGCAAATTGTAATCAAAATCTCAGTGTAACGAATGATGTACCTCTAAATGCTTCTAATGCATCTTGTGTGTTTTGTCGTCAAAGTGTGTTATCTGGTGATCATACAAAATGTCTTGCTAATTCGTTGTTAAATTGTCATAAGAAACGTAGGACTGGTATTCCTTTTAGGCCCACTACTGCATCTAAGTCTATATTAGGAAAACCGCCATCTACTGTGTCTAATGAGGTTGAGGTTACCCCCATAGTTAGGAACAATTCTAGGAAGAAGCCCAAAGCTAGTGAATACACCAAAAAGAAAGCAAGAACTAGTTCGAATTGGCAACGTTGGTTACAATATAAACCAGACTTTAAATGCATTCCTAAATTATTGAATACGTGTGCTTCTTACCAAATGGAACCCGCTCTTTCTTTGGGTTCCACCCTTACTTCTGTTCCATCTTCGTCGTCTTCTTGTGATGCAGGTGGTTCAGATTGTTCTCTGGATTGTTGATAGCGGATGCAGCCGACATATGACAGGCAATCTCAAACTGTTAGTCAACTTTGTTTCAAAGTTAATCGGAACTGTCAGATTCGGGAATGATCATTACGCTTTAATTATGGGATACGGTGACTATGTCAGTGGGAACATTGAAATCAGTCGTGTTTATTATGTGGAAGGCTTAGGTCACAACCTCTTTTCAGTCGGTCAATTTTGTGATGGGGATTTAGAAGTAGCATTTCGTGAGAAAACTTGTTTCGTTCGTGACTTACAAGGAAATGATCTTATGTCCGGCTCACGATCTTTACACTATATCGATGTCTGATATGATTGCTCATCTCCGATATGTCTTCTCTCCAAAGCTGAATCGACTAAATCCTGGTTATGGCATAAACGTCTTTCGCACTTGAATTTCAAAACTATGACTGAACTTGCTCGTCATAAACTTGTTGATGGTTTTCCAAGATTCCGTTTTACCAAAGATCACTTATGTTCGGCTTGTGAACAAGGAAAAAATACTTGCGCTCATTTTCCTTCTAAACCCGAGCACAGTACGAATCATGTTTTACAATTGCTTCATATGGATTTGTGTGGTCTGATGCGTGTTCAAAGTATCAACGGTAAACGCTACATACTTGTCATTGGGGATGATTACTCCAGATGGACTTGGGTTTATTTTCTACGCAGTAAAGATCAAGCTCCTTCATTGATCATCACCTTTCTCACTAAAATTCAAGTTCAGTTACGTAACACGGTCAGAATAGTCAGAACTGACAATGGTACAAAATTTAAGAATCAGACTCTTCGGTCATATTTTGAGAAAGTGGAATTGAACATCAAACATCTATTCCACGAAGCCTAGAACAGAATGGAGTCTTTGAAAGACGCAACAGGAGGTTAGTGGAAGCTGCCATAACTATATTGATAAATGCTCAATTACCAGATTACTTATGGGCGGAAGCTGTGTCAACTGCATGTTACACCCAAAACCGTTGCATGATCACAAAACACCATATCAGATTGTTCACAAAAGAAAACCAAACATCGACTATTTTCATGTATTTGGAGCACTTTGTTATCCGAAAAATGATTGTGATGATTTGGGTAAACTGAAAGCAAAGGCTGACATCGGAGTGTTCGTTGGTTATTGTGAAAATTCAAAAGGATTTCGGATATGGAATCGTCGTACAAGAGAAATTCAAGAAACTATTCATGCTAATTTCGATGAACTTACTCAAATGGCTTCTGAGCAAAACAACTTAGGACCCGAATCCAACTGTCTTAACTTTTCGGACTCTTCGGCTGAACCATTGCCTCTAAACCGCAAAGAATTGGAAACCCTGTTTGCTCCACTGTTCGATGATACAATTGAATACCGTTCTTCTGAAATCTCACATATTTCCGCTGCACAACCTGACAATATTCAAGTACCTGACTCACCTCAACAAACAACAACAACTGTTGAGAAAGACGGTCCTCAAATTGCATCTCCCATAACAGCAGAACAAACCGCTTTCAACTCACGACAATCAACAGAAGATCCTACACCACAATCAGTTCCACAACCCGCAGAGTATGATCCAAATGCATTCTTTAACCCGTTTGCACCGATTCCAACATTTCCTGAAGTAGCTGAATCATCTACACGCAATTTGGATCCTGCTAACATGCGAGATACCTATCAACTTCACCCTTCGACACACAAATGGACTAGAGATCACCCATTAGTTCAAATTATTGGCCATCCAGATGCACCTATTATGACAAGACAACGCCTTCACACAGACGGTGAAACTTGCATATACGCACTCACAGTATGTGAAACCGTGCCAAAGAACGTCAAAGAAGCTATGACTTACGGAAACTGGATTGAGTCTATGCAAGAAGAATTTGAATCCTTTCAAAGATTGGAAGTCTGGGAAATGGTTGAAAAACCCGAAGGAATCATTGTCATTGGCTTAAAATGGATCTGGAAAAACAAACTGGATGCCGAAGGAACTGTCATACGCAACAAATCACGATTGGTAGCAAAAGGATACTCTCAAGAAGAAGGAATTAACTTTGAAGAATCATTTGCTCCAGTTGCTAGACTTGAAGCTGTACGAATCTTCTTAGCTTATGCTGCTCATCGGAATATGATTGTATACCAAATGGACGTGAAAACGGCTTTTCTGAATGGTCAACTCCGTGAAGTTGTTTATGTCAGTCAACCTGAAGGATTCGTTGATCCAGAACGTCCTAATCATGTCTACAAGCTTAAGAAGTCTCTCTACGGTCTCAAACAAGCCCCCAGGGCGTGGTATGATAAGTTATCTAAATTCCTCTTGGCCAATAACTTTACTCTAGGATCGGTGGACCCAACACTGTTTACAAAAACATACGGGGCGGACTTATTAATCGTTCAAATTTATGTCGATGACATTATTTTTGCTTCAACCAACAAACTTTACTCAATGGATTTTGCAAAATTAATGACAGATAATATCGAAATGTCCATGATGGGTGAACTTACGTTCTTTTTAGGACTACAAGTTCATCAATCACCCCGTGGAATTTTTATAAATCAGTCCAAATATGCTCTTGAGATTTTAAAGAAACATGGAATGCAAAGCTGTGATACAATGAATACACCTATGGCCAATTCCACAAAACTAGATGCTGATATACATGGGACTCCTGTAGACCCTACCAAATACCGAAGTATTATAGGTTCCCTCATGTATCTCATATCTAGTAGACCTGATATTGTTTTTGCTGTCTACATGTGTTCTCGTTATCAGTCAAAACCGACTGAAAGGTACCTCAATGAGGCTAAAAGAATCCTTCGATACATAAAGGGAACCATTAACTTGAGAATCTGGTATCCGAAGGATACTGGTTTTGAACTAATTGCTTTTTCATACGCTGACCATGCAAGATGTTTAGACACGCGAAAAAGTACATCAGGTGGATTACAGTTTCTTGGAAATAAGCTTGTGTCTTGGCAATCTAAGAAGCAGGACTGCACATCACTGTCATCAACCGAATCTGAGTACGTAGCTATGTCTGCTTGTTGTGCTCAAGTCATATGGATGAGATCACAACTTAAGGACTATGGCTACCTATTCAATAAGATTCCCATCTACTGCGACTCCAAAAGTGCCATTGCCATTTCCTGCAACACCGTTCATCATTGCAAATCCAAACACATCGATCTTCGATAGCATTTCATCAAGGAGCATATTGAAAAGGGTACAGTTGAATTATATTTTGTTGGAACTGAGTACCAATTGGCGGACTTACTTACCAAAGCCTTAGCTCCATCAAGATTTGCTAGTTTAGTTCACCAAATTGGTATGCGATGTTTGACTCCAGACGATCTGGAAAAGTTTTTAAAACACAAGTAACGGTCAAACATCAAAACTATCTGTTATAAATAATTTTTCAAATATATATATATATATATATATATATATATATATATATATACATATATATATATATATATATATATATATATATACAAAAATATAAAATCTACAAAAACTCAAAAAGATTTTCTTTTACTCTTTAAAAAAAATAAAAAATAAAAATAAAAATAAAAGCTTTCTTTCTTCAAGATATGTCATTCTCAAGATTTTTCTAAATCATTCTAAAATGCATATCTTGAGGGGGAGACAAAATCTTTTTCAACTTCTTCTTTTCAAAATTTTTCTCATCTCAATAAATTTTTTCTCGATACATCGTGAACCACCGTTTATTAAAAATTTTAAAGTCACATATTGTGGTTGGTTCTAGAGGGTGCCACATTCATTATACTCGTAACAATTTTCCACGGTCTCATAAGTCATAAAGTTCTTTAATACTAGAGGGGCTAAATGTGGTTAATTAAGATATGTTTTAAATGATTAACAAGTATAGGGACCATAGGTGTCATTTATCCAAAATTTCAAATTTTATACCTAAGTCTATATGTCGGCCTCATTAGTTTTCACGTATACTAACACCCCAGCGATTATAAAACTTTTCTGACTCTAAGATTTTCAAGATTTACTAGTTCCAGAGATTGTAAGTGTTTATGCTCGTCATTTTTTCATTAACTCTTTCATCCATCCATACTTTCTATGGTTACTATGGTCTAGAATCGATTTCTTTAGGGTTTATCACATTAAATTTAGGTGTTTCTTTATAAGAGTGTTTGAGATTAATTGATGCTTATGACCAATTGCGGCCGGTCCTAGAGAGTGTATATCCACCTTTGCATTGATGTCTTTTGCTTCTAAATTGCGATTATTAGGTTATATAAGATTCATAAGCTCGTTTTAGTATAACACTGGGTTTTGTGCTTATATGCTTATAATATTGTTTATGGCTCATATGTGCTCTTTAGAATGTGGATTAAGTCTTGATTTCATCTACTTGTTGTGTTTTCTAATTTCGTTAATCTATAGGTAGTGGAATTTTTGCGAGTTATATGATGTATATTATCGAGTTAGGGGTTATTTCTATGCGATTATCGAGTTTAAATAATGATTATTATCGAGTTAGACAATAAGATTGCTTATCGAGTTAAGAGTCAATTATGTTAACTTAGTTGTTTTCTGGGGATATCGAGTTTAGAATATTGTGGATATCGAGTTTGACAATTTCTGTGATTATCGAGTTGGCATAATTTCTTAAACTGCTTATCGAGTTTGGATACTATTGTGGTTATCGAGTTAGACGTGGAAACATATCAAGTTTTGTCTTTCCATTATGCTTATCGAGTTACAAAACTAGTTATCGAGTTTAAGTGGATCTTTCGAGTTTGACTGAGTAATATCAGATTATCAAGTTTGCTACTTCTGAGATTATCAAGTTTGAGTCTAAGACTTGGAGTTATCGAGTTTCAGTATGTTATCAAGTTAAGTTTATCGAGTTAAGTATCAGTCTTATCGAGTTTAATAAGTTTTGTCAAGTTCAAAATATTTTTCTAAGTTATGAAATAATTTTTGTGGAACTGAACTTGTTTCATGGATTTTCACTCCGAGTTAGGAGTTTCAAATGGAACCATCACGTATGGGTTCTAGCTTTTTCTTATTTTATGAAAAGAAATGTTGCCAAAATTTTTCAAAATTTATCAAGTCTTGGTTGTTTTTTCGACGTAGATATATGTTATTGAGTTATGAGAGTCTAAGTGATGTGGTTTTTCATGATATAGTTCTTTGATTGATTTATCAAGTGATGTATATGTGATGATAGATTTGTCTTAGGTGTTTGTTTATCTATCATGGGAAATGGTTCTTGTCTCTAACACTAACGAGCTTATCACCACATGGATTTTGTTGGTTTATGAATCATTTCAGGTACACAAATGGCAAAGACACCAACACCCCGACACGAATTGATTCAAGGAGATGAAAGAATAATCGCTAAGACAAACCATAGGATAGATTTTGAAACATTCACATGTCATCCAACTTGTGCTATCATCCTAGAGTTACTCAAAGAACATTTCATATTTAACCTTCTCACCATCACAACTACAGTACCAGAAGTCTACTTAACACAATTTTGGGAATCTATTGAAATTAGCAAGAATGAGCAAACATTGGGTGTTCGTCTTGATCACAAACAAATTGTGTTTGATGTACAAACTCTCCGCACTGTTCTTAGTTTGCCTTCTAATGTTAAGAAATTCTCTCAGTTGCCATCATTATCAGATGTTATCAGACTTCTTCAAAAACTGCAGTATGATGAATCAGAAGTCAAACTCAACAGAATATCCCATGTCGACAGGAAATTCATTCCACAACCATGGCTCACACTTTACTCAATCCTCACCAACAGTTTAACGGGCAAAGAAACTGGGCATGAACATCCTTCTCTAGAATTGATGCAGATTTTCTGGGGGGTTGTCAATCAAGCAAACATTGACTATGCTCAACTGATCTGGGATGAAATGGTTTATCAAGCAAGACAGTTTATGAAATCCTCCACTACTAGAATTCCATTCTACATATTAACAAAGTGCCTCATTGCTCATTTCATGGAAACAAACCCAGATATTGATCGTAGATTGGAAGATAAGAAACACACCCCTGTTATGGACCATAAGTATTCTAAAACTAAGATTCAAAAGACAAACACTTAGAAGCAAGGAATGAGAATCCCTGATAATCTGATACCTAAAGTAGTCCGTACTGAGGCATATTCAATATACGATGAAGCTCAAAGAAACGATCAAGTTGGTTTGACTCAACCGAAGAAAGGGAAAACTTCAAAAGCTGCTTCTACAATCAAAACAATTCCCAAATCCAGAACCAAGAAAGTCACTATACAGTCTAAGAAGAAAGTGACAACTCTTCGAGATGAACCAACAGATGATGAAGGAGATGCTTAGCAGGAAACTGAAACTGAAAAGCTTACACAGACTAAAAGTAAGAAGGCAGATAAGGGAAAAGCTAAAGAAACTCAAGAAGAATTAGTCACCTCACCAATGTCCGAATCTGAAGAAGAAGAAGAATTGCAAGTTACTTTAAGAGAAAGCAAACTATCAGAGGAGGACAGAATTGCAAGATTAACTAAGAAAGGTGAAGGTTCTGGTACTCAGGATGTGGAAATGCCAACTCCTAGCTCGGAAAGAGAAAAACAATCATCAGAAGAAACACGATCTCAAACATCGTCATCCTCTGAACAAGGTGATGATAACTCCGATGATGAAGCTAACTCATCCAGTTTTGAACCAAAAGACTCTATCGATAAACCAGAAGTTAGTGAAGAAGTAGAAGCTTCTAAAGGCGAAGATGATGATGTATCTGCGAATGAGGAAAGCAGTGATGAAGAAAAGAATTCTGAAAGTGAAGAAGCTGAGAAATCTGAAGATGATGAAGAAGATAAGAATGATGAAAGTGATGATGATTCAGATGGTGATGGTAAGGATGAGCAACCTGATACAAGTAAAGACACCTCTATTGACATTGTGGGTATTGATGAAGGACCATCCACAATTCAACCACAACAACAACCTTTATTACCTACACCAAGTCATCCTACAACAGTTGTTCACTCAAGCTTGCTGATATCATTACATGACCAATACAACGCGCTCCAGAAACAAGTTAACGAACAAAAGCATGATGTTGAAGCTTTCAAGATTTATAATGTTGATGCAGCAGTTGAGGACCAAGTGAAACAGAGATTACCAAGAGAGGTTCGTAAGTATGTTCAGGAGACACTTCCTTCCGCTGTAGAACACTACGTCCGCGATAATATTGCAGAGATTGTTTCTCAAAGGTTTCAAACTACACCAATCACCGTTCAGACTCTACCTTCAAACCCTTCAGTAAGTGATCTCAAAGGCAAACTATTGGAAGCAATTGTGAATAATCCGGATGAGAATGATCTACGCAAGGCACTCATCAAGTCAATCAAGAAAGCTGAAAAGAAAAGTGAAGCCTGCAAAAAGACGAAAGCTACCAAGCGTCGTCATGATGATTCCGACCCAGATGATCAGCCACAACAAGAAAAGAGGAAGAAAGTATCCGGTTCCACCTCCAGGCCTCCAACTATAACTGCAACCGTCAACGTTTTTACTAATCCTAACCCTCCACAATCAACCGAGGATCCAAACCCTACATAATCAACCGAGGATGCTGATGTAGATATGGACGACATCCCTCCACTTATCACCGAAACCATCACTGAACCACCTAAGGAAGCTCAGCTCCTGAATGGATTAACCCTAATGCTCCTTCATTTAACTGGTTTGATGAAATGGTTGATGCTCACCATGATGACACTGAAGCAGAAGAAATGACTGAAGGATCTATTATAAGCTTCACAAAAAGACTCAAAAAGGTGATGCAAACACAAAGACTTCAGCTTTCTGACTTGGTTAAGATTCGTAAAGCAGGGTTCACAGAGTTCAAAACTTGCACCACAACTGAACTCGAGTTCGAATATAACGTTGATGAGGTTGCTAGAGCTCTGTCATAAAATGTTACTCGGGAAAAGAGACCATCTTGGGACAGACTGTATATTGGAACGGATCCTGATGACTTCAAATTTCAAGATTTTTCTCAACCATTACCCCTTGTTGGTCCTCCAAGTGATCCAAAAATCCCTAAGCAATACTTCTTCAACAACGATCTTCTATATCTTATCCATGGTAACACGAATCCTGCACACCGTTATGCTACTTCTCTCACCAAATTCAAAGCAGCTTCATACCCTCTGGAAGAACTTGACGATCAAATGAGAGGATTATACTCCACTTCTGTCAGCAAGTACAACATTGAAGCAGCTTTGTGCAACTCTCACTGGCCAGAGATGCGCAGATGGTTCTATAAATACAAGCTGTCATTTCGATCCAACCACAGAGTCTTCTCTAATCAACGCATTCTTGCCATCACATCCGTTCCACGAACAGAGAAAAGATTTGGGTATAATTTTCTTGATGAAATTGAGGTCAAACGAATCGATAATCAACTATATAAATTCGGTGAAGCAGACTATCATCGGTTGAACCTCAACGACATTGCTGACATATACTTACTCAAGGTTCAAGGCAAACTTCAGCACTTGCCCGGCAGCCTTCAGTATGACATTATCAACTCTATCTTGCTTTTTATGCGTCAAACTATCATCAAAGCAAGAGTAGAAGATGCACAATTTAGAGTCGAAAGTTATCAGAAAGCCCTCAACTTTACCGCTCCACATAAACTTACTCATGGAATCAAGAACCCTCGACCATTAATCTTCAACAACAAACCCTTTGGAGTTGTTTATCCGTTAAGGGATAGGTACAGATTCATGAGATATGAAGAGGTTCATAAGTTCGGGGATCAGACTCTTAAGTATGTCAGAATTCAGTTGAATGAAAAACTCAAACAACATGATAGTGGGATTAATGTGGGATGGAGTAGAAGAGATGTGAAGGAAGCAATCAAATTCATGGCTAGGATTGATCAGAAGTTAAGGTTCAGGGAGCAGATACGCAGATTGGAGAGCTTGATTGGAGCAAGGGAACCGATTCTCGACATTCTCACTTACCGCCGTCCAGATACTCCTCGAGTATGATCATTTTCGTATAACATTACTTTTGTTTCATTATAATTTTCTTCATCAAATAACTTTGGTTTGTGCACACATAACAGTGTACAACCCGCACTTGTAATGAAAGGACCCTGAGGTACGCATCAGTGCCTCAATCCTTATATAGGGAGCGAAGGCTTCTTGCTTTTGAGTAGAATTAATCAAACATTTTCTGATTTTCATAATTCTGCTCAAAAGACAAGTATTTCACCTCAATGAGTATTCACTTGTTGAGGGGGAGCACTTGAAAAACTCATCGTTTGCAAAACAAAAGTTCTTGTTGATATCTCCCCATAAGACTCAAAAAGCATATTTTAATCAAAAGTTTATCAAAAACAACATCTCATATGCTATTTTTTGAGGGGGAAAAAGTGAAAGTGATTAAAATATAATAATTCAATGTTGCTTAAAAGTCAAATCTCCTGCGAGCTAGACTCAGATTCACCCAAGAATTGACGGAATAGAAAAGTTATTAATCGAAAGGACGTATCCTCGACGGGTAATAACATCAAGTTAGTTACTAGAGCTAGTTGTCACATAAAAGCTGACAATGGAACTCTTTAACTAGCCACGTAAGCGTGTCTAGAAAAGGATTTGTCTTAGTAGAAATGTGCCATCTCGAGAAACTTTCTGTGGACTTGATCAGGCCGGGTAATAATTTCAAGCTAGTCTAACTAGTGATGTAAGCATGTCTCGAATCGGTCTTGTTCACTGAAAGTGGATCAATTCAAAAAGTGCTTGCTCCTCCCGCATGTGCAAATTTATTAAATACTTATGAGCACATGTGAAGGGGGAGAAAGTGTTAAACAAAATGTTTGATAATCACAAACACTTTTCAAAGGTTTCTTGGCTATTGTCAGATAATCACGGAGTTATAAGGTGATTAAGATAGGAAAAACCGTCCTATGATCCGCCAGAGCCGGAGGGATCTACCCAAGGACATCTCCAATAGTTAGAATTAGAAGTCCTTAGGTATGATACCAAAAAAAGGAGAAAAGAATGAAAGGGGAAAGAAGGAGTTGAAGAATTAAAAAGAAAAGTAAAGAAAAGGGTGAAAAGAAATAGCCCTCCATATGTTCAACCTTAGGGCAGACACCGGGTTCAATTCGTATGCTACTGGTTGTTGCTAAGGCAACACCGGTATTGAAGATAAAGTCGTCATGGACCCAGTGACGCAATGCACTAAACCTTCTTAACCACTCAAGTTCTCTTAAAAGAGCTTGTTTCATTCTCACGGGGAACCAGTGTAATCTATCGACTTATCTCTTAGATATGGTTGATATTGAAGCAGGAGACCCCTCCCTAGTCTCCAAATAGGAAACCTAAGTGTGCACTTTTCGAGTCTAGAGCCATAAGATACATCAAAGATCTCTTAGGAACACTTAGTATTTCTACAACTGGTGTTCTACATCAATGAACACCAGCTGTAAATTATCGAGTCCTTCGCAGATCTTAGCAATCTGCCGAGAATGTTTATGAGAGAATTACAAATGTATTTCTCAATGATTGAACGGAAATTCCTGCCAGGGTCAACATCAAACAGCCCTGATAGCAGGTCACTTCGGTAACCCCACAAGGGTTACGCTTAGTGTTCGCGGTGGTTCTTTAGCGGTCTACAGTCGTGGAGTGATCCCCAGCGACTCACCCAGTCATTGAGCTACTTAGTAGGTCTCGTAAGCTCCTACGGGAGTATCTGACATGGAAACGGCCTTGATAAGGATTAGAAGGAGTCTTCACACTATGCTGTTGATGAGCTCTAATTCCTTATCTGTAAGTACCGGTTGATTATTCCTAACTGTTTACCTGCAGGTACACCACCTCCATGATGGTAGATACCAACATGCTCATACATACACCTTGAAGCAAATGAAAGCTCCCCCAAAGATCTAAGCACCACAAAATTCAAAGAAAGATTCTACGCCAATAAGAAGAATCTGCAAAGTATAAAGACAAATATCTTAGAGTATGCAAAGGAACTTCGTACTTTCAAAAGACAAAGTCCAAAGATGTATGAGCATGTTGGAATGGCGGAAAACCACCAAAGACACAGAAGTGACGATCGGCAGACAACTTCATAACATGATCACCATCACATCAACATAGAACGAAGTACAAAGAACGATGAAAGATTTTGCTAACTATTTTTGAGGACGTCAACTACAAAGTCAAAGTATAGAAGATGACGACGTCGAGCAACCTTTGATGACCAACACTTAGGGGGAGATTGTTGGGAATAGACTTTATTATTTCAAGTATCGGTCATTGAGTTTTGTTATAGGTTGCATTATTTAGTTTATACATTAGTGATTTTATATGTTTTATAAAGTTTTATGCTAAGTTTATAGGTTTGGAAAAAGTCTAAGGGCTAAGTTTATAATATTAGCAAAGTATGGTGAAGCCCTAATCCTCACCTATAAATAGACTTGTAACACCTCATTTGAAGGGGTTGGTTCACCTAGTAATATCATTAGTCTCTTATTTTCATATTAAGTGTTCCTTCCACTCTCTCTCTCTACTTACTTTCTCTCTCTAGAAATCTTAGTGATTATATTAGAAAATGGTGACCTAACAACTCTTCAATCTAATCAACCTTCTAGGATACTCGATGTCCTAAACGAAGCCCTCAAAGAGGAAAATCTAATAGTTGAGAACTTATGAGGGATGGACAAGGCTTTTGAGATACGTTCATATGGAACTCATTGTATTAAGAATCGGAGATGGTAACTAAAGGAATTTGATAATGCACAAGTCCCATAAATCTAAGTACTCCATCCATCCAGGTTCTGATAAGATGTATCAAGATCTGAAGAAACACTATTGGTGGCCCGACATGAAGGCATCCATTGCTAGTGTGGAAAACTAGAAGGGGGGTTGAATAGTTTTAGCGTTTTAAAATCTTTTTAACTTGTTTAGTTAGCTTTGAAACTTTCCGTTTGATCAAAGATATATGCACAAACACAATATATATAACATGCATGTAAAGGAAAGAAACGATCAAACCACAACACGAGTATTTATCGTGGTTCGGCTACAAGGACTCTTTTTCCTTGACCTACGTCCACGCCCCGAGTATCCAACTCGAGAGTTTCTTTCACTAGTCAACAAGCTCCTTTCACCGGCGGAGAAAACCTTACACGTCGCTTATACTTTTACCGACACAAAGCTAAATGTCGAGTTCTTTTACAAGGGCACAACCACTCCCGTTTAGTTCTTTTACTAGGGTACAACAACTCCCAACACTCTTTGTATTTTGAGGACTAAAATACTAACCACTCACTTCAAAATATACACAAACAAATGACGCGTAAACAACAATAGTTTACACAATACTAAGCTACCAAGTCTTGCAACGTTGTGTTGGAAACTTGTAACTTTAGACGACCTTGTGAGCTTCTTTGCTACAAAAGGAAACTTCACATATACAATGTTAAGATGTTAGAAAGAAAGATGAGTGTGTGTGTAAAAATGATCTCAAGAGGTTAGCCAAAAATCAAGTTATGGCTTGGTATTTATAGCACAACAAACTGTTTGCTCGGCGGATCAGGCGGAACCCTCAAATGGGTTCCGCCCGTGTACCCCCAGGGTACCGCCGGGTCTGCAGTAGGTTTTTGCAATTACTCTTCAAACCAAACAAGGTCTTGTCACAAAACTTCTATCAACCAAACAATGTCACATCACTTAAAGTAAGTCAAACATGATTCTTGCAAGCAACATGAAAGCAAGTCAAACACATAACTTGCCATAAATACATAATGACAAAACTTGCCATAAATGTGATGTGACTATTTCTAATTTAAGAAATAAACTTGTGTTATGTTTTATGAAATGTAAAATGTAGCAAAAGTCTTGTTTATGCAAGTCTTAAAAACTAAGAATATGTTTTGCTTAAAACTAAAGTTTACGTTTTGTCGTTAACAAAACTTAGCGAAGATCGTAAAATATAAATAACGTTTTTAGGCGATATTTGTATTAACAATCTCCCCCTTTTTATTGATGACAAAACATAAACTTTGTTTTTAAGTAACACACAAAATCTTGGTTTTTAAGACTTAAAAAAAATTATATTAACCTTGTTTTACTTAAGAGATGAAAAGCACATCAAGTATTGAAGGTTAAATATATTTCTCCCCCTTTTTGTCGAAACAAAAAGTAGAGTTAGCGAAGCGGAATAATCGCCATGCTCCCCCTTGGTCGATACTCCCCCTAAATGGAGTACCAATATGGGAAACATGGATTTTGGACCCTACAAAAAAATGGTTAGTTGGTGATATATAGTCAAGCTTGTAGTTACCACACACATTGCAACCACAATGACAACACAACATTCATCAACCAACAATAAACAAAAGTAAGTAGAAAGAAATTTCATTCCAAGTAAAATTTTGACTTATAAAAGTCAAAAGACAAGAAATGATAACTATTCTTCTACTTAGTGAACAAAAACTAAAAAAATAACCAAAAAAAATAAAAAAATAAAATAAAAAAGATCCTACATTCCTAAGTTGGGGCAAACGGCCTCCAAGGGTTGTTTAGGATTTGTTGGGGTGGGAAAGTGCATCCAAACGTTCAATGACATGTTGGAATGCAAACAGGGTTTCATTTTGGAATTGGTGAAGCAAGGTTTTTATGCTTTCACCCATTTGCTCACAATTTGAGCAAACAAGGGGATAGTTGGGTGAAAATGGGTTGGGTTTGGTTTCTTGGTTTAGGGGTTGGTTTGGTTTTGGTTCTTGGGTGGAGGATGGATTTGGTATTGATTCAAGCAATGTGGTTTGAAATTCCATTGCTTGATGAAGTTGGTTTTCAATCATGCTTTGTATTTCCTCATAAGAAGGAAAGAAAGACTCATAGGTTTGGGGTTGAGAAGGTGGTGTAGTTGGGTGATCATGGTGTTCGAAATTTGGTTCTCCATAAAGAGTACCATGGATTTCATGGTAAATTGGGTGAAACAACAACGGTTTGGGTGGTTGGTACACATGTTGTGTTGGTTGGGTAAGTTCAAGATCTTCATCAAGGTCAAGAATTGACCTTGGTGATTGGTTTGCAAAAGGTGGTGGTTGGGTATGTCTTGGTGGAAGATCATTTAAATCTTGGACATATGGGTGTGGTGATGTTGGAGGAGACCCAAAAAGTTCCATCGGTTCAATTTTTGGTAATGTTGATGGTGATGAAGTCTTTGATGGTTGAGTTGGAGCACTAGGTGGAGTTGGGTCAATAGGTGATTTAGTAGGTGGTGGAGTGTGCTCATTTGGTTGTTTGGGTGATGGAGATGCAAGGTTCAAAAAATGTTCATTTTTGATGGGTGAGGTGAATTCATCCGAAGATGAGGAGCTAATGTTGATGGATTGGTTTGACCATAGTGGTTTTACACTAATCCGGGCGGTTCTACGGATGGGTCGTGATGGTTGAGAGGTGTTTGTTGACTTGGTCATTCTTTAATATGGTTTAAAGTTTCAGAATTTGTGATGAAGAAGGTGTGGTTTGAGAGTGTTTAGGATGGTTTAATTTATAGTGATGAAGATTTGTGGGAAGGAGTGTTTGGATTTGATGTTAGTCCATACAAAAATGGTGGTTCCTAATGATTTGGAAAACTTAATTGTGGGTTGTCAAGTCATGGAAGTCAATCCAATGAAAATGGTGAAGTAAGAAGACAAGTTTTGCACTAAATGCTTAGTGGTTTTGGTGAATTTGTTAGATGGAAAATTCTCAGGGATTTCAAGGAGCCTTTAAAAGGGATCCTTCCATTATGTGTGAAGGAGACTTGAGGTGGTTATGGCTATTTTTTGAATTTTGGCGGGAAATGGGTTTGGGTGAGTTCTAAGGAATGCTAAGTACCTTAGTAAGCTAAACACATTGCAAGTAATGGATTTCTAGCTAAGAGGATTGGATTTTGGTGTTTGGATGTTTAAATGTTGAAAAGAAAAATAAAAATTCTGCAGTACACTGGCGGCACCCTGGAAGAACACATGCGGAACCCAAAATAGGGTGCCGTCTGGTCCGTTGGGCCAAACCTGGGTTACCCAGATTTTGCACTGGCGGAACCCAATTTTGGGATCCACCTGATCCGCCAGTACTGAAAAAGTTCACAGTCCGCGATTTTGACCCGCGAAACGATTTTCAAAATTTTCGAAAACTCTTGGAACTAAAAATATAATTCATACCTGGTTAGGAAATGCAAAAATTAGACATGTAAACACTCATATCATAAGACTTTGACCGGGGGCTAGCGAAATTCACTAAGCTTAGTGAAAATTTGATAATCATGAAAATTTGACAACTTGCCAAAAGTTGTCTTCCTGCAACATTGTTAGTTAAAACATGTTCCATAGTGTATCAAACATTGTACTAACACACAAATACATCACAAAGATTGTTTAAACTACCAAATTGTTCCAATAGCACCTTGTGCCAAACACTCCTAACACACCCGCACTCATTGACGGTCCATCTTCTACTTCATCTTCCCGAGGAATCTCCCGATGTTTTTGAACATCCCTTTTGTTTGCTTGAACTCCTCCGACTCATTTGGAATATCCGGAAGTTGGGAAAGGTATTCTAGAGGTGGGAGCCTAGAGTTTGGCAAATTGTCATCTTCACTCATTGAGGAAGAAGATGATGAGGTAGGAGGATGAGGATGTTTTCCTTGGGCTCTATACATTCTCTTATCACTTAGAGGGACAAATGTATGTGGAATGAGAGAGTAGTCAAGTTGAAGACGGTTAGGAGTTGGAGGAATGGGTGCAATGAACCTAAAGAGACAGGTCAAGAACATTCCATATGGCATAGCCGTTGTGCCATGCACGGGAATGTCGGCCATTCTCTTGGCCATGTAGTAAGCAAGATTGAAAGGTTGCCTAGTGGACAAAGAGTAGAGCATGTAGCATAGGCAAAGGTTTATATGGTCTCGGTTTCCTATGGTGCTTATAACATTGGCTCTAAGGACTTCCTCCCATTTCTTGAATTGGGGCAAGAGTTCATTAAGTTCCATTCCATATGGATCTTTATCAACCTCATTACCCGTTCGGGTTCTCCTAGTAGTGGTTGTCCTAACAAAGAGGTGGTTACGGAGTACATCTTTTGACACAAGTGGGGTATCATAAGGATGGAAACGGTCATCTAGGGTGTCAAGGGTTGAGAGGGAGTGCAAATCGGAGTAGATACAAGTACCTTCGTTTGGAATTCCTAGGATTTGAGCAAACTCCTCAAGAGTGAAGGAGTATAGATTGCCACTAACCCTAAAGTTGACGGATAAATAATCATAATCACCCGTGGATAGAGTGACGGATGCATAGAACTCAAGAATGAATCTAGGACAACTAGGCTCGTCTAAAGTCAAAAGACACTCAAAGTTGATTGTGGCAAATTCGGCATAAAGGTTTGTGCCTTCTAGGAAAGACGGGTCAATGGTTCTACCCTCATGGACATAGCGTTTTTCTAGGGCTTTGAAAATGTTGACTTGGTTTGGGGTAAGGCCTTTGGTTTTGTGGTGTTTTGGGAGGTACTTAATTGTGTCCTTATGGTCGTAATGGGTTAGAGGAGGCATGATGATACCTAGAACAACAAAAATTTCACATTTTAGTTTAAGTAAACTACTATTTTAATGTGGATGTTCTAGTGTGTGCCTATATGAAAACAATGTGGAGGTGCGGTTATCTTGACTCATTTTGATGCATCAAAAGTGTTTTATAATGCAAGTTTTGTTATAAAAACAAAAGATAACCCAAACACTCCTAGGTCAATGTAGCTTCGTTTGAATGTACCCGAAAATACATATTGGTTATGTATTCCCTTTAGCATTCAAGAGACATTATGCAAGTGATGTTTTGAACATAACGTTTTGATTTTGTATTCTCAATGTGAGACGAAAAAGTATTTGTCCTACTTGTGAGAAATTTTTGCAAGAATTTGACATGGGGTGGTTTAGCAAACATGTTTACACTAAGTAAGAATGAAATTCCTAACTATGGGGAACATGATTAGTTTTGTTAAACACCTAATTTTATGCATGAATTTTACAAGTTTAATGCATAACCCCAAGTTTTTGTTTTTGTGCAAAAATAGAATTCCTAGACTCAGATCAGGATTGTAATCAAGTTAGAATACTTACAATGATGATGGATTAGTAATGTGATTGAATGAAAGACCAAAATTTCGTGGGTATGGATGAGAGGAATGGTGAATAGTAACAGTTTTGGAAGTTGTGGTATGAGATAATGGGTGTTTGGTTTAATATAAACAAATGTATAGGTTCTGCAGGTCGACAGACACGACGGATCCCAAATTTGGGTTCCGTCCGTTATGGTTCAGGGTTCCGCCGACCCTACTGAGAAAAATTGTTATGGATTTGTTTTGATTTTTGTGATTTTTGTCTAATGTCCAGAACTACAATGTAGGTTCCATGAGTCCTAAGCCTAGCCTAAGAAGGTTAAAAGGTTCACGTTTAAGAGGTTTGGTGAGAATGTCGGCTATGTTGTCTTCGGAAGAAACTTTCTCAATTGAGATATTTCCTTTTTGAACGTTGTCGCGAAGGAAATGATGACGGATTTCAATATGTTTGGTACGAGCATGTTGAACCGGGTTTTTGCTGAGATCAATGGCACCTTTGTTGTCACAAAGAATTGTGATGTCGTTGAGTTGAATTCCGTAGTCGACAAGAGCTTGCTTCATCCAAAGAGCTTGTTGACATGCCTTTCCGGCCGAAACGTACTCGGCTTCCGTTGTTGAGATAGCAAGAGCCGTTTGCTTCTTCGAGAACCATGAGGTGAGACAATGTCCAACAAAAGTACAAATACCACTTGTGCTTTTTCTATCGACATAGTCACCGGCATGATCAGAGTCGGCATACACTATGGTGTCTATTCCCGTTCCTTTGGGATACCATAAACCTAAATGTGTAGTGCCCTTAACATACCTAAATATCCTTTTAACGGCTTCAAGATGGGTAGTTTTAGGATCTTCTTGAAAACGAGCACATAGACAAACACTAAACATAATGTCGGGTCTACTAGCCGTAAGGTAAAGTAGACTACCAATCATACCTCTATATTTAGTGCTATCTACGGATTCACTTTCCTCATCCTTGGTGAGTTTAGTTTCCGTGGACATGGGAGTTTTGATAGGTTTCGAATCTTCTAATCCAAATTTCTTAAGCATGTCCTTAATGTATTTAGATTGGTTAAAGAAGATACCATCTTCAAGTTGTTTAATTTGGAGTCCTAAGAAAAAGTTGAGTTCTCCCATCATACTCATTTCAAACTCGTCATGCATGATTTTTGAGAAATCCACACATAGTTCTTGACAAGTTGATCCGAATATAATGTCATCAACATAGATTTGGACTATGATAATATGAGAATCTTTCTTCTTAGTGAAGAGAGTATTATCAACTAAGCCCATGGTGTACTTATGGTCAACTAAGAAGGTTTTAAGTCGATCATACCATGCTTTTGGAGCTTGCTTAAGTCCGTAAAGAGCCTTTTTAAGTTTGTAAACATAATTAGGTTTTTCGAAATCGATGAAGCCCGGTGGTTGAGCAACATATACTTCTTCATTAATGACTCCGTTTAAAAAAGCACTTTTGACGTCCATTTGAAAAAGTTTAAAATTATGTGCACACGCATAAGCAAGTAATATCCTAATTGACTCGAGCCTAGCTACCGGAGCAAAAGTTTCATCGTAGTCAATGCCTTCTTGTTGATTATATCCTTGTGCTACTAGCCTAGCTTTGTTTCTAGACACAATTCCATTTTCATCCATTTTATTACGAAAGACCCATTTCGTTCCAATTATTGTTTGACTCTTTGGTTGAGGAACTAATGTCCATACATCATTCCTAACAAATTGGTTTAATTCTTCTTGCATTGCAATTACCCAAGATTCATCTTTAATGGCTTCATTAACATTTTTAGGTTCAATGGTTGACACGAAACAAAAGTAGTTGCTTTCATTTTGGACTTTTGATCTAAGTGTTCTTTCGTTAATGTTGCCTATGACACTATCTAATGGATGACTTTTAGATTCTTTGACATTAACAGGTTCTTTGTTTAATAGATCATCTTCCTTGTCATTATCTAAGATTTCTTGACTTTCAATTGCTTGGCTTTCAACTAAGTCATCATCTACCAAAGGTGATGTCTTAGAGGGAGGTGGACTTTCGTCAAATGTTACGTTCAACGATTCCTCGACTCTTAAGGTTTCCTTGTTTAAAACAATGTAAGCTTTACTATTTTGTGAATATCCAAGGAATACACCTTCATAAGACTTTGGGTCAAATTTGGTGAGATAATCCTTGGTGTTAAGAATGAAGCATTTACTCCCAAACACTCTAAAGTATCCTAATGTAGGCTTTTTACCTCTATAAAGTTCATAAGGTGTTTTATTCAAAAATCGTCTAATTAGGACTCGATTTAAAATGTACGTTGATGTGTCAACGGCATTACACCAAAACTTTTGTGGAATAGTTTGTTCATTAAGCATTGTTCTACTCATCTCTTGTAATGTCCGGTTTTTACGTTCTACTACACCATTAGATTGAGGAGTACGTGGAGCCGAAAAGTTATGAGTAATTCCATTATTATCACAAAATTTTCCAAATTGAAATTCATTATCAAATTCACGACCGTGATCCGTTCTAATAGACACAATATTAGATCCTACTTGATTTTGAATTTTCTTACTTAGAATCTCAAATTTATCAAAAGCTTCATTTTTACTTTTCAAAAACTTAGTCCAAGTATAACGTGAGTAATCATCAACTATCAACAAAGTATAGAAGTTGCCTCCATAACTTTGTATAGCGGATGGACCAAATAAGTCCATATGTAAAAGTTCTAGGCATCTAGACGTAGACACCAAGTTTTTAGCCTTATGGCTACTATGGACTTGTTTACCGACTTTGCAAGCATCACAAAAGTGTTGGTCATATTTCAACTTGGGTAGGTTTCGAACTAAGTCTTTGGAGGAGAGGTTTTGGATAAGTCTCATGTTAGCATGTCCTAAACGTCTATGCCATAAAGTTGAAGATTCATCTAATGAGGTAAGACAAAGTTTGTCTCTAGATGTAGAATCCAACTTCATGACGTATACGTTGTTCTTAAGGACACCTTTGGCTATGGTTATACCATCTTTAAGTATTTTACTACCGTTCTCACTAAAAAGAACATTATACTTATTACGACAAAGTTGACTAATACTAAGGAGATTAAATCCTAAGTTATCAACATGAGCAACATCATCTATAGAAAGGGAGTCATGAGAGATTGTACCTTTTCCGATGATTTTGCTCCTAGCATTACTACCAAACGTAACATTACCTCCATCACATTTGTGATATGTTGAGAAGAGGCTTTTATTACCCGTCATGTGCCTTGAACAACCGCTATCCTTGATCCATTCATCCGGATCCAAACAAACTTTGAGGCACACCTATTTTATGAAAAACACTCAAACATTTGGTCCCCAATTTCTCATGGGTCCATTTTGGTTAAGAATACCATTAATTTGTCCCAAATATGAAAATAGAGCATAAGGGTTCCATGGCATGTAGTTTGAGGTTTGGTAATGTCCAGGAGTGTTTTGGTTCCAAACATGTTGGTAGTTTGGTCGAGCATTGAAGTTGCTCTTTGGAAAGGGGCGTTTGGGAATTGGAGTCTTAGGTCTTGGTTGAGTAGTCTTAGCTCTAAATTCATTTTTACTAAGTCCTACTCCAGTTTTAAAGGCAGGTTTGGTTCCGTTTTTATATGTAACTTTAACAAATTTAGAACGATCCGATGTGGATGGAGTTACTGCTGCAGCAGTCCTGGCGGAACCCTCGGGGCTAACGGGCGGAACCCTATTTTGGGTTCCGTCTGGTCCGCGGGCTGCTGTAGCAGTTTTGTTTGTTTCATGTGTGTTCGTTTCTTGTTTCGTTTGACCCTTAATGATTTCTACTTTCCTGAAACCTAGACCTGTTTTATCAAAAGGTGACTTTTGGAGTTTCATAATTTCATCCGCACATGAAATGCTCTTATCTAACTTTTTGAACTTTGTGGTTTGTTTGATTAGATCATTTTGAGTTATTTTAAGTTTCTCAACTTCAAGTTTAAGTTCCTCACATGATTTGCATGAGGTGTCAATACCTTTACTCCTTTCTAATCTCTTAGCTTTTTCTTTTAACTCATAAACTTCATTTTCTAAAAACTCCTTTTTAGTTTTCAAAAATTTATTTTTGTTTATGATTTTTAAGCTTAGCTCACAAAGTTTGTTATATTCATTTTGTAAAGTGTCATCATCAATAGAGGAGTAAGATGAGTCGGAGAGTACCTCATTTGAGTTGTGAGCCATGAGAGCAATATCATCGTTCTTTGGCTCATCATCATCTCCTTCATAGTCACTCCAAGCACCACCCACAAAAGCTTGTTGAGGCTTGCTCTTGGGTGGTTTTGGACATTCTCCTACAAGATGACTTGTGTCTCCACACCTATAACATTTTCGTTCAACTTTTCCTTTTCGATCATCATGATCTTTCCGGAAGGTTTTCTTGTCATCTTTAGGTTGTCTTACAAACTTCCCTCGCCTACGAAAGAACTTCTTGAAGTCTCTCACGGCCATAGCATATTCCTCATCATCACTATCCGAAGTAGATTCTTCATCATCACTTGATTGGACTCTAGCTTTCAAGGCAATGGACTTAACTTTTTCTTTCTTGCCTCTAACTAGTTCCGAATCTTTTTCCATCACCATTTCATGAACTTTGAGGTTTCCAATTAGCTCATCAAGTGACATGCTTGAAAGATCTTTGGATTCTTCAATTGCCGTCACTTTTGCTCTCCACTTCGGATGGAGTGCTCTAAGAAATTTCCTGACAAAGTTCTTACTACAAAAAGATTCATCAAGTGCTTTAAGTGAAGTAATAATAGTGTTAAACCTAGCAAAAGCATTATCAATAATCTCATCTTCGGAAATAACAAATTGTTCATATTGTTGAACAAGAAGATCAATTTTGTTATCTTTAACTTGTGAATTTCCTTGATGAGTGACAATTAAAGATTGCCAAATATCTTTGGCGGTTTTACACAAAAAGACTCTTTCATATTCTTTCTTAGGCAAAGCGTTGTAAAGCATCATTTTAGCTTCATTATTTTTACCTATCAATTTCTTTTGATCATCATCTTTAATGTTAGTAACTATATTATCACCATCAACAATTATATACCATAAATCTATATCTTTAGATTTCACGTATGTTTCAAAACGGTTTTTCCAATATATAAAACCATTTGCTTCAAAGAGTGGTGGTCTTTGCATAGATTGCCCTTCTTTGTAATTTTCAAAATCCATGGATCGTTTCAAGTTTTAAAACACAATATATTTTAAAAGCTTGAGTAACGTAGCTCTTGATGCCAATTGTGGAAAACTAGAAGGGGGGTTGAATAGTTTTAGCGTTTTAAAATATTTTTAACTTGTTTAGTTAGCTTTGAAACTTTCCGTTTGATCAAAGATATATGCACAAACACAATATATATAACATGCATGTAAAGGAAAGAAACGATCAAACCACAACACGAATATTTATCGTGGTTCGGCTACAAGGACTCTTTTTCCTTGCCCTACGTCCACGCCCCGAGTATCCAACTCGAGAGTTTCTTTCACTAGTCAACAAGCTCCTTTCACCGGCGGAGAAAACCTTACACGTCGCTTATACTTTTACCGACACAAAGCTAAATGTCGAGTTCTTTTACAAGGGCACAACCACTCCCGTTTAGTTCTTTTACTAGGGTACAACAACTCCCAACACTCTTTGTATTTTGAGGACTAAAATACTAACCACTCACTTCAGAATATACACAAACAAATGACGCGTAAACAACACTAGTTTACACAATACTAAGCTACCAAGTCTTGCAACGTTGTGTTGGAAACTTGTAACTTTAGACGACCTTGTGAGCTTCTTTGCTACAAAAGGAAACTTCACATTTACAATGTTAAGATGTTAGAAAGAAAGATGAGTGTGTGTGTGTAAAAATGATCTCAAGAGGTTAGCCAAAAATCAAGTTATGGCTTGGTATTTATAGCACAACAAACTGTGTGCTCGGCGGATCAGGCGGAACCCTCAAATGGGTTCCGCCCGTGTACCCCCAGGGTACCGCCGGGTCTGTAGTAGGTTTTTGCAATTACTCTTCAAACCAAACAAGGTCTTGTCACATAACTTCTATCAACCAAACAATGTCACATCACTTAAAGTAAGTCAAACATGATTCTTGCAAGCAACATGAAAGCAAGTCAAACACATAACTTGCCATAAATACATAATGACAAACTTGCCATAAATGTGATGTGACTATTTCTAATTTAAGAAATAAACTTGTGTTATGTTTTATGAAATGTAAAATGTAGCAAAAGTCTTGTTTATGCAAGTCTTAAAAACTAAGAATATGTTTTGCTTAAAACTAAAGTTTACGTTTTGTCGTTAACAAAACTTAGCGAAGATCGTAAAATATAAATAACGTTTTTAGGCGATATTTGTATTAACAGCTAGATATGTGGGCAAGTGTTTAACATGTTCTAGAGTAAAGGCTGAATGTCAAAAGCCATCCGGCTTATTGGTGCAGCCTGAAATTCCCATTTGGAAGTGGGAAAGAATTACGATGGATTTTATCACAAAACTCCCTAGAACATCCAACGGACATGATACTATTTTGGTTATAGTGGATCGTCTTATGAAATCATCTCATTTCATCCCTATGCGAGAAACGGATGATATGGAAACCCTTGCTAGGTTGTACCTAAAGGAAATAGTTTCCTACCATGGAGTGCCAATATCTATCATATTAGATCGTGATTCTCGTTTCACATCTAGATTTTGGCAGTGTATGCAAAGTGCCCTAGGTACTCAGATATGCTTCGGGCAGGTGTGATAGACTTTGGAAAAGTATGGGAGAGACACTTTCATATAAATAATAAAAACCTATTTTTAAACATAACACAATACTAGGGATCTTCATGTGAGGGGTTTCATTTGGGTATTCGTTTTGACGAGTTTGCTGGGTTTATGAATTAAAGTGCCCTGGCTCCTCAAACATTTACTACATGACCTCTGGATTATGATGGCCCGAACGGTGTTATGATATATCTAAATCTTAATAACAACATAGTTCAATAGTAGGGAGCTTCGTGTGAGGAGTTATATACTTCTGAATTATGATGGCCCGAACGGTATTATGTTCGCAGCATAATACAATAGTAGGGAGCTTCATGTGAGGAGTTATACTTCTGAATTACGATGGCCCGAACGGTGTTATGTTATAACTAAATCTAGAAACCCTAAGTGTAATTACTTGAGAAACCTAGAAACAATAAACTAGGACTTGACATACATACACATACACTACCCCTAGGATACATGAGTCAACTGTCTAAACCCCTATCCTACTTGCCTTAGAACCATGTTAGTTTTCATAGCCTCACTTTTAAGTGCTTTACAAACTCTGTGAGGGGGATACATGCTTTAAACCAAATTCAAGTCTTTTTCTTTGGTTATTGCACGAGTGTTACTATCTGCCACCATTTCGTTACTAAATTCATGAACCATAATCACTTGTGGAGGTACCTAAGTGAATGCAAGTATAGTCGATAGACCTATTGGAGTTTTAAAACTCCCGTTGGTTAGCCCAGCCGGGTACCAATAAGTACGATACTTGAAATCTCTTAAGATTTAACTTTGGCAAGTTAACCTTATCTCTGTCCCATCATGTAAGGGTCTGTAGTGCCCCATGATTTGGACTGTTAACGTGCGGTTTCATGAGCTTAGTGCAACAATCCTCTTTCATAACCTTTTCCTACTACTTGGGTTTAAGCTGAACCCTGTGGTGCTTGTATTCACTCTATATCTACTTAAACCTATGACTCTCACTCAACCTTACTGTTGACCTTTAAGCATGTTATCCTAGGTAATTAAGCCCTTTAGGAACCATGGCACGGAGTGGCACTGGACATGATGACGTCCAGACTAGTTATCATTCACCTACTTATACTTTATAAACGTATCTTAGGGACCTCTCTTTTGGTAAAAGTATAACTTTTACTGTAAAACTCTGATAAAATAAATGAATGATAACTTCTTTTTCAAAAACGTATCTTTTCGTGTCGTTTTCTATATCACGTCTTTGTTTTCATGAGGTAATACCCAAGATCTAAATTCCGCTATGCTCTGTTAAAAATGGGGGTGTTACATTTTACAAAAAGATAAATGTAGGGAAGTTTATATATTTAAAGAACGAAATTCAAACATGAAAAATTTTACAATTCATGATTAGCATATATTTTATCTTGTTTGTATGTTTATTAGATTCAAATGCTTGTATCGAGTCACAAAGAATGTTTTACAGAAAATTCTAGGTTTTAAACATTAGATTTTTCAAGAAATTTCCAGGAAACAAAACAAAATAATCTGTCAGGTTATTCCTGACGGCGTCACCATTATAATGTGACGACATCAGGCACTGTCGCAACAAATTTCCCATATTTTTGTTTTTCTGTCGGATCTTAATTTTTGAAAATTTCCATAATTTTAAATTTCCAGATTTCTGTAAACATTTATTTTGCAAACATTATATCTTATTCGCTTTCTAGTTTAGTTTTTATTATATATAATGTTTACCTTCAATTTTATGCGAGGTTTCATGTCCGTTTTCTTATAGGTTTACAGGTTATATTGGACGAGTAGTATATTATTGGACAATTTTATCTTCTTGAAGGATGTGACCGTATTTCCGTTTTCCATTCATACCGTGACAATTTTATTTCTTTTATTTTTGCTATTATCATATTTTGGTACTTTTAAGAACATTAGTGACAATGTTCAATTTAAGTGTAGGATTGGTAAAAATGGCACCTTGTAAAGGTAATTTTATCAACAAATTTAAAAATTTTATGACATCTACAAATGAAACTTTAGTCTTAATAAAGTGTCTCATGTATAGAATTATATAGCTAGCACAAAAACCCTACCACTCAAAATTTTCCACCTCAAAAATGTGAGGTTCACCTTTAGATATTTAGGAAAAAGCATTAACCTTTAATGCTTATGAATGTACTTATATTATATAGATTTTAGAACTTGCTTTAGTGATGCATTCCGAGATCGCTAGTGAGATAGCATTCATGTGATTAGGATTGACTAAATGATAAGAGGCATTAGGATAACCCTTGTTTAAGCATGTTTATATAATTACGTTGGCTACATTGGTCAAGTGATTACCCCACACCCTTGCATTGTACTCGTTTTTAGTACAAAATACCCCTAGTGAACCCCTCTGAGCCTATCCTCACCGTGGTTCTCGTGATATTTCTATGGATTCTGAAATATTAATGAAGAACATTGTTTAAAATCCACCCCCAAATGTTACTCCCAAATCGCCTTAGCCTACCTTGTAGGCACTCTTCTTTAGTGCATTATTGTTACAACATATTTTATAAACCCTGTTTTAAATATCTAGTTGATTACATGGTTTCTAAGTCAAGCCATATCTTGTCTTTTGAGAGGATTGGGACTCATGGGTTTAGTACTATTTATTATAGAGTAATGGAGAAAAAAGTCAAAAATTATTACTCCCATATGTATGCTAATATTTTAAGTACTCCAAGTGTTTTGATCCTCACAATTCGGGTCATTAATTAGTTTTTATTTGTGCAAAAATGCAAGTGTAGGGATGTAGTTATAAATCCCAAGGTATCTATGTTAATTATTTTCAGTTGATCAAAAGATGGCAGGGTAAAACTGTATGATAAAAAAATAAAAATGAAGAAAAAGAAAAAGAAATAAAAAAAGGAAAAGAAAGAAAAAAATTTACGGACAGCCATCCTGCTTTTGTTTAAGTCAAGAAAGAGTCAAGAAAAACACAAAAAGAGTTAGCGTTAGTGTGTCGAGTCTTGGCTTAGCAAAACCACTTTTTACATGTAACTAACTTTGATGTTTAACTTGCCACCAGTAAATTCCCCATATCCACAAAATCGTGTTTTCTTTACCCTTACACCTAACTTACAACCCTTTAAAAATCTTGTTTCATAGTTATTCCTAGGTGCTTACGCCAAAGCGGTGGAGGTTTGATCTTTTATCAAGCTTATAGTAATCTATGTGCTATGACAGGTAGAGAGTGTTTATTTTCCCGTTTCCGTACATCTTCTATGACCTATACACCCGAGAGATGAGAGAATCCAAATACTTTATGTGAGGTGCTAATATACAATTTTTGTTCTTGTTTTGCCTATTATAAAATGAATTATGTTGTAAATTATCTTTAAACCAATATTAAATGTCCCCTAACTTGTAAATTGATTTGGATAAAAGCACATTCGCTTGATGACAAACAGATCCCTAGTGTAGGGATATTTGATAAGGTGTAGTTTTATACATTTTTAAGGGGTCATTTAGCCTCTATATCCATACATATTTGATCAATTACTATCCTAAATCGTTTCTATTTGAGTTTTAGGTACATGGGAAGCAAATACTGGAAATTGGAACGTTTATGGCTCGATTGGACAAGAAAACGAAGAAAATTACAAAGTCAAGAAAAAGTCACAAAAAGGAGTTGTGACGGCATCAGGGTTTCTAAGTGACTCCGCCACTTGTTAAGGAACGAGATTACCAAGTTATAATTCATCAAGTAAAACTTCAGACAATGGCGACTGCCTTGAGTTGATGGCTATAAGGTGACGTCGTTACAACGGCCACGGTGCAAAGGATGAAACCCTAATGACAGCGAGCTGACAGTGTCACACCTATAAAGTGACATCGCCATCAACGTAAATCTATATATATTTTTCGTATTTTTCTCATTCATTGTAACATACTTGAGCAGATGAATTTGACAGGTTTTGTAGGTTTTTAGCCCCCTTAACTTCCATGTTTTATTGAATATAAGTTATTCAATCCTTAATCATTACAATATGTCTATGTATTGTATTATTATTTCTTTATCTTCTCTTCTCTTTAACATGATAGGCTAAATTTAATAGTGTTTACTTAGAGTTGAATGAAAACTAGTTATTGATCACTAATTTGCGTTAGGAGTAGGAAAACTGGCTTTATCTTAACAAACTAGCGTGATTTGCGTTTGCTGACATTGGTTAGTCCCAACGAGAACAAAAGTTATAGTGTTGGGGAGTGACGCCCCTAGCGATAGATAATTAGGAATACAACGCGCTAATTGAAACAAAGAAGTGACAATCCGACTAATCAATAAGAGATAACTAGGGAGTAATAAGATTCTAAGTAAATACACTTTACCTATCATACGAGTCCTATCTAATTTATCTTTTCCGCATATTTAGTCTAGTTTAATTAGTTATAAAAGTCAAGCTCTTCAAACCTCAAGATTTTACCTTGCTTTCTATAAAATATAAAAATATAAAAATAATCATCCTTCAACCCTTAGATTTAATTCGTCATACACTTCAAGCCTACCCAAACTATTCCCCTAGAGAACGATTAATCCTCCGTGTCTTACCGATACTATACTACAACGGTTAGTTACTCTGCCTAGGAGGATTGTAAAACTTAGTGTGTTTACAAATTATCCGCATTATTTGCTATATTAATTTATTAAGCATAAGCCCATGATTTATAGCCCAAATGACTAAGAATTCTTCATGAAAGTTATTATTTTTGTGATGTTAATTGATTGTCTTTTGCAAGATTAATGAGTGTCAAATCATTATGCTTTTATGAACTATTTAGAAATAGTTTAGATGTGTCTTTTTGGGATTATTATGAAAAACGACTTCGTGCTTTATAACATGACATAGGCTTGTTTTTGAAGTAAATCATCTAGATACTTGACCCAATTTTGTTCATAATTTATTTTATGTTACATATTTTCATGAACTATATGTTAAAAATTTTCAAGAATATCATAATTTAATTTACTTGGTCATCAAGAAAAAAAAATTGTGTTGCCCTCTATTATAAATTATGTCGTTTCATTTTCAGATACAATCCATTTATCTTTTGCGTTAATCTATATTTTTTAACAAAAAAGTCACAGAATCACGCACCAATAAATTAACACTATCTTTTTTTTCCATTAATCTAAATGATATCTCGAAAAACCTATAATTAAAAACATTGAAACAAGAACTAGGTGAACGTATGTAGTAACTTTGTGCAAGTATACATTGCAATATATCCAATATTCTACTACTACGCTACTTGAACATATAATCTTTTATCTTATCATCCATTTTGATTCGTTTATCATATGAAATATGATATAGAAATATAAAACTACAACTCATATACAAAAATATATACATTTTCATAGGATCTTACGATCTCGATCTGATCCTACGGTTACGATTTTGCGAAGCTAAAATATCCTAGGTAGGATCCCGATCTTCACAACCTTGCTAAAAACCCTCTCAACTCCTCCTCTCCATCGGATCTGTCGACCAAGTGTATTAAAACCTTTAGCTGACTTCACCTAGTCCGCTTTAGTCGACCATATCTAGGCGGCTTCCTTAGTGGACCAGTTACCCGCGTTCATACTCTTCCAATTCTCATAGGTTCGTAGCCCTTGTTCTGCATGTGTAGTACTGGTGGATACCTGATGCAATCCAAGCAGTGATTCTCTCATAGAAACCCTAAATCATTTGACCGTAGAAGCAAAAGAGATAAGAAGGTGATTATGCGCACGTAGATTGGTCTAGAAGCTTACACTACAGGTCTTCAGCAGGAACAAGTAATTATTCCATGAACACCCTTGATACGTGTTAGATTAGGTTATATCACTGATTACGAGATCTATCTCTTAAAGGTTTTGGTTGCATGACTGATTGGCTCCAAACGGTCAACCTAAATTGACCAAAGGTGAATGGTCAACCAAGTCAAACTGCTCAGAGTCAATCTCCGTGGAATATAGGGTTTTCCCGGGTCGTTATGTCCCGACGAGGTGTGATGGTAATCAAAACGGGTTTGGTATCGGGTGAATTTGGACAGAAAGATCAGGAATTTGATTTATATGATTACACTAAGAGATGAGGAATGAAAATAACTTAGAAACACTACATGAACAATTACTGATGATTAGATACACTAAAAACGTGAGTGAAGTCTAAAAACGCGTTCGTTTGATTTAATTCTACGTAGACGTACGAAATAAAACGCGAGTTTTGTGAAATAAAATTCCCACGGATATGAAAATTACATTTTTACAATCCTAATGATAAAAGAAAATATTTAGAAAAAGAAAAATAATTTTTACACTATTTAATTATTTATTATTAATTAATTACTATTTAATAACTAATTAATTATATTTAAAATACACTAATTATGAATTTAAGCTAGAAAAATGAAAATTTAATTCTAAAAATTCTAAAATAATATTAAAGCAATTTTAAAACTAAAAATATATTTTTCCTACTTTTTCTCTATTTATTATTAATTAATTAAGATTTAAATACTAATTAAACTAATTAAATTAAAGAAAAATAGCAAATGAATAGTAAAAATCCTAAAACTTTTTCTAAAAATGTTTTATGACATTTAAAACCTAGGAAAAATATAAAAACATAGGAGTACTTAATAAAAATTATTTATACTATTTAATTATCTAATATTAATTAATTATTAATAAACTAATATTAATTAGTACAAATAGCAAATGAAAAGAGAAAAATCTAGAAAAATTCCTAAAATTATTTTAAACTATCAGGAACTCAACAAAAATATAAAAATAGAATTTGCTTATAAATAAGCAGAAAAATAAGCCAAATTGGCTTAAATAGAAGCTATCACTTTAATTAATTTTGGATTTTCTTGATTTTCTTTTTACAAAACTACTTAAATACTGAAATTAGAAAACTTTAATAAAGACAAAAACCTAGGAACTTAAAAATAAGCAGTTGGGAATCTAAAGTGCTTAACAGCTTAAGCTTTGGCTAAAATTGAGAATTAAAGCTCCAATAAGCTCACAACAAGCTGTTAAGCTGAACCAAAGGCAAATTTGGATGCAAACAAGTTAGGTGCAAAGGTATTCAGCTAACACAACAAGAAGATCCTACTGAATAAGCTAGGAAACTCAAATAAGCAAATCCAAACCCACGATGAACTACTCAGGCCTGCAGGGCTTTTTGAAGGCAAATTCAGCCTATTAAATAAGCTAAAAAGCCTAAAATAGCACTTGAGATAGCAAGCTGAGTTGATGGGGTTTCCAGAAATCCCAAGCCCTCACTGTGGGACCTACAAACAAGCTTACAATGAGCTGATGAAACTGAGTCTCAACACTGATGACTCAGTGTAAAGTTTTCAGTGAAGCCACATTAGGATGCAAACTTAAGTACACAAATAAGCAATAAATAAGCAAATAAGCACATAATATTGAAGATCATACTGTGAAGTGTTCAAAACATCCAAAGGTACAAGCTAAAATGCACTAATAAACAAATGGAAGCTTAGAGAAAAAGGGCTGAAGACCACAACTCCCCTGGTGCAGGGTAGATTTGGCAGGCAGAAATAAGCTAATAAATAAGCTCAAAAGTACTACTTAAGCTAAAACATACTGAGACTATACTACTACCCACTCACACAACCAATTTCAAACAATTTACAGAAGCCAAAAAGAATAAAATAAGCCCAAGGATACCTAAAGCCTACTGAGCACAGAAGCAGGGGGCTGCAGTTGTGATGGGCCACTATAAGCTAACCAAAATCTATGAAATCCTAGAGTTCAGACATAAATAAGCTCAGGCAAATTATAATAAGCAAGTGGAGAATCCAAAGAATACCTCTGAGCAATCATAGAGCTTGTATGGGGCTTGTTATGAAGGCTGATGAGGGGATGTTGGGACAGGTCTGCTGGTGTGCAGGGCTGATGTGGGGGGTTTGCAGCCCTTGAATAAGCCAACCAACAGCACTCAAAATCCAAAACAAACTAAAAGTAATCAAAGTTCACCCAACAAACAACTCATAAAACTAAAATTGTACACTAAAATCTATATAAGCTAACCTAAAAGTGAGATTAAAAGGGACTGTTTGAGACAGATGGCTGCAAAGCCAGTTGCTGAAATGGGTTAAAATGGGATTGCATTTGGAGTTTTTGACCCACAACACCTAGATACTAGATTATAAACAACTAAAATACTTTATTTTGAACTAATTTGAAGTAATGAAATCAGCTAATTTGCCTTATATCCGACTATACCTTGCCAACTTATTTAAAACAGTTAAGTAAAAATATTTTGGAAAGCAAGCTTGAATGCCTTAATACTTTTGAGAAACTGGAAATCTTTGTTTCACAACCACTCAAAACAAGATACTAAAGCTGACTCAATGTCCAGAATTGGTCAAAATGTTTGCAAGCTTCAAATAACATTCCTGACCCAAACACCCTCTTATATTATATGTTATGATTATTCCTTGTGCAGCGAAGGATTTTGGCAACTATTGAACCAAAACAATTATCTAGGTTTGAAAAGGAATTGTCAATTCAAAATAAGTAGTTGTGATAAGCTGAGCCTACAAAGCTATGTTGACTGTTTTGGGGAAGTTATGAAGGAAAGTTGAGATTAAAAGCTAAAAAATGAAAGATCACTACTAACTAAGCTATAAGTTGACTAAATAAGCAGAAGGGAACCCATAACAGTAAATTACACAAGCAAATATACATAAGCAGTTACAATCTAAATTAACAAAGTTAGGCAACAAATTGCAACCTACACAACTATACTAACCACTAAGCAATCATTACTGACATATAAGCATGAATGACTAAAAAAAACAGAGAAAAAAAATACTAGATAAGCAGTTGTAATTATGAGCAGGGAAATAAGCTGAGAAGTTTCTTTGGATGAAAATGAGACTTTCATTAAATTTAAAGATAAGAGTTTTACAACTGAGATTTAAAGCTAACAATACTTTAAAACTAAACTAAAACTACTTTCTACCTAAAATTCTACTGCCTTTGCAAGGCATACAATACATTTATTTATACTAGAAATTAAACTAGGGTTTTTGAGTTTCCTTGTTCTCTTCTGGCTTGTGCTTTCTCTGAGTAAAATCCCACCATTGGATTGCTTTGACACCATCTCAGCCCTTGATTGCACTAGTTTGGTCTATTTTGCTTGTGCAGAGGGACAAGGTTTGCATTGTAGTGGTGGAAAGTTAGTATAGGGTGGGTGATGGTAGAGGTGATGATGAGGTTGGAGTGGCAGGGATTTGTAGGGTCACGTGTGGTTTGGGACGGAGGATGGTTAGGGTTTTTTTATTTTAGATGGCAGGGAGTAATAAAAAAAAACGGGAGGTTTGTTTTTATTTTAGGGTGGATTGGGTTGTGGGTAAGGATAATGGGCTAAGGGTTAATTGGTGGGCTTGGGTAATTTGGTTTAGAAATTAACAAAGGATCCGTTTGTATTATTGTTTCACAAGGACCTTTTTGTAGTTTTTGGATTTTTAAGGGACTAAAGTTGTAAGTTTCCCAAAGTAGTCACAAGGACCAAAGATGCCATACTTGATAAACCCAAGGATCATTGATGTAAATTTTCCATTTTAAAACACCCGGGGACCAAATATGTCAATTTTCAAAGTTGAGGGGCCTGTTTTGCCAATTTGTGAAACTTTTATCCAAGGACCAATATTGAACCTTTTTAAATTCCCAAGGACTTAAGTTGACTTTTCTTTGTATTAATTTGACCAGGGACTAATTTTGACAATCTTTGAAAGTTCAGGGACTGAAAATGTCAATTATGTAAACTTTGTTCGTTTTTCATTTGTTTTTAATCCTTTTGTCCCTGAAACTTATAAAAACACAATCTAATGATATTTTCTACATTTTGATGCATTTCAAAGTGTTTTTTACTGTTATTGTGGGTTTAACAATGTAAAATATATGTGTTTTTAGACACATATCAAATCCCCCACACTAAACTATTGCTAGTCCCTAGCAATCTTTTGAGAAAACTTAATGGATTTGAATCTCTTTACCAAAAGCCATTACTTCTGGAGTAGCCAAATGTATCAGTTCAAGTAAGAACTATAGTCCACTTGATAACCATGTGATTTTGAGCAAACCACCAGCTGTCAACGGATTTGATTTGTCTTTACCAAAAGTCGTTTGCTTCTGGACTAGCCAACTCTGGATGGAATATTCAACATCTTGGTGAGCTGATTACCAATTATGGTTTTTCCACTGCCTTTACCACAAGCCATAATCTTGCGGGCTAGCCAACTCATTCACTTTTTTTTGATATGGCGAGTTGATATACCATACAATTTTGGGCAAATTGCAAGCCGTAAACGGATTTGAGATATCTTTACCAAGAGCCGTTTGCTCCTGGATTAGCAAATCATTTTGTCGTTTAGACATGGCGGACTGATAACCACAAAAAATTTTGAAGCACAAGTGAAAAAATTTTAAAATTTTTGAAATTTTGGCCAAAACGAGGGTACTAGATGGTAAAATGTGATAAAATTCGCTAGAATACCCCCCACACTTAGAATGAATATTGTCCTCAATATTCAAAGTCCCGGCTATTATGCCGACTCTTTGAACGTAAAAGGGCAACATTACAATCTAAATGTGGAAACACCAGTTTGTATTTTCACTTTATAAGTAACCACAGTAGGGGTAATTCCCCCACACTTAGGGTGAAAACCCTAAGTACATGCTACTATTTTTGTTTACTGAGTCGCTAGCTTGACTCGACCCCGAATTCATTTGTCCTTGGGGAAGCATGATGTGGAAGAAGCAATCTCCATCGGACTTTCATTCAAGATGTTTGGATAAACATTTGAAGCACGTGAAAGTTCCACACCGATGAGATATACAGACCCTGGCTTAAGATAGTATAAACTATAAGCGGTGATGCCGGGGTCAAAGATAATGTCTTCATTCCCGAAGGAGTGAAGAACAGGAGAAGTCACCCTGTAGGTGAAGAAAAGGAAGAAAACCATGATGAAAATCATGATTTGATCTTCTTCCTCGAGAGCAGGCTCATTAGCCTGAATTTGGATTGCAAGAGTTAAGCTCAAAAACATCCCGAGAGGGTGGGTGGGAATTTGCAAATACTCATGATTTAGAACATCTCCCCCCGGGTCATCATACTCCGGAGGAGTGATGATATGATGAGTGAGTTCACTGGAGAACTCCTCATGAAGAGAATCATTCACAAGATTTGAATCTGTGAACTCATGTTCCGGAATAGACTCATCACAATCCTCATTCCGAATACCAAAGATTGGGTTATCAGAAATCAAAGTGAAGTCAGATTCGAATTCAAACAGAGGATTGGTGAGAGTAATTTCGAAAGTTTCGGGAACAAAGAGATTAACATTCTCTATTGGACTGTTAGGATCAGAACTGAGTGGTGGATCATGATATAGGAGACTTTCAATTTCTCCCAGATCGGCTTCGAAATCGAGGAGACCATCATCACCTTCCGATGAAAGTGGATTGATGTGAGTAAGTTCATCAGCGAACTCCTCAAGAAGAGGATCAGCATCAGACTGTGGGAGTGATGCCTCAATATACTCAATGTCTCCATGAGATGTACAATAATCATTAAAATCTGAGAAAGTCTCAAAATGATCGTTTGAACACTCAAGAGGGGATAGTAAATCACACAAATGATCAAAAGTTCCCTGTGACTCTCTCGGGATTGGGACAAGGCTCTCAACACTAGACTTTATGAATTCGTCCGATTCCTTTTTAGGAACAGTGCTAAGATGCTCATCCCCCATGATCAGAGAGTGAGTGTGAACTTCGGGTGTGATATCAGACTGAGGGAGTTGAGAAGGACTAGCATTCATGGATTGTACGAGTTCCATTTGATCTTCTGCTAGTAATTTTTCCGTCTCATTATTTTCTCCCTGATTTTCAATGGAAGGAATCACAACTGATGAATCTGACGAACCCTTATAAAATTGAAGGATATCAAGGGTATCTTCATTATCACTATCATCATCACAATCGAGAAGAGCAGCTTTACGAAATTTGGCACGTGTTATAGCTGCTTGTTCCTCGACAAGTAATTCTTCCATGGTCTTTTCATTTCTAGCAGCTCGTTCTTCTGCAAGTAATTCTTCCATGGATTTCCCACGGGAATATTGAATGAGTGGAAATTGTGGGGGTGTGGATGTGTCAAAACCGGATGTATCAGAACTAGAACAATGTTCAGGTTTATAATACGGTTGACATTGAAAATCATCATGAGGACCCCCACAATACGCACAAGAAGAACTTTGAGCATGGCGAAGCGAAATATTAGCCAACTCCTCCTTAAGTTCTTTAAATTTCTCAAGAACCTCTAGACAAAGGTCTTGCGGGTATTGAGGAGTTGCTTGAATCATATCGTACTGTGGAGGTTGGTCATAATAAGGTGTGTCAAAATTGTCACAAGGATATGGATTCCCCGTTTGACAATCTGAGCTGAAGTGTGGACCTCCATAGTAATCACAACAAAATAATTGTTGTGGCAGATTTGGTGAATCATATGGGTATTGGTCATAACCAAAGTTCTGATTGCCTCCCGAAAACTGTTCATAGACAAACGTGTTTCCGGCTTGACACTCAAATCCTTGGTGAGGACCTCCACAAAACTCACACAGATATGTCAGTATCTCATGATGTGGTGGCTGGTAGAATGTATCAGATGTGTCATGGTAAGGATAAGGAGCTTGGTTATAGACAGACCCATCTCCTGATTCTACCATACTACAGCTGGGACAATTCCCACCATTATGAGGACCACCACACCATTGACAACCACAATGGTGTGGATACGACATAGGCAAGAATCAAAGGTTTATAGAGGGTAAGAAATGGAGAATCAAATATGTGAGAGGGTAAAGGTGAATATTTTTGGAGTTTTTGGAAAACATTTTGTACAAATAAGAAAGAAAATCTTTTTGGGTTTTTTTTTGTTCGTTGAAAACTGCTTTTAAAATGTTTTCAGGAACAGTTTTGTTTTTATGAAAATATGAACAAGGGTGGTGAATATACAATGGATGTATATCCCGATTCACTAATCTGAAAACCGTTTTAGAATAACGCACACAACCTCCCCGGCAGTGGCGCCAAAATTTGATTGGCTCTAAACGGTCAACCTAAATTGACCAAAGGTGAATGGTCAACCAAGTCAAACTGCTCAGAGTCAATCTCCGCGGAATATAGGGTTTCCCCGGGTCGTTATGTCCCGACGAGGTGTGATGGTAATCAAAACGGGTTTGTGATCGGGTGAATTTGGACAGAAAGATCAGGAATTTGATTTATATGATTACACTAAGAGATGAGGAATGAAAATAACTTAGAAACACTACATGAACAATTACTGATGATTAGATACACAAAAAAAGTGAGCGAAGTCTAAAAACGCGTTCGTTTGATTTAATTCTACGTAGACGTACGAAATAAAACGCGAGTTTTGTGAATTAAAATGCCCACGGATATGAAAATTACATTTTTACAATCCTAATGATAAAAGAAAATTTTTAGAAAAAGAAAAATAATTTTTACACTATTTAATTATTTATTATTAATTAATTACTATTTAATAACTAATTAATTATATTTAAAATACACTAATTATGAATTTAAGCTAGAAAAATGAAAATTTAATTCTAAAAATTCTAAAATAATATAAAAGTAATTTTAAAACTAAAAATATATTTTTCCTACTTTTTCTCTATTTATTATTAATTAATTAAGATTTAAATACTAATTAAACTAATTAAATTAAAGAAAAATAGCAAATGAACAGTAAAAATCCTAAAACTTTTTCTAAAAATGTTTTATGACATTTAAAACCTAGGAAAATTATAAAAACATAGGAGTACTTAATAAAAACTATTTATACTATTTAATTATCTAATATTAATTAATTATCAATAAACTAATATTAATTATTAAAAATAGCAAATGAAAAGAGAAAAATCTAGAAAAATTCCTAAAATTATTTTAAACTATCAAGAACTCAAAAAAAAAAAAAAATAGAAATTGCTTATAAATAAGCAGAAAAATAAGCCAAATTGGCTTAAATAGAAGCTATCACTTTAATTAATTTTGGATTTTCCTGATTTTCTTTTTACAAAACTACTTAAATACTGAAATTAGACAACTTTAATAAAGACAAAAACCTAGGAACTTAAAAATAAGCAGTTGGGAATCTAAAGTGCTTAACAGCTTAAGCTTTGACTAAAATTGAGAATTAAAGCTCCAATAAGCTTACAACAAGCTGTTAAGCTGAACCAAAGGCAAATTTGGATGCAAACAAGTTAGGTGCAAAGGTATTAAGCTAACACAACAAGAAGATCCTACTGAATAAGCTATAAAACTCAAATAAGCAAATCCAAACCCACTATGAACTACTCAGGCCTGCAGGGCTTTTTGAAGGCAAATTCAGCCAATTAAATAAGCTAAAAAGCCTAAAATAGCACTTGAGATAGCAAGCTGAGTTGATGGGGTTTCCAGAAATCCCAAGCCCTCACTGTGGGACCTACAAACAAGCTTACAATGAGCTGATGAAACTGAGTCTCAACACTGATGACTCAGTGTAAAGTTTTCAGTGAAGCCACATTGGGCTGCAAACTTAAGTCCACAAATAAGCAATAAATAAGCAAATAAGCACATAATAATGAAGAGCATACTGTGAAGTTTTCAAAAGATCCAAAAGTACAAGCTAAAATTCACTAATAAACAAATGGAAGCTTAGAGAAAAAAGGCTGAAGACCACAACTCCCCTGGTGCAGGGTAGATTTGGCAGGCAAAAATAAGCTAATAAATAAGCTCAAAAGTACTACTTAAGCTAAAACATACTGAGACTATACTACTACCCACTCACACAACCAATTTCAAACAATTTACAGAAGCCAAAAAGAATAAAATAAGCCCAAAGATACCTAAGGCCTACTGAGCACAGAAGCAGGGGGCTGCAGTTGTGATGGGCCACTATAAGATAACCAAAATCTATGAAATCCTAGAGTTAAGACATAAATAAGCTCAGGAAAATTAGAATAAGCAAGTGGAGAATCCAAAGAATACCTCTGAGCAATCATAGAGCTTGTATGGGGCTTGTTATGAAGGCTGATGTGGGGATGTTGGGACAGGTAATATCAGATTATCGAGTTTAAGTGGATCTTTCGAGTTTGACTGAGTAATATCAGATTATCAAGTTTGCTACTTCTGAGATTATCGAGTTTGAGTCTAAGACTTGGAGTTATCGAGTTTCAGTATGTTATCAAGTTAAGTTTATCGAGTTAAGTATCAGTCTTATCGAGTTTAATAAGTTTTGTCAAGTTCAAAATATTTTTCTAAGTTATGAAATAATTTTTGTGGAACTGAACTTGTTTCATGGATTTTCACTCCGAGTTAGGAGTTTCAAATGGAACCATCACGTATGGGTTCTAGCTTTTTCTTATTTTATGAAAAGAAATGCTGCCAAAATTTTTCAAAATTTATCAAGTCTTGGTTGTTTTTTCGACGTAGATATATGTTATTGAGTTATGAGAGTCTAAGTGATGTGGTTTTTCATGATATAGTTCTTTGATTGATTTATCAAGTGATGTATATGTGATGATAGATTTGTCTTAGGTGTTTGTTTATCTATCATGGGAAATGGTTCTTGTCTCTAACACTAACGAGCTTATCACCACATGGATTTTGTTGGTTTATGAATCATTTCAGGTACACAAATGGCAAAGACACCAACACCCCGACACGAATTGATTCAAGGAGATGAAAGAATAATCGCTAAGACAAACCATAGGATAGATTTTGAAACATTCACATGTCATCCAACTTGTGCTATCATCCTAGAGTTACTCAAAGAACATTTCATATTTAACCTTCTCACCATCACAACTACAGTACCAGAAGTCTACTTAACACAATTTTGGGAATCTATTGAAATTAGCAAGAATGAGCAAACATTGGGTGTTCGTCTTGATCACAAACAAATTGTGTTTGATGTACAAACTCTCCGCACTGTTCTTAGTTTGCCTTCTAATGTCAAGAAATTCTCTCAGTTGCCATCATTATCAGATGTTATCAGACTTCTTCAAAAACTGTAGTATGATGAATCAGAAGTCAAACTCAACAGAATATCCCATGTCGACAGGAAATTCATTCCACAACCATGGCTCACACTTTACTCAATCCTCACCAACAGTTTAACGGGCAAAGAAACTGGGCATGAACATCCTTCTCTAGAATTGATGCAGATTTTCTGGGGGGTTGTCAATCAAGCAAACATTGACTATGCTCAACTGATCTGGGATGAAATGGTTTATCAAGCAAGACAGTTTCTGAAATCCTCCACCACTAGAATTCCATTCTACATATTAACAAAGTGCCTCATTGCTCATTTCATGGAAACAAACCCAGATATTGATCGTAGATTGGAAGATAAGAAACACACCCCTGTTATGGACCATAAGTATTCTAAAACCAAGATTCAAAAGACAAACACTTAGAAGCAAGGAATGAGAATCCCTGATAATCTGATACCTAAAGTAGTCCGTACTGAGGCATATTCAGTATACGATGAAGCTCAAAGAAACGATCAAGTTGGTTTGACTCAACCGAAGAAAGGGAAAACTTCAAAAGCTGCTTCTACAATCAAAACAATTCCCAAATCCAGAACCAAGAAAGTCACTATACAGTCTAAGAAGAAAGTGACAACTCTTCGAGATGAACCAACGGATGATGAAGGAGATGCTTAGTAGGAAACTGAAACTGAAAAGCTTACACAGACTAAAAGTAAGAAGGCAGATAAGGGAAAAGCTAAAGAAACTCAAGAAGAATTAGTCACCTCACCAATGTCCGAATCTGAAGAAGAAGAAGAATTGCAAGTTACTTTAAGAGAAAGCAAACTATCAGAGGAGGACAGAATTGCAAGATTAACTAAGAAAGGTGAAGGTTCTGGTACTCAGGATATGGAAATGCCAACTCCTAGCTCGGAAAGAGAAAAACAATCATCAGAAGAAACACGATCTCAAAAATCGTCATCCTATGAACAAGGTGATGATAACTCCGATGATGAAGCTAACTCATCCAGTTCTGAACCAAAAGACTCTATCGATAAACCAGAAGTTAGTGAAGAAGTAGAAGCTTCTAAAGGCGAAGATGATGATGTATCTGCGAATGAGGAAAGCAGTGATGAAGAAAAGAATTCTGAAAGTGAAGAAGCTGAGAAATCTGAAGATGATGAAGAAGATAAGAATGATGAAAGTGATGATGATTCAGATGGTGATGGTAAGGATGAGCAACCTGATACAAGTAAAGACACCTCTGTTGACATTGTGGGTATTGATGAAGGACCATCCACAATTCAACCACAACAACAACCTTTATTACCTACACCAAGTCATCCTACAACAGTTGTTCACTCAAGCTTGCTGATATCATTACATGACCAATACAACGCGCTCCAGAAACAAGTTAACGAACAAAAGCGTGATGTTGAAGCTTTCAAGATTTATAATGTTGATGCAGCAGTTGAGGACCAAGTGAAACAGAGATTACCAAGAGAGGTTCGTAAGTATGTTCAGGAGACACTTCCTTCCGCTGTAGAACACTACGTCCACGATAATATTGCAGAGATTGTTTCTCAAAGGTTTCAAACTACACCAATCACCGTTCAGACTCTACCTTCAAACCCTTCAGTAAGTGATCTCAAAGGCAAACTATTGGAAGCAATTGTGAATAATCCGGATGAGAATGATCTACGCAAGGCACTCATCAAGTCAATCAAGAAAGCTGAAAAGAAAAGTGAAGCCTGCAAAAAGACGAAAGCTACCAAGCGTCGTCATGATGATTCCGACCCAGATGATCAGCCACAACAAGAAAAGAGGAAGAAAGTATCCGGTTCCACCTCCAGGCCTCCAACTATAACTGCAACCGTCAACGTTTTTACTAATCCTAACCCTCCACAATCAACCTAGGATCCAAACCCTACATAATCAACCGAGGATGCTGATGTAGATATGGACGACATCCCTCCACTTATCACCGAAACCATCACTGAACCACCTAAGGAAGCTCAATTAATTCCAGCTCCTGAATGGATTAACCCTAATGCTCCTTCATTTAACTGGTTTGATGAAATGGTTGATGCTCACCATGATGACAATGAAGCAGAAGAAATGACTGAAGGATCTATTATAAGCTTCACAAAAAGACTCAAAAAGGTGATGCAAACACAAAGACTTCAGCTTTCTGACTTGGTTAAGATTCGTAAAGCAGGGTTCACAGAGTTCAAAACTTGCACCACAACTGAACTCGAGTTCGAATATAACGTTGATGAGGTTGCTAGAGCTCTGTCATAAAATATTACTTGGGAAAAGAGACCATCTTGGGACAGACTGTATATTGGAACGGATCCTGATGACTTCAAATTTCAAGATTTTTCTCAACCATTACCCCTTGTTGGTCCTCCAAGTGATCCAAAAATCCCTAAGCAATACTTCTTCAACAACGATCTTCTATATCTTATCCATGGTAACACGAATCCTGCACACCGTTATGCTACTTCTCTCACCAAATTCAAAGCAGCTTCATACCCTCTGGAAGAACTTGACGATCAAATGAGAGGATTATACTCCACTTCTGTCAGCAAGTACAACATTGAAGCAGCTTTGTGCAACTCTCACTGGCCAGAGATGCGCAGATGGTTCTATAAATACAAGCTGTCATTTCGATCCAACCACAGAGTCTTCTCTAATCAACGCATTCTTGCCATCACAGCCGTTCCACGAACAGAGAAAAGATTTGGGTATAATTTTCTTGATGAAATTGAGGTCAAACGAATCGATAATCAACTATATAAATTCGGTGAAGCAGACTATCATCGGTTGAACCTCAACGACATTGCTGACATATACTTACTCAAGGTTCAAGGCAAACTTCAGCACTTGCCCGGCAGCCTTCAGTATGACATTATCAACTCTATCTTGCTTTTTATGCGTCAAAATATCATCAAAGCAAGAGTAGAAGATGCACAATTTGGAGTCGAAAGTTATCAGAAAGCCCTCAACTTTACCGCTCCACAAAAACTTACTCATGGAATCAAGAACCCTCGACCGTTAATCTTCAACAACAAACCCTTTGGAGTTGTTTATCCGTTAAGGGATAGGTACAGATTCATGAGATATGAAGAGGTTCATAAGTTCGGGGATCAGACTCTTAAGTATGTCAGAATTCAGTTGAATGAAAAACTCAAACAACATGATAGTGGGATTAATGTGGGATGGAGTAGAAGAGATGTGAAGGAAGCAATCAAATTCATGGCTAGGATTGATCAGAAGTTAAGGTTCAGGGAGCAGATACGCAGATTGGAGAGCTTGATTGGAGCAAGGGAACCGATTCTCGACATTCTCACTTACCGCCGTCCAGATACTCCTCGAGTATGATCATTTTCGTATAACATTACTTTTGTTTCATTATAATTTTCTTCACCAAATAACTTTGGTTTGTGCACACATAACAGTGTACAACCCGCACTTGTAATGAAAGGACCTTGAGGTACGCATCAGTGCCTCAATCCTTATATAGGGAGCGAAGGCTTCTTGCTTTTGAGTAGAATTAATCAAACATTTTCTGATTTTCATAATTCTGCTCAAAAGACAAGTATTTCACCTCAATGAGTATTCACTTGTTGAGGGGGAGCACTTGAAAAACTCATCGTTTGCAAAACAAAAGTTCTTGTTGATATCTCCCCATAAGACTCAAAAAGCATATTGTAATCAAAAGTTTATCAAAAACAACATCTCATATGCTATTTTTTGAGGGGGAGAAAGTGAAAGTGATTAAAATATAATAATTCAATGTTGCTTAAAAGTCAAATCTCCTGCGAGCTAGACTCAGATTCACCCAAGAATTGACGGAACAGAAAAGTTATTAATCGAAAGGACGTATCCTCGACGGGTAATAACATCAAGTTAGTTACTAGAGCTAGTTGTCACCTAAAAGCTGACAATGGAACTCTTTAATTAGCCACGTAAGCGTGTCTAGAAAAGGATTTGTCTTAGTAGAAATGTGCCATCTCGAGAAACTTTCTGTGGACTTGATCAGGCCGGGTAATAATTTCAAGCTAGTCTAACTAGTGATGTAAGCATGTCTCGAATCGGTCTTGTTCACTGAATGTAGATCAATTCCAAAAGTACTTGCTCCTCCCGCATGTGCAAATTTATTAAATACTTATGAGCACATGTGAAGGGGGAGAAAGTGTTAAACAAAATGTTTGATAATCACAAACACTTTTCAAAGGTTTCTTGGCTATTGTCAGATAATCACGGAGTTATAAGGTGATTAAGATAGGAAAAACCGTCCTATCATCCGCCAGAGCCGGAGGGATCTACCCAAGGACATCTCCAATAGTTAGAATTAGAAGTCCTTAGGTATGATACCAAAAAAAGGAGAAAAGAATGAAAGGGGAAAGAAGGAGTTGAAGAATTAAAAAGAAAAGTAAAGAAAAGGGTGAAAAGAAATAGCCCTCCATATGTTCAACCTTAGGGCAGACACCGGGTTCAATTCGTATGCTACTGGTTGTTGCTAAGGCAACACCGGTATTGAAGATAAAGTCGTCATGGACCCAGTGACGCTGTAACACCCCAACCCGATAAGGGTAGAAGTATTACATTACAGTGACATATCAGAACAAACACAAGCATATGATTTATACATACAAAAGAAATTCAGGGTTTACCAATGGAAAATCTGATACTACAAGGTTACAAAAATAAATACTAAGTCTAATGAGGTGAAACTTCTTCTAATCATCTCTAGTCCAGCGTAACTATCAAAGCATAGTCTTCTAAGTCCAGTCACACTCTCTTCCCATAACCCAGCTTCCTACTAAAACCTGCCGCAGGAAAAGGAAATGCGGCTGAGCTTAAAAAGCTCAGTGAACAGATATATAAACAAAGTAATGATAATGAAACAGAACAGAAGTATAGTGCATTGGGGAAATATCATAAGGAATAAGCAATAAGAGTAATAGAAATGAAAAGAATAGGATAGTCATCCACCACGAGCCCAAAACTCAAAGTCATAACTCAACATCATAATCTCAAAGTTATAAGCCGTCAATACCATAATTCTTCAATATCATATAGAGGGGAGTCCTCTCAGATAATCAGATAATATGAGGGGTGTCCTCATTCTTCAAATGGGTGGAGTAGCTAGCTCCCAGAAATTGTGAAAGGCGTGTATTGCACACAGCACCAGTCACCTCAAAGTCAACTCAAAGTCATAGTTAAATCCACTAAACAGATCAGATCTAGGATTGCAATCCATACGCCCCTTACTCAAAGTCAATCTCAAAGTCATATACTCAAAGTCATAATGGCCATAATAGTAATCATAAAAAGGGACGGCGTGAGAAATCACTCACCCACACATGAGTCATGCCAGTGGTGCATCACAAACATGCCTATGGTACCTCCATAGGTAGGGAAACAGAAATGGCTCGGGTATCAAACTAAGAGTCAGGTCTCAAAGTCATACAAAAGGTCATATAGCAAAGTTTCATCTCAAAGTCAGCTCAAAATCATATCAAAGGTTCAATTAAAAGGGAACATAGCAATGGCTTGGGAAAAACTTAATCGTATCATATCTCAAAATCATAATATCAGAAATCATATCAATGGTTCAGAATATCCAAGGTTCATTACAAAAGATTTATTATTAAGTTTCATAAGTTCAAATAAAATGTGAAAGAGTTAAGAGAAAACAGATTTAAAAACTTTAATAATCATTTACCCATTTCATCTCAAAGATCTCCCTTTTTAAACATTCTTCATACAAGCCAATTAATCCTTCATTTAAAAATGGTTTCATTTCAAAATCATAGAGTATCATTTCAAAACAGTTTCCTTCCATAACATCAAGTTATATTTTCAAAAGGTTTTCATCTCAAATTATCATAAAGGATGAACCAGAGATATCGGATATTCAAAGGTCAGAAGTCATCGTAGTGGCAAAAGAAACGGATCACGAATCATGAGAAACCTTACTAAAAGGTTAGAATATCTGTACCTTATTCGCAAGCACAGAAATAGAAACAGATCAGAAATAGAAGTGGCTCAGGATCTCTCCTTCTTCACACCTAGAGGAGAAGAGGGGGAATCATAATTCATTCTCAAATTCATGCCTTTCCATTTTAAGTAACTTTCCCTTTTTAGCAGGTTTCTATAAATAGTAGTTTCCACTTTTAGAAAATTTCCATATTTAGAAAGTTGAATCATTATTAATGGTAATAAGATATCTTTTAACATAATTACACCTTTGGTCCTTAGGGTTTCATAACTTGCATTTTATACCCTTTACTTTCCAAAATTACACTTTAAACCTTTTAGTATTCAAAGTTACACATTAAACCCTTAACTTATCCATTTTACACCATGATCACTTATTTTATCATATTATACGAATGGATACTCAAGTATTCATAATGTACACATTAAGTCCCTCAAGTTATTAAAGTTACATATTTAACCCTTTAATTTACAATTTCAACTTTTAAATATCAATAATTACATATTATGCCCTTAAGTTATCAAAATGACACATAACCCCCTGAATATATTAAATTACTCAAAACAGCTCCAAGTTTCTAGAAATTACATGTTTAGTCCCTCTCTTTTAATTATTTTCAAAATAAACCCTAATTAGGTTTAAAATACATTTTAATCCATTTAAATACAAAAATTACACATAGCACCCTCATCTCTCATTTTATTCGAATAGTACCTGATCCAAATTAAGTTTCAAAAATAACCCTTAAGTTTTAAAAGTTACAAAACTCACCCAAATCTTTTATTTACAAATCGTATAACATGAAATCATAAGATTACAAACCCTAACCAACTCTAATTCATTTTTAATCATTTCCTCATCATTAATTATCATTTATTATCACAAAACAAACCCTAAATCAGAAACCCTAGTTTAAACGAATTTATTTTCTTTTTCTTTATACGAATTACTCAAAAATTCAACAAATCAAAATAAATTCGAAACACATGATTTAGGCCATGACAATTCTTCCCAACAATTTTCCAGATCATATTACATCATAATAAGCCTATAAAAATTTTATTAATAATTATTCTGGATCGGATCATATATTTCACAATTAAACATGTTTTTAGGGTTTTAAATCACGAAATTGATATAGAGCATGCATGGATCGAAACAACCAGTTTAGATGATGTTTATATGATGTAAGGGACCTGAGAAAAATACCAAACCAAGATTCGAACGTGTAGAAAAGGCTGCACAATATTCTTGTATACGCTTGAATAAATCGAACCCAAAATTGATCACGACCCCACGAACGATTCTCCAACCTTGTAAACATTTTTCGTGGGTCTCATATCATGTAAGGATCTCAGGAAAAATAAGAAATAAAGTTTATAGGGATCGAATGATAAATAAACGATTTTACCTTTATAATTGGCTCGACAAAAAGAAAAACTGAACCACGATCGAAACAAGCTTCCACAATTCGAAAGGGATTTTTGTAGGGTTCCTTGGATAGTGTATGATCTCAGAAAAATGTCTAGGAATTTTGGGGTTGTCGAATGGAGGCTATGGAATATTTTGTGGGTTTATTTCAAATCGAATTAGGGTTTTGGGGAACAAATGGGATGTTTTGACCTATATTCAGATTATGGCCGAGTAGGGGGGGGGAATATGGGCCAAAAATTCGGCCCTTGAGCTGAGGATAAGTATTGATAGCTATTTTCCATATTTAAAAGGTTTATATGATTTTTAAATCAAAGTAAATATAAATAAATTGTCATTCGGCCCCTTTAAGGGTATTTTGGTAATTTTACCACTTGAACAAATGTTAAATGAAGTTGTTAAAATTATTTGGATACATAACTTGTGCATTGTTTGAAGTTTGGGATTTATTTGGATACTTAATAAGCTTTCAATTGAATTTTAAATTTGTAAGGGCATTTTGGTCATTTCACATGCTTTTAGATTTTAGGTGTTACAACTTCTTCCCCTCTAAAAAGAAAAATTTCGTCCTCGAAATTTGAAGTCGCAAAGTTAGACGAAGTCGTAGCAAACCGCAAAAGTCGTCACAACATTCTCACGCCCGGGGAGGTTCTTCCAAAAGATATTCAGACCAACTGGTTTCTCATGACTCGTAATTATTGTCAAAACAGTTTCAGATTTCTCGGAAAGGCATATCATACGGAATTTGAATCAAAAGGATAATGTACCAAACATAACGGATGATAAACGAATTCTCTAGGAAGAGGTATAAAATACATAGGATTTTCATCGAATTGATTAGGCGAATCAGATGAGAGTACATTAAATCGTAGTAAACATGGGTGATATAAGGTTTAACTCTTCAGCTTCTCAAATAGTCTCTGCTTTTAGATAACCTTCCAAAAGTATTCTCATAAACAAACAGGTCTCATTTCCTTAAGGTCCACAATCACATATTTTACTCATAACAGATCATAATGAACAACTTCACGAATGCGAATCGTATACGGACAGAAAGCATATCGTTAGATATCGTCAACGGCAGAAATTTCATAATGGAACCTAAGATTCTTATCAGAAGTTGCAAAGATCAGCAAAACACGTGTCGAGAGTCCAAACATTTCGAATCGTATATCAAGGACAGCAGATTAAACGTATAGGTAGAATGAACCTAAAGTCTCACTAAACTCAGATGATCTTGATCAGATGCCAAAATTTTAAAGCTTCTAAAGCACTTCTTAAAATATCATATGCCCACCATAAGTGCACGTTATATGATGTAAGTATTATCACGTTGGCCAGGCGTCATAATACTGGCATCATATACATATGCCCTCATGCTGGTCATACTTTATCTCAAGTCGTGAGTCAAAACCACCTATCTTAATCCACCTAGTACTTCTACAGTCTCAAAGATCGTCAGAAACAAACAACATAACTAAGAGAGCGAAATTACTCGAAGAGTAACGGAAATCCGAGAATGTCATTCAAAATTAAGGTACGTCATCAATAGCGTCAATCCTTTACAGAATCATCTCGTCTAAACACAACGTCCGCTTCAAAATCCGTCCACTCAATTTCAGATTTCCAAATTTCCTCCAAGTTGGGGTAGCCTGTTTACTCTTGTCCATCTTACCTCATGGTTAAAAGAATTTAAAACTCGAGTCTGGTTCCTCCGGTCTTCAGCAGCTCCTCTTGGTAGTGTGGTATCGTAACGGCAGTCTCTGACGCGATTACTGTGCATCCCTCCATCCGCAGGTCTGCTTCTGCTCTCAATTCATCTTAGTACAACTAAAATGAATAGAGAAGCAAGACTGCGTTTCTTTGACAGGTCTTCTAACATAGCTCTAGGTTTTAAGGTACATGATGTTGTTGTCGACTCCAGGTTGTGTGTTGAATGGTTCGTCTTCTTTGGTCTGGTTGTCTTGATGCCCGAACTGAAATCTTCACGCGTTGCATGATGTATGATTGAGCACTATCCCAGTTCCTCACTTCTCCTTGTATGCTTCTTCCATGGTAATGCTTGTCGCAACCATCTTCTACGACTCTTCCACCAAGTTTCTAATTCCGATAACGATCTTCGATCTTGGTCCTTCTTGTGAAAGCTCTGTCTTTACATTATACAGGGTAGTGTTGTCTATTATGCTTTCTGAACGTCAATCAAATTTCTCTTCTAGAACAAAGGGTCGTCTCACCAATAATCTCTATGTTCTTCTTTCGTTTTAGAACATAACACAATGTCATACTATGACAATTTGTCCAAAACACGCGAAAAACATGATTATTCTAGCCAATACCATTGGCATCATTCCAGCTCATAAATGTTATAACGAGTGCAAAGGCAGCTTCAGAAATCATCTCAGGGAATTTTCACATCGCCTTCTTTCTTCTTCAGGAACTGAAATACTTCCCAAAGGTTACTCTCGGTTAGTTAACCCCCTTCTTAGAAGTTTTTGTGGTTGCTTCTTCAGCCTTCAAATCTAAAATGATGCAATCAGACGCGGAGTTTCAAAGGAAGACCAAATTAAATATTGGTACTTGGGAACAGATAATGATTACTGATAGTGGTACGTTTAAATTCACGATAGTCGATACGTCATTGCATACTTCTCTTGTTCTTCTTCATAAACAAACAAGAGTATCCAAAGAGAATCACAAAGGGTTAACAAAAATCATACTCCATCAGCTCCTTCAATCTCTCAACTTCTATGGCACCATGGTTTCTTCAACTGAGATCAGTTCAAAGGAGTACCAAAAAGGTTCATCAGAGAATACCGAAAAATCTTCGTACAACAAAATATTTTCCAATAGTCGAACTTTCTAAGGGTTGATAATAATGGTTTTCAGGAAAACTTTGATAATCACATGAGTTCGGAGTTGGTGTTTCCATAGTGATAGGAATTTTAGCAGATGTAGAGAGTCATCATAATTGAATAGGGTGAAGCAGATTTTTAAGGTCAATTTCAGATATGGTAGTCTATGGTATCTTCACGAATAGCCATTCAGTCCAAAAGACCGTACACTCAGACATCTCAAAGTCAAAGGATTCATAATGTGAATACAGTCGTCAAATCATACAGATAGTTCATATATCAGAGTCAAGTACATGGTTCAACAAAAATGTTGGGATGGATAAACGAACAGTTCAATGTGTGGGAATTTCGTTTAGCTTCTTAGCATAAGTAGCAGGTAGGATGCGTATCGTTGGTAATACGAACATCGTATAATCGTCAATTGTGAGAGGTACAGAATCTCAGTTATCAGCATCATCATGCTTAGTTAGCAAATCCATATAGAGATAGTATTTACATCATACCCTTCCAAAGGAAACGGTTGGCAGAACAAGGTTCATCATTCAAAGAGAGGAAACAAAACTTCTCATATTCGTGGTTCATAATTATCAAAATCCTGATAGGAGTAATAATGGATCATACAGAGTTAAGTAGTATCGGATGATACATTCATACTCATCATAAGTAATGAATTCACAGAATGTGTCGAACACATTGCGGTTGAATGACCTACGATATGGTCAAAAAGGTGTCAAACAGCTTATCAAACAAATCAGAGGCGGAGATCAAAATCTGAAGGTGAAACTTAAATGTGTAAGGTATCCAGGTAGCTTTCCGAGGTATTCCAAACTTACTTGGTTACTAAGCTTAAGTTGCAAAACTTCTAACTTCTGAAACAAAGGTCCTTATAAGGCTTATCTAAGAGCAAAGGCACGATCAGAGTGATACGGAAGCAAATGATACTTTCATAAATGTCTTAGTCTACCCATTCCTCGCCGGTAATAACTTGGGTTCCTATGGGGAATCCTAATGTAAAGTTTCAAAGGTTGTCTTATGAGCGCCTACAGGGAAACTTAGGGGTCCAAACTTCACAGGTCAAGGGTAAATGTATTACGAATCGCAGCCTGGGCTCTGATACCATAATTGTAACACCCCAACCCGATAAGGGTAGAAGTATTACATTACAGTGACATATCAGAACAAACACAAGCATATGATTTATACATACAAAAGAAATTCAGGGTTTACCAATGGAAAATCTGATACTACAAGGTTACAAAAATAAATACTAAGTCTAATGAGGTGAAACTTCTTCTAATCATCTCTAGTCCAGCGTAACTATCAAAGCATAGTCTTCTAAGTCCAGTCACACTCTCTTCCCATAACCCAGCTTCCTACTAAAACCTGCCGCAGGAAAAGGAAATGCGGCTGAGCTTAAAAAGCTCAGTGAACAGATATATAAACAAAGTAATGATAATGAAACAGAACAGAAGTATAGTGCATTGGGGAAATATCATAAGGAATAAGCAATAAGAGTAATAGAAATGAAAAGAATAGGATAGTCATCCACCACGAGCCCAAAACTCAAAGTCATAACTCAACATCATAATCTCAAAGTTATAAGCCGTCAATACCATAATTCTTCAATATCATATAGAGGGGAGTCCTCTCAGATAATCAGATAATATGAGGGGTGTCCTCATTCTTCAAATGGGTGGAGTAGCTAGCTCCCAGAAATTGTGAAAGGCGTGTATTGCACACAGCACCAGTCACCTCAAAGTCAACTCAAAGTCATAGTTAAATCCACTAAACAGATCAGATCTAGGATTGCAATCCATACGCCCCTTACTCAAAGTCAATCTCAAAGTCATATACTCAAAGTCATAATGGCCATAATAGTAATCATAAAAAGGGACGGCGTGAGAAATCACTCACCCACACATGAGTCATGCCAGTGGTGCATCACAGACATGCCTATGGTACCTCCATAGGTAGGGAAACAGAAATGGCTCGGGTATCAAACTAAGAGTCAGGTCTCAAAGTCATACAAAAGGTCATATAGCAAAGTTTCATCTCAAAGTCAGCTCAAAATCATATCAAAGGTTCAATTAAAAGGGAACATAGCAATGGCTTGGGAAAAACTTAATCGTATCATATCTCAAAATCATAATATCAGAAATCATATCAATGGTTCAGAATATCCAAGGTTCATTACAAAAGATTTATTATTAAGTTTCATAAGTTCAAATAAAATGTGAAAGAGTTAAGAGAAAACAGATTTAAAAACTTTAATAATCATTTACCCATTTCATCTCAAAGATCTCCCTTTTTAAACATTCTTCATACAAGCCAATTAATCCTTCATTTAAAAATGGTTTCATTTCAAAATCATAGAGTATCATTTCAAAACAGTTTCCTTCCATAACATCAAGTTATATTTTCAAAAGGTTTTCATCTCAAATTATCATAAAGGATGAACCAGAGATATCGGATATTCAAAGGTCAGAAGTCATCGTAGTGGCAAAAGAAACGGATCACGAATCATGAGAAACCTTACTAAAAGGTTAGAATATCTGTACCTTATTCGCAAGCACAGAAATAGAAACAGATCAGAAATAGAAGTGGCTCAGGATCTCTCCTTCTTCACACCTAGAGGAGAAGAGGGGGAATCATAATTCATTCTCAAATTCATGCCTTTCCATTTTAAGTAACTTTCCCTTTTTAGCAGGTTTCTATAAATAGTAGTTTCCACTTTTAGAAAATTTCCATATTTAGAAAGTTGAATCATTATTAATGGTAATAAGATATCTTTTAACATAATTACACCTTTGGTCCTTAGGGTTTCATAACTTGCATTTTATACCCTTTACTTTCCAAAATTACACTTTAAACCTTTTAGTATTCAAAGTTACACATTAAACCCTTAACTTATCCATTTTACACCATGATCACTTATTTTATCATATTATACGAATGGATACTCAAGTATTCATAATGTACACATTAAGTCCCTCAAGTTATTAAAGTTACATATTTAACCCTTTAATTTACAATTTCAACTTTTAAATATCAATAATTACATATTATGCCCTTAAGTTATCAAAATGACACATAACCCCCTGAATATATTAAATTACTCAAAACAGCTCCAAGTTTCCAGAAATTACATGTTTAGTCCCTCTCTTTTAATTATTTTCAAAATAAACCCTAATTAGGTTTAAAATACATTTTAATCCATTTAAATACAAAAATTACACATAGCACCCTCATCTCTCATTTTATTCGAATAGTACCTGATCCAAATTAAGTTTCAAAAATAACCCTTAAGTTTTAAAAGTTACAAAACTCACCCAAATCTTTTATTTACAAATCGTATAACATGAAATCATAAGATTACAAACCCTAACCAACTCTAATTCATTTTTAATCATTTCCTCATCATTAATTATCATTTATTATCACAAAACAAACCCTAAATCAGAAACCCTAGTTTAAACGAATTTATTTTCTTTTTCTTTATACGAATTACTCAAAAATTCAACAAATCAAAATAAATTCGAAACACATGATTTAGGCCATGAAAATTCTTCCCAACAATTTTCCAGATCATATTACATCATAATAAGCCTATAAAAATTTTATTAATAATTATTCTGGATCGGATCATATATTTCACAATTAAACATGTTTTTAGGGTTTTAAATCACGAAATTGATATAGAGCATGCATGGATCGAAACAACCAGTTTAGATGATGTTTATATGATGTAAGGGACCTGAGAAAAATACCAAACCAAGATTCGAACATGTAGAAAAGGCTGCACAATATTCTTGTATACGCTTGAATAAATCGAACCCAAAATTGATCACGACCCCACGAACGATTCTCCAACCTTGTAAACATTTTTCGTGGGTCTCATATCATGTAAGGATCTCAGGAAAAATAAGAAATAAAGTTTATAGGGATCGAATGATAAATAAACGATTTTACCTTTATAATTGGCTCGACAAAAAGAAAAACTGAACCACGATCGAAACAAGCTTCCACAATTCGAAAGGGATTTTTGTAGGGTTCCTTGGATAGTGTATGATCTCAGAAAAATGTCTAGGAATTTTGGGGTTGTCGAATGGAGGCTATGGAATATTTTGTGGGTTTATTTCAAATCGAATTAGGGTTTTGGGGAACAAATGGGATGTTTTGACCTATATTCAGATTATGGCCGAGTAGGGGGGGGAATATGGGCCAAAAATTCGGCCCTTGAGCTGAGGATAAGTATTGATAGCTATTTTCCATATTTAAAAGGTTTATATGATTTTTAAATCAAAGTAAATATAAATAAATTGTCATTCGGCCCCTTTAAGGGTATTTTGGTAATTTTACCACTTGAACAAATGTTAAATGAAGTTGTTAAAATTATTTGGATACATAACTTGTGCATTGTTTGAAGTTTGGGATTTATTTGGATACTTAATAAGCTTTCAATTGAATTTTAAATTTGTAAGGGCATTTTGGTCATTTCACATGCTTTTAGATTTTAGGTGTTACAGACGCAATGCACTAAACCTTCTTAACCACTCAAGTTCTCTTAAAAGAGCTTGTTTCATTCTCACGGGGAACCAGTGTAATCTATCGACTTATCTCTTAGATATGGTTGATATTGAAGCAGGAGACCCCTCCCTAGTCTCCAAATAGGAAACCTAAGTGTGCACTTTTCGAGTCTAGAGCCATGAGATACATCAAAGATCTCTTAGGAACACTTAGTATTTCTACAACTGGTGTTCTACATCAATGAACACCAGTTGTAAATTATCGAGTCCTTCGCAGATCTTAGCAATCTGCCGAGAATGTTTATGAGAGAATTACAAATGTATTTCTCAATGATTGAACGGAAATTCCTGCCAGGGTCAACATCAAACAGCCCTGACAGCAGGTCACTTCGGTAACCCCACAAGGGTTACGCTTAGTGTTCGCGGTGGTTCTTTAGCGGTCTACAGTTGTGGAGTGATCCCCAGCGACTTACCCAGTCATTGAGCTACTTAGTAGGTCTCGTAAGCTCCTACGGGAGTATCTGACATGGAAATGGCCTTGATAAGGATTAGAAGGAGTCTTCACACTATGCTGTTGACGAGTTCTAATTCCTTATCTGTAAGTCCCGGTTGATTATTCCTAACTGTTTACCTGCAGGTACACCACCCCCATGATGGTAGATACCAACATGCTCATACATACACCTTGAAGCAAATGAAAGCTCCCCCAAAGATCTAAGCACCACAAAATTCAAAAAAAGATTCTACGCCAATAAGAAGAATCTGCAAAGTATAAAGACAAATATCTTAGAGTATGCAAAGGAACTTCGTACTTTCAAAAGACAAAGTCCAAAGATGTATGAGCATGTTGGAATGGCGGACAACCACCAAAGACACAGAAGTGACGATCGGCAGACAACTTCATAACATGATCACCATCACATCAACATAGAACGAAGTACAAAGAACGATGAAAGATTTTGCTAACTATTTTTGAGGACGTCAACTACAAAGTCAAAGTATAGAAGATGACGACTTCGAGCAACCTTTGATGACCAACACTTAGGGGGAGATTGTTGGGAATAGACTTTATTATTTCAAGTATCGGTCATTGAGTTTTGTTATAGGTTGCATTATTTAGTTTATACGTTAGTGATTTTATATGTTTTATAAAGTTTTATGCTAAGTTTATAGGTTTGGAAAAAGTCTAAGGGCTAAGTTTGTAATATTAGCAAAGTATGGTGAAGCCCTAATCCTCACCTATAAATAGACTTGTAACACCTCATTTGAAGGGGTTGGTTCACCTAGTAATATCATTAGTCTCTTATTTTCATATTAAGTGTTCCTTCCACTCTCTCTCTCTACTTACTTTCTCTCTCTAGAAATCTTAGTGATTATATTATAAAATGGTGACCTAACAACTCTTCAATCTAATCAACCTTCTAGGATACTCGATGTCCTAAACGAAGCCCTCAAAGAGGAAAATATAAAAGTTGAGAACTTATGAGGGATGGACAAGGCTTTTGAGATAACTCGTTGTATTAAGAATCGGAGATGGTAACTAAAGGAATTTGATAATGCACAAGTCCCATAAATCTAAGTACTCCATCCATCCAGGTTCTGATAAGATGTATCAAGATCTGAAGAAACACTATTGGTGGCCCGACATGAAGGCATCCATTGCTAGATATGCGGGCAAGTGTTTAACATGTTCTAGAGTAAAGGCTGAATGTCAAAAGCCATCCGGCTTATTGGTGCAGCCTGAAATTCCCATTTGGAAGTGGGAAAGAATTACGATGGATTTTATCACAAAACTCCCTAGAACATCCAACGGACATGATACTATTTGGGTTATAGTGGATCGTCTTACGAAATCATCTCATTTCATCCCTATGCGAGAAACGGATGATATGGAAACCCTTGCTAGGTTGTACCTAAAGGAAATAGTTTCCTGCCATGGAGTGCCAATATCTATCATATTAGATCGTGATTCTCGTTTCACATCTAGATTTTGGCAGTGTATGCAAAGTGCCCTAGGTACTCAGATATGCTTCGGGCATGTGTGATAGACTTTGGAAAAGTATGGGAGAGACACTTACATATAAATAATAAAAACCTATTTTTAAACATAACACAATACTAGGGAGCTTCATGTGAGGGGTTTCATTTGGGTATTCGTTTTGATGAGTTTGCTGGGTTTATGAATTAAAGTGCCCTAGCTCCTCCAACATTTACTACATGACCTCTGGATTATGATGGCCCGAACGGTGTTATGATATATCTAAATCTTAATAACAACATAGTTCAATAGTAGGGAGCTTCATGTGAGGAGTTATATACTTCTGAATTATGATGGCCCGAACGGTATTATGTTCGCAGCATAATACAATAGTAGGGAGCTTCATGTGAGGAGTTATACTTCTGAATTACGATGGCCCGAACGGTGTTATGTTATAACTAAATCTAGAAACCCTAAGTGTAATTACTTGAGAAACCTAGAAACAATAAACTAGGACTTGACATACACACACATACACTACCCCTAGGATACATAAGTCAACTGTCTAAACCCCTATCCCACTTGCCTTAGAACCATGTTAGTTTTCATAGCCTCACTTTTAAATGCTTTACAAACTCTGTGAGGGGGATACATGCTTTAAACCAAATTCAAGTCTTTTTCTTTGGTTATTGCACGAGTGTTACTATCTGCCACCATTTCGTTACTAAATTCATGAACCATAATCACTTGTGGAGGTACCTAAGTGAACGCAAGTATAGTCGATAGATCTATTGGAGTTTTAAAACTCCCGTTGGTTAGCCCAGCCGGGTACCAATAAGTACGATACTTGAAATCTCTTAAGGTTTAACTTTGGCAAGTTAACCTTATCTCTGTCCCATCATGTAAGGGTCTGTAGTGCCCCATGATTTGGACTGTTAACGTACGGTTTCATGAGCTTAGTGCAACAATCCTCTTTCATAACCTTTTCCTACTACTTGGGTTTAAGCTGAACCCTGTGGTGCTTGTATTCACTCTATATCTACTTAAACCTATGACTCTCACTCAACCTTACTGTTGACCTTTAAGCATGTTATCCTAGGTAATTAAGCCCTTTAGGAACCATGGCACGGAGTGGCACTGGACATGATGACGTCCAGACTAGTTATCATTCACCTACTTATACTTTATAAACGTATCTTAGGGACCTCTCTTTTGGTAAAAGTATAACTTTTACTGTAAAACTCTGATAAAATAAATGAATGATAACTTCTTTTTCAAAAACGTATCTTTTCGTGTCGTTTTCTATATCACGTCTTTGTTTTCATGAGGTAATACCCAAGATCTAAATTCCGCTATGCTCTATTAAAAATGGGGGTGTTACATTTTACAAAAAGATAAATGTAGGGAAGTTTATATATTTAAAGAACGAAATTCAAACATGAAAAATTTTACAATTCATGATTAGCATATATTTTATCTTGTTTGTATGTTTATTAGATTCAAATGCTTGTATCGAGTCACAAAGAATGTTTTACAGAAAATTCTAGGTTTTAAACATTAGATTTTTCAAGAAATTTCCAGGAAACAAAACAAAATAATCTGTCAGGTTATTCCTGACGGCGTCACCATTATAATGTGACGACATCAGGCACTGTCGCAACAAATTTCCCATATTTCTGTTTTTCTGTCGGATCTTAATTTTTGAAAATTTCCATAATTTTAAATTTCCAGATTTCTGTAAACATTTATTTTGCAAACATTATATCTTATTCGCTTTCTAGTTTAGTTTTTATTATATATAATGTTTACCGTCAATTTTATGCGAGGTTTCATGTCCGTTTTCTTATAGGTTTACAGGTTATATTGGACGAGTAGTATATTATTGGACAATTTTATCTTCTTGAAGGATGTGACCGTATTTCCGTTTTCCATTCATACCGTGACAATTTTATTTCTTTTATTTTTGCTATTATCATATTTTGGTACTTTTAAATACATTAGTGACAATGTTCAATTTAAGTGTAGGATTGGTAAAAATGGCACCTTGTAAAGGTAATTTTATCAACAAATTTAAAAATTTTATGACATCTACAAATGAAACTTTAGTCTTAATAAAGTGTCTCATGTATAGAATTATATAGCTAGCACAAAAACCCTACCACTCAAAATTTTCCACCTCAAAAATGTGAGGTTCACCTTTAGATATTTAGGAAAAAGCATTAACCTTTAATGCTTATGAATGTACTTATATTATATAGATTTTAGAACTTGCTTTAGTGATGCATTCCGAGATCGCTAGTGAGATAGCATTCATGTGATTAGGATTGACTAAATGATAAGAGGCATTAGGATAACCCTTGTTTAAGCATGTTTATATAATTACGTTGGCTACATTGGTCAAGTGATTACCCCACACCCTTGCATTGTACTTGTTTTTAGTACAAAATACCCCTAGTGAACCCCTCTGAGCCTATCCTCACCATGGTTCTCGTGATATTTCTATGGATTCTGAAATATTAATGAAGAACATTGTTTAAAATCCACCCCCAAATGTTACTCCCAAATCGCCTTAGCCTACCTTGTAGGCACTCTTCTTTAGTGCATTATTGTTACAACATATTTTTTAAACCCTATTTTAATTATCTAGTTGATTACATGGTTTCTAAGTCAAGCCATATCTTGTCTTTTGAGAGGATTGGGACTCATGGGTTTAGTACTATTTATTATAGAGTAATGGAGAAAAAAGTCAAAAATTATTACTCCCATATGTATGCTAATATTTTAAGTACTCCAAGTGTTTTTGTTGATCCCAGTTGAGCTTATACGATCTTATATAGAAGTTAACTTAAGCAAACACTTAAGCTTAAACGCGGAATATAAAAGCTTAACTTAAGAAGATTAAGAATTCTCTTTCAACACTTCAATATTATTAATACGAGCACTCAACAATGCTAGGGTTTTACAACCTTGAAGTGAATAATAACAAGTACATAAACTAACCCTAGGATCCTCCTTTTATAGACTAAGGAGTCCTACTAGGTTTACAATACCTTTCTCTACAAGATAAGTATATTCTAGATAAATATAATATTTACACAATCTATTCTATATTTATCTAAACCGTATACATCCTTATCCCATTAGCAGCAGATTCTGTCAACAGCATTTATCCTCAGCAGCACTTTGATCTTAGCAGCAGAATCATTACCACTAGCAGCAGTTTCACTCAGCAGCAGTTTCAGACCCAACAATCCTCCCCTAAACTTATTATTTATTTTTAAATAAGTAAGTTTCTTTTAAGCTCAATTAATCACTTGGAGGATGCTTCCAAACACTTCAGCCCTTGAGAATTCAGTTGATCAAATATCTTCTTATACTTGAATAGCAAATTGAATGCTTGATCATCAGAACCATAGTCTTTCTGCAGCTTAAGTGATTTATCACCATTAACCATCTGATTGACAATATTCCAGTATCTTACCACTGGATAATCTACTTCAGCTAGCATATACAAAGTAATTGGTCCAATATCCAACACATGAACTCCAGAGTCTTGAAAAAGTCTCCATCTTCTTACTTTGTACTCTACTATCTCTGTCCATTCAGAATCATCCATTGAAGGTTCAAACATAAGTTTAAGAGCTCTCCACATAACATTATCAGAAGAAGTTATGATGTGATCAATTTGCTCTATCTCATACTTTTTACCATCAAACTTCTTAGCTCCAAACTTTGCCTTGTATAACTTCCACAAGTCTTCAACATCCTCTCTATCAAAATAATGTAGCATCTGTTGAAATCTAAGAAATCTGTAAGACTTACCATCAGATCTCTGGACATCATGATATGCTCCAATATTAGTATCATAACCTGTAGTTACTTTGATGATAGGATATTTAACACCAATTGGTTTAGCATCAACCACTTCAGGGTCTTCCATCTTGCCAACCATAGTGTAAACCTTCAATTGTTCTTTCAAATGCTCTGGAGGAATATGATCAAAATCATGTTTAAATTCATTACCTTCAGGCATAGAACTGCTTCCTTCTCCAATCTTTCGCTTCTTCTTTGCAATTGATTTTTGAACAAAACCTTTTCTTTTATCACCTTGCACAGAAGAAGTAGACTTTGCTGCATCACCCTCAACAACATTAGCTTCTTGAATTTGCTCTGCTTCAGTTATCTTTTCAGGTACCAACTTCTTGTTCATCTGAGCAATTTGTTCCAAATCCTCAGCACATCCAATAGCATAAAAAGTATCTGTTCTCTTCTTTGTTTGTTGATACAAGTCAAAAACTTCTTTATCAGAATAAGCTTTCAACTGCACAAGTGTCCATCCACCCATATTCTTTAGATACCTTTCATATTCTTTCCTTTGTTGTTTAACAGTTGGACCTTTGAATATCTTTATCTTACTTCTAGCAGCAGCATTTTCTTTTCTCTTCTTAGAAGTAAAGTCACTAAACCAAGATTGCACATCAAAATTTGGAACTTCATTTTCTTCAATCTTGATCAGCTTGTTTAATTCAATATCAGCAGCAATTCTGATCTTTTCATCATCCCATTCATCATACCTTCTTAAGCCTTCAGCCTCCTTCTCAGCCAGCTTTTGATCTTCCAAGTTAATCAACTCTTGTGCTTTAATAGCAGCAGCTTCATCATGTTCAACTTGCAATGGCTTAGGCCAAGAATCAAAAGGTACATCAGTAAAATCAATGCCTTTATACATCCACCTCTGAATATCAACTTGCTTGCCTTTACCCTTATCTGTAGAAGATGATATGATTGTCTTCCTTTGAGTAGCAGCAGGTTCTCTTATTGTTATTCCTTTTTGAGGTTTTCTTGTTGCTGATGTTGTGTTTGTTGTTGTGATAGGTTGTGATAATGATTGAGTTGGTAATTGTGGTGTATGGGAGTCAGCAGTAGTCTTCTTACTTAGCAAAACCATTGCCTCTGCAGCAGCATTGTCCATAGATCCAGCAGCAGAGTCTTGTACTTCAGCAATATTCACTATTCCACTAGCAGCAGAATCAGAAAAATTCTTAGCAGCAGAATTATGAACAGCAGTAGAGTCAGCAATAGCAGCATTTTCCACTGAATCTTCCAAAGTCTTTAACACATTACCCATCAACCCTGTTACCTTCACTAGTTGCTCAGACTCCAAAGATTTAAGAGTATCTACCACCTTTTCTTGTGCAGCAACCACCTTTTCCATAACAACTTCATTCCCAGACTTATCAGCAACCACAAAGTCTTCATCATTCTGAGGACTATCCACATCCATTTCTTCAATCACTGGAACCTCCCCTGAAACTATTCCAGCATCCATATCTTGAACATTATCAACTTTTTCAAAATTTTCCTCCCCTGAATTCATGATAGTTTCATTCCTCCCCTGTTTGGAAGCATCCTCTTCCAAATGAGTAGATGGTTCAGAAGAACTTACAACCTGATTAGTCCCCACTTTCTTCAATCTTTTCAAGAAGGTTGAAGATCTTGATTTCTTGAAGCTCTTAATCTGTTTTCGCATTTTGATGATGATCTTGTCTTGACCAGCAACAACATCAGATAGATTAAGAACCTTCTCTTCCAAAGACTTACACTTCAACCCCAAACTGGTACAAGTAGCCGTCAATTCTTTTATAAGTTGCATTGTAGTCTCATTACTTCGACCTGTATTACCTGGTCCGAGAGGTAAATCACTGACATTGTCATCATGTACAAGTGGATCCGTCAATTCATGAGTCACTGGCCTGTCCTCATCACTTCGACCTGTGTGACCTGGTCCGAGAGGTGAATCTTGGGACAAAAACTCAGTATCAAACCTAGTTTGATCATCTGAGCCCCCTATGTTTTCCATTTGGCTAGGGTTACCATCCTGAGAATTAGACTCATAAGAATCCGTTTCTCTAGATGTTGCCTTGGTTTGGGTCTTAATGATGTTATCACTATCCTGCTCTGCTGCTAAGCTAGAAGCAGTAGTGACAGCCCTTGCCAACATGTCCTCTCCATCACCTAGGACAGCCTCATCTGGTACAGCCATACTAACACTATCCTGAGGTAGATTAGTGTCCTTTTTGGTTTTCCTACGTGTATATTGTTTTGTAGGTTGTGTAACAGATGTAGTAACATTGGGTGTGTGATGGGAATCAGTGGGATTTCCTGATCCTTCACCCTGGATATTATGCACAAGTTGTTCCATAAAAGAAGTAAGATTGGTATGTGCACCAGAAAAACTTTTGCCATGCTTTGTCAAAAAGGTAAAAGTTCTTGAAGCCAATTTTGGAGCATCATATTCAGTAACATGGGTTCTTGTTTTAGAAATTTGTTTTTCAATAAAGATCTGAAGAAATCTTGGATATAGCAAATAAGAACCATCGTTAACACCTTTAAATAACCCCTCCAACATCATTTTAGAAAAATTAAATGGTTGACCTTTGCACAGACATATCATTGCAGAAGCAATGGTAGTACTGAACTCATGCCACCCAGATGTTTTAGGACTTAAACAATGAAGGAATAGATGTACCAAAAACTTGTATTGAGGACAGAGGAGAGCTTTTTGAAATTTTAAATTGTTATGTTTCCCCTCATACCCCAAATCTTTTAAACCAGCAAAAATAGCAGAATTAGCAAGACAAGTGGTCTCTGTCTCATCATCTAAGAGAAGAGATTCCCTTATAGATGATTCAGTTACGCGTACCTTTTGCCCATCTACTAAAGCACTGACATATTTTTCCCCATTCATAGTTTTAATTTTAGCTGTAAACCAAAACTGTTTGATGTAGGAAACAAATATAGTAGGGTTCACAATGAGTGCATACCTAAGAGAAGTAGCATTCAAAAACTTTACCATGTCTGTGAAACCTTCAGGAACTAACTCTTCATTCAAAACGACCACACTGTTGTGTTGCTCAGCCCAGATACGTGATAGCTCCATGAATTAGGTTTTAGAGAATTTGGGGATTTGTGATTATTGGAATGATTAGGTGAAAGGGTTTGTGATAACTTCAATTTAGAACATATGAAAACCAATTATGAAGATCAATTAGGTTTTAAACTGATGGATAAAAGTTACACATAACACCCTCTTACTTACAACCATAGCAGCAGAACCCTGTCATTCACAACTAGCAGCAGAGTGATAAAACTAGCAGCAGATTGAACTAGAGCCAGCAGCAGAGTTGACTATGGACCTTGGTCAACTATACATAACAATTAATGCACATATCACTCCGTAATCCCTATAAAACCGGCGAGATCTTTTCCCCAAATTATGCAATCAAACCCTAATCACTTTCAAAAACGCCACACTCACAATCAATACTACCCATCTTTACAATCAAATCACCACACAATGAAATCAACACCCGAAATAATCAATATCTCATCCGATTCATCATCAGAGAATGAATCCCCAATGGAACCCTATGTTCCACCTTTTCGTCCTCCACGATTTGGTTGTAGAACAAAAGAACAAGCACGTAAGAGGAAGCATGATCTTCCTGTGTTTAAAGATCTTCTCAACCTAAATCAAACTCCAAGTACCTCAAGAGGTAAACAACCTATGTCCCCTGAGGCTCCAGCATCATCAGAATCATCAGAAGACCAAGCCTGGATTCCTGTGCAACCACCTCCTCCAGTGCATCATTATCAATCTCCCTTCATCTACACATCATCAGATGAAGATGAGGAAGAACCAGCAACCAATCCACCTGCCACTCCTGAGAGACCACAATCCTCAAGGCCAAGGCCACAATCTTCAAGATCAAGGCCACAACCATCACCTGGTCTTTCTCTTGGACCATCAGAACAAAACCCTCCTCTCCCAAAGGATAGAGAGGTTGTGCTTGGGCTTCCATGCTCTAGGAAGTGATGAAGATGTAGGTGTTAGGTTATGATGTCTGCTTTTGTATTTTGTCTTTTGATGTTTGATCTTTGTACTTTTTGAATGAATGAATGATATGAACTTTCTTGTTTCAATTTCTTGCAAATCATCATTCGTATGCCTGCAAAATGTTAGACCAAACACCACAAAGCAAACAACCAACATATGTACTAGCAGTAGAATTAGACCAAAATTCAAAGAGCAGCATAGTACACTTTATCTCAAACATACTCATTAACAAGCAGCAGAATAACAAGCAGCACATGCATTGTACAAACTTTAACAAAAATAAAGAGATAAGTTTTTCAAAGATTGATCATACCAATGTTTGCAATTAAAAATTGAAACCTCCCCACATCAAAATGTTTAGTGAGAAGATCAGCAACATTGTTATCAGTATGAATTTTAACAATTTGAATCAACTTCTTTTCATAGCAATCCCTTATAAAGTGATGCCTTATCTCTATATGTTTTGTTTTAGAATGAAACACAGGATTTTTAATAATGCAAAGTGTGCTGTTGTTATCAATATGGATTTTAGTGTTCATGAAATTGTACCCATAATCCAATAATTGATTCTGCATCCATAAAACCTGTCCACAACAACTTGAAGCAGCTACATACTCAGCTTCTGTTGTTGAATTAGCCACCACTGTTTGCTTCTTGCATTGCCATGACACCAACCTGCTTCCAAGAAACTGACAACCCCCTGTAGTAGACTTTCTATCCAAAGAAGCTCCAGCATAATCACTATCTGAGTAGGATACCAAATCAAAAGGTGAATCCTTAGGATACCAAAGGCCCAATTTTGGTTGATGCCTTAGATATCTAAAAATTCTCTTCACTGCATTGAGATGTGATTCCTTGGGACACACTTGAAATCTTGCACAGGCACACACTGCAAACATGATATCAGGCCTTGATGCTGTAAGATACATCAATGATCCAATCATAGACCTGTACAAGTGTATATCCACTTCCTTTCCATGTTCATCCTTCAGCAATGGTTTATCTTTTTCCATGGTAGTCTTGGCAGGCTTAGCATCTACAAAGCCAAACTTCTTCAAAATGTCATTGACATACTTATCCTGACTGATAAAGATGCCATTTTCTTTCTGTGTAACTTGCAGACCTAAGAAGAAGGTGAGTTCTCCCATTGAACTCATAGCAAACTTGTCCTTCATAAGCTTCTCAAAACTAACACACATAGCTTTGTTTGTAGACCCAAAGATGATGTCATCAACATAGATTTGAACCAGCAAAATATCATCCTTTTGTCTTTTGAGAAACAAAGTTTTATCAATCTTTCCCCTGCTGAACCCAGAGTCTAGCAAGTATGTTGACAAAGTGTCATACCAAGCTCTAGGAGCTTGATGTAGACCATACATTGCTCTATTTACCTTGTAAACTTTGTCAGGATGATCAGGGTCTTCAAAGCCTGGTGGTTGAGCCACATAAACCTCTTCTGTAATGGTCCCATACAGAAAAGCACTTTTCACATCCATTTGATACACTACAAAATCTTTGTATGAAGCATAAGCCAAGAATAGTCTAATTGCTTCTATTCTTGCCACAGGAGCAAATACCTCATCATAATCAAGGCCTTCTTGTTGTGTGTATCCCTGTGCTACTAACCTTGCCTTATTTCTTATGACAATTCCTCTCTCATCTCTTTTGCATCTGAAAACCCATTTTGTGTCAATCACTCTTTTTCCATTTGGCAGTTCAACCAAAGTCCAAACCTCTTGCAGCTTAAATTGTAGAAGCTCATCTTGCATTGCTTCCACCCAACTTGCTTCTTGTAAGGCTTTGTAAGTGTTTTTGGGTTCAATTTGAGAAAGAAAGCATGCAAACAGGCAATTTTGAAGATCTTTATGACTATTTATTTGATGCAGAGATCTGGCAAAGAAACTTTGATGTTGAAGATCTTTCAAGGCTTTAGTCATTTGCCTAGTTTGAATGGATGATTGTGGATCACTTAAGATTTGATCTTTTGGATGATCCTTGTGTATTCTTGTGGTAGTTGTAGGACTAATAGGAATATTGAGTTCCAAATTAGTAAAATCTGCAGCAGCTCCAAATAACTGACCATCAAGTACATCATCATCTGTGTCATAATAAATATTCTCAAGAGGAGGCATATTTGGATCATCAGGATAGATAGATTCAGCAATAGGTCTACCCTGAGAGTCCAAATTAGGAAACATTGAAGTAGCAGTAGAGTTAGTAGGCTTGGAAGCAGAATGTGGTGGAGCAGTAGTTGTAACTTTTGGCCTAGCAGTAGAGTCTTCTGAGTCAGCAGTAGAGTCTTCTGGCTGTGTAGGAGAGACATCAACAACTACTTTGGGAACTTCAGGAGTTTCTTTTTCTGCTTCATTAGGTATGACTATACCTTCTTCAGTTTCCTTAGGTTTTTCATGAGAAACAACATCATCTTGAGAGCTTTGTTCCTTCTGAAAGGGTACAAAGGTTGGACCAATCTTCAATTTCTCAATCACAACAAACTCTTCCTGTGGTTTATCAACACTGGCAATGACAGGAACATAGTTCATTGTTTTGGCAAGAATATCAACATCAAATAGCCATTCTGGTCCTTTCCCTGCAGAATTGTATGTGTTTTCACTAAACTTGATATGCAGATTCTCCTCCACATGTTTGGTTCTCTTATTATATACCCTGAAGGCTTTACTATTTACAGAGTAACCAACCAAATTTCCTTCATCAGCTTTTTCATCAAATTTGCCTAGCTGATCCTTTGTGTTTAAAATAGTAACAGGACATCCAAATGGTTTGAGAAAATCAATCATTGATTTCTTTCCATGAAATAGCTCATAAGGAGTTTTGTTATAAGGCTTGACTACCTTACTTCTGTTTTGCACAAAACATGCAGTATTCACAGCTTCAGCCCAAAAAGGTACAGGTAGTTTTGAATCAGATAGCATGGTTCTTGCAGCCTCAATAAGTGTCCTGTTTCTTCTTTCTGCAACACCATTTTGTTGTGGAGTTCTTGCTACACTGTACTGTCTAAGAATTCCTTTTCCCACACAGAATTGATTCATCTCACTGTTCTTGAACTCAGTACCATTGTCACATCTGATAATCTTCACCTTGTGATTGTGCAGGTTTTCAACTCTAGTAATGAAAGCTTTGAGTATTTCTGAAGTTTCATCTTTGGTGGCTAGAAAGAATACCCAAGTAAACCTGCTAAAGTCATTAGTGACAACAAGACAATATGACTTCTTATTCAGACTTTTTACAAATACAGGCCCAAATAAATCCATGTGTAGCAAGTGTAGTGGCTCAGTATTTGTGTTAACAGTCTTGGACTTGAAAGAAACTCTGTGTTGTTTACCCTTTTGACATGCAACACAAGTTTCACAAATCTCAAAAATCTTTGTAGGCATACCCCTCACAAGATTTCCTTTCACCAATTTGTTCATAGTCTTGTAGTTCAGATGTCCCAATCTTCTATGCCATAATTTGGACTCATCAATAGTGGCCTTTGCAATTAGACAAGTCAGAGCCCTCTTAGGAATAATATTCTTAATATGGTCACTGTATATATTTTCCTTTCTAGGGACCTTCAGTAACACAGATTTGTCATCTGGTAATTGAAAATCAGGAGAAAGAATCATACACTCAGTGTCTGTAAAAAGAACAAAATTCTTTTTGTCACACATTTGTGAGACACTAAAAAGGTTAAACTTAAGTCCTTTCACAAGGAGCACCCTCTCAAAGTCCAAATTTCCAGTTCTCAGTGTTCCTATTCCAACAATCTTTCCACCTTTTGGATCATTCCCAAAAACTACATAACCACCATCAAAAGCCTCAAGATCTCCAAGTTGAGACTCATCTCCTGTCATGTGTCCAGAACATCCACCGTCAACAATAACCATATCCTTAAGCTCATCCAGTAGATTGACCTGCACATGAAAAATAGAGAAATCAGTTTCTCTTGATGACCCAAGCCATTACTGACTTGGATCTGCCCTGTGCATCAGTATAATCAAATTTCTTTAAATCACTTGATGCACTACTATTCTTGGAAACAGTATTTGAAACATTAGATTTTGGTTTCCAAGTCCAGCAAGCTGAGGCCTTAACAGCATAAAAGTGATTACCAACAACTGTATTTGGAAGATGTTTTGGCTCAGAAGTAGAAAGTTTTGTACTAGCAGCAGTTTGCTTGCTAGCAGCAGAGTGCATACTAGCAGCAGAATGCTTACTAGCAGTAGAGCCACTAGTAAAACTAGTTGTTGATTTGAAAACACCATTTGGTTTAGCAGCATAAATAGATCTAGTAGCACCAGATCTCAACAAAACAGCTCTAGGAATCATGTTTCTATTTGGATGTGGGTGAGTTTGTTTTGTGACATATTTGTGATTCACCCTTGAATATTGATTCCAAACAGGTCTTTGGTGTTCAGGACATCTACCAATCAAGTGGTCAAAGCTACCACACTTATAACAAGCCTTCTTTTGTAATTCAAACTGGTTACCTAATCTCTGTGAAACTAGGTTGTTGAAGTTTCTTTGGTTACCTCTAGGCTTATTATCAAAACTTCTCAATTGTTCTCTAGGCACCTCATTGTACTCTACCATTCTCCTAGCAAGCTTATTTCCTAACACAGGCTTGACAAACTTAATCTGTTCTACCTTAGGTTTAACCTTGGTAGGAATTTCTTCCTTTTTCCCAGTTTGTGTTTGTTTAACCTGTTCCTCATCACTATCACTATCAGAATACCAATCTTCTATAATAGGAGCTTCAGGAAATTTTCTAGCCTCAACCTTAGGTGTCTCATTAACACTTGTGCTACTTTCACCTACAGGTTTTTCAATATTCAGCTCACTAATGAAGGATAGTTCTTTTCCTGGTGGAGCAAAAGCACTTTTTGCTGGAGGAGCCACTTCATTATACCCAATTCCACTACCTTTTCTCATCAAATTATTCTCAATAGATTTATGAACTAAATCAGAAGCATATTGTTGTTTTTGTACTCTTACTACATGTTTATCTTTTTCAGCAAGAGCTTGCTCTTTTTCTTTTTCAGCTTCTTCTAACTTATTTTTAAGAACTTCTACTTCACTATTTTTCTTAAAAATTTCTATATCTCTGAGATTAAGTTGTTCTACATATTCCTTTTCACACTCTTTGAGATATTCTAACCTTCTCTCAACATTTTGAATACCTACTTTATAACCTAAGTTATCAAGTTTTAGATGTTCAACTTCTCTATTTAAACTCTCATTCCTAGCCTTAAGAACTTCTATAGTGTTAGAACAAGATTTAAAAGAACATCCAGATGATTCAGAATCATTAGATACCTCAGAGTCAGAGCCTGATGATGAACCATATGCCATAAGTGCAAAGTTATGCACTTTGGGTTGAACAGCAGCAACCAAAGAGAAATTTGGTTCTTCTTCAGCCATATCACTCCAGTCATATTCTCCCAGCCCATCACAAGCTACCATTGCAGACTTTGATTCTTCAGTCTTCTTAGAAACATCAGCATTCTTCTTTGGAGATCTACATTCTCTAGCAAAATGTCCCTTCCTGTTGCAGTTGTAGCATTCAATCTTAGACTTGTCAAACCCTGGACTCTCCTTAGCCTTGTATTTGACTTCTCTTCCAGTCTTTTTCCAGAACTTTCTTGCTCTTAAAGTCAACATTGCCATTTGCCATTTGAGATCAATTTCTTCAAGATCATCTGGATCAATATGATCCAAATCTTGATTTATGACATGTGATCTTATGGTAGTAGTAAGCTCAGCCAAGAATGCACATAAAGCAACATCACTGGTAGAAATCTTGTCATTTGAACTAGCAGCAGATCCATCAGCAGTAGATACACCATAAGCAGTAGAATGAGTTTCTTGTGTCTCTTTGGATTTTGAAGACACAAAAGCAAGATTTTGTGTACTAGAAGATGAAGTAGAAGAAGTAGCCAATTCAGATTCATACACCCTTAAATTGTTGTAGAGGCTCTCCAACTTCATTGTTTCAAAGTCAGGCTTATTCCTCCACACCACTGTATGCATATTCCATTCAGGTGCAAGACTTCTTAGGAACTTGAGATTCACATCTTCCTGTGGAACAACATAACCAACAAGCTTTAGATGACTAACTAGTTGATTTAGCCTGTTGTATGTGCCAATTATCTTTTCTCCAGATTCAGAAGTAAAGTTTTCAAACTGATGCTTCAACATATTCTTCCTGGACTTCTTAGTAGCATCATTCCCTCCAAACCTGAATTCTACTGCATCCATCAATGCTTTTCCTGTTTCGCAATCATCAAAGTCCATTTGAAATTCATTAGGTATTCCCATTAAGAGAATACTATGAGCCTTGATTTCCAGCTTCCTTGTTGCATTAGCTTCAGCAGACTTAATAGGTATCTCCTTGCCATCAGCACTCTTCTCTGGTTCCGAATCACCATTAACAATCACATTCCACATGTTGAAGTCGATCATGCGAATGTATTGTCTGATCCTCCTCTTCCATAGCTCATACTCAGAAGGATTGAGCATGGGAACCCTTGAAGCAGTCACCATATGAGTTTCATCACCCATCTTATGCAAACGATTTGGAACAGCAAACTTTAAAGAAACAAAATCTTCTTGATTATAACTTCTAGATCACAAGCTCTGATACCACTTGTTGGATCGTTGTAGCTCGAGGTTGTTTAGACCTCATATCATCTAGGAACAATAATATTGAATAATATGCAGCGGAATAATAAATAAGAACATCAATATTATCAACAAGGTTTTCTCCAAATCAGCCTCAATTATATTAATAACGTGTTATCTAAACTATAACAAGGATCAATGAATTGATCTTGAAGCTAACGAACCCTAGGCATCCATTAGAGGACTTGATGCCTAGACACACACACACCTTTAGATATCTACATTATGGAAGACTTAATTATAAAAACATGTACCCTTAATCTCTTTATATAATAGAGAATTAGGGTTTACAAAATACTACGAAGGACTAAAATATAAATCTTCTTTTGCAAGCAAGTCCTTCTCCATCTTTTGTAGAATTCCTTGTTGTCATATTAAGCCCCTATTGTTTCATTCTTTCTTGTTTTGTGTCATCAAATCTAATAGACCCAACAATCTTCCCCTATTTGATGATGACAAAACAAACACAGTCTTGTACGAACTTCCCTAGACGAAGTAGAGAAATTGAGATAATTAAATCTCACCATAAATGAAACAATTATGTCTTCCCCTTAAGCCATGCCATGCCACTCCAACATCTCTTCCCCTTTTTGTTATCAACAAATAGGGAACGTATGCAAATAATGATCTTGACCACTACGAACCAATATCACAAACTTCCAATCCAAGCCTTCCAATGTTTCGAATTGCCCTCCATGAAGAACAACAAGATGCTTACTAAAAATGAATCCAAAACAGTAGAAAACTCCAACTAGTAGTAGTAATAGTGATCAACAGTAGTAAAAATCAAACACTTCCCCTTGAGTGGTGCATGAACATCAAATGAATAAACACATCATAAGAATAAGCTTCCCCTGAAATCAATGTGTTAATCATTTTCATGATTCTTCAAATCTGTAGGCTATATGTAATGATCACATGTGAAGAAAACTAAGTATAACAAACTTGATGAAGAAGTTGAATAACCCAAACTTGTGTCTTATGTCTTGTACTAACCACGTGACTTGGAACGTATACGTAAACCAATGTATAAGGAGATCGCAATCCCTTGACAATAATCACTGAGCACAATAACGTAACTCCTTCAAGTGTTTTGTCAATTCTTCGTCACATCTTGAATGCATAAACAAGTTACCTCCTGCAAAAAGGTATAATAAAACACAAACTTTTTGAAACTCAACTACAACATCAAATATGTGATAATCCATCTTCTTCGTAATCAATTAATCAATAAGAACGAGCCATTTTAATCCTTTAAGTACATAAACCAAACTCCTTGTGTGTGTAAATCAACTCCATCCAAATCTGCCATACTGTACCCATGCGACTAACCAATAAACGTAGCAACAGTAATATTAATATCAAGCAGCAGAATATTAAACGTGGCAGTAGTATCGAGCAGCAGTTTACTAAGGCTAGCAGCAGAGTAAATTTTGTAGCAGCAGAATGAAAATAATGCAGCAGTAGTATGAAAATACTCGAGCAGCAGACTTATGAGAGCAGCAGTATTTTGTAGCGCAACAGTAGAGTAAACAATAAATGTAACAACACCTATCAGATCGTAGCATCAAAACACTTTACTAGTCTTTTACTCCTCTCGCCAATCATTAGATTTTCAATTATACTGCACTGATCCATTATACAGAATTGGTACGAGGTTATCATGTCTATCTTCACTTGCATAAACGACAACCAACCATTAATTCAATAACCTTTGAAGACCACCGACCCATGATACAATTAATATGTGACAAAAACAATTAATTCAGTACGAGGTAAAGAAAACTTGACCAATTAAATAGCACCGACTAATTAACCAGCCTCACATATCGAATGTACGAAACAGCAGTCGCAACAATTAATACCAATTAATATACCTCGACCAATTAAATAATCCAAGCCCCTCGTGCGCAAGACGTCAGATCGAAACAATCAATTTTTCCTTAACTCGAGCCAATAATCATTATGCAATAAGAGACAAACTACTTTTGAATATTAAATTCTCAATAATCAGGGGGCTTATGTTTTTGTTGGGACCCTAGTTTTTTCTCTAAATCCGATTTAATAAGGCATAGGCATTTTATGGTAGTCTCGGGAGTACTTAAACAAAATGGGGATGAGATTAATTTTGGGAATATTTACGCTCCACAATCTATAGTCCAAAAGAGAGAATTGTGGAATACCTTGTCGGAGTTAATAAGTTCAAAGGGAGGTTTGTGGGTATTGATGGGAGACTTTAATGCCGTCAGAAGCCCAGAGGAGAGGATGAACACCGAATTCATTCCCTCTTGTGCGGAAGATTTCAATTTGTTTATTGAAGGTAATGGGCTGCAAGAATACTCCATGGGTGGACGCAAATTCACACGTGTAGGTGAGGGTGGTAAGCTAAGTAAAATTGATCGATTCCTGGTATGTGGGCAATTTTGGAATCAATGGCCAAACGCTGCTGTTACGGCACTTCCGAGAGTAATTTCGGACCATAGCCCTCTAACGTTATCTACAGCTTCCCTCAATTTCGGTCCTACCCCTTTTCGGCTCTACAACTCTTGTATAGGGAAACCGGGTGTGGATGAGTTGGTATTAAGTGTGGCAAATGATGATCATTATAGAGGCTCAGCGGATGTTATTTTCGCCTCAAAACTAAAGGCCATTAAAGTGAAGATTAAGGAATGGCTAAACGTAAATAGGGACAGCAGGCTCAAAACGAAACAAGAGGCTTCCATGAAGATTTCGGCTCTTGATCAATTAATGGAGGAAAGGGCATTATATCCGATTGAATTAAGGGAGTGGGCTGAATGTAAACGGAAACTAGAAGAGGTCAACACGGAGATTGTTCAAGACTTAAAGCAAAAGGCGAGGGTAAAATGGCTTGTTGAAGGCGATGAAAACTCTGCATTTTTTCACGGGGTTATAAATAGCAATATCAGCTCAAGTCGAATCAACGGCACTTTAGTAAACGGTACTTGGGAGACGGATCCTTTAAAGATCAAGGAGGAAGCAAGAAAATTCTTTGCTCTCAAGTTCCAGGAACCGAATCACAACAGGCCCTCATTTGATTGTCCTAACTTGAAGCGTCTTTCCATTGAGGAGGCTGAGGTTTTAATCTCCCCTTTCTCGGTCGAGGAGGTCAAAGCAGCGGTTTGGGATTGCGGGGGGGACAAGGCCCCCGGTCCCGATGGATTCACATTCAAGTTCATCAAGCACTATTGGGTACTTTGGAGACAGGACATTATGAAGATAATGGAAGAATTCCATATCGGAGGCAGAATCAGTCGAGCTTGTGGGTCATCTTTCTTCGCACTTATTCCGAAAGGACCTGACCAGGTATCATTTAACGATTATAGACCGATTAGTTTGATAGGATGCATATCTAAAATCATTTCCAAAGTATTAGCAAATCGTGTGAAAAAGGTGATCTACTCGGTGGTCTCGAATTTACAGTTTGGTTTCATGAATGATCGTAACATTCTAGACGGACCTCTAATCCTAAATGAAATCATATCTTGGGCAAATAAACAAAACTTCGGGGCATTTGTGTTAAAAGTAGATATGGAAAAGGCGTTTGATTCTATCAGTTGGTGTTTCATCTTAGAGGTTCTTAGACAAATGGGGTTTCCGGATAAGTGGAGACATTGGATTAGAGGGATTCTCGAATCGGCTAGGGCGTCCGTTTTGATAAATGGATCCCCTACATTGGAATTTGATTGCTTTAGAGGGGTCCGACAAGGGGATCCTCTATCCCCGTTCTTATTTATAATTGCAATGGAGGCTCTAACTGGATTCATGGGAAAAGCAACAGAGTTGGGTTTTATCCGGGGTCTTAGGCTGCCAAACAACGATCTCACAATGACCCATCTCATGTACGCGGACGATGTTGTTTTTATGGGTGAATGGGGTGATCAAAACATCAAAAACATTGTACGCCTTATGCGATGTTTCTTCTTGATCTCTGGACTGAAAATGAACCACCATAAAACTACTCTTTACCCCATCAAAGTGAACACCAACCAAGCGCAAGAGACGGCGAACTCCATAAAGTGTAACTTTGATAAATTCCCATGTAAATATCTCGGCTTACCCGTTGGTGTTAACATGAATATTATTAGGAATTGGAATGGTGTGGTGGATTGTTTTAACAAAAGGTTATCGAAATGGAAGGCAAAGATGCTCTCGTCCGGTGGTAGGGTCACGTTACTTAAAGCAGCCTTGGATAGTCTTCCGGTTTATTTCTTTTCTTTGTTCAAGGCTCCCGGGGGTGTTATTGATAAATTAGAAGCTTTAAGGAGGAGATTTTTTTGGGGGGGTGATGAAGATAGATCTAAAACAAATTGGGTAGCATGGGATCGAGTCATAGGGCCATGTGACAAGGGTGGCCTCGGTCTCGGCTCACTTAAAGATTTAAATGACGGGCTCTTGGCAAAGTGGTGGTGGAGATACAAAACTGAGAAAGGTTCGTTATGGAGGAAGGTCATCGATGCCATTCATCTCAATCAAAATTCATGGAGTTATCTTCCGGTAAAAAAGGGGATACCAGGTTCATGGAATATGATCACTAAATTAGATAAAGACTTTTCAATGCGCAACTTAACTTTAAAAAGTCTGATAAAAGGGTCTTGCGGCAATGGGCTGGATATTCGCTTCTGGGTGGACTGGTGGGTTGGGGACGGCCCACTAATGGGAATTTACCCGGCTTTATTCGCTTTGGAGAATCAAAAATCTGTTACGGTTGCGGATAGAATTGAAAGTTGGGATTGGAGAAGACCCCCTATATCGGTTCAGGAATTGGCGGAACTTCATGGCTGCAATTCTTTGATCGCATCTACAAACTTGCTCAACACGTCTGATAGATGGTGTTGGCCGAGTGATCAGGATGGGAAGTTTTCGGTAAGCCAATGTAGGAAATTGCTGGGTAATCATGCGGTTCCTTTCTATCCATTCTCATGGTTTAAATGGGTCCCAAGGAAGGTGTCGGTTTTCGCATGGAGGATGGAACAAGATAGGCTTTCAACATACATTGGTTTAAAGGCGAGAAGGATTCTGAACGGGTCTCCATTGTGCAGAATCTGTGGAGAAGGTGACGAAGATGCCAATCATTTGTTCATTTCCTATTACGCAGCTACAGTTCTATGGCAACAAGTCAGCTCTTGGTGTCGAATTCCACAGATTTATGCTCATTCGATCCGTGACTTACTAGACATCCATAATCATTCAGGGAGTTCGGCAGTCAAAAGGGATGTGATAAAGATGATTGTACTAGCAGGAACATGGGCCATTTGGAAGATGAGGAATGAAGTAATTTTCCAAGGCAAACGAGTAAACATACAAGGGTTATTCGGGGAAGTTCAAGCAATTACCTTCTCATGGTTAAAGTATGGGGCGAAGAAGGAATGGTCCTGGGAGATGTGGCACGAATTCGACATTCCAACAACATAGTTCCTTAGTTTGGGTACCACTAATAAGGCGATGTAATTGGGAGTTTCTTTGTAACGACTAGAACCTTTCTAGTTGATTTCCTTGTACATATTTTGGGTGAAATAAAATGATACTTGCCGATCAAAAAAAAAGTACGAGGTTAGCAAATTTGTACCAATCAATTAATAAAAACGAATCATGCGCTTGTCGACAAAAACAATACGAGATTAATTTATAAATTGAGTACCATTTAGTCAATGACAAATGAATAAACAAATCTTTTCCTCACAGATCCATGTGAATTTCACAATCTCGTAACTTTTTGTTGCCATAGAAAACCGAAAAACGATTAACTTTTAATTATCCCTTTAAAAACCAAATCGTACCTTCTTCAAACTGCTTGCTACTTCAATTTTAAAACCTTGTAGAATCCCCAGGTAACGAGCTAACCTGTCTCTGATGCCACTTGTTGATCCCAGTTGAGCTTATACGATCTTATATAGAAGTTAACTTAAACAAACACTTAAGCTTAAACGCGGAATATAAAAGCTTAACCTAAGAAGATTAAGAATTCTCTTTCAACACTTCAATATTATTAATACGAGCACTCGACAATGCTAGGGTTTTACAACCTTGAAGTGAATAATAACACGTACATAAACTAACCCTAGGATCCTCCTTTTATAGACTAAGGAGTCCTACTAGGTTTACAATACCTTTCTCTACAAGATAAGTATATTCTAGATAAATATAATATTTACACAATCTATTCTATATTTATCTAAACCGTATACATCCTTATCCCATTAGCAGCAGATTCTGTCAACAGCATTTATCCTCAGCAGCACTTTGATCTTAGCAGCAGAATCATTACCACTAGCAGCAGTTTCACTCAGCAGCAGTTTCACTCAGCAGCAGTTTCAGACCCAACAGTTTTGATCCTCACAATTCGGGTCATTAATTAGTTTTTATTTGTGCAAAAATGCAAGTGTAGGGATGTAGTTATAAATCCGAAGGTATCTATGTTAATTATTTTCAGTTGATCAAAAGATGGCAGGGTAAAACTGTATGATAAAAAAATAAAAATGAAGAAAAAGAAAAAGAAATAAAAAAAGGAAAAGAAAGAAAAAATTTTACGGACAGCCATCCTGCTTTTGTTTAAGTCAAGAAAGAGTCAAGAAAAACACAAAAAGAGTTAGCGTTAGTGTGTCGAGTCTTGGCTTAGCAAAACCACTTTTTACATGTAACTAACTTTGATGTTTAACTTGCCACCAGTAAATTCCCCATATCCACAAAATCGTGTTTTCTTTACCCTTACACCTAACGTTACAACCCTTTAAAAATCTTGTTTCATAGTTATTCCTAGGTGCTTACGCCAAAGCGGTGGAGGTTTTATCTTTTATCAAGCTTATAGTAATCTATGTGCTATGACAGGTAGAGAGTGTTTATTTTCCCGTTTCCGTACATCTTCTATGACCTATACACCCGAGAGATGAGAGAATCCAAATACTTTATGTGAGGTGCTAATATACAATTTTTGTTCTTGTTTTGCCTATTATAAAATGAATTATGTTGTAAATTATCTTTAAACCAATATTAAATGTCCCCTAACTTGTAAATTGATTTGGATAAAAGCACATTTGCTTGATGACAAACAGATCCCTAGTGTAGGGATATTTGATAAGGTGTAGTTTTATACATTTTTAAGGGGTCATTTAGCCTCTATATCCGTACATATTTGATCAATTACTATCCTAAATCGTTTCTATTTGAGTTTTAGGTACATGGAAAGCAAATGCTGGAAATTGGAACGTTTATGGCTCGATTGGACAAGAAAACGAAGAAAATTACAAAGTCAAGAAAAAGTCACAAAAAGGAGTTGTGACGGCATCAGGGTTTCTAAGTGACTCCGCCACTTGTTAAGGAACGAGATTACCAAGTTATAATTCATCAAGTAAAACTTCAGACAATGGCGACTGCCTTGAGTTGATGGCTATAAGGTGACGTCGTTACAACGGCCACGGTGCAAAGGATGAAACCCTAATGACAGCGAGCTGACAGTGTCACACCTATAAAGTGACGTCGCCATCAACGTAAATCTATATATATTTTTCGTATTTTTCTCATTCATTGTAACATACTTGAGCAGACGAATTTGACAGGTTTTGTAGGTTTTTAGCCCCCTTAACTTCCATGTTTTATTGAATATAAGTTATTCAATCCTTAATCATTACAATATGTCTATGTATTGTATTATTATTTCTTTATCTTCTCTTCTCTTTAACATGATAGGCTAAATTTAATAGTGTTTACTTAGAGTTGAATGAAAACTAGTTATTGATCACTAATTTGCGTTAGGAGTAGGAAAACTGGCTTTATCTTAACAAACTAGCGTGATTTGCGTTTGCTGACATTGGTTAGTCCCAACGAGAACAAAAGTTATAGTGTTGGGGAGTGACGCCCCTAGCGATAGATAATTAGGAATACAACGCGCTAATTGAAACAAAGAAGTGACAATCCGACTAATCAATAAGAGATAACTAGGGAGTAATAAGATTCTAAGTAAATACACTTTACCTATCATACGAGTCCTATCTAATTTATCTTTTCCGCATATTTAGTCTAGTTTAATTTAGTTTAATTAGTTATAAAAGTCAAGCTCTTCAAACCTCAAGATTTTACCTTGCTTTCTATAAAATATAAAAATATAAAAATAATCATCCTTCAACCCTTAGATTTAATTCGTCATACACTTCAAGCCTACCCAAACTATTCCCCTAGAGAACGATTAATCCTCCGTGTCTTACCGATACTATACTACAACGGTTAGTTACTCTGCCTAGGAGGATTGTAAAACTTAGTGTGTTTACAAATTATCCGCATTATTTGCTATATTAATTTATTAAGCATAAGCCCATGATTTATAGCCCAAATGACTAAGAATTCTTCATGAAAGTTATTATTTTTGTGATGTTAATTGATTGTCTTTTGCAAGATTAATGAGTGTCAAATCATTATGCTTTTATGAACTATTTAGAAATAGTTTAGATGTGTCTTTTTGGGATTATTATGAAAAACGACTTCGTGCTTTATAACATGACATAGGCTTGTTTTTGAAGTAAATCATCTAGATACTTGACCCAATTTTGTTCATAATTTATTTTATGTTACATATTTTCATGAACTATATGTTAAAAATTTTCAAGAATATCATAATTTAATTTACTTGGTCATCAAGAAAAAAAAAATTGTGTTGCCCTCTATTATAAATTATGTCGTTTCATTTTCAGATACAATCCATTTATCTTTTGCGTTAATCTATATTTTTTAACAAAAAAGTCACAGAATCACGCACCAATAAATTAACACTATCTTTTTTTCCATTAATCTAAATGATATCTCGAAAAACCTATAATTAAAAACATTGAAACAAGAACTAGGTGAACGTATGTAGTAACTTTGTGCAAGTATACATTGCAATATATCCAATATTCTACTACTACGCTACTTGAACATATAATCTTTTATCTTATCATCCATTTTGATTCGTTTATCATATGAAATATGATATAGAAATATAAAACTACAACTCATATACAAAAATATATACATTTTCATAGGATCTTACGATCTCGATCTGATCCTACGGTTACGATTTTGCGAAGCTAAAATATCCTAGGTAGGATCCCGATCTTGACAACCTTGCTAAAAACCCTCTCAACTCCTCCTCTCCATCGGATCTGTCGACCAAGTGTATTAAAACCTTTAGCTGACTTCACCTAGTCCGCTTTAGTCGACCATATCTAGGCGGCTTCCTTAGTGGACCAGTTACCCGCGTTCGTACTCTTCCAATTCTCATAGGTTCGTAGCCCTTGTTCTGCATGTGTAGTACTGGTGGATACCTGATGCAATCCAAGCAGTGATTCTCTCATAGAAACCCTAAATCATTTGACCGTAGAAGCAAAAGAGATAAGAAGGTGATTATGCGCACGTAGGTTGGTCTAGAAGCTTACACTACAGGTCTTCAGCAGGAACAAGTAATTATTCCATGAACACCCTTGATACGTGTTAGATTAGGTTATATCACTGATTACGAGATCTATCTCTTAAAGGTTTTGGTTGCATGACTGATTGGCTCCAAACGGTCAACCTAAATTGACCAAAGGTGAATGGTCAACCAAGTCAAACTGCTCAGAGTCAATCTCCGTGGAATATAGGGTTTTCCCGGGTCGTTATGTCCCGACGAGGTGTGATGGTAATCAAAACGGGTTTGTGATCGGGTGAATTTGGACAGAAAGATCAGGAATTTGATTTATATGATTACACTAAGAGATGAGGAATGAAAATAACTTAGAAACACTACATGAACAATTACTGATGATTAGATACACTAAAAACGTGAGTGAAGTCTAAAAACGCGTTCGTTTGATTTAATTCTACGTAGACGTACGAAATAAAACGCGAGTTTTGTGAAATAAAATTCCCACGGATATGAAAATTACATTTTTACAATCCTAATGATAAAAGAAAATTTTTAGAAAAAGAAAAATAATTTTTACACTATTTAATTATTTATTATTAATTAATTACTATTTAATAACTAATTAATTATATTTAAAATACACTAATTATGAATTTAAGCTAGAAAAATGAAAATTTAATTCTAAAAATTCTAAAATAATATTAAAGCAATTTTAAAACTAAAAATATATTTTCCCTACTTTTTCTCTATTTATTATTAATTAATTAAGATTTAAATACTAATTAAACTAATTAAATTAAAGAAAAATAGCAAATGAATAGTAAAAATCCTAAAACTTTTTCTAAAAATGTTTTATGACATTTAAAACCTAGGAAAAATATAAAAACATAGGAGTACTTAATAAAAATTATTTATACTATTTAATTATCTAATATTAATTAATTATTAATAAATTAATATTAATTAGTACAAATAGCAAATGAAAAGAGAAAAATCTAGAAAAATTCCTAAAATTATTTTAAACTATCAGGAACTCAAAAAAAATATAAAAATAGAAATTGCTTATAAATAAGCAGAAAAATAAGCCAAATTGGCTTAAATAGAAGCTATCACTTTAATTAATTTTGGATTTTCTTGATTTTCTTTTTACAAAACTACTTAAATACTGAAATTAGAAAACTTTAATAAAGACAAAAACCTAGGAACTTAAAAATAAGCAGTTGGGAATCTAAAGTGCTTAACAGCTTAAGCTTTGGCTAAAATTGAGAATTAAAGCTCCAATAAGCTCACAACAAGCTGTTAAGCTGAACCAAAGGCAAATTTGGATGCAAACAAGTTAGGTGCAAAGGTATTAAGCTAACACAACAAGAAGATCCTACTGAATAAGCTAGGAAACTCAAATAAGCAAATCCAAACCCACTATGAACTACTCAGGCCTGCAGGGCTTTTTGAAGGCAAATTCAGCCTATTAAATAAGCTAAAAAGCCTAAAATATCACTTGAGATAGCAAGCTGAGTTGATGGGGTTTCCAGAAATCCCAAGCCCTCACTATGGGACCTACAAACAAGCTTACAATGAGCTGATGAAACTGAGTCTCAACACTGATGACTCAGTGTAAAGTTTTCAGTGAAGCCACATTAGGATGCAAACTTAAGTACACAAATAAGCAATAAATAAGCAAATAAGCACAGAATATTGAAGAGCATACTGTGAAGTGTTCAAAACATCCAAAAGTACAAGCTAAAATGCACTAATAAACAAATGGAAGCTTAGAGAAAAAGGGCTGAAGACCACAACTCCCCTAGTGCAGGGTAGATTTGGCAGGCAGAAATAAGCTAATAAATAAGCTCAAAAGTACTACTTAAGCTAAAACATACTGAGACTATACTACTACCCACTCACACAACCAATTTCAAACAATTTACAGAAGCCAAAAAGAATAAAATAAGCCCAAAGATACTTAAGGCCTACTGAGCACAGAAGCAGGAGGCTGCAGTTGTGATGGGCCACTATAAGCTAACCAAAATCTATGAAATCCTAGAGTTAAGACATAAATAAGCTCAGGCAAATTATAATAAGCAAGTGGAGAATCCAAAGAATACCTCTGAGCAATCATAGAGCTTGTATGGGGCTTGTTATGAAGGCTGATGTGGGGATGTTGGGACAGGTCTGCTGGTGTGCAGGGCTGATGTGGGGGGTTTGCAACCCTTGAATAAGCCAACCAAAAGCACTCAAAATCCAAAACAAACTAAAAGTAATCAAAGTTCACCCAACAAACAACTCATAAAACTAAAATTGTACACTAAAATCTATATAAGCTAACCTAAAAGTGAGATTAAAAGGGACTGTTTGAGACAGATGGCTGCAAAGCCAGTTTCTGAAATGGGTTAAAATGGGATTGCATTTGGAGTTTTTGACCCACAACACGTAGATACTTGATTATAAACAACTAAAATACTTTATTTTGAACTAATTTGAAGTAATGAAATCAGCTAATTTGCCTTATATCCGACTATACCTTGCCAACTTATTTAAAACAGTTAAGTAAAAATATTTTGGAAAGCAAGCTTGAATGCCTTAATACTTTTGAGAAACTGGAAATCTTTGTTTCACAACCACTCAAAACAAGATACTAAAGCTGACTCAAAGTCCAGAATTGGTCAAAATGGTTGCAAGCTTCAAATAACTTTCCTGACCCAAACACCCTCTTATATTATATGTTATGATTATTCCTTGTGCAGCGAAGGATTTTGGCAACTATTGAACCAAAACAATTATCTAGGTTTGAAAAGGAATTGTCAATTCAAAATAAGTAGTTGTGATAAGCTGAGCCTACAAAGCTATGTTGACTGTTTTGGGGAAGTTATGAAGGAAAGTTGAGATTAAAAGCTAAAAAATGAAAGATCACTACTAACTAAGCTATAAGTTGACTAAATAAGCAGAAGGGAACCCATAACAGTAAATTACACAAGCAAATATACATAAGCAGTTACAATCTAATCTAACAAAGTTAGGCAACAAATTGCAACCTACACAACTATACTAACCACTAAGCAATCATTACTGACATATAAGCATGAATGACTAAAAAAACAGAGAAAAAAATACTAGATAAACAGTTGTAATTATGAGCATGGAAATAAGCTGAGAAGTTTCTTTGGATGAAAATGAGACTTTCATTAAATTTAAAGATAAGAGTTTTACAACTGAGATTTAAAGCTAACAATACTTTAAAACTAAACTAAAACTACTTTCTACCTAAAATTCTACTGCCTTTGCAAGGCATACAATACATTTATTTATACTAGAAATTAAACTAGGGTTTTTGATTTTCCTTGTTCTCTTCTGGCTTGTGCTTTCTCTGAGTAAAATCCCACCATTGGATTGCTTTGACACCATCTCAGCCCTTGATTGCACTAGTTTGGTCTATTTTGCTTGTGCAGAGGGACAAGGTTTGCATTGTAGTGGTGGAAAGTTAGTATAGGGTGGGTGATGGTAGAGGTGATGATGAGGTTGGAGTGGCAGGGATTTGTAGGGTCACGTGTGGTTTGGGAGGGAGGATGGTTAGGGTTTTTTATTTTAGATGGCAGGGAGTAATAAAAAAAACGGGAGGTTTGTTTTTATTTTAGGGTGGATTGGGTTGTGGGTAAGGATAATGGGCTAAGGGTTAATTGGTGGGCTTGGGTAATTTGGTTTAGAAATTAACAAAGGATCCGTTTGTATTATTGTTTCACAAGGACCTTTTTGTAGTTTTTGGATTTTTAAGGGACTAAAGTTGTAAGTTTCCCAAAGTAGTCACAAGGACCAAAGATGCCATACTTGATAAACCCAAGGATCATTGATGTAAATTTTCCATTTTAAAACACCCGGGGACCAAATATGTCAATTTTCAAAGTTGAGGGGCCTGTTTTGCCAATTTGTGAAACTTTTATCCAAGGACCAATATTGAACCTTTTTAAATTCCCAAGGACTTAAGTTGACTTTTCTTTGAATTAATTTGACCAGGGACTAATTTTGACAATCTTTGAAAGTTCAGGGACTGAAAATGTCAATTATGTAAACTTTGTTCGTTTTTCATTTGTTTTTAATCCTTTTGTCCCTGAAACTTATAAAAACACAATCTAATGATATTTTCTACATTTTGATGCATTTCAAAGTGTTTTTTACTGTTATTGTGGGTTTAACAATGTAAAATATATGTATTTTTAGACACATATCAAATCCCCCACACTAAACTATTGCTAGTCCCTAGCAATCTTTTGAGAAAACTTAATGGATTTGAATCTCTTTACCAAAAGCCATTACTTCTTGAGTAGCCAAATGTATCAGTTCAAGTAAGAACTATGGTCCACTTGATAAACATGTGATTTTGAGCAAACCACCAGCTGTCAACGGATTTGATTTGTCTTTACAAAAAGTCGTTTGCTTCTGGACTAGCCAACTCTGGATGGAATATTCAACATCTTGGTGAGCTGATTACCAATTATGGTTTTTCCACTGCCTTTACCACAAGCCATAATCTTGCGGGCTAGCCAACTCATTCACTTTTTTTGGATATGGCGAGTTGATATACCATACAATTTTGGGCAAATTGCAAGCCGTAAACGGATTTGAGATATCTTTACCAAGAGCCGTTTGCTCCTGGATTAGCCAATCATTTTGTCGTTTAGACATGGCGGACTGATAACCACAAAAAATTTTGAAGCACAAGTGAAAAAATTTTAAAATTTTTGAAATTTTGGCCAAAACGGGGGTACTAGATGGTAAAATGTGATAAAATTCGCTAGAATACCCCCCCCCCCCCCCCCCACACTTAGAATGAATATTGTCCTCAATATTCAAAGTCCCGGCTATTATGCCGACTCTTTGAACGTAAAAGGGCAACATTACAATCTAAATGTGGAAACACCAGTTTGTATTTTCACTTTATAAGTAACCACAGTAGGGGTAATTCCCCCACACTTAGGGTGAAAACCCTAAGTACATGCTACTGTTTGTGTTTACCGAGTCGCTAACTTGACTCGACCCCGAATTCATTTGTCCTTGGGGAAGCATGATGTGGAAGAAGCAATCTCCATCGGACTTTCATTCAAGATGTTTGGATAAACATTTGAAGCACGTGAAAGTTCCACACCGATGAGATATACAGACCCTGGCTTAAGATAGTATAAACTATAAGCGGTGATGCCGGGGTCAAAGATAATGTCTTCATTCCCGAAGGAGTGAAGAACAGGAGAAGTCACCCTGTAGGTGAAGAAAAGGAAGAAAACCATGATGAAAATCATGATTTGATCTTCTTCCTCGAGAGCAGGCTCATTAGCCTGAATTTGGATTGCAAGAGTTAAGCTCAAAAACATCCCGGGAGGGTGGGTGGGAATTTGCAAATACTCATGATTTAGAACATCTCCCCCCGGGTCATCATACTCCGGAGGAGTGATGATATGATGAGTGAGTTCACTGGAGAACTCCTCATGAAGAGAATCATTCACAAGATTTGAATCTGTGAACTCATGTTCCGGAATAGACTCATCACAATCCTCATTCCGAATACCAAAGATTGGGTTATCAGAAATCAAAGTGAAGTCAGATTCGAATTCAAACAGAGGATTGGTGAGAGTAATTTCGAAAGTTTCGGGAACAAAGAGATTAACATTCTCTATTGGACTGTTAGGATCAGAACTGAGTGGTGGATCATGATATAGGAGACTTTCAATTTCTCCCAGATCGGCTTCGAAATCGAGGAGACCATCATCACCTTCCGATGAAAGTGGATTGATGTGAGTAAGTTCATCGGCGAACTCCTCAAGAAGAGGATCAGCATCAGACTGTGGGAGTGATGCCTCAATATACTCAATGTCTCCATGAGATGTACAATAATCATTAAAATCTGAGAAAGTCTCAAAATGATCGTTTGAACACTCAAGAGGGGATAGTAAATCACACACATGATCAAAAGTTCCCTGTGACTCTCTCAGGATTGGGACAAGGCTCTCAACACTAGACTTTATGAATTCGTCCGATTCCTTTTTAGGAACAGTGCTAAGATGCTCATCCCCCATGATCAGAGAGTGAGTGTGAACTTCGGGTGTGATATCAGACTGAGGGAGTTGAGAAGGACTAGCATTCATGGATTGTACGAGTTCCATTTGATCTTCTGCTAGTAATTTTTCCGTCTCATTATTTTCTCCCTGATTTTCAATGGAAGGAATCACAACTGATGAATCTGACGAACCCTTATAAAATTGAAGGATATCAAGGGTATCTTCATTATCACTATCATCATCACAATCGAGAAGAGCAGCTTTACGAAATTTGGCACGTGTTATAGCTGCTTGTTCCTCGACAAGTAATTCTTCCATGGTCTTTTCGTTTCTAGCAGCTCGTTCTTCTGCAAGTAATTCTTCCATGGATTTCCCACGGGAATATTGAATGAATGGGAATTGTGGGGGTGTGGATGTGTCAAAACCGGATGTATCAGAACTAGAACAATGTTCAGGTTTATAATACGGTTGACATTGAAAATCATCATGAGGACCCCCACAATACGCACAAGAAGAACTTTGAGCATGGCAAAGCGAAATATTAGCCAACTCCTCCTTAAGTTCTTTAAATTTCTCAAGAACCTCTAGACAAAGGTCTTGCGGGTATTGAGGAGTTGCTTGAATCATATCGTACTGTGGAGGTTGGTCATAATAAGGTGTGTCAAAATTGTCACAAGGATATGGATTCCCCGTTTGACAATCTGAGCTGAAGTGTGGACCTCCATAGTAATCACAACAAAATGATTGTTGTGGCAGATTTGGTGAATCATATGGGTATTGGTCATAACCAAAGTTCTGATTGCCTCCCGAAAACTGTTCATAGACAAACGTGTTTCCGGCTTGACACTCAAATCCTTGGTGAGGACCTCCACAAAACTCACACAGATATGTCAGTATCTCATGATGTGGTGGCTGGTAGAATGTATCAGATGTGTCATGGTAAGGATAAGGAGCTTGGTTATAGACAGACCCATCTCCTGATTCTACCATACTACAGCTTGGACAATTCCCACCATTATGAGGACCACCACACCATTGACAACCACAATGGTGTGGATACGACATAGGCAAGAATCAAAGGTTTATAGAGGGTAAGAAATGGATAATCAAATATGTGAGAGGGTAAAGGTGAATATTTTTGGAGTTTTCGGAAAACATTTTGTACAAATAAGAAAGAAAATCTTTTTGGGTTTTTTTTTTGTTCGTTGAAAACTGCTTTTAAAATGTTTTCAGGAACAGTTTTGTTTTTATGAAAATATGAACAAGGGTGGTGAATATACAATGGATGTATATCCCGATTCACTAATCTGAAAACCGTTTTAGAATAACGCGCACAACCTCCCCGGCAGTGGCGCCAAAATTTGATTGGCTCCAAACGGTCAACCTAAATTGACCAAAGGTGAATGGTCAACCAAGTCAAACTACTCAGAGTCAATCTCCGCGGAATATAGGGTTTCCCCGGGTCGTTATGTCCCGACGAGGTGTGATGGTAATCAAAACGGGTTTGTGATCGGGTGAATTTGGACAGAAAGATCAGGAATTTGATTTATATGATTACACTAAGAGATGAGGAATGAAAATAACTTAGAAACACTACATGAACAATTACTGATGATTAGATACACAAAAAAAGTGAGCGAAGTCTAAAAACGCGTTCGTTTGATTTAATTCTATGTAGACGTACGAAATAAAACGCGAGTTTTGTGAAATAAAATGCCCACGGATATGAAAATTACATTTTTACAATCCTAATGATAAAAGAAAATTTTTAGAAAAAGAAAAATAATTTTTACACTATTTAATTATTTATTATTAATTAATTACTATTTAATAACTAATTAATTATATTTAAAATACACTAATTATGAATTTAAGCTAGAAAAATGAAAATTTAATTCTAAAAATTCTAAAATAATATAAAAGTAATTTTAAAACTAAAAATATATTTTTCCTACTTTTTCTCTATTTATTATTAATTAATTAAGATTTAAATACTAATTAAACTAATTAAATTAAAGAAAAATAGCAAATGAACAGTAAAAATGCTAAAACTTTTTCTAAAAATGTTTTATGACATTTAAAACCTAGGAAAATTATAAAAACATAGGAGTACTTAATAAAAACTATTTATACTATTTAATTATCTAATATTAATTAATTATCAATAAACTAATATTAATTATTAAAAATAGCAAATGAAAAGAGAAAAATCTAGAAAAATTCCTAAAATTGTTTTAAACTATCAAGAACTCAACAAAAAAATAAAAATAGAAATTGCTTATAAATAAGCAGAAAAATAAGCCAAATTGGCTTAAATAGAAGCTATCACTTTAATTAATTTTGGATTTTCCTGATTTTCTTTTTACAAAACTACTTAAATACTGAAATTAGACAACTTTAATAAAGACAAAAACCTAGGAACTTAAAAATAAGCAGTTGGGAATCTAAAGTGCTTAACAGCTTAAGCTTTGGCTAAAATTGAGAATTAAAGCTCCAATAAGCTCACAACAAGCTGTTAAGCTGAACCAAAGGCAAATTTGGATGCAAACAAATTAGGTGCAAAGGTATTAAGCTAACACAACAAGAAGATCCTACTGAATAAGCTATAAAACTCAAATAAGCAAATCCAAACCCACTATGAACTACTCAGGCCTGCAGGGCTTTTTGAAGGCAAATTCAGCCTATTAAATAAGCTAAAAATCCTAAAATAGCACTTGAGATAGCAAGCTGAGTTGATGGGGTTTCCAGAAATCCCAAACCCTCACTGTGGGACCTACAAACAAGCTTACAATGAGCTGATGAAACTGAGTCTCAACACTGATGACTCAGTGTAAAGTTTTCAGTGAAGCCACATTGGGCTGCAAACTTAAGTACACAAATAAGCAATAAATAAGCAAATAAGCACATAATAATGAAGAGCATACTGTGAAGTTTTCAAAAGATCCAAAAGTACAAGCTAAAATTCACTAATAAACAAATGGAAGCTTAGAGAAAAAAGGCTGAAGACCACAACTCCCCTGGTGCAGGGTAGATTTGGCAGGCAGAAATAAGCTAATAAATAAGCTCAAAAGTACTACTTAAGCTAAAACATACTGAGACTATACTACTACCCACTCACACAACCAATTTCAAACAATTTATAGAAGCCAAAAAGAATAAAATAAGCCCAAAGATACCTAAGGCCTACTGAGCACAGAAGCAGGGGGCTGCGGTTGTGATAGGCCACTATAAGCTAACCAAAATCTATGAAATCCTAGAGTTAAGACATAAATAAGCTCAGGCAAATTAGAATAAGCAAGTGGAGAATCCAAAGAATACCTCTGAGCAATCATAGAGCTTGTATGGGGCTTGTTATGAAGGCTGATGTGGGGATGTTGGGACAGGTCTGCTGGTGTGCAGGACTGATGTAGGGGGTTTGCAGCCCTTGAATAAGCCAAACAACAGCACTCAAAATCCAAAACAAACTAAAAATAATCAAAGTTCACCCAACAAATAACTCATAAAACTAAAATTGTACACTAAAATCTATATAAGCTAACCTAAAAGTGAGAATAAAAGGGACTGTTTGAGACAGATGGATGCAAAGCCAGTTGCTGAAATGGGTTAAAATGGGATTGCATTTGGAGTTTTTGACCCACAACACCTAGATACTAGATTATAAACAACTAAAATACTTTATTTTGAACTAATTTGAAGTAATGAAATCAGCTAATTTGCCTTATATCCGACTATACCTTGCCAACTTATTTAAAACAGTTAAGTAAAAATATTTTGGAAAGCAAGCTTGAATGCCTTAATACTTTTGAGAAACTGGAAATCTTTGTTTCACAACCACTCAAAACAAGATACTAAAGCTGACTCAAAGTCCTGAATTGGTCAAAATGGTTGCAAGCTTCAAATAACATTCCTGGCCCAAACACCCTCTTATATTATATGTTATGATTATTCCTTGTGCAGCGAAGGATTTTGGCAACTATTGAACCAAAACAATTATCTAGGTTTGAAAAGGAATTGTCAATTCAAAATAAGTAGTTGTGATAAGCTGAGCCTACAAAGCTATGTTGACTGTTTTGGGGAAGTTATGAAGGAAAGTTGAGATTAAAAGCTAAAAAATGAAAGATCACTACTAACTAAGCTATAAGTTGACTAAATAAGCAGAAGGGAACCCATAACAGTAAATTACACAATCAAATATACATAAGCAGTTACAATCTAAACTAACAAAGTTAGGCAACAAATTGCAACCTACACAACTATACTAACCACTAAGCAATCATTACTGACATATAAGCATGAATGACTAAGAAAAACAGAGAAAAAAATACTAGATAAGCAGTTGTAATTATGAGCAGGGAAATAAGCTGAGAAGTTTCTTTGATGAAAATGAGACTTTCATTAAATTTAAAGATAAGAGTTTTACAACTGAGATTTAAAGCTAACAATACTTTAAAACTAAACTAAAACTACTTTCTACCTAAAATTCTACTGCCTTTGCAAGGCATACAATACATTTATTTATATTAGAAATTAAACTAGGGTTTTTGAGTTTCCTTGTTCTCTTCTGGCTTGTGCTTTCTTTGAGTAAAATCCCACCATTGGATTGCTTTGACACCATCTCAGCCCTTGATTGCACTAGTTGGGTCTGTTTTGCTTGTGCAGAGGGACAAGGTTTGTATTGTAGTGGTGGAAAGTTATTATAGGGTGGGTGATGGTAGAGGTGATGATGAGGTTGGAGTGGCAGGGATTTGCAGGGTCACGTGTGGTTTGGGAGGGAGGATGGTTAGGGTTTTTTATTTTAGATGGGAGGGAGTAATAAAAAAAGGGAGGTTTGTTTTTATTTTAGTGTGGATTGGGCTGTGGATAAGGATAATGGGCTAAGGGTTAATTGGTGGGCTTGGGTAGTTTGGTTTCGAAATTAACAAAGGATCCGTTTGTATTATTGTTTCACAAGGACCTTTTTGTAGTTTTTGGATTTTTGAGGGACTAAAGTTGTAAGTTTCCCAAAGTAGTCACAAGGACCAAAGATGCCATACTTGATAAACCCAAGGATCATTGATGTAATTTTTCCATTTTAAAACACCCGGGGACCAAATATGTTAATTTTCAAAGTTGAGGGGCCTGTTTTGCCAATTTGTGAAACTTTTATCCAAGGACCAATATTGAACCTTTTTAAATTCCCAAGGACTTAAGTTGAATTTTCTTTGAATTAATTTGACCAGGGACTAATTTTGACAATCTTTGAAAGTTCAGGGACTGAAAATGTCAATTATGTAAACTTTGTTCGTTTTTCATTTGTTTTTAATCCTTTTGTCCCTGAAACTTATAAAAACACAATCTAATGATATTTTCTACATTTTGATGCATTTCAAAGTATTTTTGACTGTTATTGTGGGTTTAACAATGTAAAATATATGTGTTTTTAGACACATATCAATGACCTTTACTTGTTTATTTTGTTGTGCATGTTTTATAGGCCATGAGAATGACCACCAATACCCTTTAAAAATATCAATATACTGTAAGAATGTTCATTAATAGAATATGTTTACCAGTTGAACATGTTTATTAATAAAAATGTTTATTACTATACAAATGTTCTATCAATTTTCTAGTTGTTCATCAATACTCTCTACTCAAAACAAATAAAACAAAAACATATGTAAATATCTAATGACTTTTCACTACTACAAAAAACGTTAAATAGATCGGTTGAAACACCTCAAATAGATCGGTTATGAACGACTCTAACTAAGGGTGATCTATTTGAGGGGAACACAAATAGATCGGTTGAAAACCGATCTTATTAATGTCACACTAAGATCAATTAATACATAAGAGCCAATCTTTTAAGTCAATTTTCAAACAAAAAAAAATGTTTCCAAATTTTCATCCGAATGCATATCTTTACAGAATTTCCATTAACTCATAACAAATACAACAATATATTAATAGAAATGGCTGCAACAAAAACAACATCCTCGTATCCGAAACCAAATGGCTTCAACAAACACAACACCGATGAGAGGGGGCTGATAGTACCACCTAGTATTCGAATATATTATGATGTTCATTCATACTAAACTTCTTATAGTGATACATTTGATGAGAGGGGGCTGATATAACCACCTTATGATGGTCAGATGTGCAGATCCAAACTCCTCGTTCCTGTCTTGAGCCCAGCTATATCAACCACTGAATAGCAGCGCCACAATATCAGTACCACCAGACACGCAATTGTCTTTATAGTCCTGTAAACCACGAAATGATGAAAATATAGTGTTAACTTTTTGAGAAATGATAGCTTTAAGTTAATCTAGAAGACCACCAGAAACATAAGTACTCATATATCTTTGTATCTAACTTGACCTGAATAAAACACCAGATGACAACTAAAAACATAAAAATTATCCCAGTTCTAAAGTTGATTAAAATTTCTTAAAATCTAGGCTCGGAAATCCTTTCATATGAATGAAGTCAATTTATGTAATGTTTTATCGACAAATATTCGAGCTGTAAGCAAAATAGCTCAAAAGAGAAGTGTAAAATGGTTTAAAACCAAAGGTACACTAGAGCTTTTGTAACATTATTTATACCAATCAGTAATACCATTACTTTACTAATAGCTTTTATAGTTGTAATTGTATTAATATAAACACGATCCGAAAAATAAAAAGGATAAAAAACATTTACAGTGGGTCAACATAACTCGTTTTGACCCATTCTAAATGTTTGACCATTTTGACCCGTTTCCCTACAAGTCACCTATTTTTCAACATATACCAAAACCCTATTACTCCAAATCTTTTAGTCTATGTAAACTGCATAACATGAAACTGTCAATTAACCCTGGTCTGGGTTAGTTACCCAATCAACATGAAAGAAAAACACCAAACAGGATCTCAAATTCTCAGTTAGGTATTTAAAACCCTAACTTAAGGCAGATAAGTATTAGTTATAATGTAACACGCAAAAAATTATTAGCAAGTTAGCCGAGAGATCTAACCTGTCCTCCTTTGCCATAAATAGTAAACGGATGACCAACCGCTGCCTGAACACAAAACCTATTCAATGTTGTTCCAAACACTCCATCATAATCAAACCTATTGTAAAGTTCGTCATGCATTTAGGTCTCAGCGATCCTCACACCATAGACCACACCCTAGTTCAGATCAGTAACTCTTATCCCCCACGCCTTGCACGTAAATGAAATATTGCTTGAATCGTGCACTTGATGACTTTCAACCCGTCTGTCACATCATAGACCACACCCTGGTTCAGATAATCATGTCATGTAGCTGACTAACATATAGCATTCCTTCAGTATGGGATATATGCATGTTTGTAAGCGATTATTTGAATTTACGGTAGCTATGTGTAATAATTCGCATTTTCGGATTACTATTCATTTTTACTATTCACTATTACTATTCACTTTTTACTATTCACTTTCACTATTCACTCCCGAAATTTTTATTTCATATTCTCGTAAGTTAAACTATTTTAATGATAATCCAAGAGTTTGACACTCGTCGGATCATTTCTGCAAAAATCACAAAACCGTGTTCGAGATTTACTTTTAGGTCTAAACGTCATTCCAGCATCCCGATATGTCCATAAAACACTATAAACAATAGAAATATGATTTTCTCTCATTTTACGACAATTCCAAAAGTTTTGGAATTTTATGTTTTCCAGTTCAACGTTTTACGCGAATTACGCGTTTTAGACCCGCGTTTCCAGTTTTAGCAGCGTTTAAGCAACCCGATAGAACTTGCCACTCATTAAATATGCTAAGATGGGTTATATTAATAAGTTCTAACATATTTATTAGTTTCATATTTTTAGGATACCCGATTTTAAGTTTCATGACTTAACGACTTACCGTTAGCGATTACCGGGACAAAACTCACTCAATAAAAGTAAGATATTATCCAAACACATATCTAGTCATCCAAGATAGGCATTGAACGAAATTTTAAGCCACATGGGGCGTTTTCTTGGTCACTAAGTTAAGGATAGGAAGCTAAACATTTTGCAAGTAAACTTGGCCACTAAGTCTTGGAAAATATCCTAAGTCTCTAACCTCCTCAAGGAAACTTCCTAGGCACCTTCCTAACCTCCTCTTCATGCTATAAATACAAGCCTAATCCTTTCCTTTCTCTTCATTCCAAACGCCCAACAACAAATCCATAAACCATGATCCTTTGATTTCTAAGTTATAAGTTACATACCAAAGTTGAAGGCATAGTTAGTCTCTACATGAATCAAGAGTTTGTTTGGTGATTCCATGGTTGAATTAGGAGCTACACAAGATGTTAGGGGCTGAGGTTAAATGCTTTTCACAAGGGTTATGTAAAGGTTAGCAAGGGTTTGCAAGAGTTGTGGTGAAGGGTTTGCAAGCATAGGTTTAGTGTCCTAGTTCATACTTGACTTCCTTTCTTTAGAAAGCCAAAAGTTTTAAGAAACCCTAATACACTTTCTTTCTCAATATCATTTTCATGCTTATTATGTTTCATTAATTCTATATATGGTCTTTGTGTTATGTTCATGATGTATAAAAACTAGTAAAACAAGTTATTGAAACTATATGTTAACTTATGTTAAGTAATCAAGGAAATTAGTGACTTATATTGAGAACCATGACCAAAATAGAGTAACCATGATATGAAAAACTTACCTACTGTTAAAGAGGGTTTTAAAAGGAAAACATAGAAATTTGAATCACCTAAAATGAGTACACGAGTCAAAAGTTATGGCCAAAAGAAGTTAGCGAACCTAAAAACCCGAAACTGCCTAATAGCATTCTGATCAAAATTTGGATTTTTTCGAGGACTTCTGGTCCGATTCATCAAAACGTTAAAACACGAAAGTTGTCCGGAACGACGTTTTCGTTCAGGTACAAAGAAGCTCGAACCCTGAAAATGCATAACGAGTGATATTTTTCTTCAAATTCTTAACAGCCCATTTTAATACCCAATTGACCATTTATTGGTTATGACTAAGTAAAACCAAGGGGTCTAATGACCTTAAAGCCGAGACCAAAGCCATGGCTAAGGCCAAGGATGAGTCTCAAGACCATGGTAGCCATGACCAAAGCCACGGCTAAGACCTCAAGGCTTTCTAAACCAAAATCATTATAACTATTATACATGTTTTACAAATTGAATACTACAACACTAGGGAGCTTCATGTGAGGGGTTCCATTTGGGTAAACGGTTCGACGAGTTGCTGGATTTACGAATTAAAGTGTCCTAGCTCCTCGAACGTTTACTACATGACCTATGAATTATGACTGCCCGAACGGTAGTAAGAGATCTACAAACTATACATGTTTCATAAATCATTTTTTATTCAACGACTTACACTATATACTAACACTAGGCCAAAAACGACCTATGGTCACACATGCTCGATTTGGAATAGCCACACATTGAAAAATTTGTGTAGCTGAAGGTAGGAAAATTGACAGCATTTACGAATTAGTCACACATGAGAATTTCGAATGTGTGACCATAAGACCTCTATTGCCACACAATCGACCCTTATGTGACTAAACGTAACTGGTGATTTTGTTCTAGATAATTTAGTCACATATGCTTTTGGAACGTGTGAAAAATACAAGTAACCTTGATGCCATATATGGTCACACTAAACATATAGTCACATTTGCTTCTAATAGTATGACCAAATGCCATATACGGTCACACAAAACAGTTTGTCACACATTATTTAAGTGTAGCCAAAATCCAGTACATATAGTCACACTAAACAGTTTGTCACACATTATTTAAGTGTAGCCAAAACATGATTTGTGTGACTAAATGTTAACAAAGGCCACACAAAAACCAAATTCATGTGGCAAGTGGATGATCAATAGTCACACAAAATACACATTCCTTCACTTTAAAGAGCACATGGTCACACTTATTAACACTTTTGGTCACTTGATGGTTAGTTGTATGTGACTAAATACACTCCCAAAAACATGCCTTGTGTCACTAAATGTTAGTAAAGGCCACACAAAAACCAAATTTATGTGGCAATTGGATGATCTATAGTCACACAAACCATACATTCCTTCATTTTCAACACCATATGGTCACACTTATTAACACTTTTGGTCACTTGATGGTTAGTTGTATGTGACTAAATACACTCCCAAAATCATGCTTTGTGTGACTAAATGTTACCAAAGGCCACACAAAAACCAAATTCATGTGGCAAGTGGATGATCAATAGTCACACAAAATACACATTCCTTCACTTTAAAGAGCATATGGTCACACTTATTAACACTTTTGGTCACTTGATGGTTAGTTGTATGTGACTAAATTCACTCCCAAGAACATGGTTTGTGTGACTAAATGTTAGTAAAGGCCACACAAAAACCAAATTCATGTGGCAAGTGGATGATCAATAGTCACACAAAATACACATTCCTTCACTTTCAACACCATATGGTCATACTTATTAACACTTTTGGTCACTTGATGGTTAGTTGTATGTGACTAAATACACTCCCAAAAACATGCTTTGTGTGACTAAATGTTAGTAAAGGCCACACAAAAACCAAATTTATGTGGCAATTGGATGATCTATAGTCACACAAACCATACATTCCTTCATTTTCAACACCATATGGTCACACTTATTAACACTTTTGGTCACTTGATGGTTAGTTGTATGTGACTAAATAAACTCCCAAAACCATGCTTTGTGTGACTAAGTGCTAAGAAAGGCAACACAAAAACGAAATTCATGTGGCCATTGGATGATCAATAGCCACACAAGATACACATTCCTTCACTTTGAACATCATATGGTCACACTTATTCACACCTTTGGTCACTTTATGTGTACTTGTATGTGACTAAATACATCCCTAAAAGCATGCTTTGTGTGACTAAATGCTACCAAAGGCCACACAAAAACAAAATGCATGTGGCCATTGGATGATCAATAGTCACACAAAATACACATTACTACTTTGTAAACATCATATGGTCACACTTATTCACAGTTTTGGTCTCTTTATGGTTAGTTGTATGTGACTAAATGTTAGCAAAGGCCACACAAAATACACATAAATAACAGGTAAAACAATTTTGGTTATCTTTAAGGTAAATTTATTAAGAAAGTGAGCCATAAAGGCAATATTACATACATCCCTAACATAACACAACAATTCCCAAGCTCTTATTACATATAATGGTTCACTTGGATTTTTGTATAACAACACCTCCATAGTCGGTTCGATAGTAGTCATTTCGTGATTCATGACCCAAGTCACGTCGATCCACACGTGGCAATATGTTATCATTGTCCTGGTGAATGACGGTACTAAATTCCTCATCGACTTCGTCATACTTATCTTTGTAATTCTTGGGAGGTGTCGTAAACACAATAGACAATTTTTTATCTACCTGGTCTTGAACATAAAACACTTGTCGTGCTTGTGAGGCTAATATGAACGGATCAACCTTATGGCCTAAATTATTCAGGTCAACCAACGTATACCCAAGAATAGTATCGCGTTTCACACCACCTCTGTGATTAACCCAATCACATTTGAAAAGAGGAATTTGCTTGTAATGGTAATCAAGTTCCCATATCTCTTGCAAAACCCCATAATAAAAGGCTTGCCTTGTGGTTGCAACGTCTTTAGATATGTGCAGATCTAATGCCTCAACATTAACCCCACTGTTCTGGTAAACTTTGCTTTCATGAGATTTCATACGAAATGTATACCCATTGATGTCATATGCATCGTATTTCACTAAGCTAGCGCGTGGTCCATATGATATCCACCTTACAGTTTCGGATACACTTTCTTTGTCGATTTGCAACTCTCTCTCAACCTGAATTTCATTACAAGTAATTTTGTTATGATGTATATTTTGGGAAGACTAATAAAATATTCATATTTGCACAAAAATATATAAAAAAAAAAAAAAAAAAAAAAAACTCAATTATAAATAACATAAGATTAATTACGTACCTCTTTGTGTAACCACTTAGCAAAAGATTTATTGTGCTCATTCTCAAGTAATGCTATTCGCATACCCGGGTTTTCTCTTTTCAAAACTTGCTTGTGTCGCCGGAAACAATGTGTTTGATTATCATATTTCGTAGATCATTTTAAGTAAAGAAATAGACATGTGTTAAGTAACACTTACTCGATATACGGTGCAATTTCATATGTATTCTGTAATACATACAAATGTGCTTTCTGAAAGAGTTCTGCAGAAAATTCACTTGATTTGCCAGCCGACAATGGGTTTCCTTCCTCATTTTCATCAGTTTCATGTTTATCATGTGGGATACCAATAGTTTTCATGGATTTATGATATTCGCTAAAAAAACTCTATTGTTTCTTCCGTAATAGTCTCCTCAGCAATGCATCCCTCTGGTCTATTCCTGTTTCTCACATGTCCTTTAATAACCTTCATACATCTTTCGAATGGATACATCCACCGAAAGCATATTGGACCACATAATTTTACCTCCCTAGTTAGGTGCACAGTCAAGTGTATCATAATATCAAAAAACGACGGGGGAAAGAACTTCTCGAGTAGGCAAAGTGTCACTACCAGTTCTGTTTGCATCTTATCTAGTTCTTGCGATATTATTTCTTTCTTACATATCGATTTAAAGAAAAAGCAAAACCTGATAATGGCATATCGTGTGGGTGGGTGCATGATTGAACGTACTGCAATGGGCAGGAAATCTTGCATTAGCATGTGATAGTCATGCGATTTTAGGCCAATGAGCTTCCTATCCTTTAGGCTGACCAAAATAGAGAAATTTGAACAATAGCCTTGTGGTACCCTGATGTTCTGTAATGTTTCACAAAAAATGTCTTTTTCAGCATTAGTTAATGTGTAACCTGCTGGAGGTAGTGTTGTACTGTCTTGTCCTTGCATAGAAAACAACTCTTGTTTTACCCCGAACGCAGCCAGATCCAATCGAGCATTAAGTCCATCTTTCGTCTTTCCTGGAACATGTAGCAAAGTTCCCACGAGGCTCTCAGCAACATTCTTTTCTACATGCATAAAATCAATACAATGTGGAACAGAATGATTCCTCCAATACCGAAATTTTCGGTACCAAATGTTGAATTTCTTCCAATACACATCGTTTTGTCCGTTTACTTTGCTTGAACTCCCCTCTTCTTCTCTTGTGTTTCTATTCTTCTTTTTAATCTTCCCACCTCCGCCTCTCGTATCTTCTTGGTTTCCTGATGCATTATTGTTTGGTCCTTTTCCTTTTCCCCACTTATTTTCAATATGTTGTACCTCGTTGTATATTTGTTCCCCGGTCATTGGATTTGGAGCCGGGAGAAATTCTGGTTGTCCATTAAATGCCTTCCTTTGCCTTCTGAAAGGATGGTCATATGGTAGATATCGTCTGTGACCAACATAGCTTTGTTTGGATGAAGCAGGAAGTCGAACACAGTTTGTATCTTTCCCACATACCACACAACCTTTGAATCCACTGTACGGGCAGCCACATAGTGTACCAAGTGCAGGGTAATCATTTATTGTCCATAACACAACGGCACGTAGCTTAAAGGTATCTTTTTTGGATGCATCATATGTATCAACCCCTTTATCGAATAAGGTTTGCAGATCATCAACCAACGGTTCTAAAAAAACATCGATATCATTTCCCGGGTATCCCGATATTAATACTGAAAGATTGATAAACTTTCTTTTCATACACAACCATGGAGGAAGGTTGTATATGACAGTTAAAACTGGCCATACACTGTGATGCCTATTTCCCGTGTGGACGTCAGCACCATCAGCCGATATTCCTAGCCGTAAATTTCTTGGATCTTCAGCAATTTCGGGGAATTTTTCATCTATAGTACGCCATGCTTTTGAATCTGCGGGGTGACGTAACACACCATCGGTTATCCTTCGTGTCGCGTGCCATCTTAACTTTTCTGAAATACTTTCTATCTTAAATAGTCGTTTCAGTCTAGGTATAATGGGAAAGTACCACATTACCTTTGCTGGAATGTTTTCGTACACTTTATGTGTCTTATTATCCACCTTCCATCTTGATGTTCCACAAGTTCGACACGCAGTCAAATCCTTGTCACTGTCTTTCCAGTAAATCATGCAGTTGTTGATACATACATGTATCTTTTTGTATCCTGAACCCATCAACTTCATCAATTTTTTTGCTTGATAAGTTTTTTCCACCATTTCGTTACCAGAAGGTAGCATCTTTTTTAACAATCCTAGTAATTTAGTAAAGAACTTATCAGAACATCCGTACTTACCCTTCAAGTTTAGTAGTTTAACTATTGCGGACATCTTTGTGAAGTCGGGACATCTTTCGTAAAGAGGCTTCTCTGCATCTAATAATACTTCTTGAAATTTGACAAGGTCATCCTCAGATTCAAAATTATCTTTTGTAGCATTAACCATTTCTACTGTTGCTGGACCATCTGTTGGAATATCTGAAACAAAATCCGTGTCGTCAACAAACTCTATTGTATCGTTAACAGGTTTTGGTTCACTTATTGATGGGTCAGCCTTCTCTCCATGTTTAGTCCAATTTATGTAGGTTAGATCAATCCCATTACTGAATAAATGGAACTGCACTTCATCCACTTTACGCTCTATGTGGTTTAAACAATTTGTACACGGACATGGCAGTAAAAGTTTTCGTTTATTAACTCGTGGGTCGATGTTCCCCGTCATTAGCAAGTTGTCTACTGCATAATCAAGAAAGGCTGCTACTCCATCAACATAAGCTTTGCCGGTCCTATTACTTCCCATCCAAGACTTGTCCATGTTTATAAATGTAGTCCCTGTAGCCAAGTTAAAAAGAAAGTCCAAGTTATTGATTATAGAAGACAACATCAAACTGCAATTGATGAAGTCTAATGAAACAGTTCCTAAAGGTGTGTTTGGGTCAATGAGGAATTACCAATTCAGTATCTAAATTCTTGTTCCATGAATAAGCAGTTGATGAGCTTAAAATTTAAATAGACATTCCAAATAATGATTAGGACTTCTAAAAGATGTAATTTGGTGTTGAATTCTGCTAATATGTCCATGAAGTCTAATGAAACAGTTGTTAAAGGGGTGTTTGGGTCAAGGAGGAATAATGAATTACCTAAGACGATTAACATGGTTACTTATATATTTTGTTATAACGATGTATACAAAAGGAACATAACAATACTTACAAGTGGTGACGAGAGTTGTGGTAGTTACCGGATGTGTGGTGATATGAGAGGGATTTGTGGATGTGATAGGAGGAGTTGTTATTGTTTTTGATTAGTTTGGAATGGGATTGATGCAAACTTTGGGGGGAATACATTCAATTTTTTTAAGAAATTTTACAAAATTTCACGAAAATATTGTAGGGAAAATATCTTTAGCCACGATTAACAAGTAGTAGCTGTCACACCCCCAAAATCGGGTCCAGCGGAAGCATACATGTAGCTGGGGTGTAACTCAATCGGTATTACAACACTAGTTCAAAAATAGTTTGCACTTGAATCATTTAGAATAAAATAGTTAAATCAAAATGTTGATTTTACACTGTTAAAAGTAATGCGGAAGTAGGCTCTTAAAATAGTTTAAAACGGTCCCCTAATGATTAAATCAGAGTCTTCTATGACCATGCCATGCCCTGCCAAAACCTCCAGTAGCGTGCCATTGATTAAAACCTGAAAATACATGCTAAAGTGTCACCACGAAGTTGGTGAGTTCATAGAGTCTTGTGAAAAAGAATGTAATACATTGAAATGAAGATTTCCCAGCAAAGGCATCGTAAATCCACTCAGTTACAAGTCCCGCCATAAGAGCCTTGTAACCTGTGTGTTTACAACCCACTGCCAAATGTAATATGTTTGATACAAAAGCATTGTAATTCAATAGTAATAGTGGTGGAAAAGTATCGTAATTCCATAAGTAATTTTTGTATGTACAATAGCCATGGCGATGTCGCCACAAAATGAATCTGACCATAAGCAAAACGCATAAAATGAATATTGATTGCACTAAGTTCAAGGCACCGAAAAGGTTTTTCAGCTAAATGTAGGAGATTACACTCCCAAGTAATGTAGGTAAATCCATACCCAATGCAGGTAAATCCATACCCGTTGAAATTGTAGGTAATCAAACATACCCAATGCAGGTAAATCTATACCCGTTGAAATTGTAGGAAATCAAACATACCCAATGCAGGTAAATCTATACCCGTTGAAATTGTAGGTAATCAAACATACCCAATGCAGGTAAATCTATACCCGTTGAAATTGTAGCTACCGGTCCTTAACTTAGGCAATCTTAGGAAATCGGTAAATAGTTTAACTTTATGCACTCATGTCTATGAGTAAATAGCAAGTAGTTAGCAAGTGAATAATATTGTACTCGGATAATCAACAAGTATTTAGATAAAGCTGAAAATATTTAAGAAATCAACCATGTAAGCGAGTAATGCGTTTCAGTAAAACGAGCATGTATTCTCCCCCAAAGAGTTTGCAAAACAATTTAAAAGAGTAGGGGCTATGACTCACCTTAACTGATGAAACTGTGATGAAATGAAATGAACACCAATGAACAATTAGCTGCCGCAACCCAATATGATGGTACCATGAACATGTAATGAGCTGAAAAACAAGGCGCGCACACTAGCCGCAACCTAATATGAATGATGAACGATCTACTTTAGATCATGAAATGATGTTATGAATGTCCATGCACATGTTTCTATACCACTCTACTCTTTGAAAAACACTTGTGTTATCAAAAATATATAATCCAAGAGTTTGGAAAAATATTGCTATTAGAAAATATAATAAGCTAGTTGTAATATATATATACTTATATATATATATCGTATGTTTCCATGTTAGTGTTGAAATCCTCGGGTTGTAATCCTTGTAATATCGCCTCGAAATGATGAAAATATACTCGTAATAACTAATACTACATTAGTTATAAAGCTTGGTACTTAATATTATGTCTAGCTTATAAAAGTACTTCGTAGTTTTTGTGTCACTTTTATTAAAAAGCTGTCAAATATAAAATGGTTTTAGCCGATATTCAAACGTGTATATCTTTGTCGTTACTTGTCCGTTTTACTTGTTCTTTATATCCACGGTTACGTCTTAGTATGTAGTAATATATTTTGGAAAGTTCGGCTCCTCCGGGTTACGTCTAAAGTCTCTTTTTGACCGACGAAAAACGTCCAACAGCAACTAATTTCCAGAAAATACTTTTCGTCAATAATCTTGCAAAAATCATAACTTCTTCGTTATAAACTCTTTTTAATCCGTTCTTTCGCATACGGATTCGTTTTTGAAAGTATTTTCTAAAAATTTTGCCAAAGTTCCCTTGGTGTTTACTGATTTTCCAGGTTTTCACAAAATGGGACAGCATGTCTAAAATAGGTTCCCAATCATGTTTTCAAGGTTAAAAACCAATTTCTAACATCATCAAACCTCTTGTAATCACCACATAGCTAATCTAATCCTACCATACACCTTCTTAGGGTGTCATGGGATCCTAACCAAGTTATTATAGCAAGGGGATTCATAACTAAAAAGTTAGGGTTTGTATGTTCCATTTTACATAAAATAAATGGTGGTATAGCTAGTTGTACATGGTTTTTAGCATGATACTTATGAAATACATGTAAAAATAAGATGATCCATGAAAAAAATAAAGTTGATTACTTACTTGACAAAATGAGATGATTATAGGATGATTATGCTTGATGTTCTTGTGTTTTTGTTGCTTGATTCTTGATTAGGCATGTAAAATGAACAAGTTTAGTGTTTTAACTTATGAAAAATGATCACTTGATCTTTGTGATTGATTTGGGTCGTGGGTTTGAAGAGAAAATGGAAGAGATGAGCAAGTTTTGATCTTAGCCAAAATTGTGAATTATGATTCTTGGTTTTTAGTAAAGTTATGTTATAAGAGGTTTATTAGTATAAAATGATAATCAATGCACATGGTTAAAGGGGTGTCTCATGGCCGGTTTTGGGTGTGAAAAGGAGTAGCCAAAACGGTTTTGATCACTTAGAAAATATAGTGTAGCGTTAAGTGTTATTACGCGTTATTCGTTAAAATCGGGTACCGGGTTTAATAGCAATAAACGTTCACGAAGTTAACCGGGATGAAATAAAGTTATAATAATGTTAAAAACATATTAAAAATATGTTGGGTACATTTACTGAGTGATCGGGTGATTAATGTTTAGTTTTAACGAAAACCGTCGTTATATTCATACGCGTACGTTATAAATAAAATAAATTTCCAAAATACTGGGTAACTGAATGTTATAACTTTTATGATGTTAAAATGGATATAAAAATATGTCGGGACCATTGTGGGAATATTTAGATATATTCGTCGTGTATAAACCGGGTGTTAACGTTTACTATAAATACTTATGCGTAAAAACGTTAAATGTACTGAATATAGAAATTTGAAAATCCTGAGAGTGGTATAACATGAAAATGCTGTTATGATGATATGCAGACTATCTCCAGTCCGTATGCAGTGTTCTTAACACTAATGAAATGAATTCGCACCTAAACCAATCCGGTTACGCGAATTTGAATACCCGTAAACTAAATTTACGATGAAATGAGTAATGCAAGTGAATTGTGAAAATTTTTCCGGCAATGAATAGTGTTCAGTGAATAGTAAAATTTCTGAATGCTTCTCGGAATGTCAAACTGACACAAAAAATGATGAATAGTAAACTGATGAATAGTGTTTTGATGAATAGTGTTTGATGAATAGTGTTTTTCCAAAGTTCGGGAAATGACCTGAAATGGTGAGTTGTGACAGTCTTCCCCTCTAAAAGGAACTTCGTCCCGAAGTTCAGTTTATGTTGGTCTCTGAAAACATATTGGTGATGATATTCTAGAATTCCAGCGAACTCTAACGATAGGAATTCGACTCTGCTTCTACTGTTTGACCACACGGTCCATGATTTCTACTTGTTCTCCTGCAAGGTTTATGTTTGACTATGGGTTGGATTCCTTTCCAAATGGGATTATGGGTGACAATTCTGAAAAGCTGATAATACGTGGTTGTGTAATCCTGTTGCTGTTGTTCTCTAACAAGGCTCAAGTCTGACGACCACTAGGCCTACTCTGTTTGAAATATTACATGGTCCAGTGTATATCTCGGGTTTAACTTTCCAAGTTTTCTGAATGGTATCATGCCTTTCCTAGGCAGAACTTTCTGTATAACTCTGCTTACCAACTTGTAGTTTTAATGGTTTACCAAAGATCGATGTTTAAAATTTCCTAACAATTCAATAGTTTTGTAAAGGATTAACCAAAAGGAATTTGTTTATCAAAATAAGTGCCTCAGAAAAGTATTTCTTACAAGATATATGTTTTGTATAACTGTAGTTTGAAGAAAAAAATCCATTTAAAAGTGAAAGTATTAAGAGGATAAAATAGTCAGGTATGTATATCTGCACAAAGGCATAGGTGTCTAACAGGTTTGGATAAAGTCTATTGGTGAGGACATGTTCAATCTATAGTCTCGGTTAAGAGGTTGAATTTATCTCTATGGTGTTGTTTTGTGAGTAATCGTATCTAAAATAATCCTGTAATTCAGTCAAGCCAATACTTTCTAGATGATGGAATTTTTGGTGATCAGGCCAATGATAGTGTTTCGAATGGTTTTGTGATATCCTGAGATTTCTGTTGAGTTTTGAATGGTCTTAATGTACCGAGAGATTCTCCTTATAGATGGTATGGAAAGTCTTTCCTGAGGAGGTCATTGATAATATCCACTTATCAATATAGGGAGTAGTGTGCGATGAGTGGCATAGGAATCCATAAAGTGTCAGCTAATTCCTTATATATATATGGGGATGGGGAAAGGAAATGATAGTGATGGTGAGAAGGGAAGAGACTGTGACAACTGCGACAAAATGATATTGTAATAAAAGAAAATACCGTGATGTAAGTGTATCATGCATAGACGTGAATGTTCATGAAATGAAATGATCAATTGACATACTTCCAAGCGGCGGTTCATGAGGTGATGAAAAGTATGAATGTTCTGACAACGAGGGTATACTCACACATGCATGAAACATTTGGAAAATGAGTAAAGGATTCAATCCAGACAAAATTTTATTATAACTATTCTCAGTGTTGCAAAATTCATTTCTGAGTCAGACATAGGTGGTCAGCCTATATCTCACTATCCCAGGTTGAATATAGATGACCAGTCTATATTCCACCGAGGTTCCATGAATTTTGAAATACTCAGCTCAGTCATACTAAGACTATGTCCTTCACAAATACCAAGACGTTCCGAAAGACAAAAGCAAATGACCAAACTCGAGGTCAAATGATGAAACTATGCAAGGAAAAACATAATGCAGTGACATATATGATACGTGAACATGCTTATATGAAAGACAATTATAGTAATCAACTATAATAAATGAATATAATATATATCAGATAATGAGACATAAATCTCATCACCTATGTCAGCAACTAACCACAAATGAGGCTTCAGCTTGGCAGGCAGGCATGTGACGGTCATAGGGTTAAGTTTTCTTGAAAGTAGCTATAGTCTAGGTTTTAAAAACACTTAGTTCGCTATAGCCAAAGCTCTGATGCCAATCTGTCACACCCCCAAAATCGGGTCCAGCGGAAGCATACATGTAGCTGGGGTGTAACTTAATCGGTATTACAACACTAGTTCAAAAATAGTTTGCACTTGAATCATTTAGAATAAAATAGTTAAATCAAAATGTTGATTTTACACTGTTAAAAGTAATGCGGAAGTAGGCTCTTAAAATAGTTTAAAACGGTCCCCTAATGATTAAATCAGAGTCTTCTATGACCATGCCATGCCCTGCCAAAACCTCCAGTAGCGTGCCATTGATTAAAACCTGAAAATACATGCTAAAGTGTCAACACGAGGTTGGTGAGTTCATAGAGTCTTGTGAAAAAGAATGTAATACATTGAAATGAAGATTTCCCAGCAAAGGCATCGTAAATCCACTCAGTTACAAGTCCCGCCATAAGAGCCTTGTAACCTGTGTGTTTACAACCCACTGCCAAATGTAATATGTTTGATACAAAAGCATTGTAATTCAATAGTAATAGTGGTGGAAAAGTATCGTAATTCCATAAGTAATTTTTGTATGTACAATAGCCATGGCGATGTCGCCACAAAATGAATCTGACCATAAGCAAAACGCATAAAATGAATATTGATTGCACTAAGTTCAAGGCACCGAAAAGGTTTTTCAGCTAAATGTAGGAGATTACACTCCCAAGTAATGTAGGTAAATCCATACCCAATGCAGGTAAATCCATACCCGTTGAAATTGTAGGTAATCAAACATACCCAATGCAGGTAAATCTATACCCGTTGAAATTGTAGGAAATCAAACATACCCAATGCAGGTAAATCTATACCCGTTGAAATTGTAGGTAATCAAACATACCCAATGCAGGTAAATCTATACCCGTTGAAATTGTAGCTACCGGTCCTTAACTTAGGCAATCTTAGGAAATCGGTAAATAGTTTAACTTTATGCACTCATGTCTATGAGTAAATAGCAAGTAGTTAGCAAGTGAATAATATTGTACTCGGATAATCAACAAGTATTTAGATAAAGCTGAAAATATTTAAGAAATCAACCATGTAAGCGAGTAATGCGTTTCAGTAAAACGAGCATGTATTCTCCCCCAAAGAGTTTGCAAAACAATTTAAAAGAGTAGGGGCTATGACTCACCTTAACTGATGAAACTGTGATGAAATGAAATGAACACCAATGAACAATTAGCTGCCGCAACCCAATATGATGGTACCATGAACATGTAATGAGCTGAAAAACAAGGCGCGCACTCTAGCCGCAACCTAATATGAATGATGAACGATCTACTTTAGATCATGAAATGATGTTATGAATGTCCATGCACATGTTTCTATACCACTCTACTCTTTGAAAAACACTTGTGTTATCAAAAATATATAATCCAAGAGTTTGGAAAAATATTGCTATTAGAAAATATAATAAGCTAGTTGTAATATATATATACTTATATATATATATCGTATGTTTCCATGTTAGTGTTGAAATCCTCGGGTTGTAATCCTTGTAATATCGCCTCGAAATGATGAAAATATACTCGTAATAACTAATACTACATTAGTTATAAAGCTTGGTACTTAATATTATGTCTAGCTTATAAAAGTACTTCGTAGTTTTTGTGTCACTTTTATTAAAAAGCTGTCAAATATAAAATGGTTTTAGCCGATATTCAAACGTGTATATCTTTGTCGTTACTTGTCCGTTTTACTTGTTCTTTATATCCACGGTTACGTCTTAGTATGTAGTAATATATTTTGGAAAGTTCGGCTCCTCCGGGTTACGTCTAAAGTCTCTTTTTGACCGACGAAAAACGTCCAACAGCAACTAATTTCCAGAAAATACTTTTCGTCAACAATCTTGCAAAAATCATAACTTCTTCGTTATAAACTCTTTTTAATCCGTTCTTTCGCATACGGATTCGTTTTTGAAAGTATTTTCTAAAAATTTTGCCAAAGTTCCCTTGGTGTTTACTGATTTTCCAGGTTTTCACAAAATGGGACAGCATGTCTAAAATAGGTTCCCAATCATGTTTTCAAGGTTAAAAACCAATTTCTAACATCATCAAACCTCTTGTAATCACCACATAGCTAATCTAATCCTACCATACACCTTCTTAGGGTGTCATGGGATCCTAACCAAGTTATTATAGCAAGGGGATTCATAACTAAAAAGTTAGGGTTTGTATGTTCCATTTTACATAAAATAAATGGTGGTATAGCTAGTTGTACATGGTTTTTAGCATGATACTTATGAAATACATGTAAAAATAAGATTATCCATGAAAAAAATAAAGTTGATTACTTACTTGACAAAATGAGATGATTATAGGATGATTATGCTTGATGTTCTTGTGTTTTTGTTGCTTGATTCTTGATTAGGCATGTAAAATGAACAAGTTTAGTGTTTTAACTTATGAAAAATGATCACTTGGTCTTTGTGATTGATTTGGGTCGTGGGTTTGAAGAGAAAATGGAAGAGATGAGCAAGTTTTGATCTTAGCCAAAATTGTGAATTATGATTCTTGGTTTTTAGTAAAGTTATGTTATAAGAGGTTTATTAGTATAAAATGATAATCAATGCACATGGTTAAAGGGGTGTCTCATGGCCGGTTTTGGGTGTGAAAAGGAGTAGCCAAAACGGTTTTGATCACTTAGAAAATATAGTGTAGCGTTAAGTGTTATTACGCGTTATTCGTTAAAATCGGGTACCGGGTTTAATAGCAATAAACGTTCACGAAGTTAACCGGGATGAAATAAAGTTATAATAATGTTAAAAACATATTAAAAATATGTTGGGTACATTTACTGAGTGATCGGGTGATTAATGTTTAGTTTTAACGAAAACCGTCGTTATATTCATACGCGTACGTTATAAATAAAATAAATTTCCAAAATACTGGGTAACTGAATGTTATAACTTTTATGATGTTAAAATGGATATAAAAATATGTCGGGACCATTGTGGGAATATTTAGATATATTCGTCGTGTATAAACCGGGTGTTAACGTTTACTATAAATACTTATGCGTAAAAACGTTAAATGTACTGAATATAGAAATTTGAAAATCCTGAGAGTGGTATAACATGAAAATGCTGTTATGATGATATGCAGACTATCTCCAGTCCGTATGCAGTGTTCTTAACACTAATGAAATGAATTCGCACCTAAACCAATCCGGTTACGCGAATTTGAATACCCGTAAACTAAATTTACGATGAAATGAGTAATGCAAGTGAATTGTGAAAATTTTTCCGGCAATGAATAGTGTTCAGTGAATAGTAAAATTTCTGAATGCTTCTCGGAATGTCAAACTGACACAAAAAATGATGAATAGTAAAATGATGAATAGTGTTTTGATGAATAGTGTTTGATGAATAGTGTTTTTCCAAAGTTCGGGAAATGACCTGAAATGGTGAGTTGTGACAGTAGCAAAGGTTAAAACCAAGTTTAAATAAAAAAGGAAAAAAAAATTGCAAAAAGGGGTGAACTAGGACTCGAACCCCTGACCTCAACTACACCTCAAACTCAACCACAAACAACAACACCATCTCTGCCCTTGGGACTTTTTCGTTATACCCTTCTTCTTTAATTCTTTTAACCACCTTATTAACCTTTTAGCTTGTTTCTCATTACTTAAATAAGCTTATTACAGCTTATTTAAATAAGCTGTTTTTGTCACTTTTATTTATCCTTCAAACTTCAATACTTTAAGTATTTATTGCAAATTTTTTCTTGTGTATTCTTCAAAAGTCTAATATTCTTAATTATTTAATTTTTAGATTTAAATTAGTTTATCTAGCTTTGAAGTAATAATTAGGCAATTAATTAAGAAATAGCTCAGTTTCAAAACCAATATGACATGAGAAATACTCAGTTTCAGATTGAGCATTTGTTAAACAACATTGCATAAAACATAAGAAATTACAACAAATTCAAATTCATAAAACATGTACAATCATTGCATAATACTAGTATTGTTATATTACATTGCATAATTTGCATAAGTGACCAAAGTAACATAGATGTCATAACTACCATTAGTAATACTTACATGTTTCTACTTAATTACATGTTCCTGGTAAAGTACCCCCATCAATGTATGATTCATAACACACATCCAAAAGAAGTTATATACTAAAGATGGGATATGCAAAAAAAGTATCAAATGTACTTCCAGAACATGAACAATAAAATCCAGAATTGAGTTAGCAAAGATGAAAAACGGGATAGACATTGTCTTGAAAATCATTTCCATTCACATCAACCTTCAAATGTATAAACTTGAATCTGATCATTTTTTCAAACTCGAAAGAGCATTCCTTGGTAAACATCCTCCACCTTCCAAACACACTAACAGTTCCAGGCATCTCCGGCTCCTCATTCTCGCACTCCATTGTCATGAAAAACTGAACATCATGATGTTTCATGAGCACCTTACGGTATGGGTGGATAGGATGGTAGTACAGGAATTCTTCCGGGATTTCCTGCAGTAGTTTCTAGTAAGTAAATATTTTGTTTAAACGACTTGAACAAATGTAAACAATATTTATGAATGGATATATACGTACAAGTTTCCCTGGTAGTAGAATTGCTGAAAATCTTTTGTAGAATGAATGCCCTTCACCAAAGTGGTCTCGATGTGAAGGCCATTGGCAAATATGTTTCATTCGATTGTCATCTACAAAGAATTGTTTTTAATTTTTATTTATATAAATGACTGAGTATAATAATTTGGAGTATGAAAGTATATCATAACTTTTTACCTCTTTCGGTCTCTAACAAACCAGGCTGAACCATTAGCAAATTGGTGGCACCAAGGAAATGCGCGTCTGTACTTAGACTACCGTCACTTTTGAAGCCGGTAAGCAATAACTCTGTAGCGCGTTTCCCTATGAAGATGATTGTCATTATAGCTTCTAAACCCAACACTTATTAAATGTGGTTCCATCCATCCATGTCCAACTCATACACAACGGCTCCTCCTGCTTGAACAATATTGACATCCACGACAAATTTGATCCCATTTCCGTGGATTCTGATTTGGCGTGCATTACCTACTCCATTAAGTAATGCAGCAGGTAGTGTCTACAAATAATTTTTAATACTAACCTTATTAGTAAATAAAAAATTTAGTGAGTTATGAAATCACACATTTGACATAAGATTAAATAATTATCAATATCTAATACCTGGATCTCATCATAGAAGTAAAAAACACGAGACTTGAACCTTGATAACCGACTGGCATTCATGTTGTACCTACCATATTCTGTTCCGTCCTGATTGTATCCTGTGACATAGAAGCAGTCGTCGCCTTCCTCAACAAAATGCAATGTCCTAACATCCCGATTAAGGTTTGCCAAAGCAAATGCCCTCCATCTTTCACCGGTTAACTGTATGGGGCCGTCAGTTTGAGTCTGCAATGCAACTCTGAAATGAACCCTCTGTGCACTTGTGATGTAGATTGTACTCCTTCCATGGAAACATGAGGTAAAGTACACGGTTGGTAGTTCCTGAATATATTTCAATAACGTATTTGACATTTAGTAAATGAACATTTATGGTATATAAATTCATTAAGGCATATGTGTGCGATTACCTGCGACTCTGGATACGTGTTTGGGTTTAACCTGACAACAAATTCAGCCATGTTTCTACACAAAAACAGAGCATATGTTAAGGCAACCTATACATTTCCATCCTGACTTGCTAATCAACATAGCATATGTTAAGGCAACCTATACATTTCCATCATGAGTTGCTAATCAACATTTGCTAATGAAACTCAAATGGATTAACACGCAAATAGTTTAACATTAAAGTAATTCTATATACACAAACCAAACCCGACCGAAGCCCACTCATTCCTACATGCAATTACAACCGAACCCGACCGAAACCAACTCATTCCTAAAGGTAATACATTGTTTATACTTGGAAAATATAACTCAAATGATTATCAATTTTATACCAATTTTATACCATTCCTACTGAATTATTTGTGAGTCAAATAACCAATTTTATACCACAACTTCAACCCATTCAATATGTACAATTAGCCCCTACAAAATCAACAATCTCTCATAAGTTATCTCGTAACTAATCAACACAGTTACTATACTTCAATACTTGTCAAATATAACTAACATACTCTTAGATTCTAATTTTCTAGGCTTTAAACTGTTTTTTTATAGGCAACTAACCCTACATGCAGGTTCTTATCATTCAAATATTGATTAAAACCATTTCACAAAAATGAGTTTAAACTACATTAACATGAATAAAGTAGTCAATCAGACCAATAAGTATAATGTAAACTCATGGACACATTATTAACAACTATGTATATATAAATTACTTCAAGCAAGATGCAAAAGAAGGGAAATTAAAAAATTGACTTTGATCATGAACAGAAATCGAAAAAACCTAATCTGTGGTAGTTGAGATGAGTTTGGGATGACGGTTAGTTTTCCGACGTACGACTTGTGTGTTTATGTGAATAATAACTGTTGTGGTAACCAAATGGCCGGATTTTATTTTTAAGTGACATATATTGGGAGATACAATGGCATCATGGCTTCATATACTATACACGCAAAAATTTTTTGGTCTAACTGGTAGATGTATTTTGTTAAAAGATAATAATAAGAATAAACATTAAAAAAGAATATATATAAAAAAATATTAATAAATATTTTTTTTATTCAAAATCGGACGTTCACAAACTACAATGATTAAATATAAAACATGTGAATTAAACATTACTACTTGATAATTAAACTACGGTACGTAAACATAAAACATCTAAATTAAATTACGAATCAAGAAAACGAATTATCCGACACATAGCCCTCGTGACATGAAGCACTCGAATCGTCGTCACTCGATGGCACACGGGGCAATCCATTTTGTATTCGCCATGCACAACGACAGTTTCTCCGAGCCTGTTTAGCTCTTAAGTACTCCTCACGAGCTCTTCTCTCACGTTCTTCCTCTGCTTCAACACGTAACACTTCTTGCATATCTTGGTCATACAGTTCTTCATCAGTCAACGCACGTGCATTGGTTTGGTTTTGTGCTGGAAAGTTTGCCGATGGATTGTAGTGGGGTGGATTGTTTGCCGGTGGAAAAAGAAATTCCAGTGGAGTGTTCTGTGGTGAATTGTCATATTGGAATACGGGAAACAGATCTTGTGGTGGATTGTTTTGTGGTAGATTGTCGTATGGGAATACAGGGAAAAGATCTTCGTGTCGGGTGTTGTAAACTGACTCATTATTAGGTGAATCGTTGTGAGACATTGTTTTGAACTTAATAATTTGTGAATTACGTTTTTGTATGTGAATCATTGTGATAACCTAGTGATGGCTATTTATAAGGGCATTGTTTGGATTTGAAATCTGAATTTACCTTATCTCTTGTTAGAAATTTGAAATTTAAACGTTTATAGACATGTTTTAAATGAGGTTTTCAAATTTGAATTTACCCAGCTCATATCTTGTTATAAATTTTGAATTAAAAATCAGACGTTCACAAAATGCAAAATTATTTTTCTTAAGTCATAGATGACTACAAATAATTTCATTTTTTTTACTTTTATTTTATTTTTTATGAATTAAACACTAATTTGAAGTGATTAGAAATTAAAAGTCAAAATTGCAAAAGTAATTTTTACATAAGCTTGAAAACTTATAAAAGGTAAAAAAATTATAAAAAGTTATCTGGCATAAAAATTAAACAGTAAAACTAATATATTTTTTGCTTTTTTATTTAAAGTAATTTAATTAAAATTAACTCTAAAAATTACCTAGTGAAGAGTAAAAATTATGGGAAAATTACTAGGAATGCTACAAGTTACAAGGAACCTAGGAAAAATATGAGGAGGGGGAAAATGGTACGGATAAGCATTTAAATAAGCTAAAAGGAACAAGGACTATATTAAGTATATAGATTATGCAATAATAAACCGAACTGGTGCCCCAGAGCAATTGGAAGGGGGTTGTGGAATTGTGCATGTATGCTTGAGGTCCCAGGTTCGAACCCCACTTTTTGCAATTTTTCCATTTATTTTAATTTTTTTGATTTTCTTTTTACAAAACTTTTTTATTACTAATTATAAGTAACTTTTGTTAAAACACTTTTTTCAAAAGTTAAAAATAAGCTCTCTATGAGCTTTTTAGCTTTACAGATGCTTTTTTTAAGCCAAAATGGATTTATAAAAGGAATTAAGCTAAAATAAGCTAAATAAGCTGATGCGTGGGAATCGCAACAGGCTTTACCTCTCGAGGGATCTCGAGAAGCTTACAACCCCCACCAGGCAGTGTACCTGATCGTTGTAGTATAGTATAGTGACAAGTACCGGGGGATTGATCGTTCAGCTTAGGAATAGTGTCGCTAGGATTAGAAAGCCTAAATACTAGTTCTAAAGGTGAGGAATGATTATTTTTGTGTTTTTATTTTTTTTAGAAGGCAATTAAAAATCTCGGGTTTGAAGGATTTGGGCGGAATTAGTTGCTAATCAACTAACCCAATACTAAAGATGCAATCAAAATAAAATTCTAGAAATGAAAATAAACTAAATTAAACTAAAGTTGTGAGCAATAAGTGGAGAAAATGTGTTTACTTAGATTTCACTACTCCCTAGACATCTTTTACACGTTAATTACTTGTTATAAATGCATGGATGACGGATCGTATTCCTTAATACCATTCATGGGGTGGCACACTTAACTCCCCAATTCTATGAGCTCTTATCTCTTCCTACACCATGCCCAGCACAACTATAGGGATTGTAAACAGTGGCTCATGCATTAAATACAACCAATAAAGACCTAGTGCGCGTCGGTTCATGTTTCTTAAGACGTTCAAGCATGTTACCAATTGGAGATCTGCCAGTTTTCTTAAGCCTAACATATAAATCATTCATCCAAAACAAGTATAAACAAGTAATCAACACATAATTAACATCTAGGTTTCATTAGATCTAAGCAAACACAAGATAGATCTAGCCTAGCATGATGGAATTAAGACAAGAACAAGATATAGACAACCAACACATAGACATATTGATTGAATTGAAAGAACACTTATCTCAATTACACATGTAAGGTATCAAGGGCTTGGAACCCTTGAAAAACCTGTAAAATTCGCACCCAGTTCGTACCTAGGGTTTCTCCAAAACTTCTCTCTTTAAATGTGAAAAATTAGAAAACTATATATAGGAAAAGATGTCTGACGGCGTCAAGACAAAGCTTGTGACGCCGTCACCTCGCCGCCAAAACTATTCTCGGACTGCCTTGATCTACATTTGACGCCGTCAAGACTTAATTATTTCCAGGCCGTCATGACTTTTACTCTTGACGCCCTACCTTCGTGACGCCGTCAAATCTGTACTGGGTCGTCATGGAATTTTGCTCTTGACGCCGTCAGGAAATTACTCTTGACGCCGTCACCTACTGTTCCCAGCATGGAAAATTAAGACTTTGGCGTTCTCTTCACTTTTATGCTCCAAAAACGTCCGAATTGCTTCCTTTTCCAGATTTCACTCCCAAAGTACCTAAAATCACAAAAGGAACGATTTAGGGCAATATTTGATCAAATAAATTTGAATTCGGGCTTAAATGACCCCCTAAAAACGGATCATTTTTCGCCTCATCATAAGCTGTAACTACATGAGTTGTACCTACCTTAAGCTAAAACAACTTGAAACAAGGCAAAGGACACAAATAAGCACTGGGTGGTGCTTGGAACCTGTGTGCAAACTCTGAGTCACTCAGTGTATGTTTTGAGACAGGTCACAAGTATGAGTGAAATAAGCTAAGGGCAAAAGGGCTAGAGTCCAAAATAAGGACTAATCCAATAAGCTGAACTTGTAAGCTCCCTAAAAAGCCCAAGGTTGTGTACTGGGGTCCACAGATAATCCAGATAAGAGCTTATGAACTTTGGCTAAAAACCAAGTACACACTGACCACCCAGTGTACAGAGTCAAATGGGACAAACTAAAAGCTACTTGCAGCCCTATTAGATAAGCTAGAAATTGCAAAATAAGCTATGAACTAGAAAGATCAGCTGATTGGCTTTCCAAAAAGCCAATAATAACACTATGGGGCCCACTATTGAACAATCTATGGTCTATTGAAAATGGTCAATTTCCTGTGCACAGGCCAAGTACTTGCCCTGCAAACTTAAAGAAGCACTTGCACAAGCTACAATAAAAATCCTAAAAATAAGCTGGACACAGATTTTTAAAGATGAGCTTAGGGACTATGATTTGTGAAAAGCTCAGGTTCCCAATCCAAATACAAAAAGCAAAATAAATCTCCCTATTTTTGGGTTTCTGAAACAACTATGTTTTTGACTTTTTTTAATTATGAACTTACGTTGACTTTTGTGAGATTTGATCCTAATTTACTGATTGATTAATGTGACTTAAGCTATATTAAGACTAATTTATGCTAGAACAACTACTTGTGAGATGATTTGAAGCTTATGCCACACTAATTTCCACACAGACAGATTTTAGGCCAATTTCTTGGTGATTTTGACTTTAAAGCTTATATCCACTAAAACCTTGTTTGTTTCTGACTTATTAGGTGTTAAGAAAGTTGTATGAACAGGCCTTAGTCACTGAGTTCAACTAATACTCACTACACAGACCTAACCAAACACTACTTTAAAACACAGATTGTTTAATAACTGATTTAACAAATTTAAAAGGCAAATGATCAATCTAAATCATAATACTGATACATAAGCTTGTACTAGGCAAAATTAAACACATATAAACAAAAGCAACCAACATTTAACAATAACAACTAACAATCACAGATTTATGAAAAATTGGAACAAAATAATGAGACATGCAGATTATCATCAAAGCACATAACAAAACAAACGGCCATTAAACTTAAATATGCACATACCATTAAAATATTCACCATAATAAGTTTTCACAAACCATTGTTCAGAAACCATTGTTCACAAACCATCACCTTGAAGATAAATAAATAACAAGTTTTCAACAAAATAAGTACATAACCCAACAACATGAGACCATCAGACACAAAAAACACAAAAATACCCAACAACTACCTTCATTCTTCATCATACTTCTCCAGAATCTCAATGGTCTCCTTCTTCAACGATATCAACCTCTGAAAGTCAGCCACAACACTTGCAAGGGATTCAACCAAACGCCTCTCAATTAGCTGGACTTCATGCATTGAATCATAAACATCCTCAGCTGCCATTTCTTCATCAGTATTCAACCGAAACACCTCCATCATTCTTTCTGTTCTCTTATCCACTTGCATTCTCATGTCGTCTCTAACGGCCGCAAAATTCCTCATGTTGACCTCATTCGTAGGTATCTCCTAAATATTGAGAAAAATAAAACAATCATGAATCTTTTCGGACCCACAAAGTTGTTTCAGTTCATCCAAGTACGGCGTGGCAGACATTTTCAATTAGGGTTGTAGTGAAAAAGTTATGATCTAAAAAAAGTATATGGATGAACTGAAAAAATAAAAATAAAACCAAGATATATATAAAGGGTAGATGCATGAACTGAAAAAATTAAGAGTATTAATGAGAAATGAAATAATTAAAACAAGTAATCATGAGAACTGAAGAGACTGCAGAAAATCAAAGGTCGAGAAAAACTTACGCGTTCCCATAATATTGATGATTATTATTTTAATTGGGATGACTCAAAGTGTAACCAATTCAGTTTCAGTTTGAAGCATTTGTAAAAAGAGAGGAACTAGTAACTCGGTGTTGAGTATAAATATATTTCGGGTCGGGTTTGGGTTGACCCATCTAACCCATTTATTAATCAGGGTAGGTTCGGTTTGTGAATAAATTAATTGGGTCGACTTGACAACCTGTTTAAGCTTTCTTTCTTAATGTGGCAACTTTTGTATCAAAAAAGGGTTGACTGTGTCAACCCAAAACCCGTTTAACCTTTTCAACCCATGAATTTCAAAAAGATCACGCCCATCTTTATAAATGGTTATAATTTGAATATTATTTTTAAAATATTCATGATTATTATTTTCTAATTGAATGAAACCAAACTAACCGAACAACCCGATAGTACACTTGGGTCATATGAACCGGTGATATTGCCCTGTTGTCGACCTTGATGAACCTTAATGACGAATCTTCATATGATTCTTTTTACTATGAACCTTAATGATGAATCTTTGCTATGAAACTTTTATTATGAACCTTTGATATGCTTTTCTGAACCATTTGATATGACCCATTTGTTATGCACATTTTGGATATGAACCTTTTGATATGACACTCTGATTAAGATATGATATATGACTATCAGTTTGATACACGCGCCATTTCACTAGTCATGGGGGTTCCATGTCGGGGTCATTGATGCACCAATGGCATATATGACTCTAGTGTGTTTGAGTGACGTTCCACACCATCCCTTATATGTTACATGTTATGAGCTCAAGTATATGTTTGGCCACTATGTTATCTGCAGGGGAGTATGGATGCATCCTATATCTGTTATCTACAGTTAGTGGATTATCTGTTATATGATATGATATGTTATGTTTCTGGGCTCGTGGTGGATTACTGTCCTATTTCTGACTTCATGCGAAGCAATACATTCAATCATAATAGTCGGCACTTTATACCCTATCACCGATTCATCCCGCCCAGACCGATTACAAGCTACAAGGTGGTCCACCGCCCGACTACTGATTCGCGATTTTCACAACATTGGATATGAACCTTTTGATATGACACTCTGATTATGATATGATATCTGACTCCCAGTTTCTCCCTTTTGCCGTTTATAAACGTTTTCCCCCTTCTCATAGGCTTTTCTCCCATTTCATATGTTTTGATACGTTTACATCCGTTTTCTTATGTCTTTGTCCTTTTTACTCAGTTTTTATACGTTTTCTTTCGAGTTTACATGTTTTCCTCAGTGTTTACACGTTTTCGCCCATTATTTCATGCATTTACTATGTTTATACACGTTTTCCCCTTCTTATAGGGTTTTGTCCTTTTTCATACGTTTTCATCTGTTTTCTTACGTCTTTGTCCTTTTTAGTCAGTTTCTATATGTTTTCTTACGGATTTACATGTCTTCGTCAGTGTTAACACGTTTTCGCCTGTTATTTCATGATTTAGTCCGTTTATACACGTTTTTCCCCTTGTCATAGGGTTTTATCCCTTTTCATATGTTTTTCCTTTTTTACACGTTCTCGCCCCGTTATTTCATATTTCAGTCCATTTCCACACGTTTTTTTTTGTTTTTGTCCGTTTTTAACCGTTTTCATCTATTTTAGACGTTTTCCTCCGTTTCATACGTTTTCTTACTTTCTTCTGGTTTGGTCATTTTTTTTTGCGTTTTCGTTTATTTATTATGGTTTTAAACGTTTTTGTGTTTAATGACCCGAATCAAACTATAGCCGCTTTGACAAAACCAAACTAAACGAACAAACCCGAGAACCGAACCGAACCGATCAACAACCCTAACTTATAGTGATAGTTTAAAATAAGGAGGAATTAGTTTGACTTTTTTTAAACATTATGGCTTCTCATACACAGGATTTATGAGTTCTCATCATCACAAGGAGTCTCTCCCTCCATTTTTCTGAAATAACCGCCGCCACCAACTTAATCGTCAAATCATCATGATGGTTCCAACGCGTATTAACCACACCACTTTCACACCGCTAATCTCCACCACAAAAATCCCCTATATAAACCCTAATTCCCACATCACCATCCCTACCACCCTTCTTCATAAATTTTTAATATCATTTCAATCAATCCTTATTTTACCCAAATTCATTATCAATGGCAGCACCATCAGGACCAAACCAAGTGGCTAGGCGTGTGATTGATGACCTTGTTGACTTTAGCGGGGAGACATCTGTTGATGGTTACATGAGTTTCTTCAAGGGTCAGCAAATCTCCAGTATCCGTGGCTTTATAAACAGGATGCGTGAAGAGGTCACCACATTGAAGAATGAGATTGGGCAGCTTAATGCTTTAATAGCTGAGTTGCAAGCTCTTGGAGAGGAAGACCTGTTTGACACTCTGCTTGATCTTAGGCATGACAGGGAGTATGCCAATGCTAAGCTGCAAAGCCTGAATGATCTCATTGCTGATGCTGAGGAGGATGTCCAGACCAAGGAAGAACAGATTGAGACCATGACTGGTTAAAGGGTTGTCTCCATGGGATGTGAAGTTTCCTTTGTTTGGTTTTATATGTTTATGTCTTATGTCTTTTGTTAAATTTCCATGTTTTGTATGTATGAACACTTCAAATGGAAAATTAATGGAATCAATGGCTTAATTTACATGTTTTATGTCTTTTGATCAGTTGTTAATGCTATCAATATTATTAGATTAAAAAGAAATCCCTTTGATAGTTTGTTTTAGTTTATTTTAGATGTTGTTTTGCATTTTCGAATATGTTGTGGTGTTTGAATATGTTAGCAAGGTTGAAAATATAAGAATGCAACTGCATTTTGTTTGAGCATTTCGATTCCTGTGTAAGTTTTAAGCGCTAATATACATGTGACTAGGGCTGCAAACAAAGCGATATTTATTAGGTAATTCAAGCTAAATGAGTCTTAGAGTCAAGCTTAATCTTATTCGGCTAATTTGTAGCCCTGATTTAAACATAAGTCTAGTGTTGCATGATTCTTGAAGAAAAAAGAACATCCGATAGTTAACCATGGCTGAAAAAGCCGATGCAAAAGACTCACACACTGAATATACACCTATTGGCTGAAAAAGCTTTTAGAGTATTATGTGGTTGCAGGTAATTACTTGTTCTTATGTTTTTGTAATCGATCCCGAACACCTACGTTAAGTTGATACTTACTTGTTCTTATGGTTTTGTTATATGTGCTTGCAGGTATAGGGTTCCATTTTGAACATATAAGCTGCTTCATAATATAACAGGGTATGTTGTTGTTTACTGGTATGGTTCCCGAACAACTTTATTGTTAGTGCTTATTTTTTGTTAAAATATACTTTTCAGTGATTAATATAGTTACTAGAACATTTAACTTTCAAAATCTCAGCTTGTATAACCATTATTTAGTTTTAAAATCACAATGGCCCTTTTAAGGGGGTGTTTGGCTGGTTGTTGTATCAGCAGTCCTTGGTTGGATTCGCTTTTTTTTTGTGCTTAATTGTTTATCTGGGACTGCTTGTGAGTTATAGTTTCTTAATTAGTTGCTTTAAGTCAATTTTCTGCTTTTGCTTGTTCATTTTTATGCGACGTGTGGTGATTTTAGTGTGTCTGCAGTGTGTTTGGGACACCGGGTTTGAAATAAATATTTAGGTTTAAATATTAAAATTGCAGCCAAAATTAAATATTTAAACTCTTAATTATAACTTTGGAGCCAAAATTTTTAATTCTCAAATGTGGAGCCAAAATTTCAGCCAAAAATTAAAAAAAAAATTAGGAAATTATGGTTTCCTTGTTTCAAAAACTGCCCCATCATGAGGCCTATTTTCACTCCAAGAAATTAGGGTTCGACCATACCATCGAAACCTTTAATTTTTACACCATTCTTTACCAACTAAGTTTACTAATTCTCTTTTATACATTACTTCTGACGAATCATGGAAACTATAGATCATATGTTTCATCCTGATCATGAAAATGATCAAGAAAATGATCAAGAAAATGAAGATTTAAATGATAAACAGTTAGGATATGAATCAGAGGTTTATTCTGTAGATGGTGAGGATGATGAAAACAACCATTCAAATATGAATATAGTTAAGAGGGGGATAACTAGGTTAGCTAAGTTTCGCCGGGAATATGGAAAACCCGATGGAGTAAAGGTCAGTGTAACCTTTGATGCTCTGAATAGGTTAACAGGAAAAAACAGAGCATTGTTTTCGAGTTTTTTGGGTGACTTGGTTCGTGAGCATATAGGTGTCAGGATTCTATCGTGGAAGAAAGTTGATTCAGAAGCAAGGGATAAAATGTGGGACGAAATCACGGTACACATATACTTTTTTTCAACCCATTAATATAGAATTAAATCTATACGTACCATGAAATTAAGAATCCATAATACATATATGTCCCTTATTTCAGTGTTGGAATCATTTGATATGTTGTTGTATACGGTTGTGAATATGGTCATTTGAACATGTATGTGGTATCTAGAATACGAATAATAACCTGGATAAACTATAGAATAAAAGAAGGATCGATACTTGTTTAGTATACAAGTTGTGTTTGTGTGAGTGTCTGTTATGTCGATATGTTTGTTCTTGTTTGAGTGTATGTCGTGTGTGTGATAGTAGTGGGTTGCTTGTTGTAGGTACAAGGTGTTAATAAGTTTATCTCTGCATTTAAATTATGTGAAACTAATTAACAACATTGTGTTACTCTTTGCAGCGATTTTTTGCTGTTGAATTGACAGTAAGAAAGCCGATAATGAATCGTCTTGGTCAACTTCTAAGGAATTTCAGAAGGAAATTGGCACAAAACTACATATTGCCAAACCAAAATACACCTTCAAAACTAAATGAAGTACCGGCGAAGTACAGTGCAATTATAAAAGCCGAAGATTGGATCAATTTTGTAAAGTACACGGCTACGGAGGAATACAAGGTGTTAATTAGTCATTTTTATTCAAGTTTCACTATCTTTCACATATATATTAGTTCTATAATGTCAACATTAATACATATTCACTCCTTATCATTTTGTGTTACAAGGTGAAATCAGCTGCAGCTAAAATGGCGCGTTCCAAGTGTGTTTATCAGCATACAATGGGACGAGGTGGATACGCCAATGTGATAGATAAAATGGTAACATTAAACATTTGCACATTTGCATTTAATAGCATCTTAGTATCGTTTATATTGGTTTATCTTACATGTGTATGTATTTGATGGTTATAAGATCGAGAAAAAAGAAATTGAACCAGATGAAGAACCACCGCGTGGTACGCTGTGGTTGAAAGGAAGGGAGAAGAAAGATGGAGAATATCACGATGATGAGAATAGGACTGTGGGAGAAAAAATAGTAAGTTTTACTTCAAAGTTTGTATTATGTTCATTGTTGAAAGTGGGATCAACATACAATAACCTATTTCCCATATGGTGTGTGCAGAAAGAAACGGAAGACAAGATCAAAAAAGGAACCTTGAAGATTGATCATGGCACTGATGCCATGACAGTTGTATTAGGTAAGGAAAAGGGAGGATATGCGAGAGGAGTTGGAGTTGGAGGTGGAGTAACCTACAAGAGGTATTTTGATCTGCCTCGAGTCAGACAAGCATCTGATGAAAGAGTGTTGTTACTTCAAAGTGAACTTGAAAATGAGAGACGCCAATGTCAAGAAAAAGATGAGGTAATCCGGGATTTGATGAATCAATTGGCTACCCAAAAGGGGCAGACGTTGCAGTCAACGTCAACTCCATCAACACCAACAGAAGTAAGACATTTTTTATGTTGCTTTTTTTTGTTACAAATGTGAAATTATATTACCAAATAACATATTATAATGCAGGTAACTCCGGTGAACATTAATATTATAAATAGCAGTGCAGATGAGGATGCCGAAACACGTGTTGCTAGATGTGAGAAAGTTGCGACCATTCAGAAGTCTAATGGACTTGCAAATTTGAAAAAGGAAATGGTAATAAGTGTAAGTAATAAAACATCCCCTTGTTATTTTAGAATTCCACATACATGTCTTATTTACCGTGTTTATATGTACAGGAACATGTTAAATCTGTCTCATCTAAGAAACCAAATAGACTCAAACGAAAGGATTCTTCACGTCAAGATTCCCAATCACAAGAACATGCTTCTCCAATACAAGTATGTATCATGTTCATATATTCTTTTGTTTAATTAATTTCTGATACAAATGTACATGCAACAAATCATTTTTTTAGGAAATTAAGTGCAAACTGTGGCATATAAAGAAAACAAGTATTATAGCGCTGGGTACTGTATACAAGAGTGAAGGAAAACAAATGCTTCATAACAAACCACTCCCAAAGGATTGCTATAGAGTGTCTGTTGATAAATCTTTAGTGGATGCAGCATGCATCCCGGATGTAGGAAGTAACGGTTTCAAAATAGTTCAGGCTGCATGTGGTGGTTTTTGGGCATGGCCAAAGGATCAAGTGATTTTTGATGAACAGGTACATACACGCATGTGTTTAATTTATCAACTTACGTATATATAATTCTTCATATTTAATTCAGTGTTTGATACACCCGGCTTTTGTTTCCTACAGGCTACACCACCAAGTACCATACCAAAGATTACTGAGAACAAAACTACACCTAAATTAACAACGACGCGCAAAAACATTTACGTCTCTATTAATGGCATTCAAAAGGAAGCTGCTAAGAAGATCAAGACTCAGAAGTCATTAAATTTATGAAAATTTTATTATGTATGACATTACAAGTTCATATAAATTCTAATTTTATTGTATTTGAATTCGTTTTGATATTTTATATATATTTGAATTTGTTTTCATATATATAGATTTCTTATATGTGACTAAAAGATGCATATAGTCACAATTATTACACTTTTGGTCACTGTTTGCTTCATGCTTTGTGTGACTAAATAATACATATGGCTACACAAACAAAAAATGCATGTGACCATTGGATGAACAATAGTCACACAAAACACACATTTTTTCACTTGAAACAGCATATGGTCACACATATTCACACTTTTGGCCACTTTATGCTTAATTGTATGTGACTAAATACCCAAAAGTAACATGCTTTGTGTGACTAAATGTTGCAAAAGGCCACACAAACATACAATTCATGTGGCCATTGGATGATCAATAGTCACACAAAACACACATTTGTTCACTTTAAACACCATATGGTCACACATATTCACACTTTTGGCCACTTTATGCTTAATTGTATGTGACTAAATACCTAAAAGTAACATGCTTTGTGTGACTAAATGTTGCAAAAGGCCACACAAACATACAATTCATGTGACCATTGGATAATCAACAGTCACACAAAACACACATTTGTTCACTTTAAACACCATATGGTCACACATATTCACACTTTTGGCCACTTTATGGTTAATTGTATGTGACTAAATACCCAAAAGAAACATGCTTTGTATGACTAAATGTTGCAAAAGGCCACACAAACATACAATTCATGTGGCCATTGGATGATCAATAGTCACACAAAACACACATTTGTTCACTTTAAACATCATATGGTCACACATATTCACACTTTTGGCCACTTTATGCTTAATTGTATGTGACTAAATACCCAAAAGTAACATGCTTTGTGTGACTAAATGTTGCAAAAGGCCACACAAACATACAATTCATGTGGCCATTGGATGATCAATAGTCACACAAAACACACATTTCTTCACTTTAAACACCATATGGTGACACATATTCACACTTTTGGCCACTTTATGCTTAATTTTATGTGACTAAATACCCAAAAGTAACATGCTTTGTGTGACTAAATGTTGCAAAAGGCCACACAAACACACAATTCATGTGGCCATTGGATGATCAATAGTCACACAAAACACACATTCCTTCACTTTAAACACCATATGGTCACACATATTCACACTTTTGGCCACTTTATGCTTAATTTTATGTGACTAAATACCCAAAAGTAACATGCTTTGTGTGACTAAATGTTACAAAAGGCCACACAAACATACAATTCATGTGGCCATTGGATGATCAATAGTCACACAAAACACACATTCCTTCACTTTAAACACCATATGGTCACACATATTCACACTTTTGGCCACTTTATGCTTAATTGTATGTGACTAAATACCCAAAAGAAACATGCTTTGTGTGACTAAATGTTGCAAAAAGCCACACAAACATACAATTCATGTGGCCATTGGATGATCAATAGTCACACAAAACACACATTCCTTCAGTTTAAACACCATATGGTCACACATATTCACACTTTTGGCCACTTTATGCTTAATTGTATGTGACTAAATACCCAAAAGAAACATGCTTTGTGTGACTAAATGTTGCAAAAGGCCACACAAACATACAATTCATGTGGCCATTGGATGATCAATAGTCACACAAAACACACATTCCTTCACTTTAAACACCATATGGTCACACATATTCACACTTTTGGCCACTTTATGCTTAATTGTATGTGACTAAATACCCAAAAGTAACATGTTTTGTGTGACTAAATGTTGCAAAAGGCCACACAAACATACAATTCATGTGGCCATTGGATGATCAATAGTCACACAAAACACATATTCCTTCACTTTAAACACCATATGGTCACACATATTCACACTTTATGCTTAATTGTATGTGACTAAATACCCAAAAGTAACATGATTTGTGTGACTAATTGTTGCAAAAGGCCACACAAACATACAATTCATATGGCCATTGGATGATCAATAGTCACACAAAACACACATTTGTTCAATTTAAACACCATATGGTCACACATATTCACACTTTTGGCCACTTTATGCTTAATTGTATGTGACTAAATATATAAAAATAAAATGTTATGTGTGACTATACAGTGTTTATGGTCACTAATGCTGCTTAATCCAACGAAATTTGTACCCAATTGGTCACACATATTTAGGTTTTGGTTACTGTTTTGTAATCGAGACTAAAAATAACTCGAACATGTGACCATAGGTACCCTATGGTCACGTGACCTTTAGTCACACACACTCGAAAAATCGTGTGTGACTATATGTATTTCGTCACACATGTTGGGTGTAGCCAAATCCAGTTTTTGTTCTAGTGTAAGAACTACATCATGAACTATATGCAAGACATATATAGGCAATTCTTCGTATTCTTAGACATTACTCAAACCTAAGTCGCAACGTCATATTCTAGGTTGCGCGTAGAGACTTCCTGGCTTAATCCATCGATTCCGTTATACGTTTTGATATCATTAGTTCAAGGTGAGTCATAGCCCCTACTCTTTTTATACTTGTTTTAACTCTTTGGGGGAGATACATGCTCAACTACTTGCTTACTTGTACAAATACTCAAAACATTTATACTTTATTGTTTTATACTTGATTTTTTTATACTTGATTGTCTTATACTTGATTGCATTATACTTGATTTCATACATACATGATTGTGTTATACTTAACTGCGTTATACTTAATTGTGAGACTTCCAGTGGCTCCAAATTAAGTTGTTGGATGACCATTGAGGCTATCTAGTGGCTCCAAATTAAGTTGTTGGATGACCATTAGCTTTGATACATCCTAACATTTGCGAATGTTGGATACATCATAAACGTGAGGTCTTCGGAGATGAAGTGTAGACACACGACTAATTGCTTAACTGTTGTGATGAACTTATACATGTTTCACTCATACTATATTTTAGCAGTGGGTTGTGAACACACAGGTTGCAAGTGTTGTTATGGGCGGGACTTGCAACTGAGTGGATTCACAATGCCTTTGCTGTGTGAACATTCTTTATAGGCTTTTCAACTATTTTAAGACAAACTCTATGAACTCACGAATCTTTGTGTTGACACTTTAGCATGTTTATCTCAGGTTAGTAAGGCGATAGCTAGTGCATGGAACTTAGAGTCAAGCTGCATATTCTGAAGACTTACGCTTTTTATCATTTACCATTCAAAACATTTTGTATACATTTATGTATAATACTTTGGAATCTCATGTTTGTAACTTTGAATTCATTAATCGAATGGTAACTTTTCAAAACGTCTCACTTAGAGGTCGTTTTCTATAACTTGTACTTTGTATTATGAAATAGCACCCCAAGTGACACAGTCTTCCGTTGCGGTATTTTGGGGGTGTTACACTATGAAACTCCCTGAAACAAATCACCCAAGTTGATATAGTTTTTCGTTCATCGATGACCAACCCAATGAAAGTTGACAACTATGACATCCCCAATTTCAATGGATTCCCTTATAAAGCACAAAGAAAAAGAAAATGAATCTGTTTGTGAGCTTCTAAATACGCACATTAGAACATAAATATAAGATGTAGAGGACTGATATACAGTTAATGATCCTGATGAAGATACTGATTATAGCTTTACTTAAAAAAGGAACTATCTTTCACTAAGCTGATATGCCGCTCAAAGTATGGTACACAATATTCAGCAACTTATTAAGCTTATTTTAGGTTCATATCAACCACAAACAAATAATATCTCAAAGGCTTATACAAATTTCAACATCGTATATTATGCATTTTATGTTTTCTATTAACTAGCAAACAACATATGTCTCATAAGAGCAATTAGCCAAAAGCACACCTTTACTATTACTAGATTGCAACGTCAGATCAACAATGCTCCTGAAATTATCTCGTAAATGGCGCACAAGCAATGCTTCCCTCATTGACTCATCAAACTCCTTCACCATCCCAGCCGGCAACCTCTCTGGCAGCACCTCCTCCAGTTTCTTCCTACTGTATATGCCAAACACAAAATTTTTATCTGCTACCTCATAAAAAATACATTAAAATCCTTAGAATGAAGCTACATAGCCCGTCCATTTTACAAAATAGTGGAAAGCTTACTCCTATCCGTTAACACACTTTACCCTATGAATACTTACAAAATCCGTCTACCTTTGTAAGTTTATATCAATTTGGCAAAAAGGGCATTATAACACATTTTTTTCTTCTTTGAACACCTAATTTTGTAGTATAGCTATAGAAGCTGGACTTTTTCTTCAAGTTTAACAATACTAGGTGCCATATCAATTATTTTTCCATCAACTGCCAGTTAGCACCTATATCGTTACACGTAACAAAGTTCATAGATATATAATTATATATTCCCACTCTAACAAACGTAGACATACTAAAATCCTCAAAATTGCAATACCTGTTTTTACATTTCATCTTAATAAGCTTATAAGCCGGAAAGAGTGAGTTTACGAGCTTCTCCAAATTCAAATAAAGCCCATAATCCGACACACTTAGCTATACGGATTGAGGTTGTAAGTGATGCAAAATAACAGATATGACACTGAGCATCGTTATTTTGTTAGAGTTAACGAAAGTAGTTATAAACATTTGACTTCCTAAATATCAATACTAATCTAACAAACACATCAAAATTAAAAATTTAATGTTAAAACAGTATAGCTAAGGGTGTTGGTGAATGGGCTTATTTGAATTTGAAGAAGCTCATAAGCTTACTTTTTCGTCTTATGAGCTTATCTACTTACACTGGTACAAAAATGGCCTTTCGTCACACATGGTCGATTTCAAACGGTCACATTGTAACATATTTATGTGACTAAATGTATGAAAATAAAATAAACAGCCACACTCGATCCGACTTGTGTGACCATTTAGGAAGATATATGTCACACATTTGTGTATTTATGTGACTAGATGGTAGCTGGTAAATATTTTTCGATCATTTAGTCACGTTTAATTTGGGACGTGTGACCGTTACAAATCAGCTTTAAGCACTAGTCACACTACAGATATACATATGTGACAAATATATGTCACACAATTGAAGAGTGTGACCAAAATAGATATATGGTCACATGAAGTAATTATGTATGTGACTAAATTATATAGTCAAGTTTGTCACACATTATTTAAACGTGACTGCTATTCTTTGCTGAATATTTAGCTACATAGCGTTTGAAATGTGTGACAACTGAAAAGTAAGTTTGAAGCGTTAGTCACGATATACATTTAATAGTGACAAATATATATGTCACACACTTGACGAGTGTGACCAAATGTCATATATGGTCACACTAAACCATAGAAACATGATTAAGTGTAACGAAAATTCGATACATATGGTCATGTAAGTTAATATGTGTGTCTAAAGTTTAGTGTTTGTTTGCTTGCCAAATCCTAATGTGTATAGTCACACTTAATTGAATCACGATCATGTGACTATAAGCTTTACAAAAAAACATAAAAATAAAATAAATAAATAAATAAATAAATAAATAAATAAATAGTCACATTGTAACTATAGGCTTTACAATAGTCACACCATATCATAAATGTGTATCTAAATGATGTTTATGGCCACATTATAAGGGTATTATATGTAACACCCCCAAAAGTCGTTAATAACAGCGGAAGACTTAACATGTCAGCGAAAGACTTTCGGGGTATTACTTCAAGGATCTTTGTCACAATCATAGTAGATAACACAAAGTGAGGTATTTAAAGTTTAATTTATTTCAAAATACCAAATATACAAGACATTATTAATTCAAGAACGTGTTTTATTCTGAAGGAAAATAAGTAATTTATTATGGTTCTTGTCATGCTTTTGCCCACTCCGTGCCATCCAGATCCGTCTTGTTTAGTTACCTGAGATAAACATGCTAAAGTCAACATAAAGTTGAGTGATATTCATAGGTTTGAGTTTAAGAGTTTGAAACACAAGTTAAGAATGTATTGTAATCACATACAATCAATATGTTAAAAAAAATCAATGTTCCTGTTATTGCCTTAAGCTCATGATACTCAACGATTAACAGCCAATCATAAATGTGAATTATGATGGTAAGTAATAGGCCCCCAAAGATAGGTATTTGTCAATAACCTATTTATAAGAACAATAAAGTGCGCCTGGTGTTTTCTCCAACAACCAAACGAGGATTGTCAATCACTAATAGTACTATCCACAATTATTTACGTTCACCCTTCAGGTGATTAAGGTTCATGATCGAGGGACTTCTGACAATAGTAACTTAAGCAAATAACATTGGCCTGACGGTATTTCAATACCCGGTATAAAAGACTTGTGTTCAAGTTTTAAGCATGTATCTCCCCCACGGGAAAATAGTTAAAGAGTGGGCTATGAAATCACCTTAGTAGTACAGTGGTATCGTAGTCTCAACAAAGCAAGGAAACGGCTTCACATACAACCTAAAAGACATGGCACGTTTTAGTTCTTAAGTCTCGTTTTTATTGCGAATGTTTATTATTAATTATAAAGAATCGATAAAGTGCATACGTGACGTGTTGCGTCGTATAAAAATGAATAATGGTTACGTATTGTTTTATTCGTATTATATATATAATAAGTTACGTTTTATTATTTATCATTTTAATATATAATCAAATATATATAATAAATATAGAATTATTATTAAAAGTAATTATTTCAATTCGATCCCTAAAGTTTTCTCAATTTTACACTTTTTACCCTTAACGGGAAAAATATTTACGCCGTTAGTCCAAAAGTTATATATATTTACATTTTTAGTCCAAAATTCAAATATATACATTTAAAATCCTTAAGTTTCAATATTTACAGTTTATACCCCTTAGAAAACAGTTTTTATACTTTTCACTAAAGTTTACCAATTTGGCAAATTTAGTCCTTATCCTTCGTATATTTGCAAAAATAGTCCTAACTTTACCAAATTCAAAACTTAACATTTTTATTATTTCATTAAGCTCAAAACATTTAGAAAAGCTTATTTTCACAGCTTATTAGCTTATACTCCTCTTATTTCGTTTAGTGGGCTTAACGATCCAATATTAAAGGCCCGTTAAGATTTTATGATCCAAAGGGTTTTGGGGATCATTGGGTTAGTCGAAATCCATCATTTTAAGTTATAACAACATTTCGAAACAGCTTATGCACTTAGCTTATCACAATAAGCCAAAACGAACTTATTGGGCTTAGACGGCCCAAAGCTTATTTAAGTTTCTGAAAAACTGGTTTCATGGCGTTTTATTTTAGGCCTTGTTAAGTGATAAAATCAAATCATTAGGTCAATTAATTTACCATTCTCGTTAGTGTACCAAGTACATAATTAGATCGTGTAAAAATACTTAGGGGTTGTGTGTCGATTTTTGAAATGGCGAAGTCATAGTGTGTGGTCAAAACTCATATCGTAAAACAATATAAGTTGGAAAAATAAACTAAGTGTTATAGTATGTTTCGTGCATGTTCAATACAACATAGCAACGTGTGATTTCTAGGGTGTATACGTTATTATTAGTTCCATATTATTCTAGATACTCGTTAATGACTTAGTAAACATACAATACGACATATAATATGTGCATGTTACGTTTTAGTTTCTTATTTTATTTGTACGAAGTGTTTGTGCAAAAATAAATAATACGTATATAAATATGTAATAAAATAGCGATTAGAAGGTCTCACCTCACCTTAAAAGGTGGGGATAATGGTACGTATGGTTCGAGTTGGATCAAAGGATCATTGGTACAATGGTTCACTCCTAGCAAGGTTCAAGACGAGCTACTTGGTTCCTCCTTGGATCACTTGTGCACTTCGTACTCCTCGCCAACTTCTTGTCCCAAACTCGACGATATAACTTCACGTAAATTTTATTATGGTATGTTTGAGGGTGTGTGTTGAACTGGGATGCATGGGATGTTTATATAGTGAGTTTTGAGAGTGAAGATAAGTACAAGGAGTTTACAAACGCTTGTGTTGGCTCGTTTGCATGGGGTGGCACCTCAATCTTTGTCCAATCGAGACTTGGCAACAAAAGGAATGTTTACTATGCATCCCTGAAATCCTACAGTGTATCCATGTTAGTTTAGAAGTGATTGGGTAAATGGGGTGGTGTCTAGGAATGTTTGTACATGATTTTGTCATTTTCGGTCACATGAATTGGAGGTTTTACTTTGATCAAATTTGAAGTGGTAAACGATTGAGATCTTGTATAAAATTTATCATTCGTGAATATTTGTTAGGTTGTGAATCGAGATGTGTAAAAACTTGATAGGGTTGTGTGTCGAATTCGTAAGTAAACGAGGGCGTTTGTGGTTGTTCGCGACCAGGACAAAGAAAGAAAACAAAAAAATATATATATATAAGGAGGTGGGATGGGCTTGTTCAGTCGGCCCATCAGGAAAAGAAGAAAAAAAAATAAAAGGGTCCGGTTGGTTTGTTAAGTGGATTAAGTGGCCCAATTGGTGTCTTTTGAGAGTCGGGTTACGATCAAATAATATTAATGAGTGATCTCGGGAATTTTCGTAGGCTCCGGGAATATATAAATATTGTACCTTAAATATACGAAACGTATATTATAAAAAAAAATATAAAAGTTTAAAATATATATTCGCGATAATTTAGACTATCTAGGTTGTGTGCAAGCAACGTTTCTAAGCAAAAGATAAATCACCATTTACTGTTGTGATTTATATATCAAGTCTAATATAAAAAAAATTTTGTCATACGTAAAAGTGGGTATTTAAATAACGTAATAACTTGTAAGTATTTACTAACCGTTGAGAAAATTACGAGAGGCTACATTATATGTGACCAATACATTCAAAATAGTCACATTGAGTTTTTGGCTCTTCCATACATTTTGAAGATCTCATCATCTGAGTATCGCTTTAATTGAACAAGCTTCCAACCCTTCATATTGTTTAGATAGTACTCATAGTACTTCCTCTTTTGCTTAACTGTTGGACGCCTGAGCACTTTTCTCTTCTTTCTTTGATTGAGATAAAATTTCTTCCTCTCAGCTTCATAATTCCTCTTCCATTCAACTTTTTGTTCTTAAGTGTACTCTTGCATTTCTTCTTTTATTTGTTTCATCACTGCAATATCAGCATCACCTTTAATCCTTTCTTCATCCCAAGAATCCAAGAGTTCTTTCGTTTTGGCCTCAGCTTCAACGTGTTTCCTTCTTTGTTCAAGTACCATCTGATTCTCCTCTGCAAACAAAGCAGCCAATTTTCTTGCAGCAGCTCCATCTACTTCAAGTTGCTTGGGTTTGGGCCAGTACACAAAAGGAATATCCTTTAAAGGATCATGCTTAGGCTCTTCAACCATAATACCTTTGCCTTTGCCCTTATAACTTGTCTCTTGTACACTCTTCTTGATTTGTTGAGTTGGTTTTTTAATCACCACACCTTTGACAGGTACTATTGGTTGTTGTGGTGGTGGTTGTGATTATTCTGTTGGTAGTGGTGATTTGGCATTGCTTGTTTAAATCGTGTCTTCAATAGAATCATTGCTTCGGCCAAAGTTTCCTCATCATCACTAGCAATAGGAACATTTTCCTCAGCAGTATTATCCTCCTTGGCAATTTCTGTAGTTGCACCAGCAGTAGAATCTCCCATGCCTTTGATTGCTGCTTCCATAACAACCTCATTACCTTGATTATCAGCAACCATATACTCATCATCATTCTCAGCAGAATCCACATCCATAACTACACCAATGTCATCACCAGCAGCAGCACTATCAAAAATTTCCATAGCTTCCCCTAAATCCTTGGTTTCATTCCTCCCCTGTTTGGGATCATCCTCCCCCAAACTTATGCTTTCAGATGAACTAATCCTTTGTCTTGTACCCACTTTTTTCCATCTTTTGAATGACCTGGTTCTTGACCCCTTCTGACCTCTCAATTGCTTAACCCTCAGCTTCAAACCTGTAATTACATCCCCCTGAGTATCTGTGATTTGTTTTAGGCCAAGAACCTCTTCTTTAAGTTTGGTATATTTAACCATCAATTCTTTAACAAGTTCCATCTCTTCCTCACCACTTTTATCCTCATCACTAGCATTGTCCCCCTTAGTTTCTTGGCACCTGCGGTTTCCTTCACCTGAATCAGTTCCATTGGAACTTGATTCATTATAAGTTCTTGAACCTTCACCCTTCTTATGTTGACCTAGTTCCAACATTGCTTGAAACAATGGTTTACCTATGACAGGAAAGTCCTTACCCTTTCTCTTCATGTTAGAAAAGACCTTTTTAATATGAGAGTGAACAGGATAAACCTTGTGGTGAACTTTCTTATTTGTAAACTGTTTGTCCATAAGAAGTTGCAGAAATCTTGGATATAAGTAATGTTGGTTTGAAGAATTATCCAAGGCTTTAACCACATGATCAAAAATTAATTTTGAAAAATTGAATTTTTCTTTATTTTTTGCCAAACATATAAGGGCAGAAGCCATGTTACTACTAAACTCATTCCAACCAGTAGTCTTTGGGCTAAGACACTGTAACAAAGTGTGAATTAAGAATTTCCACTGTGGGGGAAAGCCACCTTTATTAAATTTCAAAGAATCATTTTTTTCTTACATACCCCATCTCTTGAAGGTTTTCAAAAATTGTGGAGTCTGGAAGATTCTCAATTCCATTAACATCTCCTAGATGAAGAACTTCTCTAACAGATGCCTCTGTAACAATAATCTTCTGCCCATCCACACAGGCATGAATCTGTACTTCCTCATCAATAGTTTTGACCTTTGCAGTAGCCCAAAACTGTTTGATGTTGGAAACATATACAGTAGGGTTAACTGTTAATGCATACCTAATATGAGTAGCATTGAGAAAATCAACAACTTCAGTGAACTCTTCATTCTCCTGGTGGGCTTTTGCAAGAATGCAATCATGTTATGCTTCTTGGAAAAAGACAGAGTCGACATTGTGAAATTTGAAAATTTGTGTAGGGTTTTGTTGGGAATTGCAATTAATTGATAAAATCAAGCAGTGGTTTTATGTTTGATAGAGTTTTGATCGGATAAAAACATTTGTGTAAAACTGTGAATGACTAAAGAGTACAAACCCTTAACCGTTCATATTTCTAAAACAGTACCCTGCACTCTCAAAAATAGCAGAACAACCCTTACCCGGACTAAGTTAGGCTTAGCACCACTAAAATATGCCTAGCAACACTAAGTCAGTTTCCACTCGAAACGGCTTATTTTTCAGGACTCCAGCACTTTTCTCAGCTTATCCTGCAAAATATTAGTCCCAAAAACACAAAACCTAACCCATTACCCGAATACACAATAATCACATCATCAATTACACGTAGCAATACTATTTATAAGTAGCAACATTAACAAATCATTTATGGATTTTAACAATTTGACATACTGCTTTTATCCAAGAAACCAAACACACCTTTGACAGTTTGACATCACAAGCAACCATACAAGGTCTCAAAATTTTCATTGATATTTTTTCAAAGATACAACCATTCATAAAAGCTGCAAACATAAACATAATTAATTATCCTACCTAAATACTAAAGATACTAGAAACATAAAAACATCATCATTAAAAACTACTCCCTGTGTTGCATCCTTTTCCTTTCCAGGAGACATTGAAACTTAATTTCAAGATCAGTAATCCTGTTTTCCAGATTTAACGGGTCTTCACATGCAAACCCATCTTGTTGACCCCCTTGGTTTTGATGCTCCACCACATTTTGATGCTCCACCACATTTTGATGCTCCATCACATTTTGCTGCTGATCCTCTTCATTTTGCTCCTCCACCTCATTTTGTTGCGCATCCTCTTCATTTTGCTGCTCCACCACATTTTGCTGCGCATCCTGTTGATCCTCCTCATCCTCTTCATCTTCTTCCTCCACCTCCACATCATTCAGTCCCCAACGCTCATCCCAGTAAAAGTCTTGTCTATGCAACCATTTCAAAATTATTGACCTCATCCACGTATCTACCTGCCTATACGACCCATATTCGTAAACGGGATCATACCCGAAATGATTAAACACTGCGTCCCATAGCAAACTGTTGTTTAATACCCACTCGTACTCTTCTGCATCATTTTGAAAGTTACCATTTGCTGCCATTGTTGCAGTTTTCTTTGAAAGTGAATATGTGTTTGTGTGTGTTATTTGGTATATACAACAGAGAGGTATAAATAGGCTGGAGAGGTATATGAAGGGTTCCCAAGACTTTTGGCGGGAAAAGGGATCGACCAAAGGCGCCTAAATCATACTGTGAATTGAAGATATTTTAAACTGTTCCTAAAGATAAGGAATTGACTGTCTCCACTTTCCTTTTACCAATTCTTGACTTACCAGGTTCAATGAGTTGATGCAATAACTACTTGTATCTCATGCTTTATGAATAATAAACTTCCAAACTAAATACTTCCAACAATGATTTGGGATCGGGTTTTGACCCGAGGGAATAAAAGTTTGACCGTGACTCTAAGAAAACTTATGTTATGTTTCTTTGAAGTTTAATGTTTTTGTGTTCAAAGAAAACTTATGTTATGTTTCTTTGTTAATCAAGTTATCGATTACTATATTATGATGCTTTGTTAAAAGTCAAACAAAGATTGTCAAACTTGATTGTCATTTGCAAAAGTCAACAAGTCTCCAAGTGAATTTGGGCAATTCCGGGTAATTACTATCAAAAGATAACTAATAGCCAATCATGATTGTCACTTTGGGTAATTTTTGGTAGTTTTGTGCCTGTACATTCATTTGCATAAGGTCAAACAAGATAGTCAAATTGTGCAATTTTGGGTAATTACTGCCAAAAGATATCGAGTAGCCAAAAGATCAAGATCAGTTAAATTTACAAGCAAACACTTAACCATTCACCATAAAGATAGGGTACATGAGCCACTACAAACCACACAATCTAGCCATAAACACTATACTACTTCAGTGCAAGTACCAAAGAAACCACAACTGCAAAAACACAAAGTGTTGACTTCCAAAAACTGACTTTCTTTAAGACATTTGTCAACTCTGCCTCCAATTCTTCAATCCTTCTTTGATGATTAACTTCAATTTGAACCTCACGCCTTTGTCTGGGATTCAGTTTGCTATACATCTCAAACAAATGCATCTTGTACCAATCACATTCCTCCTCTGGATCATACCAATCAAATTGTTCACATTTCTTCGTACCCGGTTTCTAAAATAAAATAAAAAAAAAACGTAGTATATTAAACATTAAACTTAATAATCTTTAAACTAAACGTATCTGATAACTTACCCATCGATTTTGGCAGCAAATGAAACGTCGAGCAGGGTTGGATGGTGTCCAAGATGTTACCACCATTGCTGGCCTGTCACATTTGCAGTTATCTTCAAAAAGATAAAACGACATGAGTTAGTTTGATTTTGATTTGGGATTTGTTATGATTTTTTAGAGTGTGTTAAATTAGGGTTTATGTGAAAGGGAATTGATTTGCACACTTTATAAATTGATTGGGACACTCCATCTGTGCATTAAATACTTGTACAGTATTAAACACACTGCTTCAACCGCTTGTACATTGAGTGTGCAAATAACTTTTTTGAGTGTGCAAATCATTAGCCGTATGTATAACAGAAGATCAAAAATTGACGGCCTATAATCCTTATTCGGGTCAATCGAGCCGACCCCGTACCCGAGTTAGCCAAATATTTTCAACCCGAATCACCCGAATAAAAAGGAGAAGGACGTATGGAAATGAAAAAATCGTACAAAAATGTACGAAAACGTAATAAATGTTTCATAACGTTTTAATACAGAGGAAAACATTCAGAAAAGCTTAGAACATATGAAAACGAGCAAACATTTTCATTGAAAACATTCAACATGGATGAAATCGGTCGAAAAGGGTCGCAATCGTTCGTAGTCGGACTAAAATGGTCTAAATCCGTCGAAATCTGTCAAAAATTGTCAACGTCGGTCGAAAACTAGCGACATCGATCAAAATCGATTGAAAACGGTAAAAAAGGGACGAAAAATGTTACAAACGGATTAAAACTTAAAAAAAATACAAAACGTATAAAATGTTGTATAGTATTTGTCTTATTTAACGAAATCCAATGCACATGACCCATGACCCATGTTAATTACCCATTGTCGATCACCAATCATGTATTGGTCGATAACATATGTGACATGCCACTACAACCCAATATTAATGCACATGACCCGTTACCCATGTTAATTACCCAATGATCAACACTCATCAACACTCATGGATGTGACTAGTGATACCCTAATGCATATGACCCATATGATCGATGTCAAATACCCATTATTGAATGTGACAAGTGACAACAATGCATATGACCCATGACCCATGTGAATTAGCCATTATCACCGGTCATGCATGGGTTGCACTGGCTTGGTAGGTGTATAGTAGTTATATATAGTCTGAATTGAATGTTATATGAATTGTATTTGAAGTTATTAAAGGCGGTCATGCATGGGTTACACCGGCTTGGTAGGTGTACCGTTTGTCACAGAAACTAATAAGAAGCAAGTATGCAAGGACCTCCCGATCGATCATGTTATCAGGGATCGAGAAAGTTTGAACTCGGTTTGAGCTTGATCACTCGAAAAGCTCGGTTTATTTGTAAAGGTGTGTGTCTTACACAAATTAAAATTGAAATATAATCTAATAATCGAATTCGGTTCACCTTCGGCTCGAAAATCTCGATACCAAGGTTTTCAAGATCGGGATCATATCCTACTTAGGATCGATTTTGTCTTTGCAAGATCGAGATCGTAATATCGGATCGGGATCTTAAGATCCTACCATAATGCATTTTTTAAGTATCTTTTGTAATATTATACAAATTTATAAATTATTATATACATAAACACAAAATTATATAAATGTTTCATTGAAATGTTGTCCTAAATTATGGTTATGAAATGTGTAAGAAGATTATAACATGTAGTTCGAGAAAAGTAAGATCGGATCGGATTAGATCCTAAGATCCTATGGTCAGGATCGGGTTCCTATACGATCTTAAGCTTTCAAAGATCCTATTATACCTAAGATCCGGATCGTTTTTGCTTTGCAGTATCGTAAAATCATAAGATTAAGATCAGGATCGGGATCCTGACAACCATGCTCGATACATTTATAATTAACTATTTACACTTAGTACGCTTACATATAAAATATATATATATATATATATATATATATATATATATATATATATATATATATATATATATGTATATATATATATATATATATATATATATATAGTGTGAGGTTCTTTTCAGAACCAAATAAATTGCGAGAACCAATCTGATTCATTCATTTTTTGATCAATGGCTATAAATAGTTGTGGCATAAAGGTAATAAAGTGAAAGATTAGGTAATATTTTGTACAAGAGATAAGGGTATTATAGGCATTTTAAATTCCAAAACCGTCTGACTATCTTAATTAAATATGTACAGGATTTTAGGATGAATCACTTATTATCTATACATCTCTCTCATCTCCCACCCAAAGCAAAACCCTAACCGCCCCTTATTTGAATATCTCATACCATCACCACCACCACCACCACAACAACAATCACAACCCACATCAACTACTCCTTCAATATTCCTCGCCATTGCCTCCCTTACAATCAGATCTATCATAATCGCTGAAAAAACCACCACACGAGTTACCACCACCATCCTTAGCAACATCTACAACAACGAGATCCGTGTGAAATGTTTAAGCCGCACTCCTTATTCCCATCTAAACCTTCATAAGACATTCAATCTATTCTCGCATAAATAATTTTTCAAGTTTCAGGTTTGTATAATCAATATTATTGTTTTCTATTTTTAAATTAACTGTAACTAGTTTGAAAAGTGAATACATGTACTTGTTCGGCCTAAGCTCTTTCATAGTATGTCAACCCATTTCATCGCGGCTGTTGTGGTATTTTTGCTCAAATGAGTTTTCTGTTTTAATTGTTATGTGGTTCTAGTTAGTCTTGTTTGGGTTATGGAACTTTTTTTGTTTTGTTTCTATCATAAATGTGACTGCTGATAGAGGAGGCAGTCAAGGTATGTATATCCTTGTAGATTTTGCTATCTCATCTGGTGATAAAGGAGTGCATATGTGTTTTTACAAGAGTGCATATGTGTTTTTACATTTTCAAAAGTTTAAACTCAATGAAGTGCATATGTGTTTTAGTGCCTAGAGTTTGATTTTTGTGGTATCTTTTCCAGCACTCACTAGATAGCCATAGTTACTAGGCCCGACTGTTAACCGGTTGATAACATTGTAAATATAATATTCATATTAATTTTGAACGCCAAGTGTGTCGCCGACTTCTTTTTCTTTCTCTTGCTGACTTATAATTTTTTAGGCCGAAACATAATTTAACTTTAACCAAGGCACACACTGCTCAGAGTAGTACTGGTTTTAGTTTCAGGACTAATCAACGAATTGATTTTCAGTACAAAAAGTGGATGACAGATGTTATATTTGGTCAAACACGTATAGATGGTTTTATGAATGGTAATCTTTATAGTAACAAAGATTTTTAAAAAGTGAATAAAAGGAATGAAACCAAAAGAAAAAAAAAATATTATTTTAACTATTTCCCCAGAGTATATAAATTCATTTCTCTTAATTGGCTGGTAATAATAATAATGTGATGTAAAAGTTTATAAGGTGTATTGTTTTGGTAATGTTTTAGTAGATTTAGTGACGAAAACACATGTGCACTATTTTAATTAAAGTTTATTTTTGATTAAAAAAAACATGTAACTCGCAATTAATATTTATCATGCCATTTATGCCATGCCTCATGTTTAGTTTAAATATAAATGGCCCATATAACAATTACGCTTTGCTTGGGCTTTTGTTAAATATGTAAGTTTGCATATGTATTTTAAATATTTCTGGCTTTTCTTTTCTGATCATGGTCATATATGTTTTATGGCTAGTACAAAATTAAAAAGAAGAGTGCATATGTGTTAGTGAGATTGAATATGTGTTTTTAATGTTTCTTATGAAAATACATGTGCAGCGTTAAAGACTGCATGTGCCTAGTCAACTAAGACGATGAAAATATATGTTCATGGTTCAAGACTACGCGTACCTAGTGAACAAAGACGATGAAAAATACATGTGCATGGTTCAAGACTATGCGTACCTAGTTGTTGATATAAATAATGTTTGTGAATGTTATTAATATTTCTCAATAAACCTATGTTTTGATAATCACAAAACTTAAATCAAATTAAGTCAAGAATAAGACATAAACAAGTATTTGGTGACAAATATTTACCTCTACATCTTATATCACTTAAGGTATGCATAAACTTAGTAACTTATGCATTACATGATCAAAGGAAATTTTATATTAATACATAACATTATATAAAATGATTTTAACATTTTATATATATTTGTAAATCATTTTTGGTAAAGCTTTATTAAACCACAAAAATATGATTTCAAATTTCCAACCAAAAAGGGCAAATTTTATCCAGAGAATCTTTTCAAACGTTCAGGAGGGCGGCCCCCTTAATTTTACTAGGCGGCCCCCTTAATCATTAAGGGGACCGGCCTATAATTAAGGGGACCGGCAACGCTCCCGAACAGTAAAATCTGGCCCTTTAAATACTGGATCATTTTGCACATTTTCCTTACCTTTTTGCACTATAAACTTTCTGATCCAATCCTCTTCTCTAGATCTAAAATCCTTTGATCATATATTTCATAAGTCTTTGTTTCCAAGTGATCCAAAGCTTCATCCATTCAAGTGCAAGAAGAAGAACACTTCTCTACATCCATCTTATTGTAGTGGTGTTGTGTATTGCTAGTTTCATATAGTACTAGTGATAGCTAATTGTTAAGGTGTTGTGAATATTTGTTGATTGTATAATCTTGGTGTGTTGTAAACTAGTTTAGTAGTAGTGACTTAGTTGTGCATAGAAGAAGGTGTGAAGACGGTGTGAAGTCTTGAAGAAGGTGTGAAGGTGTGATTAAGGTGTGAAGATCACGTGGTGTGATATTTGGTGTGAGATTGGTTCTAGCTACGATTAGAACTCGACATTTAGCTTAGTGTCGTTAACTTGTGTAAGCCAAGGTGTGTAAGGTTTCTCCACCATAAGGAGTTTGTTGACATAGTGAAGAAAACTCTCGAGTGTGGTACTCGGGGAGTGGAGTAGGGCAAGGAAGGTGTCCTTGTAGCCGAACCACTATAAATTCGCGTGTTGTGGTTTGATCTTTCTAACTCTATCTTTTCTTCATTATATTTCAATACTTTCAATATTAGTTTAGACTTGCTCATATTGGTTGTTGCTTGAATTCACTTAAGATCGAATCGAAAGTTTTTATAACCAACAAAATATTTTGGAAATAAATTTAAAAGGACGTAAAACTATTCAACCCCCCTTCTAGTTTTCCACAATTGGTATCAGAGCCACGTCGAGCAAGATCTTTAAAATATATTGTATTTTAAAACTTGTAACGATCTATGGAATCTGAAAAATATTTAGAAGGGCAATCTATGTGTCACAACCCGTAATTTTAGGTCATTTTTCCAAACCTCGACAATTTACTATTCACAAATTACTATTCATCGACCACTATTCATCATTTTACTATTCACCATTTTTGAGGTCAATTTGACATTCCGAGAAACATTCTAAAATTTTACTATTCACTTGACACTATTCATTTCCGAGAGGAAACCACTATTCACGTGCATTACTCATGTCGTCGTAAATTTAGTTTACGAGTGTTCAAATTCGCGTAACCGTATTGGTTCAGGAGCGAATTCATGCATTATTATCAGGGACACTTCATACGGACTAGAAATAGTCTGCATATCATCATTAGGGCACTTGCATACTATTCCACTCGTAGGATAACTAAATTAATACTTTTGGTATTATTAACGATTTACGTACGTTTATTTTAAATAAACGCTAATACGCGAACTATAAATGTGTCTAACATGTCCGACACTCCCGACTATGATCCTAATACGTTTTTATACTCATTTTTACAATTTTTATAACTTTATTATGACCCGAATAACTTCAACAAAACTTATTTCTAACAAACCCGGTACCCGATTAAACCTTAAACCTAAACCTAACCTAACTACACTTTACTACTAATACTAATTTTCCTAATTAATCCCAAGACAACCCCCCCCCCCCCTTTTTCCTCCCTTAGAACCGGCCAACCCCCCCCCCCCCCCCCTAAGGTCTTCAAACTTTAATAACCTCACCAACACTCTTAAATGTACACCAAACTTTTGTCTACATATATATATTTAACTTTTTCACTTATTTATCACAAAACACTTTTTACTTGCAACTAGAAAACTTTTTTCTCTCTTTTCTCTTGAGGGTTGGATCGACCTAGGTGATCAAGGAGCAAGAAACAACAAATTTTACAAGATCTTGGTATAAACTAGTTTGTATAATCATCCTTGTTGGAGTTTTGAAATAAAAACTCAAGGATTAGTAGGTTTTTCATCATCTAAACTCCCTAAACCATCAAGTAAGTTAACAAACTCATTTTTATGATTTTTTACAAGTTATTATTATGTTTATATAATTTTCTTACAAGATCTTATACATGCATCAACTTGTACCACTCCATTTTTTGTATATATTAACTTTGAAGCCCTAGAAATGGAAACATATGAAACCCTTGTTAGACCTAGTGGATTGATGATGTCTAAGGACCCATGACACCCTAAGAAGGTGTATGGTAGTATTAGATTAGCTTTGTGGTGTTTGAAAGTGGTTTGATGGAGGATGGAACTAGTTTAGAGACTTGAAAATGGTTTTTGAAACTTTTGATATACCTACTGTCCCTATTTTAATTTCGTGGGAAAATCAGTAGATGGTGACTAAGTTTTGACCAAAGATTTAGAAAATACATTCAAAAACGAAACTTTAGGCGAAAGAACGGATTAAAACGAGTTTATAACGAAGGAGATATGATTTTTGCAAAATTAACGACGAAAACTATTTCTTAGAAAACTGCTTGCTGATTGGCAGAATACGACGGGTATTTTGAAGCATTAAACGTAACCTAAAAGAGCCGAGTTGTCAAAAATATACTAGTATATACAAAGACGAATCCGTGGACATAAAGAACAAGGAAAACGAGCCTAAAACGACCGAGTTATAACCATTCTAACATCGTCAAACTATATATATGTATATGGACACAAATAAAAATAATAACTTACGCACTAAACGGTATATTTTCTAGAAAATATTACTAAGGACTATTTTCTTATCAAAGGAATACGTATGACCCAAGAGAATACTTATACGACTTAAAGACGTATTTCAAGGTTTTCAATACAAGGAATTTAACGCTAACATTTTCTTACGAGATAACACGACAAGTTATATACTCCTATATATGGACATATTTTTCCTAAGTATGGAAACTATTTTACTATGTCGATAACTAGTATTTCCAAATTACGAGTGGTATGAGTATCATGTGCATGTGCATACATTTCATTACGACTTGATCTTAATTAGATCACTATCATTCATTTTAGGTCGCGGATAGTGTTCGCTCCCTGTTGTCCTTATCATTACGCATATTTGTATCTTCACTCCAGGTGAGTCATAGCCCCACTTTTACTCTTTATACTTGTTTTAACTCTTTGGGGGAGATACATGCTCAAACTACTTACTTACTAGTATAAATACTCAAAACATACTTTCTTGATACTCAAAACTTTTATTCTTGATTGTTTTATACTTGATTGTTTTATACTTGATTTCATACATAAGTGATTGTGATATACTTAACTGTGTTATACTAAACTGTGATGTGTATTCTTGAGCTACTGAGACTTCCAATGGCCCCAGATTAAGTTGCTGGGCACAACCATGGAGACATATATACTTCCAATGGCCCCAGATTAAGTTGCTGGGCACAACCATGGAGACATACATATTTCCAATGGCCCCAGATTAAGTTGCTGGGCACAACCATGGAAATATACATACAAACGTGAGGTCTTCGGAGATGAAGTGTAGACTCACGACTAATTGCTTAACTGTTGTGATAAACTTATACATATTGTACTCATACTATATATTAGCAGTGGGTTGTGAACACACAGGTTACAAGTCTCTTATGACGGGACTTGTAACTGAGTGGATTTACGATGCCTTTGCTGTGTGATCATTTTCTAGAAACTTTATTTATTAAACAACTCTATGAACTCACCAACCTTTGTGTTGACACCTTTAAGCATGTTTATCTCAGATTAGAAGGGCGATAGCAGGTATGGGGAGCGGAGAGTCTTAGGGCATGCATTTTGAAGACTTTCGCTTTTATCTTTTACCATTCGATACTTTTTAAAAACTTATGTACTATTCTCATTTGGGATCTTTTGGTTTGTAAACTATGACTTTTATCTATTCGAATGGTAACTTTTTAAAAACGTCTCATTTAGAGTTCGTTTTCTATATCTTGTACTTTGTGCCCTGAAGTAGCATCCCTATGACACAGTCTTCCGCTGCGGTATTTTGGGGGTGTTACAGATTGGTACCAGAGCCTTGGTTATAGAGAACTAGGTTGTTTTTAGAGTCTAGACTATAACTACATACATTTAGACTCTCCTCCCTATCGCCTTGCATTTTTCATACACGTACGCTTGCTGATAATTTTCTTAGACCTACGCTATTAGATATTTTGTGGTACCGATGGGGAAGTCCCAAAATCTAGGCAAGTTATCAGAAATATGGAGCTCGGTAGTAACTGATTATTTAACTTAATCTTGTGACAGTTCTTGTTTGATGAGACATGAGACTAAGTTAAATGAAGGTTATTACTTAGCTGTAGAGATTTGATGATTTGCCCGAGGATGGGAGTTCTCTTGAAGTTACTCTTTAGAAGCCGTTAGAAACTAGACTACCTAGTGACTTTAGCACTTAGGGGAGAATCCTTTGTTCCTTCGTACTGAGCGTGACATTCCCTAGATACCCATTTAAGCAACGTCTACCACTGAGATATGTGTGCCTGGTGATATGTACACCTGTGAAAGGAAACATTTATAATTGTGGTGGCCAACATAATTATAAGTGCTTCACGACACACGTGGACATATGACTATGCATGTGTAGATCGGTGTTGGCACGACTTAGGAGACAATTGGTGGCACGGTATTATATATGAGGATGTTAAGTATAGACTTTGGTTAATCAACGGTTTTCCCTCAACTCTGACGTTCACTAAATGTCCTTCCTCTCAGGAAATCATGGCACCAAGGAGAGTGACTCGTAGCTCTGGTAGAGGAGGCGCAACACCAAGGGGTGGAAGGACTGGTGGACGTGGAGGTAGAGGAGGTAGAGGAGCTGCTCATGACACTAGTAATCCAAGTAACGATGGTGGAAGAACTGGTAGACGTGGAGGTAGAGGAGGTGGTCACGGCATTGAAAACAATGATAACAACGACGGTGGAAATACTGATTTTGAAGCCATCATCGCTCGACAACTTGAAAACTTTCTCCCCACTATTGTCACTCAAGTTGGAGATCATATGAATAACTTGGCAAATCATGAAAGCGGAATTAACAACACCAATGGTATAGGCCAGAATGGTAATGGCAACAACAACAACAACATTAGGACTGGATGTACGTATAAGGAATTTACATCATGTAAGCCAATTGAGTTCGATGGTGTAGGAGGCGCGTTAGGGTATACTCGATGGGTTGAAAAGATGGAGTCGGTGATCGACATTAGTGACTGTGCAGCACATCAAATGGTGAAGTACTCCGTATGCTTGCTATCAGGATAGGCATTGACATGGTGGAATACGCAGGTTCAAGCTAGGGGTAGAGAGGCAGCTGTAGGTATGACATGGGATGATTTTAAGGCATTACTGAAGGAGGAATACTGCCCGGACAATGAAATGCAGAAGCTGGAGGATGAACTTTATCATCACTCTATGATAGGGGCTGGACATGCAGCCTATACAGATCGATTCCATGAATTAGCCAGACTAGTTCCACACCTAGTTACCCCTTAGTCCAAGAGGATCGAGAGGTACATATATGGTCTTGTCCCAGAAATTCGTGGGACTGTGAAAGCAACTGAGCCTTCTACAATTCAGAGTGCAATATTGAGAGCAGGGACTCTGACCGATGAGATGGTTAGAAATGGAAGCTTGAGGAACAGTGATAAAAGGAAGGGAACAAGCGAGTCAAACAAGCATATGGGCGCAATAGCTGACAACAAAAGGGCAAGGACCTTTGCGGCGACTAGTTCTGGTCAGAGAGAGTATTTAGGCTCGCAACCTAAGTGTACGAAATGTAATTTTCATCACCAAAAGACTGTGCCCTGCCGTATGTGTGCTAATTGCAGACAGTCTGGTCATTATGCAAACCAATGTAGAGAACCAGTGAATGTGGGCAATATGACGAACAATCAAAAGACATGCTATGAGTGTAACAACCCGGATCACTTTCGGAACACCTGTCCTAAGTTGAAAAGGAATCTTAACCAAGGAGGCAATCGTCCAAAATTAGCAGCAGCAATTGAAGGGCCACAAGATGAGGCCGTTGAGATTCCACCCGCGCGTGGCAGAGCTTACTTCCTAGGAAATCCTATCACCCAACATGTTCACGATAGCATAACGGGTACATTCTCTTGAACAACTATATTATTTTCGTAGCACTTAAGTCTTGGTATAGAACTTATACACAACCCCGACTAATCTGAGACCTAGCATCATTAACCTAGTTATATTGATAGTAGATGATTTGATTGGTGTAAGCAACTCTAACGAGTTTGGGAAGGAATGAGCTGAACTTCGGGACGAAGTTCCCTTAAGGGGTAGAGACTGTCACAACCCGTAATTTTAGGTCATTTTTCCAAACATCGACAATTTACTATTCACAAATTACTATTCATCGACCACTATTCATCGTTTCACTATTCACCATTTTTGAGGTCAATTTGACATTCCGAGAAACATTCTAAAATTTTACTATTCACTTGACACTATTCATTTCCGAGAGGAAACCACTATTCACGTGCATTACTCATGTCGTCGTAAATTTAGTTTACGAGTGTTCAAATTCGCGTAACCGTATTGGTTCAGGAGCGAATTCATGCATTATTATCAGGGACACTTCATACGGACTAGAAATAGTCTGCATATCATCATTAGGGCACTTGCATACTATTCCACTCGTAGGATAACTAAATTAATACTTTTGGTATTATTAACGATTTACGTACGTTTATTTTAAATAAACGCTAATACGCGAACTATAAATGTGTCTAACATGTCCGACACTCCCGACTATGATCCTAATACGTTTTTATACTCATTTTTACAATTTTTATAACTTTATTATGACCCGAATAACTTCAACAAAACTTATTTCTAACAAACCCGGTACCCGATTAAACCTTAAACCTAAACCTAACCTAACTACACTTTACTACTAATACTAATTTTCCTAATTAATCCCAAGACAACCCCCCCCCCCCTTTTTCCTCCCTTAGAACCGGCCAACCCCCCCCCCCCCCCCCCCTAAGGTCTTCAAACTTTAATAACCTCACCAACACTCTTAAATGTACACCAAACTTTTGTCTACATATATATATTTAACTTTTTCACTTATTTATCACAAAACACTTTTTACTTGCAACTAGAAAACTTTTTTCTCTCTTTTCTCTTGAGGGTTGGATCGACCTAGGTGATCAAGGAGCAAGAAACAACAAATTTTACAAGATCTTGGTATAAACTAGTTTGTATAATCATCCTTGTTGGAGTTTTGAAATAAAAACTCAAGGATTAGTAGGTTTTTCATCATCTAAACTCCCTAAACCATCAAGTAAGTTAACAAACTCATTTTTATGATTTTTTACAAGTTATTATTATGTTTATATAATTTTCTTACAAGATCTTATACATGCATCAACTTGTACCACTCCATTTTTTGTATATATTAACTTTGAAGCCCTAGAAATGGAAACATATGAAACCCTTGTTAGACCTAGTGGATTGATGATGTCTAAGGACCCATGACACCCTAAGAAGGTGTATGGTAGTATTAGATTAGCTTTGTGGTGTTTGAAAGTGGTTTGATGGAGGATGGAACTAGTTTAGAGACTTGAAAATGGTTTTTGAAACTTTTGATATACCTACTGTCCCTATTTTAATTTCGTGGGAAAATCAGTAGATGGTGACTAAGTTTTGACCAAAGATTTAGAAAATACATTCAAAAACGAAACTTTAGGCGAAAGAACGGATTAAAACGAGTTTATAACGAAGGAGATATGATTTTTGCAAAATTAACGACGAAAACTATTTCTTAGAAAACTGCTTGCTGATTGGCAGAATACGACGGGTATTTTGAAGCATTAAACGTAACCTAAAAGAGCCGAGTTGTCAAAAATATACTAGTATATACAAAGACGAATCCGTGGACATAAAGAACAAGGAAAACGAGCCTAAAACGACCGAGTTATAACCATTCTAACATCGTCAAACTATATATATGTATATGGACACAAATAAAAATAATAACTTACGCACTAAACGGTATATTTTCTAGAAAATATTACTAAGGACTATTTTCTTATCAAAGGAATACGTATGACCCAAGAGAATACTTATACGACTTAAAGACGTATTTCAAGGTTTTCAATACAAGGAATTTAACGCTAACATTTTCTTACGAGATAACACGACAAGTTATATACTCCTATATATGGACATATTTTTCCTAAGTATGGAAACTATTTTACTATGTCGATAACTAGTATTTCCAAATTACGAGTGGTATGAGTATCATGTGCATGTGCATACATTTCATTACGACTTGATCTTAATTAGATCACTATCATTCATTTTAGGTCGCGGATAGTGTTCGCTCCCTGTTGTCCTTATCATTACGCATATTTGTATCTTCACTCCAGGTGAGTCATAGCCCCACTTTTACTCTTTATACTTGTTTTAACTCTTTGGGGGAGATACATGCTCAAACTACTTACTTACTAGTATAAATACTCAAAACATACTTTCTTGATACTCAAAACTTTTATTCTTGATTGTTTTATACTTGATTGTTTTATACTTGATTTCATACATAAGTGATTGTGATATACTTAACTGTGTTATACTAAACTGTGATGTGTATTCTTGAGCTACTGAGACTTCCAATGGCCCCAGATTAAGTTGCTGGGCACAACCATGGAGACATATATACTTCCAATGGCCCCAGATTAAGTTGCTGGGCACAACCATGGAGACATACATATTTCCAATGGCCCCAGATTAAGTTGCTGGGCACAACCATGGAAATATACATACAAACGTGAGGTCTTCGGAGATGAAGTGTAGACTCACGACTAATTGCTTAACTGTTGTGATAAACTTATACATATTGTACTCATACTATATATTAGCAGTGGGTTGTGAACACACAGGTTACAAGTCTCTTATGACGGGACTTGTAACTGAGTGGATTTACGATGCCTTTGCTGTATGATCATTTTCTAGAAACTTTATTTATTAAACAACTCTATGAACTCACCAACCTTTGTGTTGACACCTTTAAGCATGTTTATCTCAGGTTAGAAGGGCGATAGCAGGTATGGGGAGCGGAGAGTCTTAGGGCATGCATTTTGAAGACTTTCGCTTTTATCTTTTACCATTCGATACTTTTTAAAAACTTATGTACTATTCTCATTTGGGATCTTTTGGTTTGTAAACTATGACTTTTATCTATTCGAATGGTAACTTTTTAAAAACGTCTCATTTAGAGTTCGTTTTCTATATCTTGTACTTTGTGCCCTGAAGTAGCATCCCTATGACACAGTCTTCCGCTGCGGTATTTTGGGGGTGTTACACTATGCAAAGACCACCACTATTTGAAAGTGATGGATTTTTATATTGGAAAAATCGATTCGAAACTTATGTGAAGTCAAAAGATCTAGATCTTTGGCATGTTATTACTAATGGTGATTTTTTACCTATTCAAAATAACCCGGAAACTAAGAAAGATGAAATCGTACCTTTTGAAAAACAAAATGATGATTTAAAAAGAAAACTTGCTAAAAATAATGAGGCAAAAATGGTTATTTATAATGCGCTACCACGTAAAGAGTACGAAAGGATCTTTATGTGTGAAACCGCAAAAGAAATTTGGAACTCTTTACTAATAACTCACCAAGGTAATAGTCAAGTCAAAGATAATAAGATAGATCTACTTGTTCAACAATACGAGCAATTCACGATTCCGGAAGAGGAATCAATTGACAATGCTTTTGCTAGATTTAACACTATCATCACAAGTTTAAAAGCACTTGATGAGAATTTTTCTAGTAAGAATTCTGTTAGGAAGTTTCTTAGGGCTCTTCATCCAAAATGGCGAGCTAAAGTGACGGCTATTGAAGAATCGAAGAATTTGTCAACTTTGCAACTTGACGAATTAATTGGAAATCTAAAAGTCTACGAAGTCATCATTAAAAAGGACTCCGAAATGGTCAAGGAAAAACGAGAGCAAAGCAAGTCAATTGCCTTGAAAGCTAGAAAGGAATCTAGTATCGAAGATAGCTCATCTTCCGAAAGTGATGACGAAGAATACGCCATGGCCGTAAGAGATTTCAAGAAATTCTTCAAAAGGCGAGGAAGATTCGTAAGACAACCGTACGACGAAAAGAAAACATTTCAAAAGAGTAAAGATGACAAGAACAACAAGATTGAAAGAAAGTGTTTCAAGTGCGGAGATCCAAATCACCTTATTGGAAAATGTCCAATGATGACAAGAGATCAAAATCAAAGAGCATTTGTTGGAGGTGCTTGGAGTGATAGTGATGATGATGAGAATGAAACGACAAAGGAAGAAAAATGTCTCATGGCGAATACACCAAATGAGGTACGTTCCGAAACCGAATATTTTAGTGATGAAAGTATATCATTAGATGAAAAAGATTTAGATAATGAATATATTAAACTATGCAAACTAGGACAACTAGTAATGACCAAAAACAAATCACTAAAATACATTAACAATCAATTAGAAAATGAAGTACTTGAATTAAAAATTAAAATACATCAACTAGAAAAAGGTAAACAAATTTTTGAAGAATGTAAATCATGTCAAGAGCTTAAAGGTGAAAACGAAATGCTTAGGAAAGAAATTCGCAAACTTGACAAATTTGAAAATAGTAGTCAATCACTTAGTAAAATAATAAGTATTCAAAGAATGTCCGGAGACAAAACCGGCTTAGGATTTAATTCAAATGAGGCTTCAACAAGCGAGATTAAAAATGTAAAATTTGAAAGTGAACTCAACAAACAAAAACCTTTAGAATCTAATCCTAAGTATATACTTATTAATGATAAGAAAATACCTCTTGCCAATGATGAAGAAGTTAAAGATTTTTATAAACCGTCTTTTAAGACCGAAGTAGGATTGTCTAAACCCAAAATAAGATCTAAAACTCCACCACCTAGAAAACCAGATAATTCTCATCCTAGGTCTAAAACACCTCAACCAAGAAGAAATCAAAATAGACAAAACTATAATAACAATAGTAATCAAATGTGGAACTACCAACAAAGCTACAATCCTTGGGGCATTCTACCACCTTTCATGCACCCGAGCCAAATGTTAAACATGTTTGGACCAAATAACTTTGGACCAAAAGGACAATGGAGATCAAATGGCTAGACAAACATTCCTTGAGGCAATCTTGGTTTTTCTCTCAACATAGACTTTTTCAAAGTCTATATTTCATCTTGATGATATTGAAGATTTCTTTTGAAGACCACCAGGTACGCCATTCTTTCACAACTCATTGCCATGCTTAGATAAATATGTATTGTTTGATTTCGTTAATTATTTAGATATAATTTGTCATTGTCTTCTATGTGTTAAAATCACATATATACTTATATATACATATATATATACTATTATACGTAATATATTAAATATATATATAGATATATATAAATTCACTTGCACATAACCTAGATACGTCATTTGTTGACTTTCTAGAACTCCAAGAAATCGTTCTTTATCGAACCCTTTCTTTCCCCCTCTCACGTTATTCTAGTAAGTCCTCTTTTAGGAGACTCATGATGATGAAGGGATATGAGTCAAGTGGACTCTTATAATGCAAGAACGCCTTCGCACGTGAACACTATGGATGAAACAAACTCCTCTCGCCAAGTATATCCTATCTCCGATACTATCCTTCAAATCTCACTCATCAACCCATCTTTCAAACACATTTATACTTATATATATAAACAATATATATATATATATATATATATATATATATATATATATATATATATATATATATATATATATATATATATATATATATATATATATATATATATATACACTTATTCACATATTCCCGAACACACCTCAAACCCTTCATCAACTTAACACTTTGATCATTTTATCCAAAATTGTCAAAGGTATATTTTAATTATCGTAACGGTAATTAAAAGTTGTTAAGTATTTTGTCATCGTGCCAATAGACGTTTACGTATTTTTGATATATTATAAATCTAAGTATATACGTATAAATATTTTTGTTCCAGAAACGAATTCCGCGAAATTTGGAAAATTTCAAAGGCGGCCCCCTTAATGATTAAGGGGACCGGCTTGTTATCGAGGGCGGTCCCCTTAATGTTTAAGGGGGCCGGCCATCTGACAGTTCCAAATTCGTTTTCCTTCTTATTTCTAGTCCCAAACACTCCATTCACTCATTTGTTCTTCCCCACTGCTACTGAGTACGAACCAAAACACCCAAAAACTTCAAAATCCTCCATCATATCACCAATTCGAGGTTGTTTCGCAAGGGGCAAACATCTACCAAACATTTAACAACATCTTTTGTAAGTTTTCCAACATGTATTTCATCACATTTCATTCGATTTAGTGTCTAATCAATAATTATGCATTTTATTAAAATTCATTTTAATTCGATTTTAAGTGTAATTGAAGTTAGAAATTGAACTACCAAATGCTCCCCATAGGATTAGGATGATGTTTTGCAACTCAAAATTGGTATAACATATCATCTTGTCAAAATCATTAAACGCCCATAAACCCTAGTCGAATTTTATTTTTCATAAGTCACATTGTTGATATAACTCTTAAAAACCATTTAAAACTTACTACATTACGTTGTTTTAACGTTCTAAACAATCAAAACATACTTTTCAAATTATTGATTAAAGGGTTCATGAAGACAACATGGGCGTTTGGTTCATGAACACACCATAACTATATGAAGTTATTTGAAACCTATAACTAGCTTATAAGTTTTGTTAATAATACTAGAATCAATAGAGGTCATCAAGATATATAATCAATATATATATTGATATTTTTAGGATATTGTTGTCTAGTTAAGGGAGCGTTTGGTTTATCTTTAAAATGATAATTTTGAAAACTAAAATTCGCATTTCAATCTTTTAAACAAGCTTATGTTGCATCAAACTTTTACGAAATGGAAGATATATGATCTAATATATATCTAGCCTTATTTCGAAATGAATTATGATATCATACCCTTTTGATATTGTACATTCTAAACAAGTTTAAAGTCAAAATAAAAGGAACATCATGAAACTACTTCATTTAAATATTTTTTTTGTCGAAGTAGAATTTCGTTCCACATATATTGCATATAATTATATATATATATATATATATAAACAATATATGCATGATGGTTGTTTTTATATTAATTCTATTCTTGTTGTTATTTTGTTTAGGTGAAAATGCCTAAGACCACGATTGGTGATGTATCCAAAACCAAACAATACATTCCAAATGTCTCTTCTACTCCCGGCATGTCTCCTTCAGTTGCATGTTTCTATCGTCCCATTGAAAATAGAAACATTCACGAAGGACGAATTGTCGATCCATCTTTCTATGAAAAAGATCAAACCGAACGAATGTTCACCAATATTCGTTTTGAATGTCTTTTACAAATCAACGAACCTATCATTCCCCGTTTTATCCTCGACTTCTATAGCCAAGTGACGGTACAAACCGATCCCTATGGTCATCTCCTCATTTCCTTCATGATTCAAAATCAATTCATCACTCTTTCTCTTGCTCAATTTGGGCAAATTCTTAGAATCCCATTCAACGGCCAAGCCGTTTTCTCAAATGAATGGGATCTTTCCACTCTTGAAATAAATCGTCCTCAGGATGGCCCCTACTATTCTGAGATTCCTAGTCCTGAAGACATTCGTCGAATGCTTGAACTAGAACGTCGTACGACTAGTCGAGTAATCAAGTCGAAGAATGTCGACATTCATGCCAATCAAATCCTCCTCAAAGAACTAAGCCAAGATATGAAGAAATGGGAAGAAATCATTCGAGAGAATGCGTTTGGTACTGGTGGTCACCGTGATCATGTCACGGCGAGCATTGCCCACATGCTTTATTGTGTTATTGCTGAAGAGCAATACAACTTGGCTTATCTTTTTATTCATCTAATCATGTCCGCCAAAAACACCACAAATGCCAATCTTCCTTACGGTATGTTTCTCACACGACTTTACCGTTATATGATGGAACATTACCCACATCTTCAAAGAGAATACTACGTTCATATCCTTCCTACTTTGAACCAACTTACTCGTGTTCGTACTCGTTGTCCTCGTAGTGACAAAGGAAAATCTCGTGTTCCTTTGTACTCTAGGGGTCGTGGTTCTACATCTCATCGTGATGACGATGATGATGAGGAGGAAGACACCTCACGTGTTAGTACTCCATCCCCCACGACCTTTGTGGAAGATCTTTCCGATCTTGATGATACCGAATATCAAATTCCTCTTCCTCATGAACGTACCGATGAGCTTCTATTCACTCGTCAAACATCTATCATCAATCGACAACAACAAATGCATGAAGAAATGCGAAGAGGATTCAAATCCGTTGGGAAGATGTTTAGGAAGATACTTGGAAAGAAAAAGAAGTAGAAGATATTGACGTGTTGTTATTTGTTATTACTTGTTTCTTTTAGACATTTGTATGGTTTGCTATTTGCCTGATTTATTCGGAAATACTTGTGTTAATTTCTTGTGTTATTTGGAATGATGTTTAGACTTTAACTATTATCATATTAATGTTATGCCATGCTTCTTTTCAATATGGATTATAATATGTTTATTTGCATGCAAAATTTAATTATATATATATATGTTTATATATCATCATTCATAAAGTATGTACTCCTAATAGAGCTTGCTGGAAAAACACACTTGAAAAATGCCCAAATTCTGCAAATTTTGGGTTTCTGGTCGTCTGGGAAAACACCAGATGGGCGGCCCCCTTAATTCCCTAGGCGGTCCCCTTAATGATTAAGGGGGCCGGCATACAATTAAGGGGACCGGCCATCTGGAACTGGGTTTACTGTATTCTTTTGCATCTTGTGAATCCTTTCTCTAGTTTCAGCTACCATTTCCCATTTTGACCCAACTGATTTTAGAATCTCTTTCTACCATTTCAAACATTTACCTAAATCATCCACTTCCATACTATATATTCCCTCCATTATCACCATTCCTCATCTCATCATTCATCATATCATCATGACTCCTCCAAGCACCTCAAACTCCAAAACCTTCAAGAAACAAAAACTTGTGGTTATCCCCCCAAAACAACTCTTCATTGACATTACAAATGAAGACAACAAAACACCATCACCTCCACCCAAATGCTCATCCCCAAGTGCACCCAATGCACCATCCAAAACACCTTCCACTCATGGAACTTCCTCATCTTCCTTACCCTCAACCTCATCAATCAATGACTACATCAATTCTCACTTGTCACCACAAGTATCATCACCACTTCCCACACAAGAACCTATATCCACTCATCTTACAATCTCACTTTCACCAATAACACCACTTGATACTCAACTCTCATCTCCACAAACTACACCACCATACTTTGCCAATCCCATACCTTGGAGGATGCTTGAATCACATGGTGATTCTTGCCTTTGTTGTATCCACAACCGCACGGTCATCTTTGGCCTTAGAGATGAAATTCAATATATGTTTTTATATATTGAACATTTGCTTACCCACCCACCACCACCACCAACTCCACCATCCTCTCCAATAATCCCTCCACCACAATTCTCACCCATTACTCCACCATCACCATCATGCTCTCCAAATTAAGCATATGACATGCTTAATAAATAAAGCCTTTACCCTCCATTTTGCTTGCAAGCTCTATGAAGTCTATGTACCCTTTGCATGATGATGTATTTCTATTGTTGTTAGCTTATGTAATTGCTAATATCTTGTACTTTTCTTTAATTGTACTTGCATTGTTGTGTCTTGACACAACAATTGTTCTAATATGAATGCTTCTTTCTTTCCTTATTACATTATATTTATGTGCATGTCTATACTTGTGCTTCTAATATTTTTGTTTTGCAAGCATTCCATAGCTCGTTCTCTTGGTGCCCCCAAACGAGGGGGAGTACACATCAAGGGGGAGTTTCTACCCGTCAAAATTTTCACGAATGAAAACTTGTCGGCTTAACCTTTTTGATGAAAAAAAAGGGGGAGAAGTACATATAAACTCACTAAAATACTTGTTTAAAAACTAATTTTTGAGTTAATGAGTTTAAGTTTTGTAATCATCAAAAAGGGGGAGATTGTTGATATAAATAATGTTTGTGAATGTTATTAATATTTCTCAATAAACCTATGTTTTGATAATCACAAAACTTAAATCAAATTAAGTCAAGAATAAGACATAAACAAGTATTTGGTGACAAATATTTACCTCTACATCTTATATCACTTAAGGTATGCATAAACTTAGTAACTTATGCATTACATGATCAAAGGAAATTTTATATTAATACATAACATTATATAAAATGATTTTAACATTTTATATATATTTGTAAATCATTTTTGGTAAAGCTTTATTAAACCACAAAAATATGATTTCAAATTTCCAACCAAAAAGGGCAAATTTTATCCAGAGAATCTTTTCAAACGTTCAGGAGGGCGGCCCCCTTAATTTTACTAGGCGGCCCCCTTAATCATTAAGGGGACCGGCCTATAATTAAGGGGACCGGCAACGCTCCCGAACAGTAAAATCTGGCCCTTTAAATACTGGATCATTTTGCACATTTTCCTTACCTTTTTGCACTATAAACTTTCTGATCCAATCGTCTTCTCTAGATCTAAAATCCTTTGATCATATATTTCATAAGTCTTTGTTTCCAAGTGATCCAAAGCTTCATCCATTCAAGTGCAAGAAGAAGAACACTTCTCTACATCCATCTTATTGTAGTGGTGTTGTGTATTGCTAGTTTCATATAGTACTAGTGATAGCTAATTGTTAAGGTGTTGTGAATATTTGTTGATTGTATAATCTTGGCGTGCTGTAAACTAGTTTAGTAGTAGTGACTTAGTTGTGCATAGAAGAAGGTGTTAAGATTGATAAGGTGTGAAGACGGTGTGAAGTCTTGAAGAAGGTGTGAAGGTGTGATTAAGGTGTGAAGATCACGTGGTGTGATATTTGGTGTGAGATTGGTTCTAGCTACGATTAGAACTCGACATTTAGCTTAGTGTCGTTAACTTGTGTAAGCCAAGGTGTGTAAGGTTTCTCCACCATAAGGAGTTTGTTGACATAGTGAAGAAAACTCTCGAGTGTGGTACTCGGGGAGTGGAGTAGGGCAAGGAAGGTGTCCTTGTAGCCGAACCACTATAAATTCGCGTGTTGTGGTTTGATCTTTCTAACTCTATCTTTTCTTCATTATATTTCAATACTTTCAATATTAGTTTAGACTTGCTCATATTGGTTGTTGCTTGAATTCACTTAAGATCGAATCGAAAGTTTTTATAACCAACAAAATATTTTGGAAATAAATTTAAAAGGACGTAAAACTATTCAACCCCCCCTTCTAGTTTTCCACACTAGTGAACAAAGACGATGAAAATACATGTGCATGGTTCAAGACATCGCATACCTAGTGTACAAAGACAACACAAATATATGTGCACAACTTAAGTTTGAGGCCAATGTTGTATAAAATGATGGTTGCACATGTATTTAATTAGCAATACATATAGCATTTACATTTTTCTAAAGAAGAATATTGTACATTCATTTTTTTCTCACTACATTCATATAGAACATTCAATCTTTGTTAATTTACATGACACATGGGTCTTGAATATATAAAACCCAACAAGAAGACTATTCCGAACACGTGTGCTTACGTTACAATTAGTGCACATATGCACACCTTCTTTTTGAAATCATGTTGGAAAAAAAATTATTAAAAAAAGAATCCTAATATTTAGGAACTAATAAAACTTTTTTTATTTAAAAAATTCAAAAAGAAAATAAAAATGTAATTTTACCATTATACCCTTTTAAATTAAATAATAAAAATTAATATCCAAAAAAATCTGATTGGTTGATGCTGGTTCTCGCAGTTCGCACAATTTATTTGGTTCTGAAAAGACTCTTGAGCTTGAAAGTGAATTCACATCTGAAATTTTCCTTGAATTCATCTCAAATTTTAACTTTTCCCCAACCCGCTTAAAATTTTCCCCAAATTTAAATTGCCCACCACCCAAATATTTCATTGACCCGCCCATGTTTTTCAATACTCGTTCCCAATTAATATTTACAAAATCTAGATCTGGTCTTCTTCTATCTCCTCAACACTCTCCTCACCAATGCCACCGCTCGCACCAACACCACACTCGCACCAAGACCACCACTAAGGCCCGATCCAATGACATGTTTGGCGGTCCAGTCCGACTCTGTATTCAGCTCACTATGTTTGTCGGTCCATTCCGGCTCGGTATTCAGCTCACCGGTTTGGTTGATCCTAATTACTGGCGAGGAACACTCCAACTTTGCCCTGTTCTTGATTGGTACTTTGCTTTTACATGGTTATTGAGCTACGTGGTTCAAGCTCCTTGATTTTGATTTCACTAAAGCTATATGTAATGTGTGCAGATATTAAACCGGGTTGATATGATGATGCTGTCAATGAAGCTTTGAAACAATCTCAAGGTTCGTATACCGCCTTGCTATCTTATAATGACAAGATTTTTTGTGAATACCTAATTACACACTTCTGATGCATTTAGGCATCTTTATCTGGTGCATATCTTAGTCCTTAATTTATTAATACATCATCAGGTTGCAAAACAACTCGAAATGTCTTTCATGACATGTTACCCAGCCCGCCATTTTTATGTGGTATTATCTTTTATTATTTTTGAAAGTGCATTCACATCTGAAATGGTTTTTTATCCTTGAATTCATCTTTTAGATGTTGTTAAGCACCCATTATGCGGGGACTGATTTAAAAACTAGATTGACCATAACCAAACTGGCCAAAAGCAAATGCTACCTTGGAATCTTTACTTTTTTCTAGTTTGAAAAAAATAATCTGAAATGTATATAGCTTTGGAAGGTTGAATAAAAGTTACAAATAAAAGATGCAGAATCGATTGTAAGAAAGCCTAAAATCAGCAATAGACCAAGATCTGATTATCAAAAAATATAGATGTTTCTATTCAAGTAGTCGCGTTGGTCTATTTGATTTTTTCAGCTTATCTTTTCCATTTTTAATTGGGTGGTTGGGACAAAGTTACTTGTACCTTTTTAAACCATTCCTAGAGTTTAATCTATACCTTATTTTTAATTGGGTGGTTGGGACAAAGTAACAAGATCTGATATGCGTTTTATTCCTATCGTGTTTGCGCAGATAGTTGAACCAGTGACGCATCAAGCGACTCAAAACCACCAAAGCAGATAGTTGAATCAGTGGCGAGTCAAGCGACTCAAAACCACCAAAGCAGATAGTTGAATCAGTGGCGAATCAAGCGACTCAAAACCACAAAAACAGCAGATATTTGAACTAGTGGCGCCTAACAAACTAGATGCACCTGACAAAAGACAAGGCAATAGTGTGTCTGTCAAATGTCAAGAAATAGATGCACCCGTCAACAATATATATAACCACATACTTTTTACAGAGGAAGGTTTTCTAGCATCTAATCAAGAACTTTATTCCCGTATGCTCATCTAGTTCTGTTATGTTGTGAGCTTTGACATGTTCTAGTTCTGCTCTAATCCTGATGTGGTTATTGTTGATATGCAGCAGCCTACGTTTTCAAGGCTTTTATATCCGGATGATGAGATTAGATCAGTGGGAGAAAAACTTGTAAGTTTAACTGGAAATTTTATTATTATGTTCATTGTTTTGGATTAAACGTCTTCATGATGTTGTTTGAATTACTGCTGATCATGTTTGTGTTAATATTGCTTAGATGGATTTAGTTCTGCTCATGAACTTCAAAGAAGATGTGCAAAAGTAATTACTACTGCTAGTACAAAAGTTACTACTGCTAGTACAAAAGTTACGACTACTAGTGAAAGTTGGTACTGCTCAGAGATTAAGACCGCTCGAAGTTGCTAGTTGCTTATGAAGAAGATTATAGATACTTAGGAAACTATTGTAAGCCGACTAGGACTCCTTGGTGTATAAAAGGATGTCCAATTTTATATTTGGTTCAGTTATATACATTCCAATTTTATTGTATTTGAATTTGTTTTGATATATATTTGAATTGTTTTGATATATATTGATTTTTTAAATGTGACTAAAAGATGCATATAGTCACACTTATTAACACTTTGGTCACTGTTTGCTTAGTTCATTGTGTGACTAAATATTACAAAAGGACACGCAAACATAAACTTCATGTGGCCATTGGATGATCAATTGTCACACAAAATACACATTTCTTCACTTTAAACAGCATATGGTCACACTTATTAACACTTTTGACCACTGTTTGCTTAATGATATGTGACTAAATACCCAAAACAAACATGCTTTGTGTGACTAAATATTACAAAAGGCCACACAAACATAAAATTCATGTGGCCATTGGATGATCAATAGTCACACAAAATACACATTTCTTCACTTTAAACAGCATATGGTCACACTTATTAACACTTTTAGCCACTGTTTGCTTAATGGTATGTGACTAAATACCCAAAACAAACATGCTTTGTGTGACTAAATATTACAAAAGGCCACACAAACATAAACTTCATCTGGCCATTGGATGATCAATAGTCACACAAAATACACATTTCTTCACTTTAAACAGCATATGGTCACACTTATTCACACTTTTGGCCACTTTGTGTTAAATTGTATGTGACTAACTCCAAAAAAATAACACCCATTGTGTGACTAAATCATCACAAACGTCACATTTATTGTATATTCATGTGGCCATTGAATTATCAATAGTCACACAAAATACACATTTACTTGAATATATCATCTCAAATGTCACATATATTATATATTTATGTGGCCAAAGGACGAACAATTGTCACTCTCAAAAAACATTCGTGTGGCTATAAGTTGTTTACGGCCACTGATAATGACTAATCCAACAAAACTTGTGCCTAATTTGTCACACATATTCGTGGTTTGGGTCACTCTTTTTCGATGGAAAAGGCCACGAACTCAACAATGTGACAATATGCCACCTACGGTGGCGGGACTTTTAGTGACACACAACGAAAAAAATGTGTGTGACTATAGGCATATCGTCACACATTTTTGGCGTGACCAATACAACTTTTTGTACCAGTGTTAAGCTTGTGGCTTAACTTTTATTTTTTCATTCTGGCGATATAACAAACACCTTAAAGGCAATAGCTTAGCACAATCAACATTAGGGTGTAACACTAAAGCTTAACTAATTTCACAATCAACAAATCATGTGCTTATTAAAGCTGAACAACTGATAAAACTATAATCGAAATTAGAAATCAATGTCGAGCTTAATTCTTAACTGCATTTCATAATTTTACCCATCTGTCAAATATAGTTAAACAATTAAGAAGGGGTTCACATATCAAAATCATTTGGGTCAAAAACCCCAACTAGTGGTTTGGATTGGCAACCCATACTAATCAGTAAACACATAAATTAAAACCATTATATTCACTTTCCTTTCAACAAAAAAAGCTATGTATAAAAAATTCATCAACAAATTTACAAGTAACTATACACGAAATATAGTAAAAACATCATTCCCTAAAAAATAAAACTTTCAAAACAAAATCAATTTGTTCAGTTAATGAAAACATAATTTTGGGTAAAGGGCACGAATTGAAGTCAGGAACATCAAATTTACCCTAAGACTTTGAGTGATTAGATCAATTTACCTGAGAGCGGCGGTGAAATTTTGGAGAAATGTCTAGGATTTGTTTGGTGAGAGTGGTATATGATTTTGGGGAAATAGTAAAGAGTTTTGTGTGTGAGTGTGTCTAAATTTGGGTGATTTTTGGTGAGCGGCAAATGAAAATTTGGTATCCCGCTAAAACTATTTGGGTGAAAAATTGGTATAATACAAAACATGTGTTTCCAGCTAGGTTGTGTTCGAAATATGTGGGCGATAAATAGATCTGCTAATATTTAAGACCCGATCTAACTAGTTTCTAAATTTATTAGATCGGTTATTAACCAAACAACTGATCTATTTATTACATTTCCTCCTTCTTTTCCTTTGTTAGATCAGTTTTTAACATAATCATTCTATCTTAACTACATTATAAATCATTTAGGACATTCATAAAAACAAAGTCTTAAAAAAATAAGACCAAAAACATTTATTTAATTGGAAAGATTTCAAACTAATCTTAACTAAATATAAATATTAGGAGTTAAGTTACATTATGAATTTTAATCTCTTTAATTGTAGGAGCCACTAATATTTATAAACCTCATTAACTTGCAATAGCCCATTTAATGAATGTGATATAACAACCCAATTAAAAAAAATGCAATGTGATTTAAAAAAAAGAAACGTCTATACTATAACTATCTTTTAATGCATATTTCATATACATAAAGCCTACAAACTAACCCACAAATTAACACAGTTTCATCTCAGCTTCTAAACACACACTACACTATTAATAATTTAAATATTATATTTTTAAAAAACATATATCTACTACGTTTTAAAGTATTTGAGACAATACTAAATAAGGAATGTTTTAAATGAAAAAACATTTGCTCGTCATAAACATAGTCACCGGGTACCCGCCGTCACATTGCGCGGGTACCCTTTTAGTAGTTTAAAGTGATCTATCTTACCTTTTGTGTAGTAGTGTTTTAAACTTTTTATAAAAGAACCTACTTTTTATTTGATGCTCTCTTCCAATAAACGGCTGGTAATCGGCAATGAATTTAGCTAATTTATATATCCATCATGTGTCAGATATTTTAAGTTTTAATACAAACAAATATACGAAATGGCAACGACATATCCAATAGTTTAATAATAAGATTCTAATTAAAAACAACTAAAGTAATGCCTATATTAAAGCAGTTTATTTAATCATTGGAGTTACCAATCATCTTTATCAATAGCTTTTTTAAATTAATAATTTTCTCAAGTTGGCGCACATCACTCCAAATTGTCTGCGGTGGAACGTTGACAGGTCAAATTAAATGAGTTGCCTTGTTTTGATCAATCCCATTATTCCCATGATCCTAATCCAAAACAAATCAACTTTCCCAAAATTGAGAAAACGAACTCAATCTGTCATCTATGATCTTGATCAAGCCCCATGTCGTTCAACTACTGTTTCTGATCATAGTAAACGTAGTAGGATCAGCTGTTTATGCCAATGGTTTTAATTTTATTTTCAAGGACTCACAGCTGGATGGTGTACGAGAAATCCAACCAGACGGTCAAATAGTTCATTCTAACGACACACTTATGTCTGGTGTCGGGCATACGTTTTATTCTCGTCCATTTAAGTTCAAAACCTCGAACACAAGTGATGCTTTCTCGTTTTCGACTTCTTTCGTCTTTGGAATCATACCTGAAGATCCACGTTACACGTTTCATGGTATGACGTTTGCTATTGCACCATCAAAAGCTGTCATAGAAGCATCAACTTCACAACATCTTGGTTTATTTAACAGAAGTACGGATGGAAATTCTTCCAATCATATTGTTGCACTTGAACTCGATACGTTTAAGAATCTTGAACTTGCTGACACGGATGGAAACCATATTGGTCTCGATATAAATAGTGTCGTATCAGAGTTTGCTACTACTGTTGGTTATTATGATGACCAAACTGGTGCTTTTACGACGCTGATTCTTTCGAGTTCACAATTGATACGAGCATGGATTGAGTACGATGGTGTTAAGAAACACTTAATTGTTACTTTAGCACCGGTGCATATGAAAAAACCTCGTAAGCCACTTGCTTCAATACAAAGAGATCTATCACCATATTTGTTAGATGATATGTTTGTTGGGTTCACTTCGGCAACCGGTGTTCTTGTACAAACGTTTTATGTTGTTGCTTGGAGCTTTAAAATGAACGGTGAGGCCGAAGAAATCGATATATCCAAGCTCCCATCTTTACCAGTAAAGAAAAAGCCAAAGAATAATAAACATATGTTTGTAGCAATTGGGTCATCTGTAGGTGGGGTGGTTGTGCTTTCATTAGTTTCCATATTTGGAATTGTTATGTATCAAAGACACAAACGTAAGTACGCAGAAGTACTTGAAGGCTGGGAGGTTCAGTACGGACCTCATAGGTTTGCCTATAAGGATCTTTATACAGCAACAAAAGGATTTAAAGAAAGTGAGCTACTCGGGAAAGGTGGTTTTGGTCAGGTTTATAAAGGTACTCTACCAGAGTTAGGAGCTCAAGTTGCGGTTAAAAAGATATGGCATGAATCTGGTCAAGGCATGAAGGAATTTGTGGCAGAAATTGCCACGATTGGAAGGCTGCGCCATCCAAATTTGGTTAGACTTCTTGGGTATTGTCGACGAAGAGGGGAGTTGTTTCTTGTTTATGATTATATGCCTAACTTGAGTTTAGATAACTTGCTTTTTAATTCGGAAACAATTTTAACATGGCCACAAAGGGTTAACATCATTATAAATGTCGCTGAAGCGTTGACTTATTTGCACGAAGAATGGATGGAGGTTATTATCCATAGAGACATTAAAGCGAGTAATGTATTACTTGACGCCAACTTTAATGCAAAATTAGGGGATTTTGGGCTAGCGAGGTTTAGTGACAATGGCACGGAAGCACAAACCACGCATTTAGCTGGAACTTTGGGATATATTGCACCTGAATTAGCTAGAAAAGGAAAAGCTACTACGGCCACCGATATATTCGCTTTTGGGGCTTTTTGTTTGGAGGTTGCTTGTGGGAGGCGGCCAGTGCAGTTGCAAGGGCGGAATGAAGCAGTAATTTTGGTAGATTGGGTGTTGGATTGTTGGTTTAAGGAAGAGTTATTAACCACGGCTGATCCAAAGCTGAATAAGGAATACAACACTGAGGAATTGGAGTTGGTTCTGAAGATTGGATTGCTTTGTTCTCATAGTGTGCCTGCAGTTAGGCCAAGTATGTCACAAGTTTTGAAGTTTCTTAAGGGTACAGATCCGTTGCCAGAGGATTTTGATAGTGTGCTGGAAATAAGGGACGATTACTCTGGTCGACTAGGTGATGGATCATCGAGTGCTTATTTTTCACAAATACAGTACGATACAGCTTCGGCACCTATCACAGAAGCATTCATTTCGTCCGGCCGTTGATTGGGCCAATGGTTCTAGTTTATCATTAGAAAGAATGTATTTATTTATTTATTTCTTTTTATCATGATTTTTCACCATTTTCTTGGTATGGTTATTTCAACAAAGCTTTTATAGTCTAACGGTATCATATACAGTATTATGTGATAAAGTGATGTAATGGTACCATATACACTATTCTGTATAAATGTCAAAAGAAATTGTCAAACATTTATAACTTTACTCGTGCTGATTGATCTTCGTGGTTGTTCTTGGAAGGGGTGATCATGGTTATAAGTTGCAGGTTACTGCATTGTTGGTTACTATTCTCATTGGTTTCTTGCCTTTGGTACATGTAGGGCAGCGTTGCTTTCTCTATGGTTCAACGTTGATTGAGTGGCTTGGTTATCTTTGTTTGAATGGTAGTACTTGCTATTGTCCTTCGTATTTTTCTGAATTGGTGGTGACTAATTTGAAACTTGTGTCTATAATACGATGGAATTGTGGAGGTAGTGTTTGTGGTGCTTCAAGGATACTACAAACATTTTACATGTTGATGGTCTCATATGGAAGTTGATGTGAAGTCCTACAATGACTATGCTTTTGGTGCTACCTTCGCGAAGCAAGCTTTTTATTTTCATAATCATTATTCACTTGTGTAGTCATGGTAGGTTTTAAAATTTTAAATTATGTAAGTTATAAGAATGGTATGTCATTCTTATATAGAGTTGCTTGTAAGTGTCCTCAGAGACTGAGATGAGGGAGTCACCCTCATCCTTTGTACTTCAATGTTTTTGGTGTAATGAATTTTGCCAGTGTGAAAAATCCCTTTTACCCAAAAAAATTAATAAAACTGATGTAAGGGTATAAATGTCAAAACATCATACATTTGAAGTGTGCAAATCATCACTCATTTGTTTAGATACACTTTTAAAATATGTGAGTTGATTTGCGCACTCTCATATTTGATTGAGATACTGCAAAACGTGCATTAAACAGTTGTATTATAACTATATTAACTGCTTTTAACTATTTGTACATTGAGTGTACCGATCAAATTTATGAGTATGCCAATCACTTCCTTTAAAATATTACTTTTTTACTTTTTTTAGCTCCAATCTTTTTATCATGTACTTGTGGATTTGAGTTATAGTTTGAACTCTAAAAAGGTAATAGTTATAGAAGACGATTCAATTTCTGATCGAGATATATAAAATTGTCAACTTGCCAATGTGAGCCTATGAACATGCATAAATAACCGTTTTTTATTGAGATATGTTTGTCTCAAACAATGTCGATTAAAGTAAAACACTTGTTAAAACAATTTAAGTGTAGATATAACTTTTAACGTATAATCCTTTATTGATAAGAATCAAAGAATTTGTTGATCCTAGTTGAATACTTGATCGAAGTCTCTTAGCTTGTAAAGAGTTAGTTATCTTAGATAAATCTAAAACAACTAATGTATAGAAACTGACTTGGGATTATATTAAACACAATGTGGAATCTTATGTTTAATCTTAAGAAGAACGATTAATGAAAACAGTTGTTATCTCACAAAACACTTCAATATATTACTTATACGAATACTCAACAGTATTAGGGTTTACAACCTTGAAGTGATCGACTCTATGAATGATACGTCGCCTATCTCTAACCCTAGAACCTCCTTTTATAGACTAAGGAGTCCTAGTCAGTTTACAATAACTTCCTATACAAGATAAACCTTTTAGAATCTATACTATACTTATATAATCAACTATACAAAGTTATCTCATAAGCAGTAGTATTCTTACTCTAGCAGTTGTATCTTTTACTCTAGCAGTAGTATTCTTCTAGCAGTAGAAACTCTACTTAGAGTATTTTTTCCTTTAAGAACTTTGAGGAGTTGTATCATCCTGAGCAGCAACATCTCTAAACCCAACAATCCTCCCCTAAACTTGATACTTTCTTTAAAAATCATCAAGTTTCTTGTTTAGCTTTAACATACACCAGGAGGATGCTTCCAAACACATTTAGTTCTGTTTTGGTGGCTTAGGATTGAGCACTCTTTCATACTTCTTCAACAATTGATAAGCTTGGTCATCAGCCCAATAATCCTTTTGAAGTTTAAGTTGTATTTTACTTTTAACCATCTGATGAACTATTTCCTTGAAGGATGACTGATGCTTGGTTTTGCAACCTTGCAAAAGGTTTTATCTCTCAAGGGATCTTGAGAAGCTTTGCAACCCCACCAATCAGTGTACCTGACCGATGTAGTATAGTGTGTGGCAAGTACCGGGGGATTGATCGTTCTCAAGGGGAATAATGTCGTTAGGATTGAAAACTAAGTCAACTAGGTCTAAAGGTGAAGGAAGATTCTTTTTGTATTTTTAATATTTTTATGAGAGCAAATAAATCTCGGTTGTGGAAGGAGTGGGCGGAATTAGTTGCTAATCAACTAACCCAAAAGCTACTAATTAAACTAATGTGCAAGAAAAGTAAATTAGGGTTCTACAAGGGGAGTGAAGCGTATCTACCTATGATATATTACTCCTTGCTAGCTATCCAATTCTACCAATTGAATGTTACACCTTCTTGTAACTGAAGGGTTGCATTCCTTAATACCATTTGTGGGGGCGTGTACGTCCTTCCCCAACCCTATAAGCTTCTATCTCTTCTTATGACGACACGTTTAGTATCCTATCATAGCCTCCTTAATAGTCACTCATGAATTAAACACAACCAATAAAACCGTAGTACACATCCGATTACGTTTCTCAAGATGTTCAAGCTTATTATCGTATAGGAGGTTAGCCAGTTTTCTTGAACCTAACGCGAGTCAATCAATTAAACAAGATTCAATCAATTAAACAAGAGACAAAAAAAACTCTCCCCTCTCTCTGGCGATTTGGAGACTCAACTAAACCCTAATCGTTTCTTCTGTTTACCTCAATCGATCTATAATTTATCCGGTATAATTCTTGGTTCTTGATATAATTGTTTTCGATTCTGGTTTCTTCTTAGGGTTTCTTCTAATCTCTAGTTAGGGTTTACTTTTGTGTGTTTGATTGATTGTTTTTTTCCTGATCGATTAGTTAGGGTTTACCTTTGTCGGTTTACTCTTATTATATTAACACAATCATTACCACCATCATTACTTTTACGATTGGACATCCTTTACTGATTATGGGTTAGTTTATCGCGCTTAACTGGCTTCAAACCCTAGTTGTTTAATTTGGGTTTGCTTGTTTCCTTTTCGTTGCGTTTGAAGTGTTTTCTGGTTTTTAGTATTGGTACACGATTGTTTGCATTGTTTAAGCGTTCTTGATCTGTGGTGATGTCAAAATTGGGAGAGGTGGCTAACACTAGCACACGACCTGTGCCTAGGATTAATGTTGAGGAATTGAGTGATCGGTTTAAATGGTTAAAGGGAATTAACCCTGGTGTTACTCAACCCAGGCAAGCTGTTAGGGTTGTTAAGAATCCTAATGTCGATCATGGTGATCATGGTGTCGAATCTTAGTCCATTACTGTTGGGAATTTAGGTGGTGATTCGGGTGAGGTTTTGCGTAACCCTAACATTAAATCTGATGCTCATGCACCTGCTTGTGATCTTAATGTATGTGAACCTTGTCGAACTAGTAATATTAGCTCTATTAGCCTTGATGAGTTAGCTGTTCAACCAATGATGAATCCTAATGGTGGTTGTGGCACGACTGGAAAAGAAGGAGCTAATGTTCCTTCAAATAATGGTAATCCTAATTCTAATCAGCCTTTACATGAAACGTCTGGTCCTATTATTACTGAATGGAGTGCTGAGGATGGTGATATAGAATTATCTACTATTGTGGACAAGAATAAACAAGTGCATCCAGTTACACCTGATTCTTTTGTTAATGATCCGAATGGTTCACAGGGGGCTGTTAAATAATCTCATGGGTATGATAAGGTTACTAAGAATTCACATGGGGCTGTTGGTAGTGATATGGTTGGTGTGGATGCGTTGAAGCAAGCTTCTATGTCATATGCTGGTATTACTTCTAATGAACCTAAGAAGCACACATCTAACATTCGTAGGCTGGAATGTAGCAAGAAATCTAATGGTGTGGATCTTTCGGTCCCTATGAAAGTGGTTGAAGAGGTGAACACTAGATATGAGAATACTCTTTATGGATATTTCCTTGGTCAACGTCTTGTTTTTCATGTTGTTGATTACTATGTACACAATACGTGGCCCAAGTATGGTATACAGAAGGTTATGATGAATGCAAAGGGGTTCTTTTTCTTCAAGTTTAATTCAAAGAAAGGTGTTGAGGATGTCCTTGAAAACGGTCCTTGGTTGATTAGAAACGTTCCCATTATTCTTAAACTATGGAATTTGAACACCAACTTAATCAAAGAGGATTTGACCAACATCCCGGTGTGGGTTAAATTCCATGATATTCCCCTTGTTATGTTTTCTGATGATGGTCTTAGTCTTCTTGCTACATTGATTGGTACTCCCAAAATGCTTGATGCTTATACTAGCCAGATGTGCAAGGAATCATGGGGCCGTAGTAGTTTTCCAGGTGCATGATTGAAGTGAAGTCAGATGAGGTACTTAGAGACAGCCTCACTGTTGAGATACCTTTACTTGATGGTACGGGTTTGACTATTGAAAAGATTCGGGTTGAATACGAGTGGACACCGCCTCGTTTTGATAAATGTAAGATTTTTAGTCATACTTTGGTTGATTGTCCTAAATCTGTTCCACCTACTACTCCACTTAAACCACTTGTTAACGATGGTTTCCAAATAGTTAATACTAACAAGAAGAAGGGTAAACAAAGTGGTTCTACCAATACGGGTCAAGGAGGGTTTACTAAACCTGTTGTGGGTAAGAAGTTCATTTATCAACCCAAAAAGACTCCCCCTGAACTTAAGAAAGTGGATTTCAACAAGTAAAAGGCTACTGATGTGCCTAGTACAAGTGGAACGAACATTGCTACATCTAATAAGTTTGATGCGCGCCCTTAATATGGCTGATACTGATGAATTTGGTATTCCTACTCAGGAAGTGACTTTGGATATGGCGTCTGTAAGTACAGTGGAAGCTAAAGAGGCTGGGTCTTTAAAGACTGCTACTACATCACAAGAACCTCTTGTGCGTGATCCGAAAGAGAAGGAACATGTTGGGACTTCTAAGCCTAGTGCTTTTTCTTCTCCGTCTACTTCTTCTACTAAGAGGGGTAACCCATTTTCTAAGGTGGGTGAGATCGTTGCGTCTGATAGTGATGATGAGGAGGTTGTTAACCCGTTTGATGAGTCCGCTAATCTATTTGGTGGTGGTCATGAGCGTGAATACAACTATGATGGTTATGATTATGATGACTACGCGCAGCAAGTTTATGATCTTCCAGGGAATTTGGATGCTTTTAATGCCACGTATGGCACTAAGCTTCATGGTCTTAGGAAGCAATTTTACTCCGCGCGCAAATTGTGATTGTCTTGATTAACTTGTGACGGCGTCACTTGCAAGTTGTGACGCCGTCAGCCCGCCGTCATTAGGGGTTCTTCATGTGCAAGAATACTTTGACATCGTTACGTTATAAAGTCTCGAGGCCGTCTCTTGTTAACTTAAGGCCAGACGGCCTCACTTCCATTGCACCTGACGCCGTCATGTACAAACTTCCAACTTCTTTTCTGGGGCATCACATGTAAAATTCCACTGCTTTCATCTTCAAGTGACGGCGTCAGCGTCCAAAGCCTGACGCCGTTAGGTGTAAAATCCTGACTTTCCTTGGTTTTCTTGTTTTCTTCATTCTTGAGCATAAAAACGTCCAAAAAGCTCCAAAATGCATCATATTACCAAAATCACGTCCCAAGTACCTAAAATGAGAAAAGAAACGATTTGAGGCAATATTTGGCTATATATTGACGATTTAGGGCTTTAAATGACCCCCTAAAAGCGTATCAAATAAATCCTTATCAATGATAGAGGATAATCCTTCTCCACAAGCATATACATGTTGAAAGGTCCAACATCCAGAACATGAACACCACAACTCTGAAATAACTTCCATCTTTTAACTTTGTGCTTTTGAAGTTTTCTCCACTCTAGATCTTCAAGAGATGGTTCAAACATTAACTTCAGAGAGTTCCACATCACTTTGTCATGCATCTCCTATGGATAATCCTTTCCAAACTTTGTATCACCAAATTTTGTTTTTGTCATCCTCTAGAGTGTCTCAATGTCCTCCCTATCAAAATAATCAAGCATTTGCTGAAGCCTAAGAAAACTATAGTTTTTACCATTTGTTCTTTTCACATCCCAGTAAGATTCACTACCATCTTGAACTCCAGAAGATACATGAATAATAGGATGTTTGATACCAAGTGGAATAGCATCAAAAACTTCAGGTTCACTCATCTTTGAAGCAACTGTGAGAACCTGCATTTGTTCTTTGTCATGCTCAATAGGTATATGTTCATCATCATCTGTTTGTTCTGTCTCATGCTCTGACTCAGATTCTTGCTCTACTGGTTTAGACTTATCAACTTTTCTTTTCTTTCTTCCTACACTCTTCAGTTTACCCCCATCTCTTTTTACCCCTGAGCTAGAGATTTCTTCCTTCTCTTCCACCACTTTCTCTTCACCTTTTTCTCTTCCACCTTTTCAACCTGTTCCACTACTGTCTTAGTTACCTGATTTAGCTTTGTGGTACATCTTCTCAATCTCACTATCAGATTTATGTGAGAGATAATTAAGCTTGGAGCCCTTCATATTTTTCATGTACTTTTCATAGACTTTTCTTCTTTGTTTGATAGTTGATGGTTTAAGCATCTTCCTTTTCAGCCTCTCAGCAACATAGAACTTTCTTCTTTTCTCCATATACTCATGTAGCCACTCAGCTCTTTCATCAATTGTGTACTGCTCTAGCTCTTCTTTATTGATCTGTTTTGCGAACTCCATGTCAGCATCACATATAACTCTCTCTTCATCCCATTCATCCAGTAGAGCCTTAGTCTTTGCTTCATTTTCAGCTGCTATTCTTTGTTCTTCAAGAACTATTTGATTATGAGGTTCAAATTCAGCAGCCAAATCTGCAGCAACCTTAGCATCATACTACAAGATATTTTCCTTTGGTCACTCCACTTGTATTTCAGGTTCAGGCTCCTCAACTAATATTGCCTTGCCCTTGCCCTTATACTGTGGTGGTTGTACAACCTTCTTTTTGGCAGAAGAGGGTTCTCTGATTGTCACTACTTTAACAGGTGGTTTTGATGCTTTTGGTGGTTGATGTGTTCTTATTCACACATCCTTTTTAGCCTTAAATCAGACCAAATACACCAAATATTAACCAAATATGCCAAGAGAATGTGTGTTTTTGTATTTGTGTATGTGCAGGTACGGATATGAGAAAAATGAACAAAAATAAGCCAAAACCGACAAAAACGAGCACGAGATTGGAAAAAGGTCAAAAGCCGGAGCCGGGGAAGCCTAATGATCAAAGAAAGTTTGAATTGTCAAAAGAATTCCTCAAAGATTCAGAAAGTTTCAAGTTTAGCCCCTAATCAAAGTTTGGAGAGATTGGCAATTTTAGTCCCTGCACTTTCAGATAATTACAAAAATGGTCCCTTGGAAGAAAAGTCAAAAGTGGTCCTCTATGATTCAGAGTTTTACAACATAAGCCCTTGGGATAAACTTTGAATGAATTACAGAATGGGTCCCTGGGATTTTTAGTATTATACAATTGGTCCTTAAAACTAATATTACTACTCCTGATATAATCCAACAGTTAGCCTAATCCACAAAACAACCAAAGCCCAAACACCAAAGAAAGCCCAACCTTTAATACCTAATCCATCTACCCAATCCCCTGTTTCCCCGATCCACTCCCCTACTCCGGTTAAATACCCGGTCAACACACCAATATTATTAAAATCCCCAATTAATAATCCGGCCCCCCAATTCTTTTTAACCCATAAACTTTTACTATTCACTATGAACCCTAACCCCCACACGCCCCAAATTACCCCATCCAGGTAATAATTACCTTATGATTATTGCTTCTAGAAGTACTGTCAAGTGTCAGAGGATGTCATGACACACACGGATTGCCAAGCTGTACAATCCCAGCTCTCTAATTGGTGGATGGGACGCGGATAGTGATCCAAGGGTCGTGATTAATAGATTGGTGGCCAAGGCTTGATCAAGGGACATTATTAGAGGATCGTGAAGCTTCCTGAAGCCCTAGAAGACCTCACCCGGCTATATATAGCCCTTCACACTCACAGATTGAGACTGATAGATTTAGGGTTAGATATTAGGAGTAGGGTAAAGTTAGATATAGTTTTTGCCTATTGTATTTTCAATTTCAATTTCAATTTCAAATTGTACTCCCTTTTCAGTTTTAATATAATTCATAATTTCATTTTATTTCCTTGCAATTTAATTTTCAGCAATTCTATTCTGTTTGTTGTTTAAAACTTTTAAGTTACTGTTTTATTGAGATCATTCAAATAGATTGTAGTAAGCTGTATGGTTTATGTTCTGCTTCAAAATCATTTCAAACTGTTGGTCAATAAAAGTCAAAGGGACAAATCAAGGTGGTATTGGTTTTTTAACTGAGGTTTTATGGTTGCTGTGGTGATTAATGGAGCCTATCTAAAGATAGGCTGTGAGGGAGACCCTCTCTGTTTGGCTGAGAGGTGATGTGTAAGTTTTCATTTAAATTTTCAAAGCTTCTAATTGCATTCTTAGGAATATAGTATAGATTTGTGTTTTGCTGGTAGTTAATGCTCAATTGAGTATTGATTTGTTAAATTATAGCTTGAAGTTATTTATCATCATCATTTTTAGTTTTAATTTTGCTTAGCTTACTGTTTTTTTTCACTGTTTCATTGTCTGTTTTATTTGTGGATCTGTGCCTCTGTATTTCTATTAAGTTTGAGATTTATGATCTGATTTTTTGGTTCATTTTAGTACATTTGATCATTGTTCATATTGATTTAGTGATTGGGATTGAATTAAGGTCTAGTTGCTTCACAATAGTTGAAACAGTTACTATTAAGGGTGTTTGGATCAGGTTGATTGTCTATGCTCTGCTTGTTTCTTTAAGGCCTAGTTAGCTTAAACAGATTTCATTAGGCATAAAATCTTAGAATCAACATAATATTAATAGTTGTTACACAATTAGTCAAAGTGGCATTTAAACTTCATATCTGTTTGAAATTTGTTGCTGCTAAGGGTATAATCTGTGCTTATTGAGTTTAACTCTATGTTCATAAAGGTTTAATATCATCATCATTCACCTAGTAAGAGACTTAAGTCATTTAAATTATGTTTAGTCAACTTTGGGTTGTGAATCAAAAAGTCAAACATGCAGTCTTACTTGTTGCTGTTCTCAGGTCCCATTTATGGTTCTAATTGGTTTTGAAATTAAAGCATTTTGTTTTTTAGGTACTCAGTAGTATAAGTTAGCATTTGCCCCCCTTAGGATTTACTCATTAGCTAATTAGGTGCTTTAGAATAAGCTGTCTCGTAGGGTAAGTATACTGCTTTTCTGTTTCAAATTTGAATCTGCCAAAGTGCTTATTCATACATGTTTTAGCCCTTATCTGTATTTCTGTGTTCAATTTGGTCTGAGTTCTGTTCAATTAAGCTTTATTGGGTCTAAAAATCAGTTGGTTTAAATTTGGTCAAAGTTGGTCAAGGAGTGCTTATAAATAAGCACTCCAAATAAGCAGTTTATAGCTTATCAGCATTTTTCTGACTTATTTTATTTTCAAGAATTTTTTCTCAAGCTTATTTTAATATTTTAGATTTTCTGTAATTTTTTCAAATTTTTCTAAATAGGTTTACTATTTTTCTTATTTAATTTTCATTTTTAATCCATTTTTAATACTTTTTAATTACTAAAGAAATCCAAAAAAATCAGAAAAAGCCTAGATAAATCCAAAAATATTTTAGAAATTTATTTTCAATTATTTTAGAGTTATAGAAATTTATTTTGCATTTTTCCCATTTATTTTGAATTTAATTTGAATTTTTATTTCTTTTTAATTAGATTAAATAGTTTTTAATTCCCAAAAATTACACAAAAAGCCAAAAAAATTAGTTTTCAGTTTTAAAATTACTTTCTAGTTATTTTATAATTTTCAAAATTTAATTTGCATTTTTCTCACTTTATTTGCATTTTCTTTTAATTTTAAATTAGTTAATTAGTTTTTAATTCATAAAAATTAAATAAAAAGTCAAAAAAAAATATTTCTCTTTTCCTCAAAATTTTCTTTTATCATTTTTAACTTTAGAAAATTATTTTTAAGTCCGTAGGAGTAGTCTAGCTTAAATTTCACGTTTTATTTCGCGCGTTAACGTTTATTTCGCGTTTTAGCTTACGGTTTTAAGTTTACGTTACGTTTTTGGTTTTATTACTTGAAATACGAGCTTAAGTGATTATTTGTGCTTAATTTACTTATTGATTAGTGTAATCTCATAAAAATCACTTTTTACCACTTTCACGACACGTTTCACGAATCGGGAATTCAAAATTCCATTCACACCTTCGTTGGTACACGACCCGGGGAAATACTTTCCTAAGCATTTCTTCGGAAAAATAAACCTATACTAAAAACAACTAAATCAAAAAAGGGCGCCGCTGCCGGGGAAGGTTGAAGTGAATTTTTCGTTTTCGTTTTTAGAAATTGTGTTTTGAAAACCTTCCTTGTATATATTTTCTATAAAAACCAAAAAAATTGAAAAATCAAAAACACTTTTCCTAAAGTGTTTTAAAAAATACCAAAAAGAAAGTTACAGCCTCGACTCTCCCGTGGAAGGGAGGGCGTTGTAAACCAAATAAGCTTACCAACATAAGAATGCGTGAAATTAGTTGCTAATCAGATTACTTTAATTCTACAACCGAATAAGCAGAACATACGGAAAGCTTTGACATTAAATTGCAAGCTAAAGAGAGAAACACTCTTCTCTCCTGTTCCGTCGCAAGTAGTTTTGAAGGAAACGGTTACGATTAACGTAACGTTTAAAAAAAAAACAAAAAACAAAAGATAATAAAAGTTTTAAGTTTTTGAATTTTGTTTTCCAATATATAAAAATACAAAAAGATTTTTCTTTTCTACTTTGATTTTCTTTTTCGATAATTAAAAAACCAAAAATAATCTTCTTCTCCTCTTATCATTTGATTCTTCTTCTTTAACCCTCTAAACCGATAATTCTTATGGATTCGACTAGTTTTAAATGTGGAGAACCGTTCTTTGAAGGTTCATGTGTTTGGTGTACATGCGGACGGTGTGGTAACGATATTCGAGACGGAAGTTGTTGGTTTTGCGATTCAAATACGTACAACAACTGTCCAAATTTTTCCGACTACCCACCTCAGCCCGATTTATATCAACGACATTGCGAGAGATGTGGAAGAAATATAATCAATGGAATTTGTTCGTTTTGTGCTTCAGAAGATGAAAGTTCTTATACTTATGGTTTTAATCCGAACTTTTCCAATTATTCTCAAAACGATTTCAATTCATATGAACAAGATCCGTACTTCAATGATGAATCATTTCAAAATGCACCGACTTCACACTACAAAACGGTTGTGAGAATTGTGGAGGTCCACACTTTAGCACCGATTGTCAAACAAAGAAATCGTTTCCTTGTGACAATAATTATCACGACCAACCTCCACAATACGATACGATTCTTACGGTTCAGAATGAGATTCTTAAAATGATGACGGCTCAAAATGACTTTAATGAGCTGTGTCTAAATACAATAGATCTTTTCAAAGAGGAAATTCGTAAAAAAGAACAAGTTAAAACCATTAAGAGTGATGAAAATGAGCTTTATAAAGAAGAAAATTCTACGATTAATCCCACTCCGTCTTGTGAACCTTTAAATGTTGAAAATTGTTCTATGGCATCTCTCGACGACGATTTCTTTGAAAATAGGGCTTTTAAAATCAAAATTCAACAACTTTACACCTTGTCAAAAATTTCGAAATGTCGTGTTGATGGACCATCGGTTCCCACTCCCTCTCCGGTGAGGGAAATGGAACGAGAAACCGAGGTGACAAAAGACTCGGTACTTTCCACTAACAATGGAAGTGCTAAATACGTCCAACCTACGGTTGTCCAAGAATCAATTGTTCCTCCTAAACCGTCAAAATTTGATCCTAACCTTTCACGATTTACGGTTAAGAGTTCGTCAAGCAAACGTGCTGAGCTTAAAACGGTGTTTAGAAGAAACGATTTGCCTAATCTTCACGTTTATCAAGAACAAGAACCGAAGACCATAAAGGAAGTGGTGGAAATTCCTAGCTCTCAGAGCACACCATTTGTCCCACCTCCGGATTCTTCAAGATGTTCTTCGAAACTTGAATCTATCATCCCCGACTCTTTCCATCCTTCTCTCACACCGGTTGAGGGAAGTGACCCTGTTTTGGAAGAAGATGATACTTTTCTTGATAACAATGATTCTATTTCGACTGAGATTGTTACACCGTCAGATCCTTTGGAGCCCGAGCTCAAGGATTCTTTACCCGAGTTTGTTAAACATGATTGTGTTACGGCTGAAGAATGTGACATTTCTCCGATCGACAAATCGAATGATCGTGTTGAGATGTTCTCCGATTCTGACGATGATGATACTTTATTTTGTGGAGACATCGATTACGTGGATGAAGTACCTTCTGAGCTCGTCAGCTTAGAAGAAGAGAATTATGTAGAAAACGAAGTTGAATTCGATCATCCTAAAGATATTGAAGACCTTGTTCCAAGGGTTTCCAAAACATTCAATATGACTTTCACGAATCCGTTATTTGCTTTCGATTTGGAATTGACTCTTGATAATCCAATTTTTGATATTCCTTGTGATGAGTCCGAAATGAAACCCGAGGTCCAGGATTCACATAACATGATTTATTCTCCTAACGAGAAGTTATCCAATGAATTTACTCATACCATTTCTCCACCGGACATTGAAAACGACGAGAATGGCTTTCAAAGAAACGTGCTTACTGAAGAAATACGTAATGATGATTTACTTCCTAATACCGACTCGATTCTCGTTGATCTACCGTCTTCTCGTCCACCAGCGAAACCACCCGATGTAGATATGAATGGAGATATTTTTGGAGTGGTGGACGAGATTTCTGAATATGATGTTCCTATGCTTGATATTTTACCCACCCAACCCACCCGTGATTCTGAAATTGACTTTGCTTTTATCATCCGGGTGTTTAAACCATTCTTTGCTTATCCCATCATTTCTTCACTTTTCCACTCCACCGGGAGTGAGGATACCGTCTTTGACCCCGGCATCTCCCATTTTCATGTCGGGTGTCCGTTCCATCAGCTCTCCGCAAGGAAGAATTAATTCGGGGATCGAGTCAAGCTCATGTGACTCGGTAAACAAAAACAAGCGCTTCGTGGGAGGCACCCCATGCTTATCCATTTCATTTTCTTTATTTTCTTATTTCTTAAGTAACGTGACGTGAGGGGGGTGACCCTTTCCAAACTCGTGTTTTTGTGGTTGTTTGTGAATGTTCAGGAATTTCCTCGAAGTTTGAGGACTCTCGTGCTCGTGGTTTGTCGTTCTCTCCACTCGAGTCTCATTCTTTGCTGCTTTTTCGGAAATTCACCATATCCAAAATCTTATCGACTAACGTTTATCTCTTGGCATACTTAATAAACGGCCTTAGATATTACGTAAGACTACCCGCACCCTTAAAACATTGAGGACAATGTTTCACTTTAGTCTGGGGGTGAATCTTCGATTCGATTTGACCTTGCACCTTCGTCTGAGCTGTTAACTTACGCAACTCCGTTTTCCACCAAAAATTTAAAATTTTTGTCACCTCTTTATTAAAAAAATAATAAAAAAAAATGATGATGATATATGATATAATAATAAGATTTGACACCTTGTTTTGACTTTCCTACCGGCGAGAGTAGAAATAAATGTTTCGACTTGACCGGGCGTGTTGAGCCCTATCTCGTCTCCCTCAACTAATATAATCAAAAGATTATGGCTAAGCATCCGCGGATCTCATTACTTGGGATTTTAAATTTGAGGAGATCGAGGAATGATAGAGTTTATTTAGATGTTTCGTGCTAAACGTGGAGTAGTTGGATCTCTTTAGAGCCCACGAAAGGTACTTGTGGCCTCTTTGTTCCTACAAGATTGCACACCAATAAAAATAGATCTCTAGGATTAATTAAGTGTATGGGGTTTGGGCAATACTTAGTTTTTTCTGGTTCCCAACAAAATCTCTGCATATGGGGGTTTGGTACACATAGGGGTACTGCCAGTGTTACGGTGAAATAGACTATTGCATCTTGCCGGTTCGCAGCCGATGTTGTGATCTGTTAGCATTAAAAGTGACGATCATTATTGTATCAACGAGTCTTGTAATAATGTTGTAATAGTCTTGTAGTTTAGTTAAGGGTAAACGGGCTTGGTTTAATCTAATATTGTATAAGTTTAGGTCTAGCTCATTTCAAAAGCCCAAGCCCGGCCCATCTCTTTATCTTAACTATATAAACCTCCAAATGCTCCCATTTGGAGGTGGTGCTTCTATGTGTAACTCTATGTGTTTCTCTCTCTAAATATAGTACATCTTTCCTTTCTCTCACTAGAAGTATCCATCTCTTTTCTCCATCTCTCTCTCTCTACTAATCTCTTCTATTATCTCTATATAACTTGTGTAAGATATAATATCAAGGGTCCTAACAAGTGGTATCATTCGCCGGAAGAAGGTGTAGTAGGTGGTTTTTGTTAAAAAAACGATTCAAAACCTTGGTGTTTATCTCGGTTTTTTTGGTGACGATCATTATTGTATCAACGAGTCTTGTAATAATGCTAATCAGTTTGCTCATGAGAAGCCACATTATGTACCACCTGAACCTAATTATGATACATATGTGGGGGAGCAAGTTAATACCAATGTTAACTATGCAACTCCATACATGGATCCTAATGGAGTTCAAGTTGCACAAAATGGTGCTAATGATGAGGAAACCCGTGCTTTATTTGAATCATTAATAAATAATTGTGGTATTGAAATTGAGAAAGTGAAAAAGGTCAATCGCGATGTTAAGGCCGCGAATGTAAAATTGACCGCTGAGCTTGAGAGTTACAAAGCAACCGTTAAAGCTTTTGAATTTCATAACAAAAGATTGTCTGAATTAGAAACTGGTTATCAAAATTCCGTTTCAAGAGAACAACAAATGCAACTCAAGTTTGATACACTTGATGTTAATTCTTTCAAAAAGATAAAATCTTTAAACGCGGAAATTTCTGATTTACAAAACCAACTTTCTAAACAAAAAACAGCTTATACCAATCTTGAAAAAGAAAGGGATGAGTTGAAAAAGGACTTTGCAAAGAAAGAAGACAAACTTTTGGAAGAAATCTTAGAGTCAGAACACATGATTGCTCATTTAGAAGAATTAGTGATTAAGTCGGGTCTGTCGAGTCAAACAATTAAAATGATTTCAAATCAAACTAATCCGATTTACCATACGAAACATAAAATGGCTCTTGGTAACAACACCCCTTGTAATCTCAAGAAAGCTCAGCAAGAACAGAATGTTTTGTACAATGGTAATGTGATTTACACCAAACATGATCCTCCCATCGTTCGGGATTCTGTGCTAACGATTGAACATGTCGAAGAGAGCATAAATAAAATGAAACAAAAGGATTTGAAACCCATTGATTACAACAAATTGAACAAACTTTCGGGAATCACTTTTGTTCCACAAACAGAACCATCTGCGTTTTCCATAAAACGACCATTTGCAAAATTCTTGTCTAAAAAGAAAGTTGTTTCCAAATCTCTTTCAAAAATAGAACAAATGTCCTCTAACAACACTTTTAATACAAGTGAGGCTAGAGAAATTCTGGATGACGTTAAAAAGAGAATTCAAGAACTTCAAAATATTGTTGCTTCAAAAACTACCATCAATATTAACAACTGGCATTCGAGTTTTCATATTGAGCAGAAAAAGGTGTTTCAAAACGAAATTACTATCCCACTGAATAACATCAGTGCAAGGGTAATCCATTTTGAACAAGCTTTCTTAAAAGAAACGGCCGACTTTGTCAAGGACCACAAATCCCTGGTAAACGAAGCTAATGATACTCGTGAAAACATGAATGTTTTGGAAAACCTAAATGATTCTCTCTTCGAAGCTGTTATGACGACTGACATTATGTCCATCATTTTACAAACATATTCTGTTCAAGACGATGAACGACTAAGAGCTGAGACCTCCGCAATTGTTTCCAAATATGAAAATGCTCTTGAAAAACTTGAAAAAGAAAACATGTCATTTTTCAAACAACTTGATCGAAAATCAGAGGAATGCAAGTATGACAAATTGTCGTATGAGCATGCCTACAAGGACATGAAAGAGCAAAATGATCTTTTGAGAGCTCAACTTGTAAGTATAAAAGGGAAGAGTGTGGAAACTAAGTTTGCAAAACCATTGACTTCGGAGAAACCAAATGTTTCAAACACGGTTCAAAAACCAAAAATGTCAATTTCTCGGTTTGCTCCAAAAGTAGATGAGAAAAAGGATTTGTCAAAACCAGTCACTCCACAACCCTTGCTCAAGAAAAAGGAAATAGAAAAGATTATTTATAAACAAAAAGTGGTTGTTGAAAGAAACACAAATGTGAGTGCACCTGGCTCTTCTAGGAATAGTACACCAAATGTGACTTCAAAAACTGTTAAAGTGTCTGTTGGTTCTAATGATATTGTCCACAATCACCATCTAGAAGAAGCTAGGAAAAAGGCACAACATCGAAAAGACGGAATTTTAGGTGCAAAACCTAGTGTGATAAATTCTACAAGATTCCAAAGCACTGCTAGTAGTAGTAAACCATTACCTAGGAACTATCTTCAAACTACTAGGGATTGGCTTGCATCTAAGAGTAGTGGCACAAAAGAGAATGCTAGGAACGTAGAATGCAACACAAAGAATTCCAAAGTCTCATCAAACAACAAACAATTTCCAAACAACTGTAGTGACAAAATTAAAATTGCTGTGTTAAACAAGAATGTTGAATTTGTCTGTCCTACATGTCAAAAATGTGTTTTTTCAGCTAATCACAATGCATGTATTGCACAATTTCTCAAAAAAAGAAAGTCAAGTGTCAGGACACAATCCACTAAGACACCTAATCAAAAAAAAAACCCGTTGATAAGCAGCAAAATGGTAAGAAACCTAATAGGTGGATATCTAAAGGATGTAGTTTTTCCAAAACTGAGACTTCCGCTGCATCTGATAAGAAGACTACGTCTAGATCTTACCTTAGGTGGATTCCCACGGGAAAAGTTTTTAACACAGTTGGTCTTAGATGGATTCCCACAGGAAAGATTTTTGATAGTCGCACCAAGACAAATAATAGTGATAATCATCAGGTTAAGGAAGTAGAAACTATTACAACCGTTGATAGTCAACACCCGCAGAGTGATGATTCATGTACTTCTAACACTGTTATTTGTGAAACCTCTTCGTCTTCGGTTGCAGGTGCTTCAACTATCTCAGAACCCAGTTCATCAGAGGGTTCAAATTCTGTAAATTCTATAAAATCATTCTTTCAATCTTCTATTTTTGATTTTCCTTTTCTTTTATAAAAACAAAAACAAAATACAAAAATAGAAAATTTTCAAAAATACAAAAACAATATAAAATCCATAAAATACAAAAATATTCTTCTCACGACATGTCTCTTGTATAATCGATATTCTGTACGTCTCTAGAAATGTCATTCAACAATGATACGGATATGTACAGATGCTTGAGCGAGAGTTCTCTAAAATGTTTTTTTTCTAAAACATGTCGTTTCTCAAACAGTTTCTTCACAATGGCTTTCGTATACATCAGTACGAAACCCGGACTTCATTGATGACTTCTGATTATTTTCAAATCAAGGACTCGTACGTTCAATGACGAACTCTTTTTCAAAATGTTCGAGTCTAAACAAACGAAAAAGATTTCAAGCATAAAACTCGTTTTCAAACAAAATTCTTGAGCACTTTTTCAAGATTGTTCAAGAGATTTCTCAAAATCTCTCAAAATTAGTGCTCAAAGAAAACTCCCTCAAAACCCTTAATTAATTTTAAATATGCTATCATTAAGGGGGAGTATAAAAAACTAAAATGTTCCAAATTCATGCAAAACCTGTCTTTCTCTCCAAAAGCTTTTTCTTAATCAGTTGATATAAAAAATATCACATTATGCTATTTTTGAGGGGGAGAAGACATGATTAAAATGTGATCAAAGATGTTTAAAGATTGTGGCTGAATCTCAAAAGAGCTCGACTCAGTAAGTACCAATGAATTGACGAAGCTTAAAATGTTAGTAATCGAAAAGACTTGTCCTGGACGGGTAATAATTTCAAGCTAGTCTAACTAGTGATGTAAGCGTGTCTCGAATAGAACTTGTCTGAGTAGAGTGTACCATATCGAGAAACTCTCTTTGGACTTGACCAGGACGGGTAATAATTTCAAGCTAGTCTAACTAGTGATGTAAGCGTGTCTCGAATCGGTCATGTTCACTGAAAGTGGATCAATTCAAAAGTGCAAATTCCTCTCGCATGTGCAAATTTCTAAAATATTCATGAGCACATGTGAAGGGGGAGTCCTTCAAAAGAATTGCAAAACTCTCAAAGTGGTAACAACAATGTTTTATTATCATAAACACTTTGAGAGATTTTTCACAAAAAGGTTTTTTTGGCATGTGATCAATTATAGGATAGTCATGAAGTTATAAGGTGACTAAGGTTAGGAAAAACCGTCCTATGATCCGCCAGAGCCGGAGGGATCTACCCAAGGACAAATCCAATAGATTAGAATTAGAAGTCCTTAGGTATGATTGAAAAAAGGAGAAAATGAGAAAGGAGAAAGAAGGGGTTGAAGAATTAAAAAGAAAAGTTATGAAAAAGGGTGAAAAGAAATAGCCCTCCAAATGTTCAACCTTAGGGCAGACACCGGGTTCAACTCATATGCTACTGGTTGTTACTAAGGTGACACTGGTATTGAAGACAAAGACGTCATGGACCCAGTGACGCACTGCACTAAACCTTCTTAACCACTCAAGTTCTCTTAAAAGAGCTTGTTTCATTCTCACAGGGAACCGGTGTAATCTATCGACCTGTCTCTTAGAGATGGTTGATATTGAAGCAGGAGACCTCTCCCTAATCTCCGCATAGGAAACCAAATGTGCACTTATAGAGTCTAGAGCCTCGAGATTCATCAAAAGATCTCATAGGAACACATGATATTTCTACACTGGTTGTTCATCATTAAGGACGCCAGATGTTAACTTTAGAGTCCTACGCAGATCTTAGCAATCTGCCAGAACATTTATGAGAGGATTCACATTTGTGATTCTCAATGATTGAATGGAAATTCCTGCCAGGGTCAACATCAAACAGCCCTGACAGCAGGTCACTTCGGTAATTCTTTATGGGTTACGCTTAGTGTTCACGGTGGTTTCAAATGATCTACAGTCGTGGAGTGATCCCCAGCGACTCACCCATTCGTTGAGCTACTTGGTAGGTCTCGTAAGCTCCCTAGGGAGTATCCAAAATGGGAACGGCCTTGGTAAGGGTTAGAAGGAGTCTTCACACTATGCTGTTGACGATCTCTAATTCTTATCTGTAAGTACCGGATATTTTATTGCTAACTGTTTATATGCAGGGACACTTCATCTCCATGGCGACAGATTCCACATGCTCATACATGCATCTCGAAGTCAAAGGAAAGTTCTCACAAAGATCAAAGCAAAGAAAGGTTCAAAGAAAGATTCTACTCAATATGAAAGAATCTATAGAAGTAAAGTGACAAAGATCTGTGTGAAAGAACGGGAACTACAAATGCATGTATCACAAAGACTAAAGACGTATGAGCATGTTGGAATGTCAAACAACCACCACAGATGCAGAAGTGACGAAAGGCAGATAACTCCACATCACAAAAGAACAAAGAACGATGAAAAGTCAATCATCAAAGATCACAAAGCATGAAGGAACAAAGAAACTAGCAAAACTATTACACAACAAGACTCAAAGTTCAAAGAAAACAAGCTTCAAAGAACAAAGATCAAGGTCACATAAGAGAGATCTCAATGATCACCCTTAGGGGGAGATTGTTAGCATTAGAAGTGTTGATCATTTATGTAATCAAAAGGAGATCTCAATGATCGTCCCTTAGGGGGAGATTGTTAGCATTAAAAGTGACGATCATTATTGTATCAACGAGTCTTGTAATAATGTTGTAATAGTCTTGTAGTTTAGTTAAGGGTAAACGGGTTTGGTTTAATCTAATATTGTATAAGTTTAGGTCTAGCTCATTTCAAAATCCCAAGCCCGGCCCATCTCTTTATCTTAACTATATAAACCTCCAAATGCTCCCATTTGGAGGTGGTGCTTCTATGTGTAACTCTATGTGTTTCTCTCTCTAAATATAATACATCTTTCCTTTCTCTCACCAGAAGTATCCATCTCTTTTCTCCATCTCTCTCTCTACTAATCTCTTCTATTATCTCTATATAACTTGTGTAAGATATAATATCAAGGGTCCTAACAAGATCTTATTAAAGGCCGTAGGACTCGGGGTTTGGTATATGATTATGAATATCAATAATAATAATCCAAAGCCAAATAAAAAGGCAGAGGAATCCAAAGCTCTAAAAAGCAGAGGATATAAATCCAAGGTCATAATAAAGCTCTTACATCTTGGCGGCTCTTAAACCGTTGTTGTAATTGAAATAAAGGACTAAGGACCAAATATTATTAAAGTGCTTATAATTATGCAAAAATGCCAAGCTTCGACTCCGGGGGTTTCCCTAATAAAAAGCTTCCGTTTCGGGTCTCAAACATGGGATGTCTCGGCTGTAAATAAAAAGGGGGCCCCCACAAATCTTGTTAAATCAGAGACCTTCATGTGGACCCGACTTTTGTATGCAGGGGTTTTCGAGGGAAAGTTTGGAAACTACTTAGCGTTCAAATTTTGTGCTCTTGTCGGACTAATAAATATCAAAACGAGAAAATATGAAGCAATTCATTTCTCACAAATTAAAATCTTGAGATACCAAACTTAGGACCTGGGAACAAGAGGTAATTACACAAGTAACCTTTGTGGGTGGTGTTAGCATCTAACTTGTGGATAAACAATTGTTTCGATTTTATGCCTAATTTGGGGGCTTGTGAAAATCAAGGATGACGATTCTTATCCGTATGGTCTCTTCTCTGTGAGAAGTGTTTCTACTCATAGAACCTGAAAGTTATCAACAGATAAGAATTGATAATGAAAGTCAAAGCAAACCGTCACATATATAAAAATGAAAAAGTACAAAAATAGTAGTAGTAGTAGTAATTCATGAAAATCGGAAAATGGAGCGTTTTTTAGATTAAATGATTTTGAGATCTCTTTTGAACATCATTGCTACTTTACAACGTCAGTAAAGAGAGGTTTTGATTTTTTTTATCTCTTAAGCGTGAGGTGATGACATTGCGTGAGGACACAGCAATACCTTAGTCTGGGGGATTTTTTGATGTGTTCTTATTCACACATCCTTTTTAGCCTTAAATCAGACTAAATACACCAAATATTAACCAAATATGCCAAGAGAATGTGTGTTTTTGTATTTGTGTATGTGCAGGTACGGATATGAGAAAAATGAACAAAAATAAGCCAAAATCGACAAAAACGAGCACGAGATTGGAAAAAGGTCAAAAGCCGGAGCCGGGGAAGCCTAATGATCAAAGAAAGTTTGAATTGTCAAAAGAAGTCCTCAAAGATTCAGAAAGTTTCAAGCTTAGCCCCTGATCAAAGTTTGGAGAGATTGGCAATTTTAGTCCCTGCACTTTCAGATAAGTACAAAAATGGTCCCTTGGAAGAAAAGTCAAAAGTGGTCCTCTATGATTCAGAGTTTTACAACATAAGCCCTTGGGAGAAACTTTGAATGAATTACAGAATTGGTCCCTGGGATTTTTAGTATTACACAATTGGTCCTTAAAACTAATATTACTACTCCTAATATAATCCAACAGTTAGCCTAATCCACAAAACAACCAAAGCCCAAACACCAAAGAAAGCCCAACCTTTAATACCGAATCCATCTACCCAATCCCCTGTTTACCCGATCCACTCCCCTACTCCGGTCAAATACCTGGTCAACACACCAATATTATTGAAACCCCCAATTAATAATCCCGCCCCCTAATTCTTTTTAACCCAGAAACTTTTACTATTCACTATGAACCCTAACTCCTACACGCCCCAAATTACCCCATCCAGGTAATAATTACCTTATGCTTATTGCTTCTAGAAGGACTGTCACGTGTCAGAGGATGTCATGACACACACGGATTGCCAAGCTGTACAATCCCAGCTCTCTGATTGGTGGATGGGACGCGGATAGTGATCCAAGGGTCGTGATTAATAGATTGGTGGCCAAGGCTTGATCAAGGGACATGATTAGAGGATCGTGAAGCTTCCTGAAGCCCTAGAATATCGCACCTCAGCCGGTTCTATATAGCCCTCCACACTCACAGATTGAGACTGTTAGATTTAGGGTTAGATATTAGGAGTAGGGTAAAGTTAGATATAGTTTTAGCCTATTGCATTTTCAATTTCAATTTCAAATTGTACTCCCTTTTCAGTTTTAATATAATTCATAATTTCATTTTATTTCCTTGCAATTTAATTTTCAGCAATTCTATTCTGTTTTTTGTTTAAAACTTTTAAGTTACTATTTTATTGAGATCATTCAAATAGATTGTAGTAAGTTGTATGGTTTATTTTCTGCTTCAAAATCATTTCAAACTGTTGGTCAATAAAAGTCAAAGGGACAAATCAAGGTGGTATTGGTTTTTTAACTGAGGTTTTATAGTTATTGTGGTGATTAATGGAGCCTATCTAAAGATAGGCTGTGAGGGAGACCCTCACTGTTTGGCTGAGAAGTGATGTGTAAGTTTTCATTTAAATTTTCAAAGCTTCTAATTGCATTCTTAGGATAATATAGTATAGATCTGTGTTTTGCTGGTAGCTAATGTTCAATTGAGTATTGATTTGTTACATTATAGCTTGAGGTTATTTGTCATCATCATTGTTAGTTTTAATTTTGCATAGCTTACTGTTTTTTTTCACTGTTTCATTGTCTGTTTTATTTGTGGATCTGTGCCTCTGTATTTCTGTTAAGTTTGAGATTTATGATCTGATTTTCTGGTTCATTTAAGTACATTTGATCATCTTTCATATTGATTTAGTGATTGGGATTGAATTAAGGTCTAGTTGCTTCACAATAGTTGAAACAGTTACTATTAAGGGTGTTTGGATCAGGTTGATTGTCTATGCTCTGCTTGTTTCTTTAAGGCCTAGTTAGCTTAAACAGATTTCTTTAGGCATAAAAAACTTAGAATCAACATAATATTAATAGTTGTTACAAAATTAGTCAAAGTGGCATTTAAACTTCATATCTGTTTGAAATTTGTTGCTGCTAAGGGTATAATCTGTGCTTATTGAGTTTAACTCTGTGTTCATAAAGGTTTAATATCATCATAATTCACCTAGTAAGAGATTTATGGCATTTAAATTAGGTTTAGTCAACTTTGGGTTGTGAATCAAAAAGTCAAACATGTAGTCTTACTTGTTGCTGTTCTCAGGTCTCATTTATGGTTCTAATTGGTTTTGAAATTAAAGCATTTTGTTTTTCAGGTACTCAGTAGTATAAGTTAGCATTTTCCCCCCTTAGGATCTACTCATTAGCTAATTAGGTGCTTTAGAATAAGCTTTCTAGTAGGGTAAGTATACTGGTTTTCTGTTACAAATTTGAATCTGCCAAAGTGCTTATTCATACCAGTTTTAGCCCTTATCTGTATTTCTGTGTTCAATTTGGTCTGAGTTCTGTTCAATTAACCTATATTGGGTCTAAAAATCAGTTGGTCTAAATTTGGTCAAAGTTGGTCAAGGAGTGCTTATAAATAAGCACTCCAAATATGCAGTTTATAGCTTATCAGCATTTTTCGGACTTATTTTATTTTTAGAATTTTTTTCTCAAGCTTATTTTAATATTTTAGATTTTCTATAATTTTAAAAATTTTTCTAAATAGGTTCACTATTTTTCTTATTTAATTTTCATTTTTAATCCATTTTTAATACTTTTTAATTACTAAAAAGTCCAAAAAAATCAGAAAAAGCCTAGAAAAATCCAAAAAAATTTTAAAAATTTATTTTCAATTATTTTAGAATTTTAGAAATTTATTTTGCATTTTTCCCATTTATTTTGAATTTAATTTGAATTTTTATTACTTTTTAATTAGATTAAATAGTTTTTAATTCCAAAAAATTACACAAAAAGCCAAAAAAAATTAGTTTTCAGTTTTAAAATTACTTTTTAGTTATTTTATAATTTTCAAAATTTAATTTGCATTTTTCTCACTTTATTTGCATTTTCTTTAAATTTTAATTAGTTAATTGGTTTTTATTTCATAAAAATTAAATAAAAAGTCAAAAAAAATATTTTTCTCTTTCTCAATTTTTTTATCATTTTTAACTTTAGAAAATTATTTTCAAGTCCGTAGGAGTAGTCTAGCTTAAATTTCATGTTTTATTTCGCGCGTTAACGTTTATTTCACGTTTTAGCTTACGGTTTTAAGTTTACGTTACGTTTTTGGTTTTATTACTTGAAATATGAGCTTAAGTGATTATTTGTGCTTAATTTACTTATTCATTAGTGTAATCTCATCAAAATCACTTTTTACCACTTTCACGACACGTTTCACGAATCGGGAATTCAAAATTCCATTCACACCTTCGTTGGGACACGACCCGGGGAAATACTTTCCTAAGCATTTCTTCGGAAAAATAAACCTATACTAAAAACGACTAAATCAGTGGTTGTGGTGGTGTTGCTTGTTTTGGTGGTGATGAGGGTTGTTGTATTGCTTTTATTGGTGTTTTTGCCGGTTTTGAAGACTTCAATTGTAGAATAGCTGCTACTGAGCTTGTTTCATCTTCAATCACATCAAAAGTAGAAACAGCGTTTACCTTAGCAGTAGAAACTTCTGATGCAGTAGTAGAATCTTTTATACTAGCAGTAGGATCAGCAGTAGAATCCACCTTTGCCATTTCTTCAACACCAGCAATACTAGCAGCATCCAAAGTTACTTCAGCAGTAGAAACATCCTTGTTAGCATCCAAAACCTGAGATTCATGTTCTACCACCTGCTCCTTGGTTGCCTCTTCAAGCACAACCTCATTTCACTCTTTTTCAGCCACAACAAATTCAGCATCCATAATATGACCACTATCATTATCCATCCCCAAATCCATCTCTACATCCAAATTCTCAGAACCAGCACCTTCAGTAGTTGCATCGTCCCCTGAATCCTTGTTCTCATTCCTACTCTGTTTTGGAGCATCCTCGCCCAAACTTGTGTCTTCAGAGGAACTAACTCTTTGTGTTATACGGATGTGTGTCGAGTGTACAACGTTTTAAATTTATAACACGATCTACCAATGGTTCAAACGAAACACATACGATCAAGTATACTCGTCCGTGTGTAGTAAGAGATGAAATGGTAAGCCGAGGTCGTTCACAAGGATTTGTTTAGTTTTATTATAGAACCGTAGAGGGGGGTGAATACGGTTTCTTCGGCTTTTAGAACGTTGATGAAGCGAAAAGCGTACCGCTTTTGGGGGGTCATTTAAGGCCAAAGTCGAAATTATTTGATCAATATTGCCCTAAATCGTTCCTTTTGTCATTTTAGGTACTTTTGAGAGGAAATTTAAAAAAGGAATCATTTTGGATGTTTTTTGAGCGAAAAAGTGAAGAAAACGACAAAGTCTTAAAATCATGCTGGAAATTGTACATGACGACGTCACAGGATGCTAGTGACGGCGTCAAGACTTGACAAAGAGGTGGATAAATCAAATACACGTGACATGCCAGAGAGTTTTCTAAAGAGTTCGTGACGGCGTCACCCTTTAGGGTCGCCAAGGCCGTCACGTATAACACAAAGAGAGACGGCCCAGAGTACACAAAGAGTGACGGCGTCAAAAGTGGATCTAGGCAATACAAGTATTATTTTGGCGGCGAGTTGACGGCGTCAGACCTAACTCTTGACGCCGTTAGGATGAAAAATCTATATATAGTTTTCTAGTTTTCATTCATTGTGTGCAACTTTGAAGGGAGTAAACCCTAGATGAATTTTACAGATATTTTGAGGGTTTCAAACCCTTGTTTCATCCATGCTAAATTGAAGATAAGTCTTTCATCAAATCATTCAATATGTCTATGTGTTGTTTGATTATATCTTACGCTTGTCTTCTCTTTAACATGCTAGGCTAGGTTTTCTTTGTGTTTTCTTAGATGTAATGAAACTTAGATATTGATTATGGGTTGGTTGTTTGTTTATAATTGTTGTGGATGAATGAATTCGATGTTAGGCTTAAGAAAACTGGCAGACTTCCAATTGGTAATTGGCTTGAACGTCTTAAGAAACATGATCGGAGGTGTACTACGATATATTGGTTGTATTTAATGCGTAGGTAACTGCTAATGAGGCCACGTTAGGAGCTAGTAGTCGGTTCGACATAGGAAGAGGTAGAAGCTTATAGATTTAAGGAAGATCGTACACGGCCCTACGAATGGTATTAAGGAATATAACCCGTCATCCATGCAATTGTAACAAACTAATCAACCGGTAAAAGATAGCTAGGGAGTAGTGAAAACTAAGTAAACACATTTTTTCTCATTATTGTTTTCGCCATAATTTAGTTTAAGTTTAGTTTGTTTTATTTTGATTGCATCTTTAGTTATTTGGGTTAGTTGATTAGCAACTAATTCCACCAACTCCTTCCAAAACCGAGATTTTACTTGCTTTCATTTAAAATACAAAAATACAAAAAGAATCATCCCTCATCTCTAGACCTAGTTTAATTGAGTTTTAACCCTGGCGAACACTATTCTTTGAGTTGAACGATCAATCCCCCGGTACTTGTCACTATACTATACTACAACGGTCAGGTACACTGCCTGGTGGGGATTGCAAGATTCTCAAGATCCCTTGAGAGATAAAATCTTTTGCGAGGGTGCAATTCCTCGCATCAAACGTTTAAAAACTTTAAGCCATGAAGACAACCAAGTGGTCTAAGTAAGAGCGACCACAAACACAATCACAACCAAGAGTATATAAAGCGAGTAAAGAATGCAACGATATACTGGTTCGGGATAGGGGGTTTATACCATCCGTACGTCCAGTTGCGAATCCACGACACCGATACTAGTCACTAGTATAATCCTTTCGGTGGACTACAAACCGTTACAATTCACTCCACCAATATTCACCAATATCGATGCTCACAAAGAAGGAGGTACTCCCACGGTATTCCGCCCTCGGAAACCACCCAAAAGAATCTCGTGATTCGACTTCACCTAAGGGTCACCAAGACCACTACCAAGACTTACCACTGGAAGTATCAAAATCCAACTAGATCCCCAATGATCTAGGCTTGGTCACCAAGACACAAGACTTCCCTTACAAATAATTGAATGAATGAATAAGTGCTTTTTCAACCAAGCCCTAACCTAACCTAGAGACTCAATTGTAATAGAAAGGGTATAAGAAGAAGACCCTCGACACAATCAAAAGAGTGGATTAAGTTCTTGAGATTCTTCCCTTGCAAAGAAATGTGTTCTTCCAAAGATGTTAGTGTGTTTTACTAAGAACACAAGAGATAGAATTAGAGGATTAGAGAGAAAGAATGTAGAGAGAAAGAACAATGGCAAGGGGTGAGGAATACAAGAGTCAAGGGGGTATTTATAGGCCAAGACCCAAACTTGGGAAAATTTTACCGAGGCCGGCGCGTCACCCACGCGTCAACGCGTGGGCAGCGCGCCAGGCGTCTGTTGTATTTTCCCAAGTGTTGGGTGTTGGATCTTATAAATACCTATCCTTGCTAAACCCCCAATTATACTTCACACAAAACCTTAACATTAATCAATCTAAGGTTTACCAACTCAAATAGCCAATTTGGGAAAATGTTTTTGTGAAGTGTTTATGAGAAATCAATTATGATAGATATAAAGGGTAGAAGAGATAATTGAGTGGGGGTAGAATGGGTATTCCTCATATGGCATAGAAAAGAGAAAGAATATGCCATAGGATATTCCTCTAAAGGGAAGAGTATGAGAGGTTGGGTTAAGAAGTAACCATGGTTAGGTTTAGAAAGAGGTGTATAAAGATTAAACCATGGTTAGGTTAAAGGGTGTATCCAAAGGAATGTTCCATCCTTGGTGTGGTTAAGAGTTAACCATAGTTAGGGTAGAAGAAGTATATCCAAGGGAATATTCCATCCTTGGTGTGGTTAAGATTTAACCAAGGTTAAGTGTAAAGAAATCAACCATAGTTGGGTTAGAAGAACCATGGTTGGGTTAAGAGAAGTATATTCCAAGGAATATTCCATTTCTTTAGGAGGAAGGAGAAATGGGTGGTTGAGATGTGTTGTAAGAGAATGCATGGTTGAGATGAAGAGTGTAAAGAGTATGAGTTGGATTGTGTAAGAATGAAGGGATGCGTGTAAGGGAATATGTAAGTATGGATGTGATGGGGAGCCTAGTGTGTGTAGAAGGTGAAATGGTTGTGAGTAGTGTGTGTATTTTGAATGTAAAGGTATTGGGAGTGTAAGGAATATATTGTATAAGGATGGGATGTGTATACGGAGTGAGATGTATGTGTAAGTATGTGTAAGAGTGATTGGATGGGGAGCCTTGTATGTGTGAAGAGAGGTATGTGAGTGAAGTATGTGTATTTTGAAAGTAAAGGTGTGTGTAGAAAAGAGTGTATGAGTGTATAGGGAAGTGTATGTATTGGTGTATGAGAAAGGTGTATTGGTATTGTATAAAGTGGGGGGAATCTTGTGTGGGAGAGTGTGTGAGTCAAAAAGTATGAGTGTGTAAGGGAATATGTAAGAAGATGTTGGAAAAGGATTTTTGGGAAGGATTGTGGGAGATTTTGGTAGCTTTGTCTTTTGTGATTAAGAAGGTTAAGAAGATGATTAAGAAAAGATTAAGAAATAATCTTATTGTCATTAAGGAGAAAAGGTTTAGACAATTAAGATTATAAGTTGAGAAAATCATAGGTTACTTATAAGTCCAAGTAACACAACGTCGAGAATCCATAGTTTCATAACTCGTGACTTTTCATGACTCGACGTACTCAACTAACACCTTGGTACAAAACAAGTCAATTGCTTTGCCTTGATGTAAAGCATAACCCATGCAGGTAAGGATGCGTTTACGCAAAGAGACCTTGGACTTAGTTTGACCAATAAAGGAGTAAACCCGTTACGTGATTAGAGAAGACGTAAGCACGGGATATGAGCATATGGATGCTTTCACGTGATGTTACGTGAAATATATAAGCTCCCTAAGTTTAGAAAAGCCTTGGCTAGAGGCGAGCGTTAGAGAACATGAGTTGGCATTTTCCCATAAGTGGGTGCTTTTAAAAGTTGGATCTCTCTAATCCCAAAACTTGCTTCGAGTGTTCTCAATTAAGCACATAACATATTCATACCTGTATTGAAAGATCCACATTTGTCGGGTAAGGGGAAATCCGACTTTCAAAATTTGTCCCGACATTCACAGAACCCTGGCGCGTCACCCATGCGTTGACGCGTGGGTGGCGCGTCAGCAGCAGATATGAATGTTGGGGAATTTTGGCTAAGGTTTGTTATTTTATGTGTTTCGAAGGTTTATTTGTCAGCATTAAAACATTAGGAGATCTTGATCATGTTGCATCAACATTTATGATACGTGAGTTTTTTTTTTATTATAACGAATACTAAGTAACGAATCTTAAGCACGCAAATAATGATGATGATGTAAATTCAATATATTAAAAACTACATTTACCAAGACTAGTTTGCACCCTTCAAATGATATGATTATGACAATGGTTCGAATGGTAATGGCCAATAAATTAGATGGTGTTCTAATTTAATTAGTTGGTGTACTAATTCCCTTGTTTTCAACTCTTTCAATCATCGTCAAGATATCAAGATGACAAAAACAATATCAAGATTTGATCAAAACAAGACTAACACAATTCAATTACTTGATTCGCTATCGTTTCACAAGTGATTGACAACTACCCTTTTAAAGTTTCCCAAGTTTAACCAAGTTTCTTACGAAATGGTCAATGCATAAGGTAAATCCTTCATAGACAAAGGTTTTCCAATTCATTAAATAACAATGTCTCTTTCGATCTATTACACCATTAATAATCAACCAAACTTGATAACTCTTTCATTTATGAAAACTTTGAAAGCATAATTCGATCCTAGTATTAGATTTTCATGAAATTAGAACCATAGAGTCATAATCAATCATCATAATGTAACAAACGTCATCTAGGCAAGTGCATAAAGCACTTAGCCGCTCATGGCAAACAAAGAAACAATAACAAAAATTAAACCACTTGAAAACATGATTAAAGAATCTTACAAATGTTGTAATGATGATTACAAGAGTTAGGAACAATTATGAGTTGATCAGCAATGATTCCTTGAATGATTACAATGATTGAGGATGATTGTAAGTAAACTTTCTCCTGCATTTCTTTTTCTTTGTAACCTTGAGAGAGTATTTGATGAGCTTATTGATAGTTTTTGTGATTAGTTCTCTCTTTTCTCTCTTGGCTAGGCTTCTTATTAATAGAAAAACCACACTTGGCCAACAAGCAAGTTTCTTGGGCACAAAGTGTCATAAATTTTCTGCACTTGAAGTAAATGAAGTATAATGACAACCCACTTGAAGAGTTGGATCATTAATAGTGATCATAAAGAAGCCAAGAGTTCAGGAACCCAAACCCAAGGTTTGAGTCTAAACCCAAGGTTTAGATTTCATCTTGAGATTTGTAGTCTTTGTAATGAACCTTTGGTTTGAACTTGAACCTTTGGTTGAAGAAGAAAACATATTTTGTAGCAAACTTTGCACGTGAATTCCATTCAAATCATCAACACTAGATCTTTTCTTGAACTTGGGACTCAATAACTTGATTCTTTATCTTTGATGGACTCCCCGAAGACTTTATCATGGGACGAAATCAACCATTGTGCAAAAGCTCTTGATTAAACAACTTTTCTTCATCTTTTCAGCTATTCCTTGAACTTGATTGTACCTGAACTTTAATATATCTTTTTGTCCCTTTTCTACACAATATGTTCACAAACACAACCAAATACAATGCATAAACAAGCAAATAACGCAACTAAACCATGTACGAAACGAGTGTTATCAAATTCCCCCACACTTACATTTTGCTTGCCCTCAAGCAAATCTAGCTTTTAAAAATAAATCCACATGATACAAAGTAAATGATTCTAAAAATGAGATGCAAATCCATCCAGTACAAGTACAATAACAAATTCATCTTTTTAAGATTTTTTAAGTGAAAAAAATTCGAGATGCTTGACAGGATGATTGGATTCCTCATAAAATAGGAATGAAGTATAATTCACTCAAAACTCGTTTATTTATTGATGGAGTATAAAGGAAAATCACACTCATTGCTCAGTCATGAACTTAATATTACCATAAGCTTGTACAAGAAACAAAAGTCCACCGTCATGGTGTAAGCACCAAATGTAATCATCTAAGATGACTTTTATTCGGGTTTAGGTTAAAGGGTAATATAAGGTTTATGTTTAGATATCTCTTGCAAAAACATTCTAGATTGCTGGCACGAATTCTTGATTTACTCAAACAATGGATGGTCACTAAAGTAATATACCTTAGATCGCTGGCGCGTTATTTGATTACTCAAGAACCGGATGGTCACTAGAATATTCATACAATTAATACCTTCACAAATATAACAACCCACAAAATCTCATCACTATCATTCCCACTACAAATACCTATGTCACGTATTTCACAGGTAAAATTTTGCTTTCTATGTGCATTCACTACCTGCATGACTATCTAGACTTACTCATGTATCTACACAAGCCAAATATCTCTACCCACACATCCTACAAACCTTTGGTATGTCAAGCATAAGATCACAACAACTCCACAATAAGTAATCTATCAATATAACACACTAAATTCATAACAAAACCCTAATAAACCCTAATTAAGCCCTAATTAGGCCTATGTGTTTACAAAACCCTAATTACTTATCTAAACTAGTTTGAAAATGTTCAAGGCTTATGTATGAGTTACCTTAGGAACAATAGGATATCTTAGCACCCTTAGACCCTAGTACAACCACTTAAAGCCTAGGTACAAGTCTCTGAAGCACAAAACGACAACTAGGTCATAACTTCCCAGAACTAGGTCTAAACTATCCTAAATCTTTACCATAAGCTACCACCACTTAGTATAAGCCTCCTAAGACTTAAGATTAGTCACTAAACTAGGCACTAAAACCTAAGCTAGACCTTAATCTCCCACTAAACAAAATTAGGTCAAAACTAAACCTAAACTAGTTAAAACCTAAACATAAGCACCTCAAGTACCTCAAACACCTAGCCTAGCACCTTGGTCACCCTAAGCACACACCCTAGCACCTCCCTAGCTAGCACACAAGTGGGTACAACACCTACTTGTCACCACCTTCACCATGCGGCTTCATCCCCTCCATAGCAACCCTAGACCGACATCTATCATATCCTAGTCACCATGGTAGCTTGTGATAGTCACATATAGCTGCCATGAGTCATCTTCCCCCCCCCCCCTTCATCACCTCCTTCTACCCTCTGCTTGCTTACCACTCCTAACGAGGGGTATAAATACCCCTACACCCCATTCACTTCAAGCCACACCTCCTCCCTTCTTCACCTTAAACCTTCTGGTCCTAGTAGTAGTACAAGAGACCTAGTAGCCCTAGGAGTCGAGTGGTATAAGCCTTGAGGTCTTGTCGACTCATTTTTGCCCTAGAAAACCTTGAAACTCGCATTAACCTTAATCTGACCCAAGTAAGCTTTATTTTTTATTCTAATAGTCTTATTACAGTACTAGGTTAGTATTAGGATGCCTTAGAACCTTTGCCTAAGCTTTGATCATTTTCCTTTAGAACTTTTCATTTTCAAACCCTAATTATAGACTAAATGCTAATTTTATGCTATAAACCCTTATCATAAGCTATAAGATAGTCTAGGTAACTTAGATAAGCTAATATTAGTTTAACCATAAGCTAGGAAACCTTTTTGTTTCATAAAAATATGATTTGCATGGAATTAGGACTAGTTTTGCAAAGCTTTCCATGCATAGGGGTATATATGGTAACTTTCTAAAAATATTAAGTCTAGGGACTATTTTTAACATTTCTTAAAAGTTATAAGTATAAGGACCCTTTTTGCAATGTTATATAACCTTAGGATAAAAAGATAAATAGTTATAAACTTATAAGGACTAGTTTTGCAAAAGTTATAAAGTAAAGGGTATGAATGGTAAATTTTGAAAACTTATAAGTCCAAGGGTCATTTCTTCCATTTTCTCAAAATATATAAGCATAGGGACTAAATGTGTCACTTTTAGATAGTTAATAATAAATATTATAAGTCTAGGGTAGATTTTGTAAATATATAAACTATAAGGGTATAAAGTGACAGTATTTTCATATAAATATTAAAAACCTATTTTAAGTTAGAAGCATAACACAATACTAGGGAGCTTCATGTGAGGGGTATCATGTGGATATTTCGTTTTGACGAGTTTGTTGGGTTTACGAATTAAAGTGCCCTGGCTCCTAAAACGATTATAGCATGACATCTGAATTATGATGGCCCGAACGGTGTTATGTTATAACTAAACTCTAAAAATAACATAACTCAATAGTAGGGAGCTTCATGTGAGGAGTATTAACTTCTGAATTATGATGGCCTGAACGGTATTATGTTAATAACATAATACAATAGTAGGGAGCTTCATGTGAGGAGTCTTATACTTCTGGATTGTGATGGCCCGAACAGTGTTATATTATATCTAAAACACTAAAAAACCCTAAGAATGATTACTTAAGAAACTTAAACAAAGCTTGACATACAACCACACCTACAACCACCAGGATACGTGAGTAGGCAGTCTAGTCTCCGAGTCACTTTTCACATCAATTAGATTTCCCTAAGCCCGGGTGAGTTTTCATAGCCTTACTCTTTTTAAATGCTTTACAAACCCTGTGAGGGGGATACATGTTACTTGCTTTTCTTTAAATCGAATACAAGTCTTTTTCTTCGGTTGTTTCACGAGTAAACTATTTGCCACGCCTACATAACAAAATTCATGAATCTGGTCACTTGTGATATTTTACACAAATGAACGCGAATATAATTGATAGATGATGCGTAGGGATTGCACCAGGCTTTACCTCTCAAGGGATCTTGAGAAGCTTAAAACCCCCACCAGGCAGTGTACCTGATCGATGTAGTATAGTATAATGACAAGTACCGGGGGATTGATCGTTCAGCTAGGAATAGTGTCGCTAGAATTAGAAAAACCTTATTACTAGTTCTAGGGATGAGAGATGATTCTTTTTGTATTTTTATATTTTTTAGAAAGCAAGTAAATATCTCAGGTTTGAAAGATTTGGGCGGAATTAGTTGCTAGTCAACTAACCCAATACTAAGATGCAATCAAAATAAAATACTAAAAATGAAAATAAAACTAAATTAAACTAAGGTTGTGAGCAATAAGTGGAGAAATGTCTTTACTTAGATTTCACTACTCCCTAGATATCTTTTACACGTTAATTACTTGTTATAGTTGCGTGGATGACGGATTGTATTCCTTAATACCATTCATGGGGTGGCGTACTTGACTCCCCAATCCTATGAGTGCCTACTTCACTCCTATGTCGAGCCGGCTAAGAAGCTCCTAACATGGGATCATTAGAATTTACTCATGCATTAAATACAACCAATAAAACCTAGTACACATCGGTTCATGTTTCCTAAGACGTTCAAGCATGTTACCATTTGGAGATCTGCCAGTTTTCTTAAGCCTAACATTGAAATCATTCATCCAATACAACCATAAACAAGTAATCAACACATAATCAACATCTAGGTTTCATTAGATCTAAGCAAACACAAGATAAATCTAGCCTAGCATGGTGGAATCAAGACAAGCACAAGATATAGACAACCAACACATAGACATATTGATTGAATTAAAAGAATACTTATCTCAATAACACATGTAAGGGTTCAAGGGCTGAAAATCCTTGAAAAAGCTGTAAAATACGTATATGGTTCGGCCTTAGGGTTTCTCCAAAACTTTTTCCTTTTTTTATGAATAAAATTAGAAAACTATATATAGATAATAGAGGCTGACGGCGTCAAGAACAACCTTGTGACGCCGTCATCTCGCCGCCAAAATAATTCTCGAACTGCCTTGATCTACATCTGATGCCGTCATGTATTCCATTTTTCCAGGCCGTCACACATTTAACTCTTGACGCTCTTCTTTGTGACGCCTTCATTTCTGTACTGGGTCGTCATGATCTTTACTCTTGACGCCGTCAACTTCTTCCTCTTGACGCCGTTACACACTGTTCCCAGCTTGGAAAATTAAGTCTTTGGCGTTTTCTTCACTTTTATGCTCCAAAAACGTCCGAATTGCTTCCTTTTCCAGATTTCACTCCCAAAGTACCTAAAATCACAAAAGGAACGATGTAGGGCAATATTTGATCAAATAAATTCAATTCCGGGCTTAAATGACCCCCTAAAAGTGGTTCATTTTTCGCCTCATCATATACCCTTACACTTGAGATTTGCTTGTCCTCAAGCAAATGTGCTTTTATTCTAATCAAAATACAAGTTAGGGGTCATTTAACACTAATATAAAAGTAATTACAACAAATAATCGTTCCACTAAAGACCAAAGACAAGCACGGAGATCATACACAAGCACCTCACAAATAATGTTTAGATACTCACATCTCTCGGGTGTAATAAAGTATAAATTACAATATGGAAACGGAAGATATCTCTCACTACCTGTCATAGCAAAATAGATTACCATAGGCTTGGGAAAGGATCAAACCTCCACCACATGGCGTAAGCACCTAGGATAAACTATCAAAGAGGTATTTTAAAGGGTTGTAACGTTAGGTATAGGGATATGAAATACACGGTTTTGTTGGATATAGGCAGTCTTTACTGGTGGCGACTTAACAATCTTGGTCAATTACATGTACAATATGGCGTTGCTAAGCCAAGACTAGACTCGACTTAAGCTAATAAATGAAAAATAACAAAAACATAAAATAAACATAGAATGAAACGGGATGGTAGTCCGTATGTTTTTTCTCTTTTCTTTTTCTTTTTTTTTTTCTTGATTTTTTTCGCTTTTTTTTTTTTCTTTTTTTTTTTTTTTTTTTTTTTTTTTTTTTTTTTTCGCATACACTCTTACCCTACCATCCAAAATAATACATCATAGGAAATGGAAATTCCCCTTACACTTGAATTTTTACATACTTTACAATAAACTAATCTAATGACTCGAATTAAGAAAATCAAAACACTTGGAGTACTTTTAAGATTAACGTACATATGGGGGTAATATATGATGTTCTTCCCCATTACTCCATAAAATAAGTACTTTACCCAATCGTCCCAATCGTCCCAAAACAATATGTACAAGGATATGACTCGACTTAGCAACCATGTAATCAATTAGATAATTAACTAAGGGTTTAAACATGTAACAATAATGCACTAAAGATGAGTGCATATACGGAAGGCTAAGGCGATTTGGGTGTACATTTAAGTGGGGTGTAACAAATTCTTCCTTTAAGTAAAATGCTTAAAGTTAGAAACGAAAGGATAGGCTCGGAGGGTGTACTAGGGGTTTCGTGTACTAAAAATGAGTACAACGCTAAGGTGTGGGAAAAATTAGTTGACTTAACTAGCCAAGTAATATGACTTAAATGGTCAAGTAATTATGATACGGGTTTAACACAAGGGTGATCCTAATGCCTCTTATCATGTAGTAAATCCTACCACACGAATGTAGTCTCACTAGCGGTCTCGGGATGCATCACTAACGTAAGTTCTAGAATCTAAATGCTACCGGTACACTCATAAGCACTAATAGTAAATGATTTTCCTATCAAATCTAAAGGCGAACCTCACATATTTGGGTGGAAAATTTTTCTGAAATTACGGTTATGTGCTAGTCATACAATCTCCTATCCATGAGATGCTTGCTATGGCTAAAGTTTCACTCCTAAATGTTGTAAAAAATTTTAAATTTGGCGCTAAAATTGCACTAACAAGTATTTCTCATAGTTTTATTACACATCTACCGTTAAATAAACAAACTCAAGCGAAAGTGTATCTGTAAGGTATCATTATTTTACCCTCCCCTTATACTTAGGATGAACATTATCCCCAATGTTCAAGTAAAGAATGTAAAAGTGAAATAAGTAAAAAGAATGAAATCAAATACTCCCCTGATTCGCTCGGTATGGATAATAAGGTGGCCAGGTTAGATCTTCCTCCAAGAAAATGAACAATCAAAGCTTCCCTTCCAGAATAATAAATCATCTTCTTGTCATACATAACCTGTAAATCCTGAGAAAACAGACAAAGCAACCTCGCATAAAATCGGCGGCAACCTACATAAGTTACTAAATCCTAGAAAACAAAATAAGATATAATGCTTGTGGAATGAAGTTTTCAGATTTCCTGGAGATTATAAAACTTAATATGTAGCATCTCGTAATTTTCCCAACGGTTAGTAAACACTTGCACTATTTAATTTCCCATTATTACGTATGACAAAATTTTTTTTTATATATATGACTTATTGTGTGAATCACAAACGGAATGTCGTGATATATTATTTGCCTAGAGACATCGCTTGCACACAAACCTAGATAGTCTAAATTATCGTGAATGTATTTTAACGCTTGTAATTATAATTATTAAACGTTTATAATTATAATTATATATTATACGACACCTTTTACGTACTATACTTATATATTCCGAATCCTACGAAAATTCTCGAGACCACTCACTATTATATCTCGAACTTATCCCGACTCCCTAAAAACCTCTATGTGGACCCCACACGTAAATGGGCCTTAAACCCAACTAACAAACCAAACGGACCATGTTATACTTTTGTTTTTCCTTTTTTTTTTTGCTGGACCGAGATCAAATCAAAGCCCAAAGGGCTCAAAGCCCAAGCACACCTTATAATTTTTTTTCTTTTCTTTTGTTTCCAGCCACGATCGAGCCAAGGAACATCCCTAATTTCTTCATTTTTCGACACATAACACACACATATTTTTACATAACTTAAATTACGAGCTAGCAAAGATTTGAGAATGATAAAGTTTACCATATACCTCGCTCGTTTGCTACCTAAATTCTGCCCAAAGTAAAACGCAAAAACCATGGACATGGTGAAGCCAAAAACGTGTCATTTATATTCTAACACCTCTCATGACTCCCAATAGCTTCTAAAACCAAACACAAGGGTACAGTAGAATGTCAGGAGGAACAGAGATCTTATGATACATTCCTTTTGTTGCCAAGTTTCGATTGGATGAAGGAAAGGTGCCACCCTCTTATGCCAAGACAACACACACCACTCTTGGCTTCTATCCTTTGTCTTAAACCTTTCACAAGCTCCTATAACTTCCTTGTACATTCTCAGCTAGTATCTCACACGCAAACATACCAAAAGTTATTATAACATGAAGTATTGACATCGAATTGGGACAAGAAGTAGAAGAGGGGTACGAAGCGTACAAGTGATCCTAAGGAGCCAAGTTTACTCATTTTGAACCTTTGCCAAGACGTGAAGTGAACCACGATCCTCTTTGTTCCATACTCGAACCATTCGAACCTATTACTCCACCTTTGAAAGGTGAGGTGAGCTACTCGTACACAATAACTACTCTATCTATTCTCGTTAATACGTTTTACTTTTACCTCATTTCTCACAAAAATCAAACGTACCATATACTTTTTATTCGTCATTCTCGTTTTTGACCACGTTAGGATTCGTGTTTAGTAAAACTTTCGAACCAATAATAACATGCAAACGTAAAAACTCATACATTCCTAATGGTACTTGAACTAGTCGAAAACACTTAGAAACTTTCTAAGTGTTGAAACTAATTACATGTCAAGTCTTACTCGTTTACTTTAGCCCCGTCATTTGTAAAATAGACACACAACATATATATTTTATTACTCGACATCACTAACGACCTAGTAAACAATTAGATAACACCTTTCATTCGACCTAACTAGCTCGTATAACTACTTTACTCGACCCATTTTGTCTCGACAAAAATCAGATTTTACAAAAACTTTTATAAGCTACGTGGGCCTAAAAGCCCAAAAAGCACTTTTTAGCTTATTGTAATAAGCTGAGGGTATAAACTGATTTGAAACGTTTTAGTAACTTAAAATGATGAATCTCTATGAACCTAGTGTTCCCCCTAACCTCGTGGATCGTTAAACCTTAACGGGCCCTTATTTTTGGCTCGTTAAGCCCAAGAAACAAAATAAGCTTAGAATAAGCTAATAAGCTATCAAACTAAACTTTTCTAAATATTTTGAGCTTAATGAACTAATAAAAATGATAAGTTTTGAAATTGGTAAAACTTGGACCATTTTTGCAAATGTACGAGAAGTAGGGACTGGAATTGCCAAAATTGTAAACTTAGGTGAAAAGTATAAAAACTATTTTTCTAAAGGGTATAAACTGTAAATACTGAAACTTGGAGTCATAAAAGGTAAATATTGTTATATATTAGACCAAAAATGTAAAATATGTATATTGGACTAACGGTGAAAATGTTATTACCGTCAGGGTCAAATTTGTAAAACTTGTGAAACTTGAAGGACTTTACTGAAATAAATATTTCTTATTATATTTATAAAGTTTTATATAAATATTATGATAATTAATATAAAACTTTGAAATTTTTAATTATATATACGTTATATATATAATCCTCGTCGTAATAAATTAAAGTTAACTATACGATATGATTATTAACTTTTATCATGACTTACCATTTTATACTTCGATATATATTGAAAACATGACAAACATTCGCGATAAAACCAGATTTAGACTATCAACTGAAACTTGCATTATCTTTTAGGTTGTGTTGTGTGAAGCCGTTTCCTTGCTTTGTTGAGACTACGATACCACTGTACTACTAAGGTGATTTCATAGCCCACTCTTTAACTATTTTCCCGTGGGGAGATACATGCTCAAAACTCGATCACAAGTCTTTTATACCGGGTATTGAAATACCGTCAGGCCAATGTTATTTGCTTAAGTTACTATTGTCAGAAGTCCCTCTATCATGAACCTTAATCACCTGAAGGGTGAACGTAAATAATTGTGGATAGTACTATTAGTGATTAACAATCCTCGTTTGGTTGTTGGAGAAAACACCAGGCGCACTTTATTGTTCTTATAAATAGGTTATTGACAAATACCTATCTTTGGGGGCCTATTACTTACCATCATAATTCATATTTATGATTGGCTGTTAATCGTTGAGTATCATGAGCTTAAGGCAATAATAGGAACACTGATTTTTAACATATTGATTGTATGTGATTACAATACATTCGTAACTTGTGATTAAACTCTTAAACTCAAACCTATGAATATCACTCAACTTTATGTTGACTTTAGCATGTTTATCTCAGGTAACTAAACAAGACGGATCTGGATGGCACGGAGTGGGCAGAAGCAAGACAAGAACTATAATAAACTACTTATTTTCCTTCAGAATAAAACACGTTCTTAACTAAATAATGTTTTGTATTTCTGATATTTGGTATTTTGAAATAAAATAAATCTTTAATACCTCACTATGTGATATCTACTATGATTGTGACAAAGATCCTCGAAGTAATACCCCGAAAGTTTCCGCTGACATATTAAGTCTTCCGCTATTATTAAAACAACTTTTGGGGGTGTTACAGATTGGTATTCAGAGCCACGGTTATAGAGAACCAGATGTTTTTAAACATTGGACTATAACTACACTTTAACTGGACCATTTTTACAAAATACCACTTCATGCCCTCCGTGCCTACAATCCAACATCTGGTAGAAAAATTACTTCTCATTATTTCTTACTTATATAACTTGATATATGCTTACATGTTATGATTATGCTAATAACTATGTTTACTAACCGGGATTATTACAGTACCATGTCTTCCAAACCCAACTTCATTGTGTTATTATCGGATTCGGAAACTGAGAGCTCTACACCTATGGTACCAACTCTTGCTCCAATGACTGTGTCACCTACAACAGATAAGAATAAGGAAAGTCAGCAATCCTCTACTTCACCTCAAGCATCATCTGGTCCAATCAGACGCAGTAAGCAAACTTCTCCATTCCAGCCTTATGAACCAGCCACAGCTGGAAAAGCTCTTTCATATGCTGAAGAAAAAGACATCTGGGATGATACTAAATGGAAAAAGGAAGTTGCTCCAACTGCAGAACCAGTGATACTACCTAGTATATTTTATCAGCAGACTACTACTGTACCAGTGACAATCAACAGTTCACCACCTGTGAAAACTTCCAGTGCTCCTCTACCTTATCAACCAAGGAATTACCAGATTCGTCCTACCTCCTCAGATCCTTACTATTATGCAAGAACCAACCATAAGGCTCGTAAGCGGGTCAATGCTCGCAAATGGTCATTTCTACTACCAATCCTTAAGTATTGGAGATCTCAAGAAGGTACTCCCACCAACAGAGAACTTGGTGAAAGATCATCATTTGCTGCATCCAAGGTCCTTCCAGTCACTGGAGAACCCATTCACCATACCATACCACTCTTGGCAGCTAGGTTAGTAAGACATGAAGACAGGTTAGACGCCATAGCCACCTTGGTGAACAACATCCCTAATGAACTAATAGAAGTCATGTCAGCTGAGATCGAACAACTTGTGATGGGACACCTAGAGACGGGAACCATAATTGAACAACTAAGTACCCAATTCGGTGAAGCTATGGAATTCATCGGATTACTTTGCTCTGCTAACACCGTAAACAGGGACATCATGTGTGACATCGATCAAGCCCTCGACACCACAAGAGCCCAAGTCATGTCTCTGCGACGTGCACAACAAGAAACACAAGCTAGGGAGAGAGACCGAGACCAAATCATAGAAACCATGGCCGCCAAAATTCAGGAACTAGAACGTCGTCTTGATGATAACCAAGGAAAACCCTAGAATGCCAAAGGATAGGTCATGCCACAAAAGATTGTAGAACCCCTGCTACCGGCAGCAACCTACAACCAATAGCACCAACATGTTACTCATGCGGAGAAACCGGACACTTCAAGAACCGCTGTCCAAAGGGAAATGGTCAGAACACTGCACGAGCAAGAGCATACGTGATGGGAAATGAAAATGAACCACAAAACCCCGACGTTGTCACGGGTACGTTCTTATTAAATCATCATAATGCTAGAGTATTATTTGATTCTGGAGCAGATAAGAGCTTCGTGTCAGATACGTTTGCCCCTTTCATTAACTCTAACCCTTCTAAGCTAAACACCACATACGAGATAGAAATGGCCAATGGGAACTTAATTAGCACCAACTCGGTTTTAAAAGATTGTACCATAACCCTCGTAGGAGAATCCTTTCCTATTGACCTGATGCCTGTCCAACTCGGTAGTTTTGATGCTATCATCGGAATGGATTGGTTATCCAAACATCAAGCTAGGATTCATTGTGACGAGAAAGCCATACACATTCCTTTTAAGAATGAAACCCTCGTTATCCATGGCGACAAGAATAAAAACCGATACGGAATCATCTCATGCCTCAGAATGATAAAATACATGAACGAAGGATGTCATGTATTCATGGTTCAGGTGACGGAAAGTAAGTTAACCAAGAAACAACTTAAAGACGTACCTATTGTTAAGGAATTCCCCGAAGTATTTCCTGAAGATCTACCCGGTCTTCCACCGACTCGTCAAGTAGAGTTTCAAATTGAACTAGTGCCTGGAGCGGCACCAGTAGCAAAAGCACCTTACAGGTTGGCACCTTCCGAAATGGAGGAACTATCGGAACAACTAAAGGAATTATCCGATAAAGGTTTCATTAGACCAAGTTCATCACCTTGGGGAGCCCCAGTTCTATTTGTTAAAAAGAAAGACGGATCATTCCGAATGTGCATAGATTACCGAGAGTTAAACAAACTCACTATAAAGAACCGATATCCTTTACCTAGAATAGACGATTTGTTTGATCAATTACAAGGATCGAGTGTATACTCGAAGATTGATCTAAGGTCGGGATACCATCAATTGAGAGTTCGGGAAGAGGATATTCCCAAGACAGCCTTCAGAACCCGTTATGGACACTATGAATTTCAGGTAATGCCATTTGGTCTAACAAACGCACCCGCTGTGTTTATGGACCTAATGAACCGAGTATGCAAGCCATATTTGGACAAATTCGTGATAGTGTTCATTGACGACATTCTGATCTACTCTCGTAACAAAGAGGAACATGCCAATCATTTGAGAACAATCCTAGAGTTACTTAGGAAGGAAAAGTTGTACGCAAAATTCTCAAAATGTGACTTTTGGATTTCCACGGTACAATTTTTAGGACACGTAATCAATAGTCAAGGAATACACGTGGATCCTGCAAAAATAGAGGCAGTTAAAGAATGGTCATCACCTACAACTCCCACAGAAGTACGTCAATTTTTAGGTCTTGCAGGTTACTACCGGAGATTTATTGAAGGTTTCTCTAAAATCTCAAAACCATTGACCAAATTGACCCAAAAGAACGAAAAGTACGTTTGGGGACAAGAAGCAGAATCAGCCTTCCAACTGTTAAAACAAAAGCTTTGTGAAGCTCCAATACTAGCATTGCCCGAAGGAAACAAAGATTTCGTGCTATATTGTGACGCTTCGTACCATGGTTTAGGTGCAGTTTTGATACAACGAGATAAGGTAATAGCTTATGCCTCACGTCAACTGAAGAAACATGAGGAAAATTACACAACCCATGATCTAGAACTAGGAGCAATAGTATTCGCTCTCAAGTTATGGAGACACTATCTATACGACACTAAGTGTATCGTGTTTACAGATCACAAAAGTCTCCAACATATCCTAGATCAAAAGGATTTAAACATGAGACAACGCCGTTGGTTAGAATTGCTTAGCGATTATGATTGTGAAATCCGTTATCACCCAGGAAAGGCTAATGTAGTAGCAGATGCACTAAGCCGGAAAGAAAGACTAAAACCTCTCAGGGTTAGATCGTTAGGCATGACTATTTGTTCACCCCTCCCAACACAAATCATTATCGCCCAGAGCGAAGCTCTCAAGAAAGAAAATCGACCAATTGAAAAGATTTTTGGTATGCCGGAAAATGAAAACGGATTTGTGAAAAGATCAGATGGAATGCTTTGTTTCAAGGAAAGAAGCTGGATTCCTCTCTTCGGAGGTATTCGTGACCTTATCATGCATGAGTCTCACAAGTCAAAATACTCCATTCACCCAGGTTCCGACAAAATGTACCAAGATCTTAAGAAACTATATTGGTGGCCGAATATGAAAGCCGACATCGCCGAGTACGTCAGTAAATGTCTAACATGTTCAAGAGTAAAAGCAGAATACCAGAAACCCTCCGGATTACTCACCCAACCCGAACTCCCCATGTGGAAATGGGAACGTATTACAATGGACTTCATCACCAAACTTCCCAAAACCTCTACTGGCTACGATACGATATGGGTTATCGTTGATCGTCTCACCAAGTCAGCTCATTTCCTACCAATCAAAGAAACTGATGAAATGAACACGCTTGCTCAGGTATATCTGAAGGAAATTGTGTCACGACATGGAGTGCCAATTTCCATTATATCAGATCGTGACAGTCGTTTCACGTCTCATTTTTGGAAATCATTACAAAAAGCTTTAGGAACAAAGCTGGATATGAGCACAGCCTATCACCCACAAACCGATGGTCAAAGTGAGAGAACAATACAAACCTTAGAAGATATGCTACGCGCTTGTGCTATAGACTTCGGAAAAGGTTGGGACAAACACTTACCGTTGGCAGAATTCTCATATAACAACAGTTATCATACCAGTATCAAGGCAGCACCATTCGAAGCACTTTACGGTAGAAAGTGTAGATCACCCGTTTGCTGGGCAGAAGTCGGAGAAATACAACTCACAGGACCGGATCTAGTTCATGAGACAACCGAGAAAATCATCAAAATCAAACAACGTTTACAAACCGCCAGAGACCGACAGAAAAGTTACGCTGACCTAAAAAGAAAACCCATGGAATTTCAGATTGGAGATAAAGTTATGTTAAAAGTATCACCATGGAAAGGAATGATACGATTCGGAAAGAGGGGAAAGTTAAACCCAAGATACATCGGTCCATTCAAAATCTTAGAAAGAATTGGACCCATGGCATATAAACTTGAACTACCCGAAGAACTTAGTAGAATTCACAACACTTTCCATGTGTCAAATCTCAAGAAGTGTTTATCCGATGAATCTTTAGTCATTCCATTGAAAGAATTACAACTTGATGACAAACTCGTTTTTACCGAGGAACCAGTAGAAATCATGGATAGAGAAGTCAAACAACTAAAACAAAACCGTATCCCTATCATAAAAGTTCGATGGGACTCTAAACGAGGACCAGAGTATACTTGGGAACGCGAGGACCAGTTTCGCACCAAGTACCCACACCTCTTCTCTTAGACACCCTTGGCAACCCTCCTAAACTCGAATTCCGGGACGGAATTCACTGTAAGATGTATGTACTGTAGCATCTCGTAATTTTCCCAACGGTTAGTAAACACTTGCACTATTTAATTTCCCATTATTACGTATGACAAAATTTTTTTTTATATATATGACTTATTGTGTGAATCACAAACGGAATGTCGTGATATATTATTTGCCTAGAGACATCGCTTGCACACAAACCTAGATAGTCTAAATTATCGTGAATGTATTTTAACGCTTGTAATTATAATTATTAAACGTTTATAATTATAATTATATATTATACGACACCTTTTACGTACTATACTTATATATTCCGAATCCTACGAAAATTCTCGAGACCACTCACTATTATATCTCGAACTTATCCCGACTCCCTAAAAACCTCTATGTGGACCCCACACGTAAATGGGCCTTAAACCCAACTAACAAACCAAACGGACCATGTTATACTTTTGTTTTTCCTTTTTTTTTTTTGCTGGACCGAGATCAAATCAAAGCCCAAAGGGCTCAAAGCCCAAGCACACCTTATAATTTTTTTTCTTTTCTTTTGTTTCCAGCCACGATCGAGCCAAGGAACATCCCTAATTTCTTCATTTTTCGACACATAACACACACATATTTTTACATAACTTAAATTACGAGCTAGCAAAGATTTGAGAATGATAAAGTTTACCATATACCTCGCTCGTTTGCTACCTAAATTCTGCCCAAAGTAAAACGCAAAAACCATGGACATGGTGAAGCCAAAAACGTGTCATTTATATTCTAACACCTCTCATGACTCCCAATAGCTTCTAAAACCAAACACAAGGGTACAGTAGAATGTCAGGAGGAACAGAGATCTTATGATACATTCCTTTTGTTGCCAAGTTTCGATTGGATGAAGGAAAGGTGCCACCCTCTTATGCCAAGACAACACACACCACTCTTGGCTTCTATCCTTTGTCTTAAACCTTTCACAAGCTCCTATAACTTCCTTGTACATTCTCAGCTAGTATCTCACACGCAAACATACCAAAAGTTATTATAACATGAAGTATTGACATCGAATTGGGACAAGAAGTAGAAGAGGGGTACGAAGCGTACAAGTGATCCTAAGGAGCCAAGTTTACTCATTTTGAACCTTTGCCAAGACGTGAAGTGAACCACGATCCTCTTTGTTCCATACTCGAACCATTCGAACCTATTACTCCACCTTTGAAAGGTGAGGTGAGCTACTCGTACACAATAACTACTCTATCTATTCTCGTTAATACGTTTTACTTTTACCTCATTTCTCACAAAAATCAAACGTACCATATACTTTTTATTCGTCATTCTCGTTTTTGACCACGTTAGGATTCGTGTTTAGTAAAACTTTCGAACCAATAATAACATGCAAACGTAAAAACTCATACATTCCTAATGGTACTTGAACTAGTCGAAAACACTTAGAAACTTTCTAAGTGTTGAAACTAATTACATGTCAAGTCTTACTCGTTTACTTTAGCCCCGTCATTTGTAAAATAGACACACAACATATATATTTTATTACTCGACATCACTAACGACCTAGTAAACAATTAGATAACACCTTTCATTCGACCTAACTAGCTCGTATAACTACTTTACTCGACCCATTTTGTCTCGACAAAAATCAGATTTTACAAAAACTTTTATAAGCTACGTGGGCCTAAAAGCCCAAAAAGCACTTTTTAGCTTATTGTAATAAGCTGAGGGTATAAACTGATTTGAAACGTTTTAGTAACTTAAAATGATGAATCTCTATGAACCTAGTGTTCCCCCTAACCTCGTGGATCGTTAAACCTTAACGGGCCCTTATTTTTGGCTCGTTAAGCCCAAGAAACAAAATAAGCTTAGAATAAGCTAATAAGCTATCAAACTAAACTTTTCTAAATATTTTGAGCTTAATGAACTAATAAAAATGATAAGTTTTGAAATTGGTAAAACTTGGACCATTTTTGCAAATGTACGAGAAGTAGGGACTGGAATTGCCAAAATTGTAAACTTAGGTGAAAAGTATAAAAACTATTTTTCTAAAGGGTATAAACTGTAAATACTGAAACTTGGAGTCATAAAAGGTAAATATTGTTATATATTAGACCAAAAATGTAAAATATGTATATTGGACTAACGGTGAAAATGTTATTACCGTCAGGGTCAAATTTGTAAAACTTGTGAAACTTGAAGGACTTTACTGAAATAAATATTTCTTATTATATTTATAAAGTTTTATATAAATATTATGATAATTAATATAAAACTTTGAAATTTTTAATTATATATACGTTATATATATAATCCTCGTCGTAATAAATTAAAGTTAACTATACGATATGATTATTAACTTTTATCATGACTTACCATTTTATACTTCGATATATATTGAAAACATGACAAACATTCGCGATAAAACCAGATTTAGACTATCAACTGAAACTTGCATTATCTTTTAGGTTGTGTTGTGTGAAGCCGTTTCCTTGCTTTGTTGAGACTACGATACCACTGTACTACTAAGGTGATTTCATAGCCCACTCTTTAACTATTTTCCCGTGGGGAGATACATGCTCAAAACTCGATCACAAGTCTTTTATACCGGGTATTGAAATACCGTCAGGCCAATGTTATTTGCTTAAGTTACTATTGTCAGAAGTCCCTCTATCATGAACCTTAATCACCTGAAGGGTGAACGTAAATAATTGTGGATAGTACTATTAGTGATTAACAATCCTCGTTTGGTTGTTGGAGAAAACACCAGGCGCACTTTATTGTTCTTATAAATAGGTTATTGACAAATACCTATCTTTGGGGGCCTATTACTTACCATCATAATTCATATTTATGATTGGCTGTTAATCGTTGAGTATCATGAGCTTAAGGCAATAACAGGAACACTGATTTTTAACATATTGATTGTATGTGATTACAATACATTCGTAACTTGTGATTAAACTCTTAAACTCAAACCTATGAATATCACTCAACTTTATGTTGACTTTAGCATGTTTATCTCAGGTAACTAAACAAGACGGATCTGGATGGCACGGAGTGGGCAGAAGCAAGACAAGAACTATAATAAACTACTTATTTTCCTTCAGAATAAAACACGTTCTTAACTAAATAATGTTTTGTATTTCTGATATTTGGTATTTTGAAATAAAATAAATCTTTAATACCTCACTATGTGATATCTACTATGATTGTGACAAAGATCCTCGAAGTAATACCCCGAAAGTTTCCGCTGACATATTAAGTCTTCCGCTATTATTAAAACAACTTTTGGGGGTGTTACATAATAATTCAACAAAAACTTTAAAACTCCGTTAGAAAAACAAAACTGGTAAAATTTCCAGATTTTTACACGTGACGCCGTCAAGAGCAAGCTCATGACGCCGTCAGAAGTGACCTGCAGAAATTCTTATGTTAAGTTTCCGGAAAATTTCTGGAAAAACTTGGTCCTACTTCCTGGAAAATCCTGCAAAACTTCATTATGACTCAATACAAGCATTTGACTCTAACAAATACGAATATACATGTTCACTTAATATTGTGGAGAATCATGATCGGTTTGATTCTTAAAAACATATTTGGGGTTTCCCGTTACACTTATCTTTTGCAAAAATACCTTTAGGTGGAGTTAAGACTAGGCCAAACAACAAAGTAAAGTATTTCCACTTTTTAGTTTAGAAACATAATCTACCAACAATAAAAATAAAGCATGCATACGGAATCAAATAACAAACAAACAAAATAAAATCACACCAAATGAAATATGTCACCATAAGCATATTCAATTTTTTCTAAATAACGTAAACATAGAAAATTAAAATTGTTCAAGGCCAACAGAGTCCACATCCTACACTATTACAGTACCAATTGTTTCAAATTACATGACCATCAATAAATTGTTCAGAAATAACAGATATTAAGAAAGATCACTGGGGAGGAGGACCAAAACGGTAGTCATAGCCAGGAGGGAGGTGTCCTGTGTACCCGTAGGGAGGGTAGTCTGTCTCACGACCGGGGAATGGGTCAATCTGCAGGTGAGGCTCTAGCTGATCACGGGTGGAGAGGTGCTGCATCTGGCGGATGGTGTGATCATACATCCAATCAAAGCGCTGGTCAGTGGTGGTCCGCCATGCATCCACCTGACCCATCCAGGCTCCTTGGTGTGCCTGCCAGTCTCCCCGACTCATGTGTCGGTAGTAGTCAGTTGTCCCCTCCTCATAACCCTCAAACTGATGCTGCTGGGGCGCTCCCTCATCATCATCATCATCATCCTCATCATCAGGTCCCCCTGCCTCATACCAGTTATAGGTCTCATTCCTCATCAGCATCACGATGCTCATCTGCCTGAGGGATTTAGCCCTCACTACCCTACAAGCCCCACAGTCACTCAAGTATCCCTTGATCGGGGGAGTAAGAAGATCATAGGAACGAGCCAACTGGGTCACGAACATCCCCCCATACACCTTATCGATATCCCTCTCACCCACACTGGTCCTCAAATAACTAGCTACCTAAAATGGGATGTTGCAGTAAACATCCGTTGAAAAGATGGTGTACAGGTAGAAAAGATATGAAGCAGTGACACGGTGAGTGGTGCCATGACGTCCTGACAGGCTATATGTGATGCATCTGTGGACCAACCTAACTACGGGGTACCTGATTGATGCTGCCCCAGTAGTTGAGGTGTAAACCCCGTCCCCAATGGTCGGCCAAAAAGTGACACACCTCATATCACTCTTCAAAGTCTCCCCATGCAACAACCTCTGCATAAAACCTCCATCAACAGCCTCCTCCCTAGTATACAACCCTATCCTCCAACCAAATTCAGTAACCGAACATGATCGCACTTCCCCTCCTAACCTAAAATAGATAGTGGTGCCCCCCATGTCCGTCCTAGCCTCAGCCTGATCAAAATGGAAGGTCGCAAAGAACTCCCTCACCAACTCACTATACACCGTCTCTCTCATCCTAAACAACCTCTCCCATTTAGGACCCGCGAACCCATCAGTGTGGATCCTCCCCAGAAACGCAGCCTCCAACCCTTGGGACCTAAGAAACTCCCATCAATCACGGCCCCAGCATCAATGTGGTGGTTACAAAGTTCCGCATACTTGGTGGTGGCGGCAACATTGTCAAATTCACCCCAACTATGGACCAATTCCCCATAGTTAACTCTTTGGGACCTAGAAGAGCTGCCACGATGTTGTCGAGATCGCTTGCTCATTTTCCTGGAAAAAGATAGAGTGGGCGGAAACAATTAGAATGAGAATTTAATTGATTCAAGTTGTCAGACACATCTGACGCCGTCAGGAAGGAGGTCCTGACGCCGTCAGATTAAGCGGAATTCGAACCATGCATTTACGAGGGAAAAATCAATTTTCAAACTCTTAACCCATTACCCAAACACTCCTTTAATCAGAAAACATGGGTGGGGGGTCAAAAAAAATCCGTGGCATGAGGGATTTTTCCTAAATTAACGCATGATTCAAGTGGGTTAACATCATCAAAGGGTAACCCCCATGATTACAAATCCCCAAATGGATGGCATTACGATTTTTCAATGATTGGGTCAAAAAATGGGGTTTCGGGTGAAAGGGGTTTTCAAAATTGATTGATCCTAAGGACAATTGAACAAAAAAGAGTGAGGAAAAACTACTTACCGAGTGGAGATTAGTCACGGAAGATGTCGAATTGGAGGATGGGGATTCGGAATGGTAGCAGCACTTTGTGTGAGATTTGTGGGGTATGAGTTGAAAGTGATTGAATTTGGGCTATTATTGCTGAACTAGAGATGTGACGGCGTCAAGAGTTATCCTCTGACGCCGTCAGATGCCCGTTTGAGGTGTACAATGAAGTAATTCCACATTTAGTCCCTGCACTTAGTGTAAATAGCTAAACACAAGTAAAAACCATGAGTAGCTATTCCATTAGTGAAGTCCACCAGGGTCGAACGTTTCATTACTGTCACGGAAAGAGGTGTGGTTGTAAAAAGGAGTGGGTGATGTTTTAGTTAAGTTGTAACCTTCGCACGGGTCACCGGTGGGTACAAAGAGGTGTTGTTCCATAGAGGGTCTCAAATCTATGGTATTTTTTAGGTGCAACCTCTTCACACCGGGTTTAAAACCAAAAGAACGTCTCTTGACCAAGTTTGGGAGCATGGTTTGCAAGCATCCAACGAAAATGTTATGAAATTGCGAATTCTTCTCTTCCTGAGGATGCTCACAAAAGTGGGAGGTGATTGACGGTGAAGCACTTGGGGAAAATTTCTCGTTATCCTCTTGGTTAAACACCAAAAGAGTTGAAACCTCGAAGACTTTTTCGATTTTCCTTGGTTCGGATTTTTCCTTAATCTTCTCTTTGATCCTTGATATGAATTTATCTGCTAAATCTATAAAAGCATTGGGAGTACTTTCCATGTGTGCTTCTAGGTGCTGGATTTGTTTTTCCTGATTATTCATGAAGGTTACCATTATCCCTTCGAATTCCTCTTGTCGTGAACGTTCAGGAAAATCATGGTTAATAACCGCATTCCTACGTAAATTAGGATTCCACACGGTTTTAGCAGCAGGTTTCTCAATCCTCATTAATTCTTTTACCTGCTTCTCGATACTTCCTAATAACTGATCTTGGGTGGCGTATGCGTAATCAAGTTTTCCTTTGCTTGGAAACATCGGGTCCTCCCATCCTTCTTCTTCGTATTGTGCCAACCCCTCAAGAACTTTCCAGCATTCGTCAATGCTAAGTCTGTTTAGCCTGCCCTTGGCTGCGTAATCTATAGCTCTCCTTGTTTGATAGTTAACTTTATCGTAAAAGATTTGAATCTGGAGCCATGGTTCAATGCCATGGTGAGGGACTTTTCGGAGCAGGTCTTTATATCGAGTCCATGCTTCGTAAAAGGTTTCATTTTGACGTTGTTAGAACATCAAGATGTCATTTCTAAGCTTAGTAGTTCTCCCCGGTGGGAAAAATTGAGCAAGGAAACGAGTGGTGAGATCATCCCATGTGGCGATGGATCCCGCGGGTAAACGCTCAAGCCATTGACTAGCTTGATACCGTAGAGAGAATTGGAATAGGCGTAATCGGGTTGTCTCTCTAGTTGCAACATCTAGGTCTATGGAGTCTATGATTTTTAGGAAGTCCTTAAGATGTTGATTTAGATCTTCGGAACGAAGTCCATGGAATGCACATCCGCTTTGCACCAACCGGATGGTGTCGGATCGCAAGGGGGTCACATTGGCTCCGGTGAGCTCAATGGTGTTTCGGTAGCCTTGGTGGCTAGGTCGGGAATACTCTCCTAAGGTTCGGGGCCTAAGAGGTTCTAGTGGTGGGTTTTGTTGTGGTGGGATGACGGGTTCAAAGATGTTCCCATCGTCCATGATGTCGGGTGGTGAAAAGTTACGAACAAAAACACAAAGAAATAAGACAAACTAAAGAAAACCTAAAAATAAAAATAAAATCTTACTAGAAAGGAATCTAGCAAGTAGACCTAATAAAAAGAGATTCTAACCTAGACAATAACTATTCCCCGGGCTGCGGCTCCAAAAACTTGGTAGCGTAGGGATTGCACCAGGCTTTACCTCTCAAAGGATCTTCAGAAGCTTACAACCCCCACCAGGCAGTGTACCTGATCGATGTAGTATAGTATAATGACAGGTACCGGGGGATTGATCGTTCAGCTAGGAATAATGTCGCTAGGATTAGAAAAACCTAATTACTAGTTCTAGGGATGAGAGATGATACTTTTTGTATTTTTATATTTTTTAGAAAGCAAGTAAATATCTCGGGTTTGAAAGATTTGGGCGGAATTAGTTGCTAGTCAACTAACCCAATATGCAATCAAAATAAAATACTAAAAATGAAAATAAAACTAAATTAAACTAAGGTTGTGAGCAATAAGTGGAGAAATGTGTTTACTTAGATTTCACTACTCCCTAGATATCTTTTACACGTTAATTACTTGTTATAGTTGCGTGGATGACGGATTGTATTCCTTAATACCATTCATGGGGTGGCGTACTTAACTCCCCAATCCTATGAGTGCCTACTTCACTCCTATGTCGAGCCGGCTAAGAAGCTCCTAACATAGGATCATTAGAATTTACTCATGCATTAAATACAACCAATAAAACCTAGTACACATCGGTTCATGTTTCCTAAGACGTTCAAGCATGTTACCATTTGGAGATCTGCCAGTTTTCTTAAGCCTAACATTGAAATCATTCATCCAATACAACCATAAACAAGTAATCAACGTCTAGGTTTCATTAGATCTAAGAAAACACAAGATAAATCTAGCCTAGCATGGTGGAATCAAGACAAGCACAAGATATAGACAACCAACACATAGACATATTGATTGAATTAAAAGAATACTTATCTCAATAACACATGTAAGGGTTCAAGGGCTGAAAACCCTTGAAAAAGCTGTAAAATACGTATATGGTTCGGCCTTAGGGTTTCTCCAAAACTTTTTCCTTTTTTTATGAATGAAAATTAGAAAACTATATATAGATAATAGAGTCTGACGGCGTCAAGAACAACCTTGTGACGCCGTCATCTCGCCGCCAAAATAATCCTCGGACTGCCTTGATCTACATCTGACGCCGTCATGTAATCCATTTTTCCAGGCCGTCACACATTTAACTCTTGACGCTCTTCTTTGTGACGCCTTCATTTCTGTACTGGGTCGTCATGATCTTTACTCTTGACCCCGTCAACTTCTTCCTCTTGATGCCGTCACACACTGTTCCCAGCTTGGAAAATTAAGTCTTTGGCGTTTTCTTCACTTTTATGCTCCAAAAATGTCCGAATTGCTTCCTTTTCCAGATTTCACTCCCAAAGTACCTAAAATCACCAAAGGAACGATTTAGGGCAATATTTGATCAAATAAATTCAATTCCGGGATTAAATGACCCCCTAAAAGTGGTTCATTTTTTGCCTCATCAATAGATCTGTTGGAGTTTGATAACTCCTGTTCGTACTATCTCTCTCTGGAGGGTACCAATAAGTATTATATTTTAACCTTCTGAAGGGTTAACTTTGGCAAGTTATCCTTCCCATCCCATCATGGTTTGGTCTGCAGACCCCATGATCTAGACCGTTAACGTGTGGTTCATGAGCTTAGTGCAACATACCAACTCTTGATAAGTGTACATGCATTACAATTATCATACGCACTACATTTCACTTGAAGGGTGTAACAACTGAACCCTGTGGAACTTGTACTCACTATCACTTAAACCTATGACTCTCACTCAACACCTAGTGTTGACTTTTAAGCATGTGTCCTAGGTAACGAAGCTTTGTGGAAATTATGGCTTGGAGTGGCACGAGACTTGGAGGACTTTCCATTCGGTTATCTTTCAGGCTTCATAACACACTTAGATTTTGGGAACCTCCTTTTATAAAATTCTGATAATTTTAATGAATGATAACTCATTTTTATAAAATGTCTCTTTTTGAGTCGTTTTCTATTACTGTATTTGTGATCCATGAAGTAATACTCCAGATCCGAATTTCGCTGCGATCTGCGAAAATGGGGGTGTTACAGATTGGTATCAGAGCTTTAGTTGTAGAGAATAAGGTCAAAACCTAAACTACAACTACTTTTCCCAATACCCGAGAAAGTCCTTCGTGCCACTACACTCCCCAATGCCTTTTTCCAAGAGCCATATGTGCATTAGGTCTGCATAATAGGTATTTCTTGACTTATATTTTAGCTTATATTATTTTATCGGGTTATTAGATAGTCATGCCTACTCCCCATTACTCTACCTCTACCCCATCCAGATTACATATAGAGAATGTTCTTACCTCTCCAAATGATTTGGATTCTAGCTTTAAAAATCTTTTTCCCAATTCCCCGGAAAACCCTAGGAATACTATAGATGACCCACACTTAAAACGTATAAGAGAATTCTATGCTAAGGCATCACCTATTACTCCCCCAAACACTGTTTTACACCCACCATTTCCCTCTCCAAGATTTGAGCCACACGGGTTCTTTCTTCCTAGAGACCCAAATATACCTAGGAAACCTATCCCTGCCTATACCCCTAGATATGAACATAGACAAACCTATACCTTAGCACCCACACCTTATTTAGTAAACCCTCCCACTTCATCTTGGAAATTTGAAGTCGGAGAAAATTCCACTAGGACAAACTTTAGAAAATCAGGAAAATCGGGTAGAGGATATTTTAAATAACTTAGATGAAATTTTCCTTGATCTTATTGAGAAGATAGAAGAAGGTCATGATAATAACATAGGCATCCGGCCTGATTATAGTAGTTTATGAAACACCCTACAACAAGCCCGTTTTAAGATTGCTAAACTACAGGAAAACCAAATGAGATACCACCATAAGATAGCTTTTAACCGTTTTAGGATTTGCACTTTAGAAAAGATGATTGATGATGATGAGGAATGTCATCAATCAAATCTAGGAAACATCACAAACTCAAACCCTTAGATTTAAGAAAACCTCAGCAGAAACCCTTAAGTAGTATGTCTTTTATAGCTTTAGGAGTCTTGCCCTAGAATAATGCCATAATACTTATAGAGTATGTAAAATAGGAAATCAATAATATAAGTTATGTCTTAGATACCTCTTACTCTCACTTCCTAGTGCCCCTTAGTTTAGGATAACTTAGCTAACCTAATATTAGGTATGCCTCTTCTTAATTACCCTAGGTCATTCCGAACCTTATAGTAACTGTTGGGAATTATATTAACAGTTACCACGGCTAGTATGAAGATTACAACTGCTGAAGAATGCACTAGCAGTGGAAACTCATTACCACTGCTAGTACATATTATTACCACTGCTGTTAGGATAACTGTTAGGAAACTTGTATAGATAAATATAGAATAGATCTTGTGTATATCTTATTCTATTATCATTATACGTATCTTGTAGAAGAGGACTCCTTGTGCTATAAAAGGAGGTCCTAGGTTAAGGTTAGATATACGTTTTTCTTAGAGCTTCAAGGTTGTAACCCTAGTGATACAAAGATCACTCGTATTATTATTATTAATAATATTGGAGCTAACAGTTTGATTCATACAGTATTCTCATTCATATACAATTGCTTTTCACTCACAATCAAACTTCTAAGTATTACTAAGTAGATTCCGCATACTTAGTGGTATAACTCTAAGTATCATTCTAACACAGATTAAGGTGTTTAGATCCATCAAGTGGTATCAGAGCCAGGCTTTGATACTTTCATTTAGAAGACCCCAAGTTCACTCAGAAGATTCAATGGAGACAGAGACCAGTCAGTCCAACATTGCTGCTAAGCTTCCTAAGCTTAAGTTTAATGACTATGAGATGTGGAGGGTAATGATCGAACAATTCTTTATAGTGCAAGACTATGCACTTTGGGAGATCATTATGTTTGGCAATTCTTTTAAACCTGGTACTACCTCACAAACTATTGATGGCAAGGTAGTACAAAAGATCAACACTGGACCAGTCACTAATGATGAAAGACTTCAGATAAAGAATGATCTGAAGGCCATAGGCTTGCTGTTGATGACCCTTCCCAAAGATCAAATTCTAGCATTTAGCAAGTACAAGACAACACAGACCTTGTTTGAGGAGATCTGCAATGTTTTTGGTGGTAATGATTCCACCAAGAAGACACAGAAGACCTTGTTGAAACAGACTTATGAAAACTTTGGTTCAACAAGTAATGAATCTATTGACAACATCTTCACAAGGCTTCAAAAGATTGTTACTCAACTCACAGTGTTTGGAATTAAGGTGGAAAGGGAAGACCTCAATTTAAAGTTCTTAAGAAGTTTACCCTCTGAGTTTGGTACAAATGTTGCTTTGTGGGAAGACAAGCCAGAACTGGAGAATATGAAGCTGAATGACTTGTACAATAACTTTAAAGTTATTGAACAGAGGTTGAAGAAGTCTGGCAAACTAAGTACAGGATCAGGGAACTTAGCACTTATATCATCATCTGTTGATGATAGTTCAGATGAAGAGAGTGATAGTGATGATGATGATGCTAACATTGTTGTTACCACTGGTAGTGGAGGAGTTTCCACTGCTAGTTCAAAAAGGCAGGTTGCTGGTCTTAGTGATTCTACTTTTTATGCCTTTCTTTCAAGTCAAATGAATGGTTCAATTCTGACACATGAAGACTTGGATCAAATTGATGAGGATGACATGGAAGAGATGGAAATTAAATGGCAAGTTGCATTGCTAAGCTTAAAGGCAAAGAAGTTCTGGAAGAAGACTGGTAGGAAGATCACCATTAATGGCAATGAAACTGTAGGTTTTGATAAGAAGAAGGTGGAGTACTACAACTGTCATAAGAAGGGGCACTTTGCAAGAGAATGCAGGAAACCAAAGAAGCCTGATAACAGGTCAACTTGGTATAAGCAGGACATGAAGAAAGATCCTACAACTGAAGAACCAAAGGTACTTTTGGTAATTGATGGAGTGAGCTATGATTGGAGCTATATGGCTGAGGATGAAGAAGATGGTTCAGAGTCTGCAATGATTGCTACTGAGCTTGTTGATTAGTGTGTGAATACTCATCATTTTTTGCCAATCTGAACTGCAAAAACATTTAAAAACACTCAAATACGCATCAAAATACAGAAATTATTCCAAAACCGTGTTTTATATGTTTTAGATGCAAAATGTTTAAAATCAAATGAAAAACGAACAAAGTTTGCATAATTGGCAGTTTCAGTCCCTCAAGTTTCATAAATTGACCAAACTAGTCCCTGAAGTTTTAAAATGAAATAAAAGTCAACCCAAGGTATTTAAAAGTCAAAATTTATCAAATATGATCCTTGGTTGAAAACTTTGGGAAAATTACACATTTGGTCCCTGTACTTTGGCAAATTGACAATTTTGGTCCCTGGGTTTTCAAAATTGGAAAATTACTTTCATAACCCATGTACTATTCACAAATGGCAAGTTTGGTCCTTATATTATATTCGGAAAGATTGCCACTTCAGTCCCTAAGTTTTGGATAAATTGCAAAATTGGTCCTTGTGTTTTATAAATTACAAACCAAACGGATACCCTTAATATTAAACTTAAAACCTAATACCAAACCCAATCCAAATCCTAAATCCAGGCCCAATCACCAACTCCCCAGCCCACCATTTCCCACTACCCCTAAGCCCAAGAACCCTCCACCCAGTTGATATCAAAACCACCCCAGTCAACACTTTGACCAACACCCTCCACATCACCCCTCTCCTTCACGTGCCCTGCCACAACCTGCAATACCCAACAATCCATCATCACCCCTACCCTCCTCCACTCCACCCTACACTACCTTTCCACCACTACCCTCCAAATTCCACCCCTGCTACAAGCAATACTTCCCAAGTTGCTAATTATGTTTTCCCGCCAAAAGTAAAAGAATGGCCAGGATGCATTCTAGTCATCCAACGGCCCTGAAATAAAGTGGGAAAAGCTTAGTGGTGCTCATAAACCCTAAAGGAACAATATAAAAGAAAGGAGGAAGACCAGAGATAGGGAGTTAGCTTATATAGTTTTCAGCTTAGTTAAGTAGGTTGCTATAATGTAATTTCAATTTCTTTAGCTTAAAAAGTTTGTAACCAGTATTTCAGTGTATTCTAATCAACTTTTAATATAAATTTCAATCAATTTCAATTCAATTTCCATTTTTGCTATTTTCACTTAAAATTTCCTGTTTGCTTTATTGTTGGTAAGAATTGTTATTTAAGAATCTTGTAGGCTCACTTCAGTCTCTAATAAGTTTGTATAAGCTTTTAAAGCATTAAAATCAGTTGTAGCTTAAAAATCTTAAATATCCAAAAAAATAGAGAAGAAACAAAAATTCAATTCATTAGAGAGATTGAAGCTTGGAGCAGAGTCAAAGATGGATGGCATTTTGTTTTAGAACCTCTAGGGAGGCTTTAGGATGTAATTTTGGTTTCTGGTTCATGTTTCTGAGCATTGGGAAATTTGTAAGCACTTTTCCATTTTTTATTGCATTTTACTGTAGCTATGCTTAATTCCTTGTAACTCAGTGTTTTTATGTTCTTGTGATGTTCCTGAGCTCAGTTTAGGTTAGAGTATGCTTGTTTATTTGTTTAATCTCAGTTCCATATAATTTACTTGTTTGACTGTCCAAAATGGTCCCATGATGAATCCTGGGAAAATGTTGTTAATATTTGTTCTTTTATGCTTAAATGAACTCACCTCATCATATTAGACCCTTGGGAATAATTTTCATAGGCTAAATCAGTTTTATGTTTTGAAAATCCTTGAATTCTGTCCATAAAGGGGTGTTTGGATTAAGGTAGTTCACTAAGCATTTGTCATACTCTGTGGTTAATAACTGTTGGGACCTCACTCTCAGGGTAGAATTAGAGTAGTCAAACCATCTCCTTGGTATTTTTAAAGTAAAAAGTCAAATTTGCCTCTAATCTTAATTTTAGTGTTAACTGTTGGGGGATAGGGTATCCAAGCCATCATTTCAGCTTCAAAACAAGTTAAGTTTGCTTGATTTAGGTTAACTTAGGGCTAATAAACACTACCTAATCAATTGGGATCAGTCTAATCTCATCAAAGTCAAAATGCATCTGTAAATCTTTGTTTTCTGTCACTGTTTAATATTTTTTCTGCTTATTGGATGTTTTAGCTGCATCAATAGGAGATGTAGCTCAATCTGGTCTCACATTTGCTTATCACTTTCATTTTAGTAAACTAGAAGCAATCCAAATTCATCTAGGTCAAAATTGCATGATAATCTGAAAAGTCAAGATTGCATACTGAGGAATAAAAGGCAGATTTCAAAAGCTTCTGTAGGGTTAAATTTTGGTTAGAAATAGATAGCATTTGCTGTTATACAATCCTTTGTAGCTTGTTTGTTAAGCTCAAAAAGAAAATTGCACTTTGAAATCCATTCACCCACTCAATTTTGGTCTTGAATTTGCTGTTTTGACCCATAAGCTCCCCTGCACCCAGGTTGCACACCTGATTTTAGAGCCCCCTCCTAAGCTTATTTGTGACCCCCAGGGTGTGAAACTTGGCTTATTTAAAACCTCACCAGGCCAGCTTTTTGGATCCACCTTTATTCTGGACCCTTGATCAACTCTGTGGGCCCCTCAGAGGGCTGCAAATGGCCTGTGAGGTCTGTTGGTTTGTTGTGGGTTGTTGGTTTTTCTTATTTGGCTTTGTGGCTTATTTCATTGGGCTTTTCTTGTTATTCCAGTTTAATTCAAGTTCTAGTAATTTGTTTATAGCTTATGTATCTCTTGGTGCTTAGTTTGTAGTTTATTGTTTAGCTTTTTCTAGTGCTAAAATCATTTCAAGCCTCAAAAGCCAAACTGTTGGCTTTTTGAGCTTGTATTCAGCTTATTTTTTAATTATAAAATTGTTGTCTTTGTTAAAGTTGTTTAAATTTAGCTGTTAAGTGTGTTTGTAAAAGAAAAAAAATAAAAAATAAAATGTTTGCAAAAAGTGGCCTTAGCCAGGCTTGAACCCTGGACCTCTTGGGTTGACCTGGTCAACACCAGACCATCAACATGCACCATCTGGGCTAGGCTTTTTTTAAGGTTTATGTTTTCCTTTGTTGTATTTATACTAGTACCTAGTCCATTAAGCTTATAGAAGCTTTTCAGCTTATTTACAAGCTTATTTATAAGCTTGTCACCCTTTTCATATTTTTCTAGCTTAATTATATTACTCAGTATTTTTGTAAAAAGTTTTAGAATTTTTACTATTCATTTGGTAATTTTTATAATTTAAATTAGTTTTATTAGTATTTAAATAGTTTTTAATTAATAACAATTAAATAAAAAGTCAAAAAAAATAATTTTCTTTTTTCTAAAATTTTCTTTTATCGTTAGGATCGTAAAAATATGATTTTCATGTCCGTGGGGTTAGCGTAGCATAAAATTCACGTTTTATTTTGCGCACTCGCGTTTTATTTAAATAACTTTTACGTTTTTAAATTTATATTACGTTAGTAAAAGTAGTTTGTAAAATAAAGAAAAAACCAAAAATAAAAAAAGTGATAGCTTCTATTTAAGCCCTTTTGGCTTATTTTTCTGCTTATTTATAAGCAAGCTTTGATTTTACATTTTTAGATTACGTTTTAGGTTGATTGGGTTTCGCGTTATTGTTAATATAGTTTGTTTAGATCGTTCTCATTCGTATTTACTTAGTGTAATCATTCAAACCCTTATATACCCTTTTCCGTCCAAATTCACCCGATCACAAATCCGTTTTCTATACCATCACACCTCGTCGGGACATAGCGACCCGGGGAAACCCTGTATTCCACAGAGATTGACTCTAGGCTGTTTGACCTAGTTGACCATCCTTTGGTCAATTTAGGTCGACCGTTTGGAGCCAATCAAATTTTGGCGCCGCTGCCGGGGAGGTCGTGCGCGTATTCTAAACGGTTTTGCAGATTAGTGAATCTGGATATACACTCATTGTATATTTACCATCCTTGTTCATATTTTCTTATCTTATAAAAACAAAACTGTTCCCGAAAACATTTTAAAATCAGTTTTCAACGAACACAAAAACACAAAAAGATTTTCTTTCTAATTTGTATAAAATGTTTATCAAAAATCACAAAAATATCCATCTTTACCCTCCTACCTTTTTGATTCTACATTTCTTACCCTCTAAAACCATTTGATTCTTTCTATGTCTCATCCACACCTTCTTGATTGTCAATGGTGTGGTGGTCCTAATAATGGTGGTAATTGTCCCAGTTGTGGTATGGTAGAGTCAGGAAACGGGTCTGTCTATAACCAGGATCCCTATTCCTACCATGACACCACTGATTCATTCCATCAGCTACCACACCATGAGACTCAGCAGTTTTACTGTTGTGAGTACTGTGGTGGTTCACACTACAGTTCTGATTATCAATCGGGAAACACGCTTGTCTATGAGCAGTTTCCTGATAACGATTATGACTCTAGCACATACGACCCACATCCACATCAGTTTTACTGTTGTGATTACTGTGGAGGTCCACACTTCAGTTCGGATTGTCAAAAAAGGAATCCATTTCCTTGTAACAATTACGACTATTCGTATCAAGACCAACCTCCACTGTACCAAATGATCCAAGCAACTCCTCATGATACTGAGCAAGACCTTTTACTAGAGGCTCTTGAGATATTGAAAAAACTTAAGGAGGAGTTGGCTACTACATCGTTTCAAAACTCTCGTGAGAAATCTATGGCAGAATTACTTGCTGAAGAACGAGATGCTAGAAACGAATTGAGCAAGGAAGAATTGCTAGTCTTAGAACAAGCAGCTAAAACACGTGCCATATTTCGCCATGCTGCTCTTCTCGACGATGATGATGATGATGATGAAGTTACCCTTGATATTTCTCAATTTTTTAAGGGTTCATCAAGTTCATTAGTTGTGATTCCTTCCTCGGAAAATCAGGGAGAAAAGACTATGATAGAATTACTAGCAGAAGAACAAATAAAATTTATAAAACCCATGTCTGCTAGTCCTCCTCAACTCCCTCAGTCTGTTGTTATCACACCCGAAGTTCACACTCACTCTCTGAACATGGGGGATGAGCATCTTAGCACTGTTTCCGAAAAGGAATCGGACGAATTCATAAAGTCTAGTATTGAGAACCTTGTCCCAATCCCAAGAGAGTCACAGGGAACTTTTGATCATGTGTGTGATTTACCTTCCCCTCTTGAGTGTTCAAAAGATCATTTTGAGACTTTCTCCGATTTTAATGATGATTGTACATTTAATGGAGACATTGAATATGTTGAGGCATCAGTTCCACATTCTGATGCTGATCCTCTTCTTGAGGAGTTCACTGATGAACTCACTCACATCAATCCACTTCATTCTGGAAGTGATGATGATCTCTTTGATTGTGAAGCCGATCTAGGAGAGATTGAAAGTCTCCTTTATCATGATGATTCACTCAGTTCTGATCCCAACAGTCCAATAGAGAATATTAATCTCTTTGTTCCCGAAACTTTCAAAACTACTCTCACCAATCCTCTTTTTGAATTCGATTCTGAATTCACCTTGATTTATGATAATCCAATCTTTGGTATTCAGAATGAGGATAGTGATGAGTCCATAATGGAACAAGAGTTCACAGATTTACATCATGTAAATGATTCTCGTCATGAGGAGTTCTCCGGTGAACTCACTCATATCATGACTCCTCCGGAGTATGATAGCCCGGGGGAGATGCACTCAATCATGAGGATTTGCAAATTCCCACCCTCCCTCCCGGGATGTTTTCAAACCCAACGAGCTTAACCTTTGAAATCCAAATTCAGGCAAATGAGCCTGATCTTGAGGAAGAAGATCTTATCATGATTTTCATCATGATCTTCTTTCTTTTCTTCACCTACCGGGTGACTTCTCTTGTTCTTCACTCCTTCGGGAATGAAGACATTATCTTTGACCCCGGCATCACCGCTTATAGTTTATACTATCTTAGGCCGGGTACTTATCTCATCGGTGTGGAACTTTCACGTGCTTCAAATGTTTGTCCAAACATCTTGAATGAAAGTCCGATGGAGATTGCTTCTTCCACATCATGCTTCCCCAAGAACCAATGAATTCGGGGTCGAGTCAAGCTAGCGACTCGGTAAACAAAAACAGTAGCATGCTTATAGGGTTTTCACCCTAAGTGTGGGGGAATTACCCCTACTGTGGTTACAAAATAAAGTGAAAAAAATGGTGTTTTCCACATTTAGCTTGTAATGTTGCCCTTTTACGTTCAATGAGTCGGCATAATAGCTGGGACTTTGAATATTGAGGACAATATTCAATTCTAAGTGTGGGGGGGGGAAATTCTAGCAAATTATATCACATTTTACCATCTAGTACCCCCGTTTTTGACCAAAATTTTTAAAAAATTTTCACTTGTGCTTCAAAATTTTTGTGGTTATCAGTCCGCCATGTCTAAACGACAAAAGGATTGGCTAATCCAGGAGCAAACGGCTCTTGGTAAAGATATATCAAATCCGTTTATGGCTTACAATTTGCCCAAAATTGTATGGTATCTCAACTCGCCATATCCTAAAAAGTGAAAGAGTTGGCTAGCCCGCAAGATTATGGCTTGTGGTAAAGGCAGTGGAAAAACCATAATTGGTAATCAGCTCACCAAGATGTTGACTATGTCCATCAAGAGTTGGCTAGTCCAGAAGCAAACGGGTTTTGGTAAAGACAAATCAAATCCGTTGACAGCTGGTGGTTTGCTCAAAATCACATGGTTATCAAGTGGACCGTAGTTCTTACTTGAACTGATACATTTGGCTACTCCAGAAGTAATGGCTTTTGGTAAAGAGATTCAAATCCATTAAGTTTTCTCAAAAAGATTGCTAGGGACTAGCAAAAGTTTAGTGTGGGGGATTGATGAGTGTGTGAATACTCATCATTTTTTGCCAATCTGAACTGCAAAAACATTTAAAAACACTCAAATACGCATCAAAATACAGAAATTATTCCAAAACTGTGTTTTATATGTTTTAGATGCAAAATTTTTAAAAACAAATGAAAAACGAACAAAGTTTGCATAATTGGCTGTTTCAGTCCCTCAAGTTTCATAAATTGACAAAACTAGTCCCTGAAGTTTCAAAACGAAAGAAAAGTCAACCCAAGGCATTTAAAAGTCAAAATTTATCAAATATGATCCTTGGGTGAAAACTTTGGGAAAATTACACCTTTGGTCCCTATACTTTGTCAAATTGGCAATTTTGGTCCCTGGGTTTTCAAAATTGGAAAATTACTTTCATAACCCATGTACTATTCACAAATGGCAAGTTTGGTCCTTATATTATATTTGGAAAGATTGCCACTTCAGTCCCTAAGTTTTGGATAAATTGCAAAATTGGTCCTTGTGTTTCATAAATTACAAACCAAACGGATACCCTTAATATTAAACTTAAAACCTAATACCAAACCCAATCCAAATCCTAAATCCAGGCCCAATCACTAACTCCCCAGCCCACCATTTCCCACTACCCCTAAGCCCAAGAACCCTCCACCCTGTTGATATCAAAACCACCCCAGTCAACACTTTGACCAACACCCTCCACATCACCCCTCTCCTTCATGTGCCCTGCCACAACCTGAAATACCCAACAATCCATCATCACCCCTACCCTCCTCCACTCCACCCTACACTACCTTTCCACCACTACCCTCCAAATTCCACCCCCTGCTAAAAGCAATACTTCCCAAGTTGCTAATTATGTTTTCCCGCCAAAAGTAAAAGAATGTCCAGGATGCATTCTAGTCATCCAACGGCCCTGAAATAAAGTGGGAAAAGCTTAGTGGTGCTCATAAACCCTAAAGGAACAATATAAAAGAAAGGAGGAAGACCAGAGATAGGGCGTTAGTTTATGTAGTTTTCAGCTTAGTTAAGTAGGTTGCTATAATGTAATTTCAATTTCTTTAGCTTAAAAAGTTTGTAACCAGTATTTCAGTGTATTCTAATCAACTTTTAATATAAATTTCAATCAATTTCGATTCAATTTCCATTTTTGCTATTTTCACTTAAAATTTCCTGTTTCCTTTATTGTTGGTAAGAATTGTTATTTAAGAATCTTGTAGGCTCACTTCAGTCTCTAATAAGTTTCTATAAGCTTTTAAAGCATTAAAATCAGTTGTAGCTTAAAAATCTTAAAAATCCAAAAAAATAGAGAAGAAACAAAAATTCAATTCATTAGAGAGATTGAAGCTTGGAGCAGAGTCAAAGATGGATGGCATTTGGTTTTAGAACCTCTAGGGAGGCTTTAGGATGTAATTTTGGTTTTTGGTTCATGTTTCTGAGCATTGGGAAATTTGTAAGCACTTTTCCATTTTTCATTGCATTTTACTGTAGTTATGCTTAATTCCTTGTAACTCAGTGTTTTTATGTTCTTGTGATGTTCCTGAGCTCAGTTTAGGTTAGAGTATGCTTGTTTATTTGTTTAATCTCAGTTCCATATAATTTACTTGTTTGACTGTCCAAAATGGTCCCATGATGAATCCTGGGAAAATGTTGTTAATATTTGTTCTTTTATGATTAAATGAACTCACCTCATCATATTAGACCCTTGGGAATAATTTTCATAGGCTAAATCAGTTTTATGTTTTGAAAATCCTTGAATTCTGTCCATAAAGGGGTGTTTGGATTAAGGTAGTTCACTAAGCATTTGTCATACTCTGTGGTTAATAACTGTTGGGACCTCACTCTCAGGGTAGAATTAGAGTAGTCAAACCATCTCCTTGGTATTTTTAAAGTAAAAAGTCAAATTTGCCTCTAATCTTAATTTTAGTGTTAACTGTTGGGGGATAGGGTATCCAAGCCATCATTTCAGCTTCAAAACAAGTTAAGTTTGCTTGATTTAGGTTAACTTAGGGCTAATAAACACTACCTAATCAATTGGGATCAGTCTAATCTCATCAAAGTCAAAATGAATCTGTAAATCTTTGTTTTCTGTCACTGTTTCATATTTTTTCTACTTATTGGATGTTTTAGCTGCATCAGTAGGAGATGTAGCTCAATCTGGTCTCACATTTGCTTATCACTTTCATTTTAGTAATCTAGAAGCAATCCAAATTCATCTAGGTCAAAATTGCATGATAATCTGAAAAGTCAAGATTGCATACTGAGAAATAAAAGACAGATTTCAAAAGCTTCTGTAGGGTATAATTTTGGTTAGAAATAGATAGCATTTGCTGTTATACAATCCTTTGTAGCTTGTTTGTTAAGCTCAAAAAGAAAATTGCACTTTGAAATCCATTCACCCACTCAATTTTGGTCTTGAATTTGCTGTTTTGACCCATAAGCTCCCTTGCACCCAGGTTGCACACCTGATTTCAGAGCCCCCTCCTAAGCTTATTTGTGACCCCCAGGGTGTGAAACTTGGCTTATTTAAAACCTCACCAGGCCAGCTTTTTGGATCCACCTTTATTCTGGACCTTTGATCAACTCTGTGGGCCCCACAGAGGGCTGCAAATGGCCTGTGAGGTCTGTTGGTTTGTTGTGGGTTGTTTGTTTTGCTTATTTGGCTTTGTGGCTTATTTCATTGGGCTTTTCTTGTTATTCCAGTTTAATTCAAGTTCTAGTAATTTGTTTATAGCTTATGTATCTCTTGGTGCTTAGTTTGTAGTTTATTGTTTAGCTTTTTCTAGTGCTAAAATCATTTCAAGCCTCAAAAGCCAAACTGTTGGCTTTTTAAGCTTGTATTCAGCTTATTTTTTAATTATAAAATTGTTGTCTTTATTAAAGTTGTTTAAATTTAGCTGTTAAGTGTGTTTGTAAAAGAAAAAAAAAATAAAAAATAAAATGTTTGCAAAAAGTGGCCTTAGCCAGGCTTGAACCCAGGAGCTCTTGGGTTGACCTGGTCAACACTAGACCATCAACATGCACCATCTGGGCTAGGCTTTTGTTAAGCTTTATTTTTCCTTTGTTGTATTTATACTAGTACCTAGTCCATTAAGCTTATAGAAGCTTTTCAGCTTATTTACAAGCTTATTTATAAGCTTGTCACCCTTTTCATATTTTTCCTAGCTTAATTATATTACTCAGTATTTTTGTAAAAAGTTTTAGAATTTTTACTATTCATTTAGTAATTTTTATAATTTGAATTAGTTTTATTAGTATTTAAATAGTTTTTAATTAATAACAATTAAATAAAAAGTCAAAAATAATAATTTTCTTTTTTCTAAAATTTTCTTTTATCTTTAGGATCGTAAAAATATGATTTTCATGTCCGTGGGGTTAGCGTAGCATAAAATTCACGTTTTATTTTGCGCACTCGCGTTTTATTTAAATAACTTTTACGTTTTTAAATTTAGATTACGTTAGTAAAAGTAGTTTGTAAAATAAAGAAAAAACCAAAAATAAAAAAAGTGATAGCTTCTATTTAAGCCCTTTTGGCTTATTTTTCTGCTTATTTATAAGCAAACTTTGATTTTACATTTTTAGATTACGTTTTAGGTTGATTGGGTTTCGCGTTATTGTTAATATAGTTTGTTTAGATCGTTCTCATTCATATTTCCTTAGTGTAATCATTCAAACCCTTATATACCCTTTTCTGTCCAAATTCACCCGATCACAAATCCGTTTTCTATACCATCACACCTCGTCGGGACATAACGACCCGGGGAAACCCTGTATTCCACAGAGATTGACTCTAGGCTGTTTGACCTAGTTGACCATCCTTTGGTCAATTTAGGTTGACCGTTTGGAGCCAATCACTTGCACTTATGGCTTTTTCTGAATCTGAGGTACAAATTAATAATGCTTGTTCTAAAACTTGTATGGCTTTAAAAGATTATGAGAAACTTAAAGAACAATATGATGAACAATTGCTAGAGTTAAATCAAACTAATTATAACTTAGCAAATCATAAAAGAGGTCTTGCTGTTTTAGAAGCACAGTTAGAGCAAATGAATCTAAGTTCAATGATGATATTGTTGTTTTAAAAAGAGACGATAGCTGTGAATGAGGCTCTTAGGGAAGAGTTAGAGAAATTTAAAAAGGCCAATGAGAATAGATAGATAACTTGTAATACACTAGATCAACAATCTAAGTGCATTGACAAAATTTGGGAGGCCCAAGTTGTAAATAAAGCCAAATCAGGAGTAGGATATAAAACAGTTCCACCACCCTTAAGAGGTGTTCCATCACCTCCTGGTATTGACTTAGCACACACAGGGTTAGAAGAGTTTCATGAACCAACCATGACCTATGGCCCAAAATTTGTTAAAGAAGTTGCTATTGAAAGGGTTCAGGTTGAGGTTGATACATTTGATAGTGCTAGTGACTCATCTCTTAAAGATGAAAGTATGAATGTTGAGTCTAAAACTCGTGTTCCTGAGTGTGTTCAAGTGGATGTTAAAAAGAGTATTCCTGAAGTTGTCAATGAGAAGCCTAGAACACATGCTAATAATACTAGTCCAACCACTAGATATGCTGAGATGTACAGAAAAAGGTCAACAACTTCTAGGGGCAACAAAAGGAGTTGGAATCATGTTAAATCTAGACAATTTGGTAGTGACTTTGTGTTTAACAACAAACCTTGTTACATATGTGGTAGTTTTGAACATCTTCATTATAATTGTAACTATCACATGGGTAGAAGGGAAGTGTTTGGGAATACCAGGGTGAATGGAAATAATGCTAATAATTTTACTTACCCAAATCCACTAAGCAAGATGATTCCCATGTCTGTTTTGCTTAACTCTGCCATCAAATCTCTTTCCACTGCTAACCCAGCAGTTGCCACTGCCAGAAATATAAACAGAGTTGACCCTACATCCCCTGTTAAGAGTGCAAAACCCATTACAACTTTTCTTAAATCTGCACAAATAGGGAAAAAGACTGATATGTGGGAATCGCACCAGGCTTTACCTCTCAAGGGATCTTGAGAAGCTTACAACCCCCACCAGGCAGTGTACCTGATCGTTGTAGTATAGTATACTGACAAGTACCGGGGGATTGATCGTTCAGCTAGGAATAGTGTCGCTAGGATTAGAAAACCTAAATACTAGTTCTAAAGGTGAGGGATGATTATTTTTTGTATTTTTATATTTTTTAGAAAGCAAGTAAAAATCTCGGGTTTGAAGGATTTGGGCGGAATTAGTTGCTAGTCAACTAACCCAATACTAAAGATGCAATCAAAATAAAATACTAGAAATGAAAATAAACTAGATTAACTAAGGTTGTGAGCAATAAGTGGAGAAAATGTGTTTACTTAGATTTCACTACTCCCTAGATATCTTTTACACATTAATTACTTGTTATAGTTGCGTGGATGACGGATTGTATTCCTTAATACCATTCATGGGATGGCGCACTTAATTCCCCAATCCTATGAGTACCTACTTCACTCCTATGTCGAGCCGGCTAAGAAGCTCCTAACATGGGATCATTAGAATTTACTCATGCATTAAATACAACCAATAAAACCTAGTGCACGTCAGTTCATGTTTCCTAAGACGTTCAAGCATGTTACCATTTGGAAGTCTGCCAGTTTTCTTAAGCCTAACATCGAAATCATTCATCCAATACAACCATAAACAAGTGATCAACACATAATTAACATCTAGGTTTCATTAGATCCAAGCAAACACAAGATAGATCTAGCCTAGCATGATGGAATTAAGACAAGAACAAGATATAGACAACCAACACATAGACATATTGATTGAATTAAAAGAGTACTTATCTCAGTTACACATGAAAGGGATCAAGGGCTTAGAACCCTTGAAAAACCTGTAAAATTCGTACCAAGTTCGTACTTAGGGTTTCTCCAAAACTTCTCTTTTTTTAATGTGAAAATTAGAAAACTATATATAGGAAATAGGGTCTGACGGCGTCAAGACAAAATTTGTGACGCTGTCATCTCGCCGCCAAAATACTTCTCGGACTGCCTTGATATACTTTTGACGCCGTCATGTGTTAGCATTTTCCAGGCCGTCATGCATTTTACTCTTGACGCCCTATCTTGTGACGCCGTCAATTCTGTACTGGGTCGTCATGGAAATTACTCTTGACGCCGTCAGAAATTCCTTCTTGACGCCGTCACCTACTGTTCCCAGCAAGGAAAATTAAGACTTTGGCGTTTTCTTCACTTTTATGCTCCAAAAACGTCCGAATTGCTTCCTTTTCCAGATTTCTCTCCCAAAGTACCTAAAATCACAAAAGGAACGATTTAGGGTAATATTTGATCAAATAAATTCAATTCCGGGCTTAAATGACCCCCTAAAAGTGGTTCATTTTTCGCCTCATCAAAGACCTATTTTGAAAAAAAAAAGTTTACAATAACCACAAGTGGATACCTAAAATTTCAAAACCAGCAGTTACCACTGCAAGGCCAAAAGTTTCCACTGGTGGTTCTGTGAACAACAAAAGGGTAAATGTGGGAAATGTTGTTAAGGCCTCAGCACGTTGGGAATGGAAACCAAAAGGAACTATCACTTCAAACAATCCCAATGGTGTATCAATGACCTTTGACAGATATAATTATATTGATACACGAGGCAGATCCAAGTCATTTGTGGCTTGGGTCCCCAAAAGGATCTAATTCCTTTATTTTATGTGCAGGGACATTCAAAGCCTAAAGAAGATCAAGGATATTCAGACAGTGGATGTTCCAGGCACATGACTGGCAATAAGTCCTATCTTTCAGATTTCAAACCTTATGATGGACAATTTGTCAGCTTTGGAGGTGGTATTGGTGGAAAAGTTTCTGGCAAAGGAACTATCAAAGCTGGAAACTTAGACTTTGAGAATGTGTATTATGTGAAAGAACTCAAGTACAATCTCTTCAGTGTGTCACAGATGTGTGACAAGAAACATAGAGTTCTATTCTGAGAGGATGAATGCTATATCTTATCTAAGGATTATAAGCTACCTGATGAAAGTGATATTTTGCTTAAAATCCCTAGAAAAGACAATCTATATAGCATAGACATGAAGAATATAGTGGCTAAAGATGATGTTACTTGTTTTCTTGCAAAAGCCACTTTGGATGAATCCATGCTTTGGCACAGAAGACTTGGTCATGTTAATTTCAAGACCATTAACAAGATTGTGAAAGATGGTCTAGTCAGAGGTCTACCAGAGAAAAGATTTGAGAATGACCAAACATGTGTTACCTGTCTTAAAGGCAAGCAACACAGAGCTTCATGCAAGACCAAGGCATATAATTCTATTGATCATCCAGTTTACATGCTGCATATGGACTTGTTTGGTCCTACATCTATGAGCAGCATAAATTTGAAGAAGTATTGTCTTGTTGTAACTAATGATTTTAGTAGATTTACATGGGTTTTCTTTCTAAGAACCAAGGATGAAACCACTGGCATCCTTAAGACTTTCATTACTGAAGTTGAAAACCAAGTTGAAAAGAAGATCAAGATCATCAGGTGTGACAATGGGACAGAATTCAAGAACAAAGTTATGGATGATTTCTGCAGAGACAAAGGTATTAAGAGAGAATTTAGTGTTGCAAGAACTCCTCAACAAAATGGAGTTGTTGAAAGAAAAAACAGAACACTAATTGAGGCTGCTAGAAATATGTTAGCTGATTCCAAGCTACCAGTGACTTTTTGGGCTGAAGCAGTTAACACTGCTTGTTACATATAGAACAGAGTTTTAGTGGTAAAGACAAAGAACAAGACACCTTATGAGCTATTCAAAGGAAGACCCCCAATTTTGGATTTTATGAGGCCATTTGTATGTCATGTCACAATACCATTGATCATCTGGGAAAGTTTGAAGAAAAGTCAGATGAAGGCTTCTTTGTTGGATATTCTATGGTCAGCAAGGCTTTCAGAGTCTATAACTTAAGAACAAAGAAGATTGAAGAGAATTTCCATGTTGAGTTTCTTGAAAATAAAACTAACATGGCAGGTTCAGGACCAAAATGGTTATTTGATCTTGAAACTTTATCAAATACAATGAATTATGTACCTATTACCTCAGGTACAGGAGACAATAATCTTGAAGAGTCAGAAGAATTCATTGATGAAGATGAATCTTGCAAAGATGATGAAGATGATAAAGATCAAATTGTTATGCCACTTTGGGACTTTGTTGACAATAATGAAGACTCACAACCTTCAAGAATTCTGAAAAGGAAAGTGATGCAAATGTTGTGAATTTTGATGTTTTGAATAAAGAAATTCCTGCAAGCAGTGGTAATCCAATTCCCACAGCTCCAACAGAAGTTTCCACTGATGGTCCAATGTGGGAAGTTCATCTCAGGAATCACCCAGTGATGATGTTGAGATAACTAACATGCCTACAACATATGATATTCCTAGCACATCACAGACTTCAATTCACAAATTGCATCCACTTGAAAATGTAATTGGTGAGCTACAATCAGATGTGAATACAAGAAGGCAGACAAAGAAGACTGATGTTCATGGGTTCATTAGTGAAGTTTATGATCCAAGAAGCACACAAACAAAAATGAATGTTTGTTTTTCTGTTTTCTATCACAAGTGGAGCCTAAAAATATTTATAAGGCTTTAGAAGAATCTAGCTGGGTTGAAGCAATGCAAGAGGAGTTGTTGCAGTTCAAAATTCAAAAGGTTTGGGTTCTCTGTGATTTGCCTGATGGAATGAAGGTGATTGGTACTAAGTGGGTTTTCCGAAACAAGAAAGATGAAAGAGGTATTGTTATCAGGAACAAAGCTAGATTGGTTGCTCAAGGATACACTCAAGAGGAGGGTATTGACTATGAAGAAGTTTTTGCTCCTGTTGCAAGGATTGAGGCTATTAGGTTGTTTCTAGCCTATGCATCCTTTATGGGCTTTACTGTCTATCAAATGGATGTTAAGAGTGCCTTCCTATATGGAAAGATTGATGAGGAGGTCTATGTCTCTCAACCTCCAGGCTTTGAAGATCCTCAACACCCTCATAAAGTGTATAAAGTGGTTAAGGCTCTTTATGGCTTACATCAAGCTCCAAGGAAGTGGTGTGAAACCTTAGCTACTTATCTGTTGAACAATGGGTTTCATAGAGGAAATATTGATCAAACTTTGTTCATTAAGAAAGACAAGGGTGATATTCTACTTGTTCAAGTATATGTTGATGATATCATCTTTGGCTCTACTAGATAAGAGATGTGCAAAGAGTTTGAAAAGTTGATGAAAGATGAATTCCAAATGAGTTCTATGGGAGAAATTACTTTCTTTTTGGGGCTGCAAGTACAACAAAGAAAAGATGGCATCTTTATTAGTCAAGACAAATATGTGACTGAGATTATAAGAAAGTTTCACTTTACTGATGCAAAACCTTCAAATACCCCTGCTGATAAGACTACTCATCTATTGTTGAAGAATGCTAGTAGAGCAGATGTTGATGTGCACACTTATATATCTATGATTGGTTCCCTGATGTATCTTACTTCATCAAGACCAGACATTATGTTTGTTGTATATGCTTGTGCAAGATTTCAAGTTACTCCAAAGACATCTCATATGACAGTAGTAGAGAAGATCTTTAGGTATTTGAAGACATATCCTAATCAAGGATTGTGGTATCCAAGAGAATATCCTATGGAGTTGATTACATACTCAGATAGTGATTATGCTGGTGCAAGTTTGGATAGAAGGTCAACTACAGGAGGATGTCAATTTCTTGGATGTAGATTGGTGTCATGGCAGTGCAAGAAACATACAATGGTGGCTACTTCAACCACTGAAGCAGAATATGTTGCTGCTGCTAGTTGTTGTGCTCAGATCTTATGGCTACAGAATCAATTGTTGGATTATGGGTACAATTTCATGAACACCATTATATATATAGACAATAGTAGTACCATATGCATTATTAAAAATCCTGTGCAACACACTAAAACTAAAAATATTGAAATTACACATCATTTTATTAGAGATTGTTTTGAGAAAAAGCTTATTCAAGTTGTAAAAATTCATACTGATGACAACTATGCTGATTTGTTAACAAAAGGGCTTGATGTGGGTAGGTTTCAGTACTTGGTAACAGATATTCGAATGTTAAACCCATAAATCTTTGTTGTCTAATAATTTTCAGTGTTGCAGGATAGTTTTTAGGTACTAATATTGTTTGTATATGTTTGTATGGTTTTCTACTAACTTGTATGCAGAGGAATGTAAGCACAGTGGAAACCATGGTACAAACAGTGGCAAGATTTGTTCTCTCAGTGATAAAAGAAAAAGATCAAAGTACTTTCATTCATAAATCAAAAGGAAACAGAGTACAACCATTCAGAGAGACAAACACAAACATCATATCACAAAACACAAAGCTAAACAACCTAACACCTAAATCTTCAGACAAGCTACTCCATGGGCTTCTTTCCTTTACCCTCATAGTCATGCTTTCCCTTAGAAGCTTTCTTTCTCTTGTCATCAAAAGAAAGTTGCTTTCTTGGACAAGCAAGGCCCAATACTTGCTTGGGTGGCTTTGGAAGTCTTGAAGGCTTTTCAATTACATACCACTTCATGTTGACTATAGCTTACTCTAGAGCTGTAGTGAGGGCTTTTGGAACCTCCTTGGACAGGGTGTAGGTAGGATCATCATCATCAGAAGAAGAGCTTGAATAAAATTCTAGAGATGGAGCAGGAGCAGCTGCAATCTTCTTGTTAGGCTTCATATTGGAGGATGTAGATGTTGCAGCACTTGGAGGAAAATATCCACTCCATCCAGCTGAGAGTTCTTCTGAATCAGAACAATAGCTGATTTCCTCATCAGATGTGTCATCGGATGAGATGTAGATTAATGTAAACCAACTCATGATGATGTTTAGGGTTTGTGAATGTGAAGATCAGTTTTGATAAAGACTAAAGTGTTTTTGAGCCCCCTTTTATAAGCAAAGTCAAGGTCGAAGGATAATTAATGAAGGTAATTTACTCTTATCTGTTTTGGTAGGTTGGAGGAGTAAATTTGGATATTATCGGGTTGACTTTGGAGAGATATTTTATGAATAGTAACTTGGTCAAAAAGTTACTTTGGGTTAAATTATATTGGTTATGTTTGGTGTTTTCTACTTATGCAGAATACAAACCAATATTGTTTGAGTGATTGGAGTTATAAGGTGTGTATCTCAGACACACAACAAATGGTTATTGATTCACCATGTCTAATCAACATAAGAATCAACTAGTCCAGAGCAAACGGCTACTGGTAAAGACTTATCAAATCCGTTTATGGTTGATAGTTTACCAAAAACTATATGGTCATCAACTCACCATATTCTATGTGATTAAGAGTTGGCTAGTCCATAGCAAACGGCTCATGGTAAAGACATATCAAATCCGTTTATAACTGATAGTTTGCTAAAAACTATGTTAAGAGCAGCTGATTTTACTTGTTTTTACTTACCACTGCTCTTTGAAATTTTGTGAAAATTTATCACTGCTAGTTCACAGTTACCACTGTAAGAGTAATTTCTACCACTGGTGAACTAGCCGTTACAACTGATGTGTCAGTAATCTTGTTTTTTTTAGCCACTGTGGAGTCCATAACTATTGAACATGGAGACACACAAGAATCTGTGGAAGCTCTTCGAGCCACAGTGGATGGGGTAACTATTGATGTTATTGAGTCATCCTTGAGGAGAATTCTCCAATTGGATGATCTCAATGGTATCATCACATTACCTAATTCAGATATTTTCAAATATATTGCTTCCATGGGGTATGATACATCTGATCAAAAAGTTACTTTCAGAAAAGGATGTTTTTGTCCCCATTGGAGATTTTTCATACATACTCTTTTACATTGCCCAAGTCCTAAGAAAACTTCTTATGAGCAATTTGCATCAACTATTGCTTACCCTTTGGTTTGCTTAGCAACAGATAGGACTTTTAATTTTTCAAAGTTTATTTTCAATAATATGAAGGGCAATGTAAAGAGTTCATATAAATTTTTGATGTATCCAAGGTTTGTGCAAGCAGTGCTAAATGAATTTCAACTGCAAACACACAAAAGAGTTTATCAAACCCCCTGTCTTAAGCCAAAAGCTTTTCAAAATATGTGTAAGGCTTCAGAACTTTGGAATGGGGAGGTTAAACCACTTTTTCCTAAAAAGCTTTCAAAGATTTCTCAGGTACAGGGTGAAGATGCAACAATCCCAGTTGTATCCCATCACACACCCTCTATTGTTGTTCCACCTATTCACCACACCCCTGCTATTACTCACACATATGAGAGGAGGCAAAAACAGCCACCTCCTCCCATAACAACATTGCATGTTGCTGAGCCTTTTTGGTTAGGAACAAGCAGTGGTGGTTCTAGGCTTCATTCTAGTACAACTAGAGAAGAGTCTGAATCAATGCCCTATGATTCACCTCTCCCAACAGGTAACACAGTTGGAAGTGTTGAGGGCAGTGTGCAACAAAATGAATTGATGGAACTATGTACCAATTTAGTCAAGCAGGTTAAAGCTCTGGATAAAGAACTGGCAAAGACTCAGCAACTATATGCCACAGAGCTTACCCAGATGAAAGCAGAGATCAAGAGTTTAAAGGAAGAAGTTGAGAGTCTAAAGAAGCACATATCTGCCAACCTTGTGCTATCATCTTCCTCTTCACCTCATGATGATGACTCAGCTTACTTCAGTGAAGATTTGGGAAATTCTTCCAAACAAGGGAGGATTAAAACTGATGCAGAGTTTAAGGGGAGGAGACTTAATTTTGAACAAGAATTTGCTCAACTTGATGATTTTGATAATGTTCAAGAGAAGGAAGATGAAGTAGTGGGATCTAAAGAAATTGTTGCTGAAGCAGTTGAAACTAATAAACACACATTGGAAACACATAAAGAAATAGTGGATGTTGCTGATGCATAATTTCAAAGAAAGAGAATGGAAAAAGGAAAAGTTCACATTGTTGATAAATCATCTGAGCAACAGTCAAAGAAGATTTCAAAGAAAGAACAAGCTCAGATAGATTATGATGCAGAATTGGCAAAGAAATTAGTGGAAGATGAAACTGCAATGCTAAAGAAAATACAAGAGGAGGAAGAGATTGCAAGTTTCATGGAGGCTCAGAGGTTGGATAAATTGGAAACAGTGATTGAAGAACCAATATCTATTGTTCCACCAACTATACTACATGAGAAACCTCCAATGTTTACTTATGTGCCTACTGAAGAAGAAATTGAGTTCATGATTGCAAATGGTCCAGTGATTAGGAAGAAGGCAGTTGAACTCATTGCTAATACAACTTTAAATGAAGATCAAAGGTCTGCTCAATTAAAGGACTTCATTCAGATGAAGAATCAACAGGCTCTTGATGATATTATTGGCACAGTTAGAAAGGGTCAAAAGAAACCAAGACAACTTACAAAGGCACAGATTATTGCTGAGATGAAGACCTATTGCTGTCATGTTGGAAATTGGAAGATGGCACAGTTTAAAGGAATGACACATGATCAGGTTGAAGGAATTTATTATAGGGTTAAAAGGCAGGATAGTCATTTCATCCCTATGGATAAAGAACCTAAATTTATGAAGTCAAAAAGGTCAGGTGTGAGTCTTGAATCCAAAGATGCTAAGAAATTGAAGACTCAGAAGTTATCTCAAACAATGGAAGGTGTCAGCAAGTTAACTGAAGAACAAGTTACAAATATGGTGTTTATTGAAACAGATGTGCTGAATGTAGAACCTTTACAAGCAAGATATCCAGTAGTTGGTTGGGAAATTTATTCTGATGATTTTGGTGTTGCATGGAAGATTATCAGAACTGGTAATTTCACAAGCATCTGCAGAGATTTTGAAGATGTTGTTAGATCTTGTGATAGAGAAGATCTGGATACTTTGTGGAGGATAATACAAGATCAGTTCAAGAAAGATGAACTTGTTGATGTCAAAGCTCAAGAGTTGTGGGTTCACTTTAGAAGATTATATGAACCTGACCCTAGTGACAGGCATTGGAGATTTGAAGCTCACAATATGAATACTCTGTGGAAATTCTATGATTCAAGTGTTGTACATCATGTTTCTACTCAAGATGGAGTTGATGTGTTTATGTTAGCTGAAAAGGAATATCCATTGAGAGTAGGTGTTCTTACTGTTATGATGTCAGTTAAGCTCAAATGTTGGGAAAGAAGTGAAATCATAGAAGATTTGCTACAGAGAATTTATGATCAAAGTGTGAAGGCTGATAAGGAGTTGAGAAAAAGAAGATAAGTGTTTGGAAGAATTCCCATATCCTCACATATGCTGACTACTTGAAGAAACTTATTGATTTACATGTTAATCATAAGTTTAGGGGAGGATTGTTGGGAATTATATTAACAGTTACCACGGCTAGTATGAAGATTACAACTGCTGAAGAATGCACTAGCAGTGGAAACTCATTACCACTGCTAGTACATATTATTACCACTGCTGTTAGGATAACTGTTAGGAAACTTGTATAGATAAATATAGAATAGATCTTGTGTATATCTTATTCTATTATCATTATACGTATCTTGTAGAAGAGGACTCCTTGTGCTATAAAAGGAGGTCCTAGGTTAAGGTTAGATATACGTTTTTCTTAGAGCTTCAAGGTTGTAACCCTAGTGATACAAAGATCACTCGTACTATTATTATTAATAATATTGGAGCTAACAGTTTGATTCATACAGTATTCTCATTCATATACAATTGCTTTTCACTCACAACCAAACTTCTAAGTATTACTAAGTAGATTCCGCATACTTAGTGGTATAACTCAAAGTATCATTCTAACACAGATTAAGGTGTTTAGATCCATCAGTAACCCCTAGGAATTTAGACATATCCTGTAAAATATAACAAGTTCGGTACTTGTTATAACCTACCTTAAACCCTTACCCCATTATAACCCCTAGGAACTTTGGATGAATTGTCCTGATGCCTTAGATTCATAGATTCTCAAAACTCTTAACCCTTAACTTGTTTAGGTTTCGATTTCAAACCCAAGACCTTACTGAGAGTCATCTCGTAAGGATACGTATTCTTGAAATTTAGGCATTTTAGGGAAGCCTAAATTGTCATTCTATAGAGTTCGTCCCTATTCCCATTTTCTATTTTCTCTCCTTAGGCAATCTGCCTAAAATCCCTATCCTCTTAAATCTAACAACAAGACATTTGGCATAAATAGCGACACTTGTTAAAAACAAGTTATTTATGACCTTATGCAGTTGTAACTTCCGCTCCCGTTATTTTATGACATTATATGTCATGAATAACAACTTCCCTCAAATTTAATCTCTTTTCACCTCCTAAAAACCAAATTCCTTAAAAACACTCCCTTATCATTTCATATGATACTAATGATGAGAATTCTTATTCTACATCATAGAGATCTGAATTCTTTCCAAATTCAGTATCTCTAGCCCTCACTACTTCCTTAGCCTTCTTTAGTTATCCTCCCCTAGCTATTCTTATTCCCAATCTTTCCTCTTTACACCTCTAAATTACTATGATTCTTGAAATAGTTATTTCCCTCTTAGAAAAACCCTGAATTACATTCCTTAGGATAGAAAAGATTTTAGAGTATATTTAGAAAAATTGGAATAGATATAGAATACCTTAAATCACTAAGATAGGCTGAATCTAAGAAATTATTAAGAAAATAGGAACTAAGAATAGAAAATTTTAAGATACCTATATAACTTATCTTAGGATCTGACTTAATGAATATCGAGGACATTAGAACTAGTTATAGATTGGACATGAGAAGTGTTTTAGATACAATTTAGGAAATTTAAGAATAACAAAGGATTAAATCAGTACACTACCGACATAGAACCTTAAGCCTTTAGCACCTAGTCTAGTAGCAGGATAAGAATACTAGTCAAATTTTCACCTTGTAGGAACAAGCCATTTTCAGGTTATAGTTTACCTACACCTAGTCTCGTAAGTGATCTACCCCATATTAAGATTTTCCCACATACTATCCTCAAAGATATAGTATAAGGATTTAGAAATTCCTAAGAATAATACACCATTAGTATAACCCAGACTCAGAATTCGAGGTTATTAGTTATAACTAGGAATAAGACATCTGAGGATTTTAGTCTACCTATACTTAGTTTCTTAGGATTTGATGTTTCATAGGTTACACATTAGGAATTCTACTTAGAGGATGCTATGGATATTACCCTACCCGGTTTCAAGTACCTAGGACGTAAGATAGACAACTTAGGTCAAAATACTAAACACGAAACTTTACCTAGGAATAATGATACTCCTAGTAAACCCCTATATAAGGAATCACCTAGCCCATCTCCTATTATAATATCTTCTTCACCAATTAAGACCAATATATCACCCTTAGATTTTAAAACTAGTTATGAAACCTAGAAGAACCTTAGGGGGAAAACAAACTTTGAAGGAATCTAGTAAATCTTAATTCCATTAGGAATACCGTCTTTTCAGGTATCCTATACTCTCAATCTTCTGTTTAATTCTATTCTTTCACTTCTTTTCATCCTCCCATTAAAATCTCACTCTCTCGCCTTTTTCCCGCCCTCCTATTCAAATCTTTTTCTCCCGCCTTCCTCACTCTACCGTTTAATCCTATACTTCCGTCCTTTTCCCACTCCACCTATTCCTAATATTCCACCCTTTCGTTATCTCCCACTCCTTCATACTTTCCTATTTCATCCCTTGCCTTCCCTTTTCCTCTTCACTCCTTCCTATAAAATCCATCTTTCCACTTCCTCCCATCCTTTCATTCCTCCGTCATTTTTCACTCTATTTTTCCTTACTCTAAACTCTCTCCCTACGTCCTCCTACAATATTCTAAGAGTTAGAACTTGTACTTCTCGTCATATCACAAGATTCTATTAGTTAGAACTTGTAAGAATATCTATGTCAAACTTTAATCCTCATTATGTTCGACTATGATATCATATCTCGCCTTGGAAAAGTTGCAAGAATGAGATCTTTGACGTCCATCACTCTAGCCATAACATGGGATATTACCAAGTGACTAGTTGCTAAACAGGAAGACCATAGAACTAGTCACCATGACTAGAACTTGTCTTCACCATGACTAGAACTTGTCTTCACCATGAATAGAACTTGTCTTCACCATGGATAGAACTTTTCCTCACCATGACTAGAACTTGTCTTCACCATGGCTGGAACTTGTCTCAAAAACATTCCCGTGTCACACTTCCTTAAGTGTGGTAAAATCTCTCCATTTTCCGCCGATACTACTTAAGGATGATTTATAATGACTATCCTATTAACATGAACTAGGACGCTCTTTCATTTTAATGAGAAAGTTATAAGTCAAACGGATCATGAATTTATAAGCTCTTGCTTACAGGAATTGAGACGCCTCTGCTTGTGAGTAAAAGAATATAAGTGAATGAGCCTAAGTATCTGGCACATGTACAAACATTTCCTACTCCGTTTGTACAATTCCTTTCTTTCTCTATCACCTCTCCTTTCTCGAATCGTCAATTCGTTCATCTTTTACACTACGTTCAACTAAATCTCGAGACGAGACTTCTTCCAAGGGGGTAAGACTATAACAACCCACAAAATCTCATCACTATCATTCCCACTACAAATACCTATGTCATGTATTTCACATGTAAATTGTTGCTTTCTATGTGCATTCACTACCTGCATGACTCTCTAGACTTACTCACGTATCTACACAAGCCAAATATCTCTACCCACACATCCTACAAACCTCTAGTATGTCAAGCATAAGATCACAAAAACTCCACAATAAGTAATCTATCAATCTTACACACTAAACTCATAACAAAACCCTAATAAATACTAATTAAGCCCTAATTAGGCCTATGTGTTTACAAAACCCTAATTACTTATCTAAACTACTTTGAAAGTGTTCAAAGCTTATGTATGAGTTACCTTAGGAACAATAGGATATCTTAGCACCCTTAGACCCTAGTGCAACCTCTAAGAGCTTAGGTACAAGTCTCTTAAGCACAAAACCATAACTAGGTCATAACTTCTCGGAACTAGGTCTAAACTATCCCAAATCTTTACCATAAGCTACCACCACTTAGTATAAGCCTCCTAAGACTTAAGATTAGTCACTAAACACTCATAGGAACCTAATCTAGGCACTAAACCCTAATCTAAACCCTAATCTCCCACTAAACTAAATTAGGTCAAAACTAAACCTAAACTAGTTAAAACCTAAACATAAGCACCTCAAACACCTAGCCTAGCACCTTGGTCACCCTAAGCACACATTCTAGCACCTCCCTAGCTAGCTCACAAGTAGGTGCATCACCTACTTGTCACCACCTTCACCCCGTGGCTTCATCCCCTCCAAACAAACCCTAAACTGACTTCTAGCCTATCCTAGTCACCATGGTAGCTTGTAAGAGTCACATATAGCTGCCATGAGTCATCTCCCCCACACCCCTCGACACCTCCTTCTACCCTTTGCTTGCTTACCACTCCTAACGAGGGGTATAAATACCCCTACACCCCCATTCACTTCAAACCACACATCCTCCCTTCTTCACCTTAAACATTCTGGTCCTATTAGTAGTACAAGAGTCCTATTAGCCCTAGGAGTCGAGTGGTATAAGCCTTGAGGCCTTGTCGAGTCATTTTTTCGCTAGAAAACCCTAAAACTCACGTTAACCTTAATCTAACCCAAATAATCTTTATTTTTTTATTCTAATAGTCTTATTACAGTACTAGGTTAGTATTAGGATGCCTTAGAACCTTTGCCTAAGTCTTGATCATTTTCCTTTAGAACTTTTCATTTTAAAACCCTAATTATAGACTAAATTCTGATTTTATGCAATAATCCCTTATCATAAGCTATAAGCTAGTCTAGGTAACTTATATAAGCTATTATTAGTTAACCATAAGCTAGGAAACCTTTTTGTTTCATAAAAATATGATTTGCATGGAATTAGGACTAGTTTTGCAAAGTTTTCCATGCATAGGGGTATATATGGTAACTTTCTGAAAATATTAAGTCTAGGGACTATTTTTAACATTTCTTATAAGTTATAAGTATAAGGACCCTTTTGTAAATTTATATAACCTTAGGATAAAAAGATAAATAGTTATAAACTTATAAGGACTAGTTTTGCAAAAGTTATAAAGTAAAGGGTATGAATGGTAAATTTTGAAAACTTATAAGTCCAAGGGTCATTTCTGCCATTTTCTCAAAATATATAAGCATAGGGACTAAATGTGTCAATTTTAGATAGTTAATAATAAATATTATAAGTCTAGGTAGATTTTGTAAATATGTAGCTTCATGTGAGGGGTATCATGTGAATATTTCATTTTGACGAGTTTGATAGGTTTACGAATTAAAATGCCCTGGCTCCTCAAATGATTATTGCATGACCTCTGAATTATGATGGCCCGAATGGTGTTATGTTATAACTAAACTATAAAAACAACATAACTCAATAGTAGGGAGCTTCATGTGAGGAGTATTAACTTCTGAATTATGATGGTCTGAACGATTATTGCATGACCTCTGAATTATGATGGCCCGAACGGTGTTATGCTATAACTAAACTATAAAAACAACATAACTCAATAGTAGAGAGCTTCATGTGAGGACTCTTATACTTCTGGATTGTAATGGCCCGAACAGTCTTATGTTATATCTAAAACACTAAAAACTCTAAGAATGATTACTTAAGAAACTCTATATATCGGCTAGCACCAAGGCTATCCATCTGGCTAGAACAAATGGGCCGGTCAAGCACCAAATAGATCTATTCACTATATTCGCGTTCACTCGCAAGTGACTAAGGTTCATGATAGAAGGGACTTTTAAGTTGGTGTGGTGTCTTATGCAATATTTCGTTCGCATACAATAGTGGAAATTACTTGTGTTCAAAAAGAGTAGCATGTATCCCACCCACATAGTTGTAGAACATGTAAAAAGTGTGGGACTATTGTCACACCCCCAATTTACCTGACTTGCAGCGGAATGGAATACCTGGGGGTGTCTGTCATAGCACCACAGTTACAGTTACATTGAACGACCTAAAGTGTCGTTTGGAAAATACTGCATTTGATCATTGAAATAATTCAGAGTTTACAAAATGAGGTCCCCAAAATGTGTTGCATGTTTATGAAAAACAAGTCGTACAAGATCAAATGTTTACATAAGTGCATGAAATAATGATGAGACGCGTCGACTCCGCGACTCCATGAAGGTCCAAATGCATGTCACATGAGCTACCTTAGTAACCTGAAATACATTGCTAAAACGTCAACACGAATGTTGGTGAATTCCATAGGTTTGTAAAATGTACTGATGTACGGCCACCACAAGTAAAAATGCAAGATAAAAATCTCGTGAAAATTGTACAATAGCCTTAAGCTCATGACACCGAAGCTATGACTGATGAAATTCTATGCCCCTCCCGAATGTTCTGCCGAAACATTCAAATGTAAAAGACATGACATGCATCCGCTTACTGTTGGTATCCACTACCACGGATGGAGGCGTCACCCTCGATAGATCTATCCACTCACTCTCGCTTAACGGTAAATTAACGGTTCATGATGTTACAGGGGACTTATCACATGGCAAGGTAACTTAAGCTATGTACATGTTTGAATACTTGGGCTCGTACTAAAATGATTGATGCAATGTATTCCCCCCGTGGGATTTGAAAACAATCAAAAATGTTGAATTGAAAACGGGGCTATGAAAACTCACCTTAACTGATGAAACCGTGATGAAATGAAATGAACACCAATGAACAATTTGCTGTCGTAACCCAATATGATGGTACCATGAACATGTACTGAGCTGAAAACAAGGCGCGCATACTAGCCGCAACCTAAAATGAATGATGTACGATCTACTTTAGATCATGAAATGATGTTATGAATGTCCATGCACATGTTTACTATACCACTCTACTCTTTGAAAAACACTTGTTGTTACCAAAAGTATATATTCCAAGACTTAGGAAAATATTGCTATTAGAAAATATAAATGGCTAGTTATAATATATATACTTATATATATATATAACGTAAGTTTCCATGTTAGCGTTGAAATACTCGGGTTGTAATCCTTGAAATGATGAAAACATACTCGTAATAACTAATACTACGTTAGTTATAAAGCTCGGTACTTGATATTATGTTTAGCTTGAAAATGCACTTCGTAGTTTTTGCGCCAAATATATTAAAAGCTGTCAATTAATAAAAGGTTTTAGCCGATATTCAAACGAGTATATCTTTGTCGTTACTTGTCCGTTTTACTTGTTCTTTATATCCATGGTTTTGTCTTAGTATGTAGTAATATATTTTGGAAAGCTCGGCTCCTCCGGGTTACGTCTAAAGTCTCTTTTTGTCCAATGAAAAACGTCCAACAGCAAACATTTTCTGAAAAATACTTTTCGTCTACAATCTTGCAAAAATCATAACTCCTTCGTTATAGACTCTTTTTAATCCGTTCTTTCGCCTACGGATTCGTTTTTGAAAGTATTTTCTAAAAATTTTGCCAAAGTTTCCTTGGTGTTTACTGATTTTCCAGATTTTTACAAAACGGGACAGCATGTCTAAAATGGGTTCCAAATCAAGTTTCCAAGGTTAAAAACCAATTTCTACCATCACCAATCCTCTTGTAATCACCACATGACTAATCTAATCTTACCATACACCTTCTTAGGGTGCCATGGACTCCTAACCAAGTTATTAGAGCTAGGGGATTCATAACAAGAAAGTTAGGGTTTGTATGTTTCTTTTTAGCCAAAATAAAGTGTAGTATAGCTACTTATACATGGTTTTTAGCATGATTCTTATGTAATACAAGTAAAAATAGGATGATTCATGAAAAAATAAAGATGAAAACTTACTTGACCAAATGAGATGATTATTGGATGATTATGCTTGATGTTCTTGTGTTTTTGTTGCTTGTATCTTGATTAGACTTGTAAAATGAACAACTTTTGTGTTTTACTTCATGAAAAATGATCACTTGATCAATGAGTTTGATTTTGGGTCGTGGGTATGAGATGGGGAAGAAGAGAAAGATGAATTTTGTTCTTAGATGAAAAGTGAGATTATGATTTGTATAAATTTGGTAAAGTTAGTTATTAAGGTTTATTAGTATAAAACACTTAGGAGTTAATGCACTAGGTTAAGGGGTGGTCTTGGGGCCGGTTTTTCATGGGGTGAAGGGGGGGGGGTTAGGGTACTTAGGAATTAATTAGAAACCTTGAAAGAAATTTGCGCTAGTTAGCGTTTTTAGTTACGATCGGGTGTCGGTTTTATTAGAAATAAATGTTCACGAAGTATACCGGGATGAAATTAGTTATAATAATGTTAAAAACATATTAAAAATATGTTGGGTACATTTACTGAGTGATCGGGTGATTAATGTTTAGTTTTAACGAAAACCGTCGTTATATTCATACGCGTACGTTAAAAATAAAATAAATTTCCAAAATACTGGGTAACTGAATGTTATAACTTTTATGATGTTAAAATGGATATAAAAATATGTCGGGACCATTGTGGGAATATTTAGATATATTCGTCGTGTATAAACCGGGTGTTAACGTTTATTTAGAAATCGTAATACGTAAAACGTTAAATATACTGAATATAGTAATTTGAAAATCCTAAGAGTGGTATAACATGTAAATGACCTACTGATGATATGCAGACTATCCCCAGTCCGTATGAAATGTTATTACTGATAATGCATGAATTCGCACCTGAACCAATATGGTTACGCGAATTTGAATACCCGTAAACTAAATTTACGATGAAATGTGTAATGCACGTGAATGACGAAATCTTTTCCGGAAATGAATAGTGTTCCATGAATAGTAAATTTCCCAAAAGTTTCTCAGAATATCAAATTGACCTCGAAAACGATGAATAGTAAACTGATGAATAGTGTTTTGATGAATAGTGTTTTTCCAAAGTTCGGGAAATGACCTGAAATGACCTGAAATGGTGAGTTGTGACAGTCTTCCCCCCTAAAAGGAACTTCGTCCCGAAGTTCAGTTTATGTTGGTCTCTGAAAATGTGTTGGTGAAAAGGGTGATGATATTCGAGAATTCCAGCGAACTCTAATGATAGGAATTCGACTCTGTTTCAACTGTTTGACCACACGGTCCATTGTTTCTGTTTGTTCTCCTACCAGGTTTATGTTTGACTTTGGGTTGGATCCCTTCCAATGGAATCATGAGTGACTCATTTGAAAGTCATTTTTGGGGATTTGAAAATGTGAAATATGTTCGTGTAATCCTGTTGTTCTCTGACAATGTTCAAGTCTGACGGCCACTAGGCCTTCTCTGTCAAAATATAAATGGTCCAGTGTACATTGGTGTAACTTTCCAAGTTTTCTGAACGATAACATGCCTTTCCTAGGCAGAACTTTTTGCTAACTCTGCAGAACTTGAAGTTTTAATGGTTTACGACTTATTGAACTTGTAACTGATTCTTGACTTGTAGAAAATTTCTGGTTATCTCATGAATGCCTACTGAACTAATGAGTTGAGCTTTTTCTGAGTTTGGCCCATCAATCGATGGTCTGCGCTTCTTAATGTTTTAAATGTGACACTGGTAATATATACTGCTGAATTCTGCCAGAACTCAAGTTTGTATGCTAGTTGGTCGATTCTAAAATGAATCTTAAATAATCCAATATGCTAAAGGTTCAACCTTTCTTGTTCTCCAATTTGTATCGTGCCAATCCAAGGCATTGCTTTTAACTTAGTTTGTTCTCCTACCTGAATCTGGTTGGTTTGTTGTTTAGGATATCCAATCCAAATGATGTGTGTTATGTACCAATCTAACTTCTGCCAGTTTCCCGTTGTTGGTGTGATAACTATTGTTGTAGATGAATTTGATTTATGTTAAGTGATTAGTCCAACCATTTCTAAGGTCAATCACTCATGCTCTGAGCATACTTTCCTATGTTTGAATTGTTCTCTCGCTTTGACCATTGGTCTGAGGATGATAGGTGATGTTCACAACTAAATGGGTTTCTGAAGGAAATCCTGAAATGAATACCTGAGGTCCAAGTTGAATCGGTTTCCTTAACAGGAAATACTGAAATGGGTACAATAAACCTTTGTGACTAATTCCATAACGTTCGGTCCTTCGAACTTGGCGTTATCTGAAGGGATAGCATATAGGTAACAATTTGATTCCTTGTGTTTTGTTCCAACGGATGATAATACATATGTTCTTCTTTGTCTATTGGGTTTGGTCTCCACTACTGAAGTTCGCGATCAATTTGTGATGTTCCTCCTAATTCCTTCATCACATATTCCAAATATTCTCTATTGTCAACTCACAAATCCTAAATGCATAAGCGATGTTGTAGGGAAATTTGTTCTGGAAATTTGTCTCGCGATTATGAGTTTTGGTTGAAATCTTTTTCTGAATAAACGAATTTAGAAAATGGAGCAAATGATTTACTGGGTAATATTTTTCTTTGATGATTCAAAATCCAGTAGTTATGAAATAGGAACTGTTTTCAAACATGTTGTGATTAAGACTGCTTACCAAAGTTTGATGTTTATGTATATTTCTCATTGTACAATAGTGTTGCTAAAGTTTGACCAAAAAGGATCGCACTGGTTCAAAATAGGAATTTCAGAAATCATTTTTCCACAAGGTAGGTGATTTATGTAAACGCATCAACTTTATTTAAAAGTGAAAACACTGAAAAAGATAAAATGGTAGGATAGGAAATGTTCGCTTAAATGCATAGATGTCTAACACTTAGTTCCTGAGGTTGGATAATGTCTATTGATGGTTATCTGGCATAACTACAAGCATAGGTATTTAGACTAACTTAATCGTTGTAATTGGCAAGACTAAGGTATCACTTGATGTTGTGTCGATGAATGTCTATTCTGTTTTCCCATGTAGATGAGGAGATATGTTCTGGTTTGATCCCTTGCTTGGTATGAAGGTGAGGTTATCTGAAATTTCTAGTGACATAAGGCCTTAGAGGAAATTACATCGATATACTTGATTCAAACAATTGTCCTTTGTGAAAACTTACTGCAGGAAAGTTTATGTATGGATGAGGCCATGTTTAAATGAAATGCTCTACAGTCTCAATTAGAAGCTTGGTTTATTTCTATTGTGTTGTCCTGCGGACATTTATTGAGTTCAATCCTGTAGCTCAGTATAGCTAGTACCCTTGAAAAATGACATTGGACAACTAAGTCAGAGATGGTGATTAGGATAGTCTCGCAGTATCTGAGGATTGTTGTTGAGTTATGAATTCTCTCACTATATACTTCTAGTCCTGGTTACTAGTTCTGTAATCCTTTCATTGCTTCTATTGTATAAAGGAATCCTGCATGTAATTGATATGGAAAGTCTCTTCTAGGGAAGTCAATGGGAAAAATCCAACTTAATGGCTAAGTGAGTGACAGGTAGGGTAAGTATCCAGGGATAGTTCGGCAAAATGGATGTTTATGAATGAGTTCCTTTGTTTACAAATCTTTTGGATGAAGATTGTTATTAACAATCCTTTGAAAAGGTAATTATTTCCTTCATGGCATAATCCTTCCTGAATTTTACATAGGTGATCAGGCTATGTATAATTGAGGACTAATGATGCGATGTTGGATTTTGTCAAAATATCATAACTTTCCTCAAAAGTTTTAGATGGTGTTCAACGCATTGTTATTAAAATGGTATCCTGATGTTTCCTTTCAAGTAACATGAAAATTGCTTCGCGTAATAATAGTAAATACTTGGTGTAATGACAGAAAAATCAATGTATAGGATGGTAATAAAATAGCTTACTTCAGAAAATTTTTCTGTAAAACAGTTTCCCCATATGATAGTAAAATAGCTTGATTGGTGTATTGGATACGTGGGTGAATCTTGTCAAATGGTAATAGTCTACTAATTCGTCAAATACGAAATCAACCTAATACCTGATGAGACAATGCTAAAATGTTGCTAAACGATGGTTATGATTATCACCTAGGTAACAAAGGATAGATACTACATTGGATGGGAAAGTGCTTAATACCACTAGGTCATGTCATCGTACCAACGGTAAGTACAAAAGGAAAGATACAACCCTAAAGGGCTCGAACTACGGTTTCTATATTGAAACAAAGCTCCTCCTGCTGAAGCATTGTTGTTATCCTTGATGTTGCTAATATCCTGACTGTTCTCTATCAACAGCTCACGCCATTCCTTGAGCGATTCAGTCTTGATTCCAAGTTCCTGATTTTTCCTTGTTCCTCAGTTCCGGGCAGTCATTCTTGAAATGCCCAAAGTTTCCACATTTGAAGCAACTCCCTGGGATTTTCTGATTTGTGAGTTTCTTACAATTTTCAGTCCGATGACCCTGCTTCTTGCACACTCCACATGTTTTACTGCAATGACCTCGGTGATGTTGATTACACAGGTTGTAGTAAGGTAACTTTCCAATATACCTTCTCTTTGTGTGCGGTTCTGCAGCAAAGGCTCTATTCATTTCTTGTCCTTTGGGTGATTGTTGAGCAGCATTGCAACCTAGGTTGTTGTTCCACTTCCTCTTGTTGTCACTGTTGTTTCCTGATGTCTCGGCGTGAACTATGAGTTCCTTTGCCTCGATCGCCATTTTGATAATGTACTTTTCAAGTTTCTTGCTTTCCGGTTCATCCATTGCAGGACCTAGTCGTGTTGATTCATAAAAATGAGTAATGTACTCGTCAATCATCATTTCCTACCATGGTAAAGTTTAGTGTTTCCTGTTCCCTTGTTCGTAATTCACTTCCTACACAAAATGTTATACCCATCATCCTTCTTAGTTTCTCCCAAGAGTGTGAGTAAGCAGCATCAACTCCTACCATCTTAATATGTTTGGTCCACCATTCCTGAGCATGATTCTGAAAAGTGCATGTGGCGAACTTAACCTTGTATTCCTTACGACAGTCGCCACATTTAAATATTGTTTCTATGTCTTCGAACCATTTGAGAAATTGCTTTATGTTTCTAGTTCTGCTAAAGGAGGGAGGATATAAGTCTGGTCCAGGGACTTCCTGGTGTCCTTCTGTGTGAAATCAGGTTTGTGGCCTCATAAGGTTGGGATAGTCCTGAAGTGGTATCTGAAGTTGTACATCTATCAAATCTTAGATAATGTAGGTTCTGAACCATTCCTGAAGAATCTGCGGATGTTTCTGTTGAGTCCGTGTTATTGGTATCTACTAGGTGTCATCTAGTTCATGTCAAGTGGGAATGAAAAGGGAAATGACAATGATGGTACCAGTGAATGAAATACTACCCTCTTTCGTGCTACCTCGCGACATCCAAAAGGTAAAACTAAAGTACACACTGTGGGAAGGCCAATAGTGTAATAAGTAACTGATGGTGGTGATAGTACCTGAATAGTAAGTGCCCTACTAGTGATGGAAAGAAGACACACTATCTTCCTTGCAATAAGCATCCTAATAAGTCCATTAAGATTAATTCTGAATACACTACCAAAAGGCATTCTATGTACGGGCTGAATGATAGGAAAACCCTGTTCCTATGGCAAATCAATAGTACTAATGGTGGTGTAAATGCAACTGGTGGTATAATGGTAGTGTAAAATGACAAGGCATCTTCAATGTTGGAATACGATAAAAGGATGTCAGGGTGAGTATCTGAAGACATGTCACTTGTGAACCAGGTCAATAAAATGATATACATATACGGATATGAGTATAAATAACTCGCACAGGGTATGTATGAAACAACATGTATCATGATTATGCACTTATGATGAATTGATGAGATGCTATGATGATGCGGTTATAGTCTAGGGTCCAAGATACATCCTAGTTCGCTATAACCTGGCTCTGATGCCAATCTGTCACACCCCCAATTTACCTGACTTGCAGCGGAATGGAATACCTGGGGGTGTCTGTCATAGCACCACAGTTACAGTTACATTGAACGACCTAAAGTGTCGTTTGGAAAATACTGCATTTGATCATTGAAATAATTCAGAGTTTACAAAATGAGGTCCCCAAAATGTGTTGCATGTTTATGAAAAACAAGTCGTACAAGATCAAATGTTTACATAAGTGCATGAAATAATGATGAGACGCGTCGACTCCGCGACTCCATGAAGGTCCAAATGCATGTCACATGAGCTACCTTAGTAACCTGAAATACATTGCTAAAACGTCAACACGAATGTTGGTGAATTCCATATGTTTGTAAAATGTACTGATGTACGGCCACCACAAGTAAAAATGCAAGATAAAAATCTCGTGAAAATTGTACAATAGCCTTAAGCTCATGACACCGAAGCTATGACTGATGAAATTCTATGCCCCTCCCGAATGTTCTGCCGAAACATTCAAATGTAAAAGACATGACATGCATCCGCTTACTGTTGGTATCCACTACCACGGATGGAGGCGTCACCCTCGATAGATCTATCCACTCACTCTCGCTTAACGGTAAATTAACGGTTCATGATGTTACAGGGGACTTATCACATGGCAAGGTAACTTAAGCTATGTACATGTTTGAATACTTGGGCTCGTACTAAAATGATTGATGCAATGTATTCCCCCCGTGGGATTTGAAAACAATCAAAAATGTTGAATTGAAAACGGGGCTATGAAAACTCACCTTAACTGATGAAACCGTGATGAAATGAAATGAACACCAATGAACAATTTGCTGTCGTAACCCAATATGATGGTACCATGAACATGTACTGAGCTGAAAACAAGGCGCGCATACTAGCCGCAACCTAAAATGAATGATGTACGATCTACTTTAGATCATGAAATGATGTTATGAATGTCCATGCACATGTTTACTATACCACTCTACTCTTTGAAAAACACTTGTTGTTACCAAAAGTATATATTCCAAGACTTAGGAAAATATTGCTATTAGAAAATATAAATGGCTAGTTATAATATATATACTTATATATATATATATATAACGTAAGTTTCCATGTTAGCGTTGAAATACTCGGGTTGTAATCCTTGAAATGATGAAAACATACTCGTAATAACTAATACTACGTTAGTTATAAAGCTCGGTACTTGATATTATGTTTAGCTTGAAAATGCACTTCGTAGTTTTTGCGCCAAATATATTAAAAGCTGTCAATTAATAAAAGGTTTTAGCCGATATTCAAACGAGTATATCTTTGTCGTTACTTGTCCGTTTTACTTGTTCTTTATATCCACGGTTTCGTCTTAGTATGTAGTAATATATTTTGGAAAGCTCGGCTCCTCCGGGTTACGTCTAAAGTCTCTTTTTGTCCAATGAAAAACGTCCAACAGCAAACATTTTCTGAAAAATACTTTTCGTCTACAATCTTGCAAAAATCATAACTCCTTCGTTATAGACTCTTTTTAATCCGTTCTTTCACCTACGGATTCGTTTTTGAAAGTATTTTCTAAAAATTTTGCCAAAGTTTCCTTGGTGTTTACTGATTTTCCAGATTTTTACAAAACGGGACAGCATGTCTAAAATGGGTTCCAAATCAAGTTTCCAAGGTTAAAAACCAATTTCTACCATCACCAATCCTCTTGTAATCACCACATGACTAATCTAATCTTACCATACACCTTCTTAGGGTGCCATGGACTCCTAACCAAGTTATTAGAGCTAGGGGATTCATAACAAGAAAGTTAGGGTTTGTATGTTTCTTTTTAGCCAAAATAAAGTGTAGTATAGCTACTTATACATGGTTTTTAGCATGATTCTTATGTAATACAAGTAAAAATAGGATGATTCATGAAAAAATAAAGATGAAAACTTACTTGACCAAATGAGATGATTATTGGATGGTTATGCTTGATGTTCTTGTGTTTTTGTTGCTTGTATCTTGATTAGACTTGTAAAATGAACAACTTTTGTGTTTTACTTCATGAAAAATGATCACTTGATCAATGAGTTTGATTTTGGGTCGTGGGTATGAGATGGGGAAGAAGAGAAAGATGAATTTTGTTCTTAGATGAAAAGTGAGATTATGATTTGTATAAATTTGGTAAAGTTAGTTATTAAGGTTTATTAGTATAAAACACTTAGGAGTTAATGCACTAGGTTAAGGGGTGGTCTTGGGGCCGGTTTTTCATGGGGTGAAGGGGGGGGGGGGGGGTTAGGGTACTTAGGAATTAATTAGAAACCTTGAAAGAAATTTGCACTAGTTAGCGTTTTTAGTTACGATCGGGTGTCGGTTTTATTAGAAATAAATGTTCACGAAGTATACCGGGATGAAATTAGTTATAATAATGTTAAAAACATATTAAAAATATGTTGGGTACATTTACTGAGTGATCGGGTGATTAATGTTTAGTTTTAACGAAAACCGTCGTTATATTCATACGCGTACGTTAAAAATAAAATAAATTTCCAAAATACTGGGTAACTGAATGTTATAACTTTTATGATGTTAAAATGGATATAAAAATATGTCGGGACCATTGTGGGAATATTTAGATATATTCGTCGTGTATAAACCGGGTGTTAACGTTTATTTAGAAATCGTAATACGTAAAACGTTAAATATACTGAATATAGTAATTTGAAAATCCTAAGAGTGGTATAACATGTAAATGACCTACTGACGATATGCAGACTATCCCCAGTCCGTATGAAATGTTATTACTGATAATGCATGAATTCGCACCTGAACCAATATGGTTACGCGAATTTGAATACCCGTAAACTAAATTTACGATGAAATGTGTAATGCACGTGAATGACGAAATCTTTTCCGGAAATGAATAGTGTTCCATGAATAGTAAATTTCCCAAAAGTTTCTCAGAATATCAAATTGACCTCGAAAACGATGAATAGTAAACTGATGAATAGTGTTTTGATGAATAGTGTTTGATGAATAGTGTTTTTCCAAAGTTCGGGAAATGACCTGAAATGACCTGAAATGGTGAGTTGTGACAACTATAGACTCACCTCATATGAGTGTCTGTTCGTAGGCAAACAAGTAAGTCAAGTGCAACTGGTGAATGGCTCCAACACGCAACCTGGATAATATGAGAAACCTCGGTTTCTTGTGATAGAGTTGGTTTGCATATGTGAATAATGCTTGAAGTTCAAGAACAATATTACACGTAATATTGTCTTGTCTTTATGTGTCGATGATAAGTCATGCCAGACTTATAGAGTTGTGTTACCCTTGCAGGGTATAGTGTTTCAGTGGAATGAGTGTTTATTCAGTTCCATGTTCTTGGTGAAAGTTTACCCAATAAACCTTAAGATTTCCAAAGGTTTACACTTTAAACCTTTGTAGTGAAACTTTATAGTTTCAGTCCTTGAGCTTTATGAAAGTGACATATTGGTATAATATGTCAGAGGTGATCTTTTGTTATCTAGTTAATCCTCAAATATTCACTTTTGTATTTAATGTTATTAAGATAACCATTTTATCAAGTTTAGTGAAATTACACATTTAACCCCTGTACTTTATAAAGTTTACATTTATAACCCGTAGGTTTATAAAATGATTTTTAAGTACCCCCCAAGTTTATAAATATTTCATTTATAACTTTACTTTGTCAAAATATCAGTTTTGACACCTTGGTTCCAATATTTACACAATTAGTCCTTGTACTTTCAAAATTGACACCTTTAGTCCTTGTAAAATGTATATTTACATTTTTAATACTTATAATATCAATTTAGTCAATAAATGACAAAAATATTCCAAAGGTAATATTTTAACACCAAGTTTACAGAATTTACTGTTTTAGTCCTTGTAGTTTAGAAACTTTGCAAAACTAGTCCTTTATGTATAAAATGTTCATTTTAGGTCCTTATACCTTTAAATTTACACAAGTGACTCAAAATACTTTTTATTTACTGTTTGTGACCTTAATTTACAAAATTTAAGGTTTTAACCCGTAGTTTCCCGTATTGACAATTTTAGTCCCTTGACTTTGTATCTTTTGCATTTTTAGTCCAAAATACACTTTTAGATTATGAACTCTTCTCTTTTAGATTGTTATGTTCTTAGAAGCTTCTAGGAGCTGTGGTGAGATTATTTGATAGCTTATGTAAGTTAAAAGCTTATAGTTAGCTTATTTTAGTGTCATTGGGCTTAACATGATCTGTCAAGGCCCAATGAGTGTTTTGTGGGTCCAGTGGGCTCCCAACTGGGTTTGCTTGTTCTTGGTCTCACCTTGGGCCTTGCCAAAATGAGGAGGGGGTTTGGTGGACTGAGGAGCAGGTCACACGAGAGTTTCATTTTGATGGGCTTAAGCCCATTAAGGGTGTTTGGTTGTTTGTGTGAATGAGACATAGGCTCAAGCTTTGAGCTTGTGAGGCAACTTATTCAAGCTTGTGAGAGAGTGAGCTTAGTGTAGCTTGTTTGTTTAGGTTCCAGAGAAATAGTTTGTACAAAAATATGTATAGGTTATACATATAGATTTCAAGTAGTGAGACCAAAGTGAAGTGAGTATGTACGTATTATATACTTAGAGATATATAACTATTTTTTATTTAGGGTGCATACGACTTTAGGATTGTGTGATTTTTATGGTCTTAGGATTATGTTAAGCTTATATAAAGTTCATGGCTCCATTTATACATATACAAAGATGTGAGTGAGAGTTTTTGTGAGGCATGAGCTTAACGATACATATGAGAAAATGAGCTAAAGTGTTGGTGTTATATTCGAATAGAAAAACATGAAAATGAGTGGAAAAATGACTAAGTGTTGAGAGTTTCTTACTACACCTTCAAAGGTGGGTCGAATGATGATTGTGGAAGCAAAGAGAGAGCTTATGGACTTGTGACTCGATTCCTAGCACACCAAGGTCTTAAGAGGAGCTTATGGTTAGCTTGTGAGAGCTTGGAAAGAGCTTGTGGCTTCTATCTTCCTCTCGTTAATGAAACAGTGGAAAAGGATATGTGTGATTTTGTTTTGAGCTTGTACGTGAGTTATCATACATGAGAGTGTATAACATGAGATAGGGACGCAAGTGTATGGGACAAAGGGAATATTTCAGTAGGATAACGAGTTGGGGGTTGAGTAGCTTGATTGGGTGCAATTTGCACTTCCAAGTGTGTTTAGGGGGTGGTTCATGTGGTGACGAGGCACAAGGAGTCTAGAAACCTGATTTTATTTCGAGTAGTAAGTATAACGAGGTAAGCAAGAGTTGTGGTGAAGTTCTTTGGTCCTTGTGAGGTCATATGGACTAGTGTGAAAGTGTTTGGAGTTGTATTTTGGTCGCAGAAATATCAAAGGGTCCGTTTGGCATTGTAACGTGACCAAACCATAAGTTTGTGGTCGAGTAGCAATCTAGGGGTGTTGTGATTGATTAGTGATAGGGTTATGTAACCTTTAAAGTTATTTGGGAGACTTGTAGAAGTTAAGAAGCACTTAGGAGTCCAAACGAACTTAAACTTGACCAAAATAATTAAGTGAAGGTCAAAATATTCATTGTGAGGTCTTGGAAGCTTAGAGACGAGTTTGTCCTAGATAGAATGACTTAAAATGAGTAATGAGGAGTTTTTATATGCCTTGGAAGGTCTCATGTTGTCTTGTGTAGGTTGTGGCATTTTATGGGTACGTTTGTATATGTACCGAAACACAAGAAGTGAGCTAGGGCACGTTCTTGAGTTGTGAGGCTTGTGTGTTGCCTAGAATCACTTAGTAAGCCATTTGAGAAGGTTTGAAACTTAAAAGAATCAATGGCAACGCGTTTTACACATTGTGACCAAAGTTAGGTACGTTTGGGATACGTGGTGACCTCGTATAGCTTTGCCCTTAGATTACTGTTCATACGCACGTATTATGTCCAAGTATTTGTTGATCTCAATTCTTTTGATGGTGAACAATGAGTTCATGCGTTTTATTCCATAGGTTGTTTGTAAGAATCGCGAATAAACGAGCCAAAGTGATTGTGTATTTGCATGTTATCGTATAACATATATATGTTATGGATTGGGCTTGTGTTGGGCTCATGAGCCGCGGCCCAAGTTGGTTTTGTAGTTTGTGGGTGGGGGCCCACTTGAGGACAATGTGGGTCCTATTGTGAATATTATATTATACTTTCATGTTGTGGGGTCTATAGAGAATGTATTCCAGTTATGTGAGTGTTGTGGGATCCACCAAGAGGGATGTGGGTCCCATAAGTGTGTATTATAACTCGTATTAGTATTGTGGGGTCCACTGAGGTGAAATCCTCATATGTGGGAGTTGTGTGGTTCCACTGAGTTGTAATTCTCATATGTGGAAGTTGTGGAGTCCACTAAGTTGTAATTCTCATATGTGGGAGTTGTGGGGTTCCACTGAGTCATAATTCCTCATATGTAGATATTGTGAGTACCACTGAGATGCCAATCTCATATATGGGTATTGTGGGGTCCACTGAGATGAAAATCTCATATGTGGGTATTGTGAGTTCCACTGAGATGCCAATCTCATATGTGGGTAATGTGGGATCCACTGAGATGTAAATCTCATATGTGGGTATTGTGGGTGCCAAGTGTTTCACTTGTGATCAAAACAGATCCATAGTTATATAGTGTCTTGTCCAGGTCATTGTGGGTTGCATGTGAGCTCATTCGGGGTAAGTGTGAATCACATAGCACATAATGATTCAGAGTTGCATAGTGTAAACAAAAGTTTAAAATTCTGCCTAAAAATGGGTGCATGAACAGTATCATACAATTACTTCATGTTTAGTGTTTTTTAATAATTAGGGTTTTTCTCAGGATATTACAAGTAGGAATAGAAATTTTGACTTGACCGGGCGTGTTGAGTCCTAGCTTGTTCCCTTAACTCATTAGGCTAAGCATCCGCAGATCTCATTACTTGAGATTTTAAATTTGCGGAGAACGAGAAATGATAGAAAAGTTAATTATGTGATTAGATGCTAAACGTGGAATAGTTAGATTTCTTTAGAGCTCATAACGGTTATTTGTAGTTCCTTGCTCCCGCAAGATTGAAAACCCAAAAATAAAATAATTAGAATTACGCGGTTCTAACAATTATTTAAATTTCAACTCACTTTACGTGTGGCATAACATTAAGCGGGCCTTGGATCCTTTATTCTGAAAGGCGTTTAGGTCTTGGAACTCCCCGTTTTGTCTATGCCACATAAGGTTCGTAAGTAACACCATTAATAGATAATAAATGCCAAAAATAGATGTGGTTCGACAAGCGGATCCTTGCATCCTTTATTCTGAAAGGCGTTTAGGTCTGGGAGTTACACCGTGAAGCTCCGTATGCTTGAGGCAAGTAAAAGTGAATTAATAAAAACTGCCAAAAATAACTGCGGTTCGACAAGCGGATCCTTGCATCCTTTTTTAGGTCTAGGAATTTCACCGTGAAGCTCCGAATGTTTGAGGCATAAACAAACAAACAAACAAACATATGAAAAAAAATGAATGAATGAAAAAAAAATGAATGAAAAATGAAAATGAAAATGTAATAAATGTGTTGTGACCTTTTGAGCCTTTTGAGTTAAAAGTTAAATGATTTTTAAAACCGCCTAAATCTATCATACTTTAAAACTATCAGAACGAAAATGAGAAATCATTTCCTTAAAAAAGTCTAGATAAAATAAGAATTGGGAGCAGGAATTCACAATTAGCATTTATGAGTAGTGTTAGCATCTAATGACATTTTTGGCTATGATTTCGTTTTTACGCTTAGCTTGGGAACTTGTGAAAAATCAGGGATGATGAATTCTATCCGTATGGACACTTTTCTAGGAGTTGTGTTTCTTACTCTATGACCCTAAACGTTATTGAAAAAATGATGAAAGTCAACATCCCGTCACATAAAAAGTGGAAAAATACAAAAATAGTAGTGTAGAAAATAAAGTTGAAAAATGGGGCGTTTTCGGGAATAAATGATTTCGTAATCTCTTTTGAACGTTTTGCTACTTTTCAAAGTTAGTAAAAAGAGTTGTGAAATTATTTATCTCAAAAGCGTGAAGTGATGACATTGCGTGAGGACACGACAATACCTTAGTCTGGGGGATTTTGGTGTGTGCTTATTCACACACCTTTTTCTTACCAAATTAAGACCAAAATGACCAAAAACTAACCGAAAATGCCAAAGATATTGTGTTTTTGTGTTTGTGTTTATGTTTGTGTTTGTGATCGTGCAGGTACGGATATTGCAAAAACAGGCATAATTGAGGCGAAAAAGACAGAAACGAGCACGGGATTTGGAAAATTGTCGAAAGCCAGAGCTTGGATGGGAAACGGAGCATAATGGAGCATTACCTAATCGACTCGACACAATTTTGAAGAGAAACGAAGAAAAAGACAAAAAGTCAAAGATCAAGTCAATCCCGGGAGTGTGGAAAACCAAACCGAAACCCGTAATCACCCTTTTACCCTTAACTTAAACCCAAAATTACCTTTCTACCCTCACCCGACACCAAAATTACCATTTTACCCTTTTCACCCCGAAACTTAATTGCAAAATCATTTTCCAAAACTTTTTTTTGACAAAACCTTTTTAAGTATTTTACCTTATTATTATTATTATTATTATTATTATTATTATTATTATTATTATTAATATTATTATTATTATTATTATTATTATTATTATTATTATTATTATTATTATTATTATTATTATTATTATTATTATTTTATTTTTACTTATATTATTATTATTGTTGTTGTTGTTGTTGTTGTTGTTGTTGTTGTTGTTGTTATTAAAATATTTTTACAAAAAAATCATATTTTTTTTTTTTACTAAACACTAAAACTATCCAAATAACACTACCCCAACCCAACACACTCCCAATCCAATACACCTCAGTCCATCATCCACACACACCCAACTTAAGCCTAACCCATCACCTAACACCATACTCCAACCCAGTAAAACCAACCCACTCCAATACAAATAAAACAAACACCCTTACCAGTTATTCATTTGACCCAGTCAAACTCCCTCGGTCGAAAAACCCTTCTTCAACCTCCTCTTTACCCGCCAAGCCTTAAACTCCCCCATCCTTTTTCTTGCTACATGCCACCCATATCCTCAAAAGCCTCCCCTCATCACCTGCTCCAAGGAATCTCCTTCACGTGATACACCTCCTCTGCCACGCTGGAAATCCTCAACATCCACAAGTGAATCCAATGGGTGCTATTAAAACTTGGGGGACCAAGGTGAATCTGATGGTCGGGATTGATTGGAGAAAACACAAGTATGGTCCAAGGTCCATCTCACTCACAAAACAAGCACAAGGCAGAAAGCAGTAAAAGCACAAGAAAGAAACCCTAGCATTAGTAGTATAAATAGTCTCTATGTATGTGATGCGTGGTTTTACAGCTTTGCAAAAGGTTTTACCACTCAAGGGATATTGAGAATCTTGCAGTCCCCACCAGGCAGTGTACCTGACCGATGTAGTATAGTGTAGTGGCAAGTACCGGGGGATTGATCATTCAACACAAAGAATGGTGTTCGCTAGGGTTAAAACTTAATTAAACTAGGTCTAGAGATGAGGGATGATTCTTTTTGTATTTTTATATTTTATGGAAAGCAAGTAAAAATCTCGGGTTTTGGAAGAATAGGCGGAATTAGTTGCTAGTAAAGTAACCCAAATAACTACAAATGCAATAAAAATAAACAAAATGAGACGAAAGTAAATGCGGAGAAAAACAATAATAAGAGAAATGTGTTTACTTAGACTTCACTACTCCCTAACTATCTTTTACTAGTTGATTAGTTTGTTACAATTGCATGGATGACGGGTTATATTCCTTAATACCGTTCGTAGGGTCGTGTACGATCTTCCCTAACTCTATAAGCTTCTACCTCTTCCCATGTCGAGCCGACTACTAGCTCCTAACATGGCCTCCTTAGTAGTTACTTATGCATTAAATACAACCAATTAATCATAGTACACATCCGATCATGTTTCTTAAGACGTTCAAGCATGTTACCAATTGGAAGTCTGCCAGTTTTCTTAAGCCTAACATCGATATCATTCATCCACAACAATTATAAAAAAACAACCAACAAATAATCACTAACTAGGTTTCATTACATCTAAGCAAACACAAAGAAAACCTACCCTAGCATGTTAAAGAAAAGCTAAGCATAAGATAGAATCAAACAACACATAGACATATTGAAAGATTATTGGAAAACTTATCTTCAATCAAACATGGATGAAAAAAGGGTTTAGAACCCTTAAAAGTAAGGTAAAATTCATGCTAGGGTTTCTCCAAAACTATCCCAAAGTTCTTCTCTTTTTACAAATGAAAAATAGAAAACTATATATAGATTTTTGGGTCTAACGGCGTCACGTGTAAATCCTGATGCCGTCAACTTCCTGCCATAAAACTCCACGTATTGCCTAGATCCAGATCTAACGCCGTCATGTGTTAATCTTCTCATGGCCGTCACATGTAATTTACTCTTGACGGCCTTGGTGATGCCGTCATATGTTAATTCTCCAAAACATTCTGGCGCGTCTCGTGTATTTAATTTATCCACCTCTTTGTCCATGAGTGACGGCGTCACATGCAAATCTTGACGCCGTCAGGTACCAATTTCAGCATGATTTAGAGACTTTGTAGTTTTCTTCACTTTTCGCTCCAAAAACGTCCAAAATGCTTCCTTTTCCGGATTTCTTCTCCAAAGTACCTAAAATGATAAAAGGAACGATTTAGGAAAATATTTGATCAAATAATCTCGACTTAGGGCTTAAATGACCCCCTAAAAGCGGTACACTTTTCGTCTCATCAAATACCCTTACACTTGATATTTGCTTGTCCTCAAGCAAATGCGCTTTTATTATAATCAAAATACAAGCTAGGGGTCATTTAACACTAATATAAAAGTAATTAAAACAAATAATCGTTCCACTTCAACCAAAACAAGCACGGAAATGATACACTAGCACCTCATAAATAGTGTTTAGATACTCACATCTCTCGGGTGTAATAAAGTATATATCGCAATATGGAAATGGAAAACATCTCTCACTACCTGTCATAGCAAATAGATTACCATAGGCTTGGGAAAGGATCAAACCTCCACCACTTGGCGTAAGCACCTAGGATAAACTATCAAAGAGGTCTTTTAAAAAGGGTTATAACGTGAGGTGTAGGGATATGATAAACACGGTTTTGTTAGATAAAGGCAATCTTTACTGGTGGCGAGTTAATAATCTTGGTCAATTACATGTACAATGTGGCGTTGCTAAGCCAAGACTCAACTCGACTTAAGCTAATCAAAAACTAACAAAACATAAAATAAACATAAAAGGAAACGGGATGGTAGTCCATATGTTTTTCTTTTTCTTTTTCTATTTTTTTCTTTTTCTTGATTTTTCGATACTTTACAATTAACTATTCTAATAACCAATGTTGCAAAAATCGTGAATCAGTACTGAGGCGGTCCGGGGCCGATTAGCTATTTTTTACCGATTAATCGGCCGATTTTCTTGACTCGGCCGATTTCCGTGGAATTCTCTCCAAGGTCCTGGGCCGATTACCGATTAATCGGCCGATTCGGCCGATTTTTGCAACACTGCTAATAACTCGAATCAAGATAATCAAAACACTTGGAGTACTTTTTAGATATTAGCGCACATATGAGGGTAATAGTTGACGCCTTCCCCAATACTCCATAACAATACTACTTTACCGATGAATCCCAATCGTCCCAAAACAATATGTGTTGACATAAATAATGCCTAAAAACATTATTAACATATTATCAATATCTCTATGTTTTCATTATTACAAAATATAAACTCATAGAACTAAAACTTGTGACTTAAACAAGTATTTAGTGATTAACATTTTCTATTTACATCCAAATCACTTAAGTTATGAATAAACAAAGTGTTTAGTGCAATTTATGATCAAAAGGTATTTAATTAACTAATACAAAGTTTATTTAATTATATAAACATATTATATATTTTTGAAAAACACTTTTGGTAATAAAAAAAATGTTTTATTCATACTAAATATATGAATTCAAATTTTTAACCAAAATCAGTTAGTTTTTCACCAAATAAACTTTCCCCACTAGAAAACAAAATTTCTGGCCGTTACAGCTGGGCGGCCCCCTTAATTATTAGGGGCGGTCCCCTTAATTTTAAGGGGGCCGGCCTTGATTTAAGGGGACCGGCCACGCTCATCTGTCAGAATTTGTTGCCTATAAATACCACCTTAAATCTGAATTTTTTTCTCACCTTTTGCACTCCCAAACTTTCTGTTCTAGATCTCAAATTCCAATCTCTAAATCCTTTGATCATACATTCTTAAATCTTTGTTTCTAAGTGATCCAAAGATCATCCTATCAAGTGCAAGAGAAGAATACTTCTATCCCTCAAGACAAGAAGTATTACAACTTGTTGTGATCTCCACATCTAAGTTATTTGAGCATCATCATTATATTCATCTCATTGTGTGATTAGTTGTGAATATTTGTTAGAAGATAGTTTAGTTAGATATATATAGTGTGATTGGTTAGTAGTTAGTTGTGAAGAAGAAAAGTTAGGAAGAAGATTGGTGTGTAGAAGATGGTTGTGAAGAAGATTGGTGTGTAGAAGATAGGTGTGAAGAAAATTTGTGTGTAGGAGATAGGTGTGAAGAAGTGGTGTGATCAAGTAGTGAATAGGTGTGAAATAGTTGTGTAGAAGGTGTGAATAAGTTGTGACGTAGTTGTGGTGTGTAAATTGGTGTGTAAGGTTTTCTCCGCCATAAGGGATCTTGTTGACATAGTGAAGAAAACTCTCGAGTTAGGTGCTCGGGGAGTGGAGTAGGGCAAGGAAGGTGACCTTGTAGCCGAACCACTATAAATCTCTTGTCTCTCGGTTCGATCTTTCCAACTCTCATCTATTTCTTTACTTACATTATTATTGATTTATCATACTCATTTAGTGTTGTTCATATTGTGCATGACTTGATTTCATATAGCATCGAATCTATATTTTTGAAAACAAAGAAAACTTTCAAACAATCCTTTATAACAAATTAAAAAGACGTAAAACTATTCAACCCCATTTCTAGTTTTCCACAATTGATATCAAGAGCCACGTCTAGCAAGATTTTTTAAAATATATTGTATTTTAAAACTTGTAACGATCTATGGAATCTTTAAAATATTTAGAAGGGCAATCTATGCAAAGACCACCACTATTTGAAAGTGATGGATTTTTATATTGGAAAAATATATTCGAAACTTATGTGAAATCAAAAGATCTTGATCTTTGGCATATTATTACCTTTGGTGATTTTCCCCCTATTCAATATAATGTTGAAACTAAAATGGATGAAATTGTATCTTTTGAAAAACAAAATGATGATTTGAAAAAGAAACTAGCAAAAAATAGTGAGGCTAAAATGGTCATTTATAATGCGTTACCACGCAAAAAATATGAAAGAATTTTTATGTGTAAAACCGCAAAAGAATTTGGGATTCTTTACTAATTACTCACCAAGGTAATAGTCAAGTTAAAGATAACAAAATAGATCTTCTTGTACAACAATATGAACAATTTACGATTCCGGAAGAGGAATCAATTGATAATGCTTTTGCTAAATTTAACACTATTCTCACAAGTTTAAAAGCACTTGATGAGACATTTTCTAGTAAAAATTGTGTTAGGAAATTTCTTAGGGCATTGCATCCGAAATGGCGAGCTAAGGTCACGGCAATTGAAGAATCAAAGAACTTGATGACGTTATCACTAGATGAACTCATTGGCAACTTGAAGGTCCATGAAGAAATTATAAGAAGAGATTCAGAAACGGTCAAAGTCAAGAAAGAACAAACCAAATCCATTGCTCTAAAAGCCAAAAAGGAACCTAGTGATGATGATGAATCAAGTGACGAAAGTGAAGACGAAGATTATGCAATGGCCGTAAGAGAATTCAAGAAATTCTTCAAGAGACGAGGAAGATTCACTAGATCATCACGAGACGAAAGAAAACCGTTCCAAAGAAATAGAAGCGACAACTACGGGAAAAGAAAGTGCTTTAGATGTGGAAGTCCAAATAATCTCATTGGCGAATGTCTAAAGCCGCCGGGTTATGAAAATCAAGGCGCATTTGTTAGTGGAACATGGAGTGATAGTGACAAAGAAGAAGTAGAAAAGCCAAAAGATGAAAAGTGTTTTATGGCAAAAGGAACCGACGAAATATGTTTGGGAATTGACTTGGAGCCTGACGAGTGGATCAAGGATAGCGGATGTTCGAGGCACATGACGGGGAACCGCAAGCTATTCTCTACATACAAGGCATATAATGGAGGTAACGTTATTTTTGGTAGTGACTTACGTGGAAAAATCATTGGCAAAGGTACGATTTCTCAAGATTCACTTACTATTGAAAATGTAGAGCATGTAGATAATTTAACATATAACTTGCTTAGTATAGGACAAATATGTGACAATAAATGTAGAGTCACCTTTACCGAAGAGGATGGCGAAATAGTTAAGAATGGAAAAATTATAGGTAGAGGAATTAGGAAAGGAGGCATATATGTTATGAAACTAGGAAACAAGCCTGAGGATAGAATATGCCTAACGACCCTAGATGAAAACTCCACATTGTGGCATAGGAGATTAGGACATGCTAACATGCAACAAATACAATCTTTGGCCTCTGAGGAATTAGTTAGAAATTTGCCTAATCTAAAATATGACAAGCATTTTTGTGATGCATGTAAAATTGGAAAACAAGTTCATGCTAGTCACAAAGCTAAAAATATAGTATCCACTACTAGGTGCCTAGAATTATTACATATGGATCTTTTTGGTCCATCCGCTGTGCAGAGCTATGGAGGAAACAAATATACCTTAGTAATAGTAGATGACTACTCACGATACACGTGGACTAGTTTTTTAAGTGACAAGACCCAAGCCTTTGAAAAATTTGAAATATTTAGTAAAATGATTCAAAATAAATTAGGATGCACAATAGTAGCCATTACGACGGACCATGGTAGGGAATTTGACAATGAAGTACAATTCGGAAAATATTGTGATTTAAATGGAATATCTCACAATTTCTCCGCTCCTCGTACTCCTCAATCAAATGGCGTAGTGGAAAGAAAAAATAGGTCATTACAAGAAATGAGTAGAACAATGTTAAATGAATAATCCATCCCACAAAAATTTTGGTGTCATGTCGTAGATACTTCAACATATATTATTAATAGGGTATCAATTAGGAGAATTCTAGGAAAAACTCCTTATGAGTTACTAAGAGGTAGAAAACCAAACTTAAGCTACTTTAGGGTATTTGGAAGTAAATGCTATATTCTAAATACTAAGGATTACCTCACTAAGTTTGATCCAAAATCATATGAAGGAATATTTTTAGGATACTCACAAAATAGTAAAGCGTATATAATACTTAACAAACATTCCATGAAAGTAGAAGAATCACTAAATGTAACATTTGATGAAACACCACCACCTCCTAAAACTTTACCTTTAGAAGATGATGACTTAGTTGAAGAAGAAGCTATTGAGGTTAGTAAAACAAAACCCATAGGAAATGATAATTAAGACATTAACTTAGGAAATAACGAAATTGTAAATGTTAAAGAATCTAGGTCACATCCACTAGATAATATAATAGGACATCTTAACCAAAGAACCCTTAGGTGACAAGCTCAAGATAAAAATAATTTCTTTTGTTTCCTCTCAGCAATAGAACCTAAGAATATTAATGAGGCTTTAAAAGATGAAAGTTGGGTTATAGCTATGCAAGAAGAATTAAATCAATTTAAGGCAAATGATGTTTGGGAATTAGTCCCAAATCCAATGAATATGACCATCATAGGAACTAAATGGGTATATAGGAATAAATTAGATGAAAATGGAGTAGTTACTAGGAATAAAGCTAGGTTAGTTGCCCAAGGTTATAATCAACAAGAAGGAATTGATTATGACGAAACTTATGCCCCCGTAGCTAGATTAGAATCAATTAGGATACTACTTGCCTATGCATGCGCCCTAGATTTTAAGTTATTCCAAATGGACGTGAAAAGTGCATTCCTTAACGGTTTTATCAATGAGGAGGTATATGTGGCACAACCTCCAGGATTCATTGACTTCGCAAAACCTGATTATGTTTATAAGTTAAAGAAAGCTTTGTATGGACTCAAACAAGCTCCCAAAGCTTGGTATGATCGATTAAAAGCTTTCCTTATTAAACATGATTATTCCATGGGAATGGTAGATAACACTCTTTTCACTAAAAGGAAATACCCAAATCTCATCATTGTTCAAATATATGTTGATGACATTATATTTGGATCGACTTGTCAAGACATGTGTGATGAATTTGCCAAAATCATGCCTGATGAGTTTGAGATGAGTATGATGGGTGAACTTAACTTCTTCCTAGGATTACAAATAAAACAATTAGAAGATGGAATATTCTTTAACCAATCTAAGTACATTAAGGAAATGCTTAAGAAATTTGGCCTAGAAGACTCAAAACCCATGAAAACTCCCATGTCTACGGAAGTAAAGCTCACAAAGGATGATGAAGGTGAGTCCGTAGATAACACCAAGTATAGAGGAATGATAGGTAGTTTACTATACTTGACGGCAAGTAGACCCGATATCATGTTTAGTGTCTGCCTTTGTGCCCGTTTTCAAGAGGATCCCAAAACTTCTCACCTAGAAGCGGTTAAGCGTATCTTCCGATACATTAAGGGCACTATACACTTAGGATTATGGTATCCTAAGGGATCCGGCATAGAAACCATCGTCTATGCGGATTCGGATCATGCGGGAGACTACGTAGATAGAAAAAGCACTAGCGGTATTTGCACTTTTATGGGATGTTGTCTAACATCTTGGTTTTCGAAGAAGCAAACCGCTCTTGCTATCTCTACCACCGAAGCCGAATATGTAAGCGCTGGAAAGGCAGGTCAACAAGCACTATGGATGAAACAAGCTCTTATAGACTATGGCATTAGGTTAGAAAACGTTCCCATTATGTGCGATAACAAAGGTGCGATAGATTTAAGTAAAAATCCGGTGCAACACTCTAGGACTAAACATATAGAAATACGCCACCACTTTCTTAGGGATAATGTACAAAAAGGGAACATATCTATAGAAAAGGTTGCATCGGAAGATAACATTGCGGACATATTCACTAAACCCCTTAAGCGTGAACTATTCAACCACTTGCGTTTAGGATTAGGAATGATGGAACAAGTTGACTAAATTTTATTGCATTTAGACAAATTTTTTTTTCTTGCATAAGATTTTTTTTCTTCACTTCTCCACTTCTGAGTCTAGGAATCTATTTCGCACAAAATTAAAGATTGGGAAATTTTATTTTCTTTGCATAAACTCTTTTGTAAAACCCAATCAATTTTCTTTAAAATTATTCTCACATCTAGGAATCACATGGACATCATTTTCCTTGCATTGTTGACTAATGCTAAAAACATTTTCTTCCAAAATCATGCATAAATTCTCACATAAATTGTCAAGGTATATAATCTAATATATATCTTTGACATTAATGATCGAGCTAAAAATTGAATCAAGGAGATTTTGGATTGTTTCTTAAGAATTTTTTTTTTTTTTTGTTTAGAAGTCGAAACAATCACAACTCTACATTTGTTGCATATAGGCACACACTAGGACAAAATCACTCATAACATTGTCATCTTGTTTCATCACTAGATTTTTGACTCACTAGTTGCCTTTGCCTTTGATCTAAGATAGTTGCCTTAGGAAGCTTAAGTTCTCTTGCCTTCATTTGTCTCTTTTAGCTTAATATGTGTTGCTTATTTTCTCTTTTGCTTAAGTGTTTTTGCATGCATGCTATATCTTGATTAGATTAGATGCTATATTTCCTAAAGGAATTGAACTTGCTTGAATCCAAATCCAAAAACACAACCTTTCTGCAAATTTTCTGCCAAAAACCCTTTTCTGGCAATCTGGGAACCATTAGATGGGCGACCCCCTTAATTATGTAAGGCGGCCCCCTTAATTTTAAGGGGACCGCCCCCTAATTAAGGGGACCGGCCATCTGCTGGATGGATTTACAGAATCTTTTCTGCTTTTTAGCTCATTTCAACCTACATTTCCCATTTTTCACCAACACGTTTTGTCCTAATCTCCCAAACAAACTTTATCCATCCATAAACACACAAATCTTACACTATAAATATCCCTAATCTTCCACCCTCTCCATTCATCCCTTCATGACTTCTCCAAACAAACCAAAACCAAAAGCCTCAAGGCTTGCAAGAATGACGGAAAAACCCGTTTGGCGAAGAAAAAGCCCTCGTAACAAATCCATCATAACCAATGAAGTTGGAAATCACTCAACACCTCCAACCACTTATTTCCCAAACTTTACACCAAATTCACAAGGACATTCATTTGATCCTCTTTACAAACCATACAACATTGGCCAAACATCTTCCTTTATGCCAAACCACTCATCTCATCCTCCAACCATTTATAATGATCCATACAAGTCTGATCAACCATCCAACTACAATTCCAACTACACAAACCCAATTCATCCATATCAACACAATGACTCTCTCCGCATTGCCACGGAAAAGCAAAGGTTCCGTGATGAAATATCCTAAATCCATGATCTTAGTGATCTCAATGCCATGCATCTTGCACAACTAAACAAAGGGCAACCTCCATCATCACCCTACAACAATTGCCTACCTCACTCTCTCAACTTGGATCAAGTTACAAACCACACTCACTATTGCCCTTGTTGCATCTTCCTTCAAAAACAAATCCTATACTTGAGTGAAGATATTTCTTGGATTGAATATCTCCTCACTCGTCCTCATCCCATACCACCCTTAACACGATACAACATTGTAAGATCCACCTCTTCCGCTCCATACCCCACTCCATATCCCTCTCCATCTAACAACTAAGCTTTATGCTTATGTTCTCCTTCAAGCAAATAAAACAATCAACCATGGGTTGCAAGCAAGTCCAAGTGCTCTCTTAGGCAATATAGGACTATGTCTTTTCTTTTGTTCTATTGTAATCAATATGCTTTAAGCATATTGAATGTTGTAATGCTAATCATTTCTATGATGCTTGAATGTATTTTTATTTGCATAATTATTGCTTTGCATATACATGTGTCTTGTTCTCTTCAAATATTTTGTGTAGCCAAGATTTCCATAGCTCATTCCCTTAGTGCCCTCAAATGAGGGGGAGCATACATCAAGAGGGAGCTTTCTACCCGTTTAAATTTCTTTCACGAAGCTTACTCGGCTTAACCTTTTTGATTTTACAAAAAGGGGGAGAAGAGAAATGTAAACTCTATAATACTTGTCTAGAAACAAATTTTAGAGTTATTGAGTTTAAGGTTTTGTAATAATCAAAAAGGGGGAGATTGTTGACATAAATAATGCCTAAAAACATTATTAACATATTATCAATATCTCTATGTTTTGATTATTTCAAAATATAAACTCATAGAACTAAAACTTGTGACTTAAACAAGTATTTAGTGATTAACATTTTCTCTTTACATCCAAATCACTTAAGGTATGAATAAACAAAGTGTTTAGTGCAATTTATGATCAAAGGGTATTTAATTAACTAATACAAAGTTTATTTAATTATATAAACATATTATATATTTTTGAAAAACACTTTTGGTAATAAAGAAAAATGTTTTATTCATACTAAATATATGAATTCAAATTTTTAACCAAAATCAGTTAGTTTTTCACCAAATAAACTTTCCCCTCTAGAAAACAAAATTTCTGGCCGTTACTGCTGGGCGGCCCCCTTAATTATAAGGGGCGGTCCCCTTAATTTTAAGGGGGTCGGCCTTGATTTAAGGGGACCGGCCACGCTCCTCTGTCAAAATTTGTTGCCTATAAATACCACCTTAAATCTGAATTTTTTTCTCACCTTTTGCACTCCTAAACTTTCTGTTCTAGATCTCAAATTCCAATCTCTAAATCCTTTGATAATACATTCTTAAATCTTTGTTTCTAAGTGATCCAAAGATCATCCTATCAAGTGCAAGAGAAGAATACTTCTATCCCTCATGACAAGAAGTATTACAACTTGTTGTGATCTCCACATCTAAGTTGTTTGAGCATCATCATTATATTCATCTCATTGTGTGATTAGTTGTGAATATTTGTTAAAAGATAGTTTAGTTAGATATATATAGTGTGATTGGTTAGTAGTTAGTTGTGAAGAAGAAAAGTTAGGAAGAAGATTGGTGTGTAGAAGATAGTTGTGAAGAAGATTGGTGTGTAGAAGATAGGTGTGAAGAAAATTGGTGTGTAGGAGATAGGTGTGAAGAAGTGGTGTGATCAAGTAGTGAATAGGTGTGAAATAGTTGTGTAGAAGGTGTGAATAAGTTGTGACGTAGTTGTGGTGTGTAAATTGGTGTGTAAGGTTTTCTCCGCCATAAGGGAGCTTGTTGACATAGTGAAGAAAACTCTCGAGTTAGGTGCTCGGGGAGTGGAGTAGGGCAAGGAAGGTGACCTTGTAGCCGAACCACTATAAATCTCTTGTCTCTCGGTTCGATCTTTCCAACTCTCATCTATTTCTTTACTTACATTATTATTGATTTATCATACTCATTTATTGTTGTTCATATTGTGCATTACTTGATTTCATATAGCATCGAATCTATATTTTTGAAAACAAAGAAAACTTTCAAACAATATTTTATAACAAATTAAAAAGACGTAAAACTATTCAACCCCCCTTCTAGTTTTCCACAATATGTACAAGATATGACTCGACTTAGCAACCATGTAATTAATTAGACAATTAACTAAGGGTCTAAACATGTAACAATAATGCACTAAAGATGAGTGCATTCAAGGAAGGCTAAGGCGATTTGGTTGTATATTTGGGATGGATTGTAAACAAATTCTTCCTTTATGTAAAATGCTTAAAGTTAGAAACGAAAAAGATAGGCTCGGAGGGGTGTACTAGGGGTATCATATACTAAAAATGAGTACATCGTAAAGGTGTGGGAAAAATTAATTGACTTTACTAGTCAAGTAATTATGACTTCATTGGTCAAGTAATTAAGATACGGGTTTAACACAAGGGTTATCCTAATGCCTCTTATCATGTAGTAAATCCTACTACACGAATGTAGTCTCACTAGCGGTCTCGGGATGCATCACTAACGCAAGTTCTAGAATCTAAGTACTACCGGTACACTCATAAGCATCTTTTCCTAACAAATCTAGGGGCGAACCTCACATATTTGGGGTGGAAAATTTTGAGTGGTACGGTTTTTCGTGCTAGTCATAAAACTCCTATCCATGAGACGCTTATTAAGGCTAAAGCTTCACTCCTAAATGTTGTAAAAAAAATCAAATTTGGCGCTAAAATTGCCCTAACAAGTATTTCTCTTAGTTTTATTACATACCTACTTTTGAACAAACAAACTCAAATGCAATTGTATTCTCTAAGGTATCATCATTTACCCTCCCCTTACACTTAGGCTGAACATTGTCCCCAATGTTCAATAAAAAAGATGTAAAAGTAATGAAGGTAAAAGAATGAGACAAATATTCCCCCGATTCATTCGGTGTGGATAATGTGATAACAAGGTTAGATTCTCCTCTAAGAAAATGAACGTTGAAAGCTTCCCTCCAGAAATATAAATCATCTTCTTGTCCAATATAACCTGTTAAACCTGAGAAAACAATCATGGCAAACCTCGCATAAAATCGGCGGCAATCTATATATACTAAAATCCTAGAAAGCAAATTAAGATATAATGCTTGTGGAATAAATGTTTGCAGATTTCCTGGAGTTTATAAAATTAAAGATTTAACAAAAACTCTAAGACTCCGGCAGAAAAAGAAAACTCGCAAAATTTCCAGAATTTTACACTTGACGCCGTCAGGTTATAATCCTAACGCCGTCAGAAGTGACCTGCAGAAATTCTATGTTAAGTTTCCGAAAAATTTCTGGAAAAACTCACGCCTTAATTCCTGGAAATCCTGCAAAACATCATTATGACTCGATACAAGCATTTGACTCAAACAAATACTAATATGCACATTCGTTTAATATTGTTGTGATTCATACTCAAACTCGTTCTTAGAAACAATTTTAGATTTCCCTTACACTTGTCTTTTGTGAAATACCTTTATATGTAATCAAGACGAAGTTAAAGACAAAATAAAGCATTTTCACAATTTATCTTGAAACATGAGCCACAAACAATAAAAATAAAACATGCATACGGAAACAAATAAAATCAAACAAACAAACAAACTAATAAAGCTTGGGTTGCCTCCCAATAAGCGCTTGTTTTTATTCGAGTCACGAGCCTGACTCTACCCTTATTTAACAGAAATAGGGGAGGTTTTCCCTACACTTAGGATTAAGTGCGGGTGGAAGTAGCGATACACACCCTTAGGGTGGAAATATGCCTCGCGAGGTGAAGGGGGTGAGTGAATGGCTTCCTTCATCCTAAAACTACCCGGATAATATTGGTTGATGGGTGGGTCGGTTCCTCTTTTGTCTCCTAGATGTAAATCTAAGGATGGAAAGGTTTGTAAAGATTGAGGTTCCGGTTCATCAACACTAGGAAATTCCCTAGAACTAAGAGTAAGGTTATCACTACAATTATTCAAACCTATATCCTCTAGTTGTGTTTGGTTCAAAGGTTCCACCTCCATCGGGATTCCTAAAGCCTCTTTTACTTCTTCCGGGTAAGTCACGGGCGGTGTGTGTGCCTCAACTGGTGGTGGGACTTGTGGTGTACTTAGTGGACTTGGATTTTTCGCCTTATCCTCCATCACATATAGATAACCTATGTGCTTATTATGTATTTTGCTAAAGTCAATCCCCAACATGCACCTAGGTATCTCAAATCCTTTTCTATTCACCTCAAATTCTTGGTCCGATTCATAAGAATCATTCTCAATAACCTGATCACTATGTTCTTTTTGCCTAAAGAATTCCTCATGTTCATCATATGTCTTAGTGAAATTTAATCCAAGCATGCACCTAGGTGGTTTAACATTAACCATCTCACAATATCGGTAAGGTTCATAAGAAAGTATCCTAGGTGAAGGCTCATATGGTGCATAGGTTTCACTAAATGAGGTATTTTGAGGGTTTAATGGAGCTCCTAAGGTGATTTTTTCAAAAGTTTTATACTCTTGGTCTCTTTTCTCAAGGTACTCACTAAAAACAATGCAAGATCCTGTCCTCCTTATTTCATTCTTCCATCTTGATATATCCAAATTAGTATAATTATATTTCTTTTGGTAAAACTCTAGTGTCGGATTTGGTGGATTCACGTTCTCCATAATGGTGAACGGAAGAGTCAATGGAAAGGTTTTTACGAACAAAGACACAAAGAAAAGATAGATTAAAGAAAGCTAATAAAATGAAAATAAAAATCTCACTTGAAAGGAGTCTAATGAGTAGACCTAATAAAAATAAATTTCAGCCTAAACAATAACTATTCCCCAGCAGTGATAACGCTCAAAATTAACATATTTTTAGTCGCGTTATTGTTTGATTTATGAGTGGAAATTGGTCATATTTGTATACATTTGTTACTTAATCGTGGAAAAGTGTTTATACATGCAAATATAGCCAAAAGCAGGGAAAAGTGAACAAAAGATGAAGAATTGAAGCGGACATGCATTTTCGGAGAGTTTCGAGAGGATCAAAGAAGAAAGAAACGTTGCATGAACAAAAGGATTTGATAAAGACAAGTTTACTACACGAAATTATCAAGGAAATATCAAGTTCCAATGGACAAAGTCATGCCACGAAGAAAAATATTACATGCAACATAAAATGATGAAGAAAAGACATGAAATCATGATCAGACAAAATCCAACCGATCGGTTGCAACCCGCAACCGGATCGGTTGGAAAAGTGACAGAATGACCATCCGATCGGATGGCGAGAAACCGATCGGTTGGTGGTGACTGAAGTTACAAGTTTTGCATTAATTGGCGAATTTACTCCCCATAATCATTTGTGGCTAATCATTGTTGCTTATTTACTGTGGAGGGACGTTTTTACTTGAAGCATAAGTGTCATTAAGCTATATAATGAGCACTTAGGACTTAGAGATACTTGTACCACCATTATCTAACTTAGTATTACACCAAATCTTGTTAGCTTATCTTATATTGCCTGAAAGTTTACTAAGTGTTGTAAAAACGTCCGGAACGTGTTGAGTTAAAGTCTCAAGCATTGGTTCGAGTGTGGAGTTGTTTACTTACATTGGTGAGCAATTGGAGGAGTGTGGTTGCTATAGTTCCACAAGTTTTCTCATTGTAATTTTCAAGACTAGGTACACCTTGATACTTATATGAACAATTGTTACTTTAAGTTTTATGAAAGTTTTCTTATTTACTTGTGTTTTATTATGATTGCTATGGAGTAATTTGTGATATACTTGTGTATATAATGTGATTGGTAATTGGAATATTATCTTATGAAAAAGGTGATGCATGAAAACATATCTATTTTTATGAGTTTGTTGATATAACATCTTTTCTTGCTTAATTTGTCGGTAAAAACAATTTCTTGAAAAATAGGTCCAAAAGGATTTTCAACTTGTTTTTATTCCAAAATACTAATACACCAAATTAGTATGGAATAGGATGCTTGACAACCATCTTATTTACTTGTTAAAATAGATTTGAAACGATTTCATCACGAAAAAAGGACCGAAAGGATTTGTAGGAATTCATAAGAAAAGAATTGATTTTCTAAACAACCATGTGTTTATAGGATTGTCATACTAATTTGATATGTCTGAAAGGAGTCATTTAGGTGATAGAATTCTTAGTAGTAGTGAAAACATGACATACATCATAGATTGTATAACTACTCATTTTTTAGTTGCGCATCATAACAAGTTTTACACCAAACTTCGTACTCAAATTGTTACGATACTCCTAATTACTAATCACGGAATTATACATAAGTATATGTTTAGTTTTTATTGAGTTTCTTTTAAATTAAGATTTTACATAAATTTGGATTGACAACCCTTATTTAACAAACGTTTTTCTAATTACTAAAACTACCAAATCCCTTGGGACGATCTCGACTTACCCACCTTTATTACACCGGACGAGTATACTTGCTCGTATGTGCTAGATAATAATCGGATAATTCGTGTTTATAAATTTTAAAACTTGTACTAACAAAACGCACATCAAGTTTTTGGCGCCGTTGCCGGGGATTTGATTAATTTTCTTAGTTTTTAGTAATTAATTTGTTTGAAATTAGTTTTTAAAGTAAAAGTAAAAAAAATGGTTTTTTGACCAACCGAATCGGCTGGGTAACCAACCGATCGGTTGGTGGTCACGGTAAAAATTATTGGATTCTGTTTTTAGTAATGAATTCTTACTTTTCTGTTTTTAGTTAATTAGTTTTAATAATTATATAGTTAATGTTAGTTTTTAATAGTTTTAAGTTGTAATTATTAGTCATTTTAATGCTTTAGAAGTTTTAATTTCAATTAATGATTTAGTAATTCTTAAAGACATCTTAATTAATGCTTTTATTGTTTTTAATCTTATAATTAAAAGTTTTATTAGTTTTATAAAATTAAAAAAAAAAATAGTGTAAAAACTCCAACCGATTCGGTTGCGGGTTCCAACCGATCGGTTGGAGGAGGTAATTTGTGCTAACCGATTCGGTTGGGTTAGAAACCGATCGGTTGGGCACCTCGGTAAAATTTTTGACATTTTTAATTTTTAGTTTATTTTCTATTCTTAGTGTTTTATTTAGTTTATTTACTTGTTCTTATTTCATATTAAGAGTTTATTTGATTATAACTAACCCTCATGCTAATGATTTGGATTTTTTTTTTTTTTTTATGGTTATGTTATAGTTAGTAAGTGCTTAAGTTGAAATGGAGAGTTTGAGCCAAATTTCTGCGTATTTGAAAGACTTGGAAGATATGTTCAAGGATTCCGGTGATTCCTTGGAAAAGTTGGAGAGTGATGCGTGGGAATCGCAACAGGCTTTACCTCTCGAGGGATCTCGAGAAGCTTACAACCCCCACCAGGCAGTGTACCTGATCGTTGTAGTATAGTATAGTGACAAGTACCGGGGGATTGATCGTTCAGCTTAGGAATAGTGTTGCTAGGATTAGAAAGCCTAAATTACTAGTTCTAAAGGTGAGAGATGATTATTTTTGTCTTTTTATGTTTTTATGAAAGCAAGTAAAATCTCGGGTTTTGAAAGAGTGGGCGGAATTAGTTGCTATTCAACTAACCCAAAACTAACATGCAATCAAAATAAAATACTAAAAATGAAATTAAACTAATTTATACTAAGGTTGTGAGCAGTAATTGGAGAAAATGTGTTTACTTAGACTTCACTACTCCCTAGATATCTTTTACACGTTAATTACTTGTTATAATTGCATGGATGACGGATCGTATTCCTTAATACCATTCATGGGGTGGCATACATAACTCCCCAATTCTATGAGCTCTTATCCCCTCCTACACCATGACCCAGCACAACTATAGGGATTGTAAACATTGGCTCATGCATTAAATACAACCAATAAAGACCTAGTACGCCTCGGTTCATGTTTCTTAAGACGTTCAAGCATGTTACCATTTGGAGATCTGCCTGTTTTCTTAAGCCTAACATATAAAATCATTCATCCAAGAACAAGAATAAACAAGTAATCAACACATAATCAATATCTAGGTTTCATTAGATCTAAGCAAACACAAAGGAGATCTAGCCTAGCATAATGGAATTAAGACAAGAACAAGATATAGACAACCAACACATAGACATATTGATTGAATTAGAAGAACACTTATCTCAATTACAATGCAAGGTATCAAGGGTTTGGAACCCTTGAAAAACCTGTAAAAGTTGCACCAAATTCGTCTTTAGGGTTTCTCCAAAACTTCTCTCCCCTAAAGTAAAAAACTAGAAAACTATATATAGGAAAATCGAGGAGACGGCGTCAAGAGCAAGGGTGTGACGCCGTCATCTCGCCGCCAAATACTTCCTCGGACGGCCTTGATCTACTTATGACGGCCTATGTGACGCCGTCATCAACCACGGTATTTTATTCTTGGGACTTTGACGCCGTCAGGATGACTTTTGACGCCGTCATCAACTACGGTATTTTATTCTTGATGTTTGACGCCGTCAGGGTATAACTCTTGACGCCGTCACCTACTGTTTCCAGCATGGAAAATTGAGACTTTGCCGTTTTCTTCACTTTTATGCTCCAAAAACGTCCAAAATGGCTTCTTTTCCAAAATTCACTCTCCAAGTACCTAAAATCACAAAAGGAACGATTTAGGGCAATATTCGATCAAATAAAGTCGGATTCGGGCTTAAATGACCCCCTAAAAACGGATCATTTTTCGCCTCATCATATACCCTTACACTTGAGATTTGCTTGTCCTCAAGCAAATGCGCTTTTATTCTACTCAGAAGACAAGTTAGGGGTCATTTAACACTAATATAAAAGTAATTACAACAAATAATCGTTCCACTAAAGACCAATAGACAAGCACGGAGATCATACACAAGCACCTCATAAATAGTGTTTAGATACTCACATCTCTCGGGTGTAATAAAGTAATATAACATTATGGAAATGGAAGATATCTCTCACTACCTGTCATAGCAAAATAGATTACCATAGGCTTGGGAAAGGATCAAACCTCCACCACATGGCGTAAGCACCTAGGATAAACTATCAAAGAGGTCTTTTAAAGGGTTGTAACGTTAGGTATAGGGATATGAATTACACGGTTTTGTTGGATAAAGGAAGTTTTACTGGTGGCGAGTTAACAATCTTGGTTAATTACATGTACAAGATGGCGTTGCTAAGCCAAGACTAGACTCGACTTAAGCTAATAAATGAAAAATAACAAAAACATAAAATAAACATAGAATGAAACGGGATGGTAGTCCGTATGTTTTTTTCTCTTTTTCCTTTTTCTATTTTTTTTTCTTTTTCTTGATTTTTCGATTTTTTTTTTTTTTTTTTTTTTTGCATACACTCTTACCCTACCATCCGAAATAATACATCATAGGGGATGAGAATTCCCCTTACACTTGAATCTTTACATACTTTACAATCAACTAATATAATGACTCGAATTAAGAAAATTAAAACACTTGGAGCACTTTTAAGATTAACGTACATATGGGGGTAATAAGTGATGTTCTTCCCCATTACTCCATAAAATAAGTACTTACCCATGAGTCCCAATCGTCCCAAAACAATATGTACAAGGATATGACTCGACTTAGCAACCATGTAATCAATTAGAAAGTTAACTTAGGGTTTAACAAATAACAATAATGCACTAAAAATGAGCGCATACACGGAAGGCTAAGGCGATTTGGTTGTACATTTAAGTGGGGTGTAACAAATTCTTTCTTTAAGTAAAATGCTTAAAGTTAGAAACGAAAAGATGGGCTCGGAGGGGTGTACTAGGGGTTTCGTGTACTAAAAATGAGTACAACGCTAAGGGTGTGGGAAAAATTAGTTGACTTAACTAGCCAAGTAATATGACTTAAATGGTCAAGTAATTATGATACGGGTTTAACACAAGGGTGATCCTAATGCCTCTTATCATGTAGTAAATCCTACCACACGAATGTAGTCTCACTAGCGGTCTCGGGATGCATCACTAACGCAAGTTCTAGAATCTAAATGCTACCGGTACACTCATAAGCACTAATAGTAAATGCTTTTCCTATCAAATCTAAAGGAGAACCTCACATTTTTGGGTGGAAAAGTTTTCTGAATATACGGTTATGTGCTAGTCATACAATCTCCTATCCATGAGACGCTTGTTATGGCTAAAGTTTCACTCCTAAATGTTGTAAAAAAATTTAAATTTGGCGCTAAAATTACACTAATAAGTATTTCTCGTAGTTTTATTACACATCTACCATTAAACAAAACAAACTCAAGCGAAAGTGCATATGTAAGGTATCATCTTTTTACCCTCCCCTTACACTTAAGATGAACATTGTCCCCAATGTTCAAGTAAAGAATGTAAAAGTGAAAAAAAGTAAAGAGAATGAAATCGAATACTCCCCTGATTCGCTCGGTATGGATTATAGGTTGGCCAGGTTAAATCTTCTTCCAAGAAAACGAACAATCAAAGCTTTCCTTCCAGAATATAAATCATCTCCTTGTCGAACATAACCTGTAAATCCTGACAAAATAGACAAGACAACCTCGCGTAAAATCGGCGGCATCCTATATAAGTTACTAAATCCTAGAAAACAAAGTAAAATATAATGCTTGTGGAATGAAGTTTGCAGATTTCCTGGAGATTATAAAACTTAATAATTCACAAAAACCATAAGACTCCGTTAGAAAAACAAAACCGGTAAAATTTCCAGATTTTTGACTCCTGACGCCGTCAAGAGTAAAACTCTAACGCCGTCAGAATGGACCTGCAGAAATTCTTATGTTAAGTTTCCGGAAAATTTCTGGAAAAACTTGGTCCTACTTCCTGGAAAATCCTGCAAAACTTCATTGTGACTCAATACAAGCATTTGACTCTAACAAATACGAATATACATGCTCATTTAATATTGTGGAGAATCATGATCGGTTTGTTTCTTAAAAACATATTTGGGGTTTCCCCTTACACTTATCTTTTGCAAAAATACTTTTAGGTTGGAGTTAAGACTAGGCCAAACAACATAGTAAAGTATTTCCACATTTTAGTTTAGAAACATGATCAACCAACAATAAAAATAAAACAAGCATACGGAAGCAAATAACAATCAAACAAATAAAATCACACAAAACATGGGTTGCAAAGATTAACCAACAATAAAATTAAAAGTTGAACATGCATAATAATTGTTAAAAAAAAAAAAAAAAAATTAAAAAAAAAGTGTCCAAAGCCAACAGAGGCTGAATCCTAAACTATTACAAGACCAAATGTTTCAAATCATACAACCGAGAATAAATTGTTCAAGAACCACAGATATCAAAACAAATCACTGAGGGGGAGGACCAAATCGGTAATCATAGCCAGGTGGGAGGTGTCCAGTATACCCATAAGGAGGATAGTCCTGCTCGCGCCCAGGGAATGGGTCAATCTGCAGATGGGGCTCGATGTGATCACGGGTCGAAAGATGCTGCATCTGGCGGACTGTGTGCTCATACATCCAGTCAAATCTCTGGTCAGTGGTGGTTCTCCAAGCATCCACCTGACCCATCCAAGCCCCCTGATGCGCCTGCCAATCTCCTCGGCCCATGTGCCGGTAGTAGTCAGCAGTCCCCTCCTCATACCCAGTAAACTGATGCTGCTGGGGCATTCCCTCATCATCATCATCATCATCAACCTCACCAGCAGGCCCTGCTGCCACGTACCAGGTGTAGGACCCATCCACCATCTGCATCACAATGCTCATCTGCCTGAGGGATTTCGCCCTCACTATCCTACAGTTCCCGCAGTCGCTCAAGTACCCCATGATCTGAGGAGTAAGAAGACCATAGGAACGAGCCAACCGGGTCACGAACATCCCCCCATACACCTTGTCGATATCCCTCTCACCCACATTGGTCCTCAAATAACTGGCCACCCAAAACGGGATGTTGCAGTAGACATCCGCAGAAAAGATGGTATACAAGTAGAACAGGTCTGAAGCAGTGACACGGTGAGTGGTGCCATGACGTCCTGACAGGCTGTATGTGATGCACCTGTGGACTAGCCTAACAATGGGGTCCCTGATCGATGCAGCCCCAGCAGTCGAGGTGTAAACTCCATCCCCTATGGTCGGCCAAAAAGTGACACACCTCATCTTACTCCTCTGAGTCTCTCCATGTAACAACCTCAGCAGAAAAGCCCCATCAACCTCCTCACTAGTATATAACCCAAGCCTCCATCCAAACTCAGCCACTGAACATGACCTCAACTCTCCCCCTAGCCTAAAATACACAGTGGTGCCCCCCATATCTGCCCTAGCCTCAGCCTGATCAAAACGGAAGGTCGCAAAGAACTCCCTCACTAACTCACTATACACTGTCTCTCTAATCCTAAACAACCTCTCCCACTGCGGACTCGCAAACCCATCTGTGCGGATCCTCCTTAAAAATGCAGCCTCCAACCCACTGGCTCTTAGAAAATCCCAGTCAACCACAGCCCCAGCATCAATATGGTGGTTACACAACTCTGCATACTTGGTGTTAGTACCAACATCGTCAAACTCGCTCCAACTATGGACTAATTCTCCATAATTGACCCTTTGAGATCTAGAGGAACTACCCTTATGTTGACGAGACCTTTTGCTCATTTTCCTGAAAAAAAGATGGAGTGAACGGAAACGATTAGAACGAGAATTTTTTTATCAATCTCTGCTGTCAGACATCTGACGCCGTCAGGATTGGTCCTGACGCCGTCAGAATTAGCAAAAATCCGACTCATGCAAATGCGAGGGAAAAATCAATTTTTAAACTCTTAACCCATTACCCAAACGCTCCTTTAATCAGGAAACAGGGGTAGGGGGTCAAAGAATCCGAGGCATGACGGGTTTTCTCTAAATTAATGCATGATTCGAGTAAGATAACATCATCAAATGGTAACCCCATGATTACAAATCACCAATTGGATGGCATTACGATTTGCTAATATTGGGTTATGAGTGGGGTTTCGGGCGAAAGGGGTTTTTTAAATTGATGGGTCCTAGGGACAATTGATCGAAAAAAGATGAAGAAGAATCACTTACCAAGTGAAGATTGGATGCGGAAGACATCGAATTGGAGGTTGGAGAATCGGAGTAGCAGCAGCACTTTGGGTGAGATTTGTGGGGTATGGGTTGAAAGTGATTGGTTTTGGGTTAATATTGCTGATCCATCGAGCTGACGGCGTCAAGAGTTAAATCTGGCGCCGTCAGATGCCCGTGTAAGGTGAGGTTTTGAGTATTTCCATGTTCAGTCCCTGCTCTTTATGTGAATAACTAAAGATTGGTAAAACCCATAAGTAGCTATTCCGTTAACGAGGCCCACCAGGGTCGAATGTCTCATTACTGTCACAGAAAGAGGTAAGGTTGTAGAAGGGGTCGGGTGATGTTTTGGCTAAGTTGATCCCCATGCACGGGTCATTGGTGTGAGAAGAAAGACGTTGTTCCATAGGGGGTTTCAAATCAGTGGTGTTTTTGAGGTGCAACCTCTTTACACCGGGTGTAAAACCAAAAGAACTTTTCTTGGATAGGTTTGGGAATGTGGTTAGCAGGCATCCAACGAAAATGTTATGGAATTGCAAATTCTTTTCTTTCTGAGGATGCTCACAAGAGTGGGGGTTGATTGACGGTGAGGCACTTGGATAAAGCTTCTCATTATCCTCTTGGTTAAACATTAAAGGAGTTGAGACCTCGAAGACCTTTTCGATTTTTTTAGGTGCGGAATTTTCCTTGATCCTTTCTTTGACCCTTGACATGAATTGGTCAGCGAAACTCATAAACGCTTTATGAGTACTCTCCATGCGTGCTTCTAGGTGCTGGATTTGTTTTTCCTGATTATCCATGAAGGTTACCATTATCCCTTCGAATTCCTCTTGTCGTGAACGTTCAGGAAAATTCTGGTTGATAACCGTATTCCTGCGTAGATTATGATTCCACACGGGTTCAGCAGCAAGTTTCTCAATACTTATTAATTCATTTACCTGCTTCTCGATGCTTCCTAACAACTCTTCTTGGGAGGCACATGCGTAGTCAAGTTTTACCTTGCTTGGGAACATCGGGTCTTCCCATCCTTCCTCTTCGTATTGTGCCAACTCCTCAAGAACTTTCCAGCACTCGTCAACGCTAAGTCTATCTAGCCTACCATTGGCTGCGTAATCAATGGCTTTTCTTGTTTGATAGTCAATCTTATCGTAGAAGATTTGGATCTAGAGCCATGGTTCGATGCCATGATGAGGGACTTTTCGGAGTAGGTCTTTATATCGAATCCATGCTTCATAAAAAGATTCATTTTGATGTTGTTGGAACATCAAGATGTCATTCCTAAGCTTAGTAGTTCTCCCCGGTGGGAAAAATTGAGCAAGGAAACGAGTGGTGAGATCATCCCATGTGGTGATGGATCCCGCGGGTAAACGCTCAAGCCATTGACTAGCTTGATCCTGTAGAGAGAATTGGAATAGGCATAAACGGGTAGTCTCTCTAGTTTCAACACCTAGGTCTATGGAATCTACGATTTTGAGAAAGTCCTTAAGATGTTGGTTTGGATCTTCGGAACGAAGTCCATGGAATGCACATCCGCTTTGCACCAACCGGATGGTGTCGGATCGCAAGGGGGTCACATTGGCTCCGGTGAGCTCAATGGTGTTTCGGTAGCCTTGATGGCTAGGTCGGGAATACTCTCCTAAGGTTCGGGGCCTAAGGGGTTCTAGTGGTGGGTTTTGTTGTGGTGGGATGACGGGTTCAAAGATGTTACCACCTTCCATGATGTCAGATGGTAAAGAGTTACGAACAAAGGCACGAAGAAATAAGATAGACTAAAGAAGACCTAAAAATAAAAATAAAATCTTGCTAGAAAGGAATCTAGCAAGTAGACCTAGTAAAAAGAAATCCTAACCTAGACAATAACTATTCCCCGGGCTGCGGTGCCAAAAACTTGATTCGTGGGAATCGCAGCAGGCTTTACCTCTCGAGGGATCTCGAGAAGCTTACAACCCCCACCAGGCAGTGTACCTGATCGTTGTAGTATAGTATAGTGACAAGTACCGGGGGATTGATCGTTCAGCTTAGGAATAGTGTCGCTAGGATTAGAAAGCCTAAATTACTAGTTCTAAAGGTGAGAGATGATTATTTTTGTCTTTTTATGTTTTTATGAAAGCAAGTAAAATCTCGGGTTTTGAAAGAGTGGGCGGAATTAGTTGCTATTCAACTAACCCAAAACTAACATGCAATCAAAATAAAATACTAAAAATGAAATTAAACTAATTTATACTAAGGTTGTGAGCAGTAATTGGAGAAAATGTGTTTACTTAGACTTCACTACTCCCTAGATATCTTTTACACGTTAATTACTTGTTATAATTGCATGGATGACGGATCGTATTCCTTAATACCATTCATGGGGTGGCATACATAACTCCCCAATTCTATGAGCTCTTATCTCCTCCTACACCATGACCCAGCACAACTATAGGGATTGTAAACATTGGCTCATGCATTAAATACAACCAATAAAGACCTAGTACGCCTCGGTTCATGTTTCTTAAGACGTTCAAGCATGTTACCATTTGGAGATCTGCCTGTTTTCTTAAGCCTAACATATAAAATCATTCATCCAAGAACAAGAATAAACAAGTAATCAACACATAATCAATATCTAGGTTTCATTAGATCTAAGCAAACACAAAGGAGATCTAGCCTAGCATAATGGAATTAAGACAAGAACAAGATATAGACAACCAACACATAGACATATTGATTGAATTAGAAGAACACTTATCTCAATTACAATGCAAGGTATCAAGGGTTTGGAACCCTTGAAAAACCTGTAAAAGTTGCACCAAATTCGTCTTTAGGGTTTCTCCAAAACTTCTCTCCCCTAAAGTAAAAAACTAGAAAACTATATATAGGAAAATCGAGGTGACGGCGTCAAGAGCAAGGGTGTGACGCCGTCATCTCGCCGCCAAATACTTCCTCGGACGGCCTTGATCTACTTATGACGGCCTATGTGACGCCGTCATCAACCACGGTATTTTATTCTTGGGACTTTGACGCCGTCAGGATGACTTTTGACGCCGTCATCAACTACGGTATTTTATTCTTGATGTTTGACGCCGTCAGGGTATAACTCTTGACGCCGTCACCTACTGTTTCCAGCATGGAAAATTGAGACTTTGCCGTTTTCTTCACTTTTATGCTCCAAAAACATCCAAAATGGCTTCTTTTCCAGAATTCACTCTCCAAGTACCTAAAATCACAAAAGGAACGATCTAGGGCAATATTCGATCAAATAAAGTCGGATTCGGGCTTAAATGACCCCCTAAAAACGGATCATTTTTCGCCTCATCAGAGAGTTTGTTGGAAAAAGCAAAGTTGGATTTGGAAGGAGAGGAAGTTGTTTGTGATAATGTTGCTTATTTGCTACATGAAATGTGTTATCCAAAGAAGGAGAAGGAGAGGAAAGTTGTTGTTTTCACTAGAGCACCACCTAAGAAATATGATGCTCCACACATGAGGTATTCAACACCTTGTGCGGTGGAAGGAGTTAAAGTGTGAGATGCAGAATTGAATATGGAATATGGAGACAATTACATTTCGGAAGAAATGCTTGACAAACTTGGTTTTGTGAGGCTTGATTATGGAAGTTATGGTAAGAAGGAAGTGAAAGGAGTTAGAGTGAATATTCATGGTCATATCTTTAAAGTTGATTTTGTTGTTTTGGAGTATACAAATGAAGATGAACCGGAAGTGATTTTTGGTAGAGATTTCTTAGTGAATACCAAGTGTAGTTTGGATTTTGCACTTGGGGAGTTGAAAATTAACATAAGTGATTTGGAAGAAGGGAAGAGTGTGAATGATATGCTTGTTGATGTTTGTGAAGAAATGGAAATGTTGAAGGAAGGAACGGATGAAGTTTGTAAGATGGGTAAAGCTAACCGAAACAAAACACCATTGAAAAAATTAACCCAACCCTCCACCCAAAAAGAAAACAAATCATCATCATCATCATCATCCAAAACACAACCTAGTTCACCAAAAAGTACCAAACCTTTAACCAAAGAGCAAAAACAAGCCATTTTGGAGAATCTTGAAGCAAAGATTAGTGAATTGATGGAAAACAAACCGGTCATTGAAGTGTTGAGGAATTATATGGAGTATAGGAAGAAGCTAGATGGAGTTATTTTGGCAAAGTCTAAGTTGGAGGATAATAGTTTTGATGAAGTAGAGGAGAGAAGGATAAATGAGAATGGGCTCCCAAAGAAAATGAATGATCCCGGAAATTTTGTTTTACCGGTTAAAATTAATGGGACAACTCCTTTATATGCATTAGCCGATACGGGTTCTAGTGTGAGTATTATGCCTTATCCATTGTATCATAAGTTAGGATTAAGAAACCCTACACCTAACAATTCTAAACTCACTATGGCGGATAATTCTAAGGCAAAAGCAATGGGAGAAGTAAGAAATGTGAGAGTTCAAATTGGTTATCAAGCATTCTTGGCGGATTTTCTTGTGTTGGATGTTGCGGTTGATAAGGAACTACCTTTGTTGTTAGGTAGACCATTTTTAAGAACTTGTGGAGCTATAATAGATATGGGAAAAGGTACCATGACAATTGATGATGGAGTTCTTAACAATACTTACTATCTAAAGCCTAGAGGGGGTAGTAATGGAGATGATAATGATGAGGACCAAGAGGAGGATTACCTTGGTTGCTTTGAAGTAGAAAGGGATGAAGATGGTAGACCAAAGTTTGGTCCATGCACACCTAGTTTCTTTGATATTGAAGATGAAATGGAAAGAGCTCTAGCAATGGAGGCTTTCTTTAATCCTTTTAAAAATATTTTTGTGTTTAACGAGTTGACAGATTTTCTTGGATCTTTACCGGTCCAATTGAAGAATTTGGAATGGGGTTCCGAAGGATATAGCATTTACAAAAGAGAAGAAGGAGATGGTGATTGGCATTGCAAATTTGATATCACATGTCCTAGTGGAAGGAACTTTGCAAGAACTTTCAAAACTCAAAAGACAACTAGGAAGTTGGCAAACAAGTATCGTGGAGAAGATATTCTTAGGAATGAATATTTCTATGGATGAAGAAGAATGATCACAAGAATAAAGCACATCTTGTGCTAGTTTGTTTGTTTCGTATTTTTATTTTTCATTCATTTTATTTTATGTTTTAAGTTTTATGCATTTCAAGTTTGAATGAGACTATCTATCTATTTGTTTATCTATCTATTTATCTATTTTATTTAGTTTAAGTTTTTAGTTTTTAGAGTTTAAGTTATGTTTTAGTTTTAAGTTTAGAAGTAGAAATAGATTACCAAAGTTTTTGGTAGACAAAGTGTGTTGGAATACAAGTTAATAAGTTTGAGAAAAGACAAAAAAAAACTACTAGCACTTGTGCCAAGTCAAGTAGTAGAAAAAAAAACTTTGAAAAATCAATTTCATAACCAACCGATTCGGATGGATTCACAACTGATCGGATGGAGTTGAATATATAAGTCAAAATTTTCAAAAACTTAAGAAAAACACATACACACAATCCACCAAAAATTGGGGTAAAAAATTCGACCATAAGAAGTTGTTAGAAGGTTGCAGGAGTGATAATTAATCATCAATGGCATCAAGTCAAGTAAGTTATATCATTAATTTTGTTCAATTAAGTTTTAATTCGGATGATTGAAATTAGGTCACGAATTGGGTATTTTTGGATTAGTTCGAATTGAGATGTAATATTTTGGGGATAAGTGATTAGATGATAGGAGAAGGTATTGCAAAAAGAATTAGATCAATTGGTTAAGTTTTGAGTAAGAATTCATTGATTGAATTTTCGGATTGAATTGGGTATAATCTTTGTAGCTAGTTTATTTGCAATTGATGAATCCCAGAAGTTATATGATTGATAATTAGTGATGTTAGGTTATTGCATTGTTGATTAGAGCACTATTTGGAAGATTTTTAGTAGATGATGTTCTTGGTTTTTATAGAATCATTGGGTTGATGATTGGAAATGTTAGGAATGATTGTTAGGAGAGTTTGGATGTTTAAAAGTACTCAAGAATGAGAGATTACAAGTTAGAAAGAAGTTCGGATTGATTGGGAAACATTTAGGATGGATTGGAAATGAATTTGGTTTGCAGAAAACTCCAACCGAATCGGTTGCGAGTTGCTACCGATCGGTTGGGAGTGTGCCAAAGTGCAACCGATTCGGTTGGACCTCAAACTGATCGGTTGGTCGCCTCGGAAAATTTTTTGACAATTTTTTAAAATGTGTTTTCTAGTTTCTAAATTGATTGATATTAGTTCTTATACTTATATACTAACATAATTTGATATTTCTCTCAGGGAAATGTTGGAAGATTCGGACGAAATCCGATTGTTAACAAGTATTTGAAAAGGAACGAGAGGAAAAGGATTACTTTCAGTTTGAAACCGGAGTCTAATGAGAATTTCAAGTTTTCTCATGTGCAAAACAAAGACGAGAAGAATGAGTATAGAGAACGTCTTTCAAAACTTCAAGAGAGGAAGATTGCTAAGCCTAGGTTGATTGATTGGGAATTGCTTGAGGAGTATGAATGTGAAGATCAATTAAGGAGCATGATGACTATGGTTTATGTGTATCCTGGTGATGGAGATAGGTTTGAAGATTATTCATGGGAAAGAGCTTTTAGTATTCGTGAAGATGTTTACAAGGAATGGTGTTTGGAGTTCTTTTCTACGTTCTACTTTGATAGAAAGGTAAATGATGTGCTTGGAGATGTTTGTGTTTGGTTTAGATTGTGTGGTCGCGAACATGCTTTTTCTTTGCCAAAATTTGCAGTTGCACTTGGTTTGTATGAGGAGAGTGAGATTCAACATAGGTTGTTTGGACCACATTTTGTGAGTTTAGCTAGAGGTAATGATCAATACACGGGTATTGATGAGTATTGGAATAAAATTGGTGATCCAACTTGTCTTAGGAGAAATGCTTCTAGGATTAGGAATCCATTGTTGAAGGTTTTACAAAAGTTGATTTCTTGGGGATTGATACATAGGAGTGGTGGACAAGACAAGTGTAGTCAACCGGACCTATGGGTGATGAAGTTGTTGGAGGAAGACAAGAATGGGAATGTGGCATGGATTATTGCCGAGTATCTTTCGAAGAGAGTACCGGGTATTAAGAAACAAAGTGATATTTGTGGAGGTCATTATGTGACCATGTTGGCTAAAAATCTTGGGTATTTTAATGATGAGGAGTTGAGGAAGTGTAGAGTGAGATTGGAGAGTGAGTTTTGGGATGCTTTTAGTTTTGGGAAAGCATTGGATAGGATTAACAAGACTTTGGGACCTTGGATCGAACCAAGTGTGGGGGCACAATCCGGAGCTTATGCGGGAGCGCCTTCACAACCTCAAATAGGGAGTTTTCCGGGTAGTACTCAAAGTGGTTTTGATTCAGGATGGGGTGATTGGAACCGTGAATTAAATGCTATTGAGTGTAGGGATGTTTGGAGAGATTCGATGCAAATGAGGAATAATTACAACTATGATTATTCCATGCCTATGATCTAACATTTGGCACAAGATGCCAATTATGAGGTACCTCCCTACAACCCACCAAATGTTCCACCGTACCCTTTACCGTATTCTCCATATCCTGGACCATACCCCTATCCTTATCCTGGTTATTCACCATTTCCCGATCCATATCCTCCATATGGTAGACTTCCCGAGTATGGTAGTTCAGGTGTTAATGTGGGTGGACCGAGTTTTAATCCTGGAGGATCGAGTTATGATGTTGGTGGTTCATCATCAAGAGCTGGAAAGAAGAAGAGACGAGTGGTAGACGAGGATGATGAAGAAGATGTTGATGAGGATGAAGAGGAAAGCGAGGACGAGTTCGTTCGTTCGGATGTGAGTTATTGATGGTGACGCTTGGTTACATGATTATGGTTGGTTTTCAAAAACAATTATGTGTCGAACAATTTCTATTTCTATTATCTTTAACTATTTTCTTGTTGGATTTATAACGTAACGTAATTTTCTATTTATTTGGTTTAGATATGCTTTTGTTTGTGTTTGTTTGGTTGTTTCGTATATTTTGCAGTTTTCTTGCAGGAGTTTTATTAAAGAAGCATATAGTTGATCAACTTTTGGAGTCGGTAAACTCATTTGCTTATTATGATTAAATATGCATGTTGCGTATTTAACTCCGGTATTTTCTAAATTTTTCCATTTCCTTTACTTTGAAGTCATTTTTTATTACATTGAGGACAATGCAAAACTTAAGTGTGGGGGAAGGAAGAAAATAGAAAAATTGCATTATTTTTAAATTTTTGTTTTTAGAGTAGTGAACTTTAGTAACTAGTAGTAGTTCGCCCTTCATATTTTAGTTAAAATAAGGTTGGTTTCATGGTATATAATAATGATATTTTTGGAGAATAAATTCAAGTTTTAAAGAGCAATTTGTCTCGGAATTGATAACATTTGCTAGCACAATTTTATACCCTTATTACTTTAAATTGTGAGGATTAGTTTTTTTTTTATGAGAATAGTATTTCTTATACTATTTACATATTTCATGATGAGTGTACCGGTGGTTGTGTTAATTCTAGAACTTGTACTTGTTATGCATTACGGTTAAAATCATTTTCGAATGATGAGGATATATTCATATGATAAGAGGCAAACTTAGGAATAAAACCAAATGGCCATCCGTTTACAAAATAATTTTTGCTAACCACATTGGTTAGTTACCCTCGTATTTGGAACCCATTTGTTAGCGTTCATTTTTAGCGCTAGATACCCTTAGTTACACCCTTTGAGCCATTCTTTTCATTTTGTTAAATTCAGAAAAATACAAAAATATTTTACACTTTAAACCTTAGCCTAACCCTTGTCAAAGTCTCAATGGTGGATTGCGAGTTGCTTGGTTGTTTGGTTAGTTTTTTATGATTATTAGTTAGCCACACTTCACAATTCATGTGTGTGCCATTCCAACAAAGACGTAGGATTCATACTTCTTATTTGTATTTTTTGTGGTGTATGCTTATGCGAAGTGTGGGGGAGGAGTTTTCTTATTAAAAAAAATAAAAAAATAAAATAATAATAATAATAATAATAATAATAATAATAATAATAATAATAATAATAATAATAATAATAATAATAATAATAATAATAATAATAATAATAATAATAATAAATAAGTCATCACAACTATAAGGTGACAAATGTAGCCAATGCATTATATTATTATGAATAAAGAAAGTCATGAGATATGTTGTTAGCCGATGTGCTAAGTTTGTAGAATATTTTATGGTGAATCAAGGTATCAACATGTGGAGTCGAAGAGGAGAAAGATTGTAACTATTATCATTTTTGGGTTTGTGGATTATGTGAGATTAGCAACTATGGGACTTAGACTTTGATTTTATTTTTCTTTTAAAACCAATTTCATAAATATTCTCATGCCTTATCCTTACCTTTTTGACTTAGTGTAATTATTTTGCACGAAAGTTTATAAAACCCTTAGCCTAAACATTACAACCCGAATAAAAGACCTCTTTGATGAATTATTCTATTGTTTTGATACTTGTACAAGCCTATGGTAAGAAACATTAATCATGACTGTGCAATGAGTGATCTATTTATCATTTCACATATTGAGTGATGAGTGAATTTCAAATTATTTTCGTGAGGTGCTTAGAATTGTTATCAAGCTCTTTATTTACTTGATTGAGTTCAAATAAGATATTTGCACTATTACCGTTGAATTCAATTTTCTTTTGATTAAGACTTGCTCGAGGGCGAGCAAAGCTCAAGTGTGAGGGATTTGATAACGCTCAAAATTAACATATTTTTAGTCGCGTTATTGTTTGATTTATGAGTGGAAATTGGTCATATTTGTATACATTTGTTACTTAATCGTGGAAAAGTGTTTATACATGCAAATATAGCCAAAAGCAGGGAAAAGTGAACAAAAGATGAAGAATTGAAGTGGACATGCATTTTTGGAGAGTTTCGAGAGGATCAAAGAAGAAAGAAACGTTGCATGAACAAAAGGATTTGATAAAGACAAGTTTACTACACGAAATTATCAAGGAAATATCAAGTTCCAATGGACAAAGTCATGCCACGAAGAAAAATATTACATGCAACGTAAAACGATGAAGAAAAGACATGAAATCATGATCAGACAAAATCCAACCGATCGGTTGCAACCCGCAACCGGATCGGCTGGAAAAGTGACAGAATGACCATCCGATCGGATGGCGAGAAACCGATCGGTTGGTGGTGACTGAAGTTACAAGTTTTGCATTAATTGGCGAATTTACTCCCCATAATCATTTGTGGCTGATCATTGTTGCTTATTTACTGTAGAGGGACGTTTTTACTTGAAGCACAAGTGTCATTAAGCTATATAATGAGCACTTAGGACTTAGAGATACTTGTACCACCATTATCTAACTTAGTATTACACCAAATCTTGTTAGCTTATCTTATATTGCCTGAACGTTTACTAAGTGTTGTAAAAACGTCCGGAACGTGTTGAGTTAAAGTCTCAAGCATTGGTTCGAGTGTGGAGTTGTTTACTTTCATTGGTGAGCAATTGGAGGAGTGTGGTTGCTATAGTTCCACAAGTTTTCTCATTGTAATTTTCAAGACTAGGTACACCTTGATACTTATAATGAACAATTGTTACTTTAAGTTTTATGAAAGTTTTCTTATTTACTTGTGTTTTATTATGATTGCTATGGAGTAATTTGTGATATACTTGTGTATATGATGTGATTGGTAATTGGAATATTATCTTATGAAAAAGGTGATGCATGAAAACATATCTATTTTTATGAGTTTGTTGATATAACATCTTTTCTTGCTTAAGTTGTCGGTAAAAACAATTTCTTGAAAAATAGGTCCGAAGGGATTTTTAACTTGTTTTTATTCCAAAATACTAATACACCAAATTTGTATGGTGATGAGGCGAAAAATGAACCACTTTTAGGGGGTCATTTAAGCCCGGAATGGAATTTATTTGATCAAATATTGCCCTAAATCGTTCCTTTTGTGATTTTAGGTACTTTGGGAGAGAAATCTGGAAAAAGAAGCAATTCGGACGTTTTTGGAGCATAAAAGTGAAGAAAACGCCAAAGTCTTAATTTTCCTTGTTGGGAATAGTAGGTGACGGCGTCAAGAAGGAATTTCTGACGGCGTCAAGAGTAATTTCCATGACGACCCAGTACAGAATTGACGGCGTCACAAGATAGGGCGTCAAGAGTAAAATGCATGACGGCCTGGAAAACGCTAACACATGACGGCGTCAAAAGTAGATCAAGGCAGTCCGAGAAGTATTTTAACGGCGAGATGACGGCGTCACAAATTTTGTCTTGACGCCGTCAGACCCTATTTCCTATATATAATTTTCTAATTTTCACATTAAAAAGAGAGAAGTTTTGGAGAAACCCTAAGTACGAACTTGGTAAGAATTTTACAGGTTTTTCAAGGGTTCTAAGCCCTTGATCCCTTTCATGTGTAATTGAGATAAGTACTCTTTTAATTCAATCAATATGTCTATGTGTTGGTTGTCTATATCTTGTTCTTGTCTTAATTCCATCATGCTAGGCTAGATCTATCTTGTGTTTGCTTGGATCTAATGAAACCTAGATGTTAATTATTTGTTGATTACTTGTTTATGGTTGTATTGGATGAATGATTTCGATGTTAGGCTTAAGAAAACTGGCAGACTTCCAAATGGTAACATGCTTGAACGTCTTAGGAAACATGAACTGACGTGCACTAGGTTTTATTGGTTGTATTTAATGCGTGAGTAAATTCTAATGATCCCATGTTAGGAGCTTCTTAGCCGGCTCGACATAGGAGTGAAGTAGGCACTCATAGGATTGGGGAATTAAGTGAGCCAACCCATGAATGGTATTAAGGAATACAATCCGTCATCCACGCAACTATAACAAGTAATTAATGTGTAAAAGATATCTAGGGAGTAGTGAAATCTAAGTAAACACATTTTCTCCACTTATTACTCACAACCTTAGTTAATTTAGTTTACTTTCATTTTCTAGTATTTTATTTTAATTGCATCTTTAGTATTGGGTTAGTTGACTAGCAACTAATTCCGCCCAAATCCTTCAAACCCGAGATTTTTACTTGCTTTCTAAAAAATATAAAAATACAAAAATAATCATCCCTCACCTTTAGAACTAGTATTTAGGTTTTCTAATCCTAGCGACACTATTCCTAGCTGAACGATCAATCCCCCGGTACTTGTCACTATACTATACTACAACGATCAGGTACACTGCCTGGTGGGGGTTGTAAGCTTCTCAATATCCCTTGAGAGGTAAAGCCTGGTGCGATTCCCACGTATCAAGTTTTTGGCACCGCAGCCCGGGGAATAGTTATAGTCTAGGTTAGAATTTCTTTTTATTAGGTCTACTTGCTAGATTCCTTTCTAGTAAGATTTTATTTTTATTTTTAGGTTTTCTTTAGTCTATCTTATTTCTTTGTGTTTTTGTTCGTAACTCTTCACCACCCGACATCATGGACGATGGGAACATCTTTGAACCCGTCATCACACCACAACAAAACCCACCACTAGAACCTCTTAGGCCCCGAACCTTAGGAGAGTATTCCCGACCTAGCCACCAAGGCTACCGAAACACCATTGAGCTCACTGGAGCCAATGTGACCCCCTTGCGATCCGACACCATCCGGTTGGTGCAAAGCGGATGTGCATTCCATGGACTTCGTTCCGAAGATCCAAACCAACATCTTAAGGACTTCCTCAAAATCGTAGATTCCATGGACCTAGATGTTGAAACTAGAGAGACAACCCGATTACGCCTATTCCAATTCTCTCTACGGGATCAAGCTAGTCAATGGCTTGAGCGTTTACCCGCGGGATCCATCACCACATGGGATGATCTCACCACTCATTTCCTTGCTCAATTTTTCCCACCGGGGAGAACTACTAAGCTTAGAAATGACATCTTGATGTTCCAACAACGTCAAAATGAATCTCTTTATGAAGCATGGACTCGTTTCAAGGACTTACTCCAAAAAGTCCCTCATCATGGCATAGATCTTTGGCTCCAAGTCCAAATCTTTTATGACCATATCAATCTTTCCACTAGACGAGCCATTGACCAATCGGCCGGTGGTAAGCTACGTGATCTAAGGGCGGAACAATCATGGGAACTCATAGAAGATCTTGCTCTCTATGACAACGAAAGTTGGAATGATCCCCATGATTTGAACAAAACGGTCAAGGCAATATCTTTGCCTTTGAACAATTCTAGCACTCCCGACCGTAGGATCATGGAACTTGAGGACCAAGTCAAGTTTCTCATGAAATCTTACGAAGCTCCTAAGCCTTCAAGCCAAGTGAACAAAATCACTTCTTCATGCGAATTATGTAGTGGTCCCCACGACACTCGTGATTGTGTGGAACTCCCCGGAACAGCTTTTGCGGACTACGCATCCACGCGTACCGACGAAGCGGGAGATAAGTGGTACACTTTCAAGCCCGAGCCAAACCCTTACGGTGATTCATACAACCCCTCTTGGAAAAATCACCCAAACCTTAGGTGGAAACAAAATCAACCCAATTCTTCCAATCCGCCTAATCGTTACCAACCAAACGGTTCACCCTCCAACCGTACTTTCAACAACAATCCTTCTAACAACTATGGTAGTACCAACAATCTTGAAGGATTGATGTCAAAGTTTATGGCATCTCAAGAAGCTCGCATAGCTAGGTTTGAAACCGAATTCAACCAACAACAAACGGAGATGACCAACAAGATCGACAACTTGTTGAAGGCCCTCTACAACCAAGCGTTAGCCACACCTAGGAAGGACACTAGGGACACCAATAACGGAATCCAAATTAAGGACCCCTCATCATCCAAACATGTCCACTTTGTCAATGTTGTCACCATTAAGCCAATAGATAAGGAGATAGAAGGGAGTGACAAAGATGAAGTTGGAGTAGAAACCAAGACTAGGGATGAAAGTAGGGAAGTTGACGTTAAAAAGGAAGAGGAAGTAGAGCCTAAAGAGAAGTACTTTGATAAGTTGCCCACCAAGGAAGAACGGGAATACCATAAGGATTTATTCGATAGTCCCGAGAGACCATATATCCTTGGCACACCCCTTATCAAAATGGGAGACCCCTCTAACATTAACATACCATGCAATATCGGACACATGCATATATGGAAAGCTTACATTGATCTTAGATCTCATGTTAACATCATGACTAGGACTTATTACAATTGGGTGATGAAGAAACAACTTGATTTTAGGATGATGCCCAATAGGAATTTGATAAGTAATTTTGTAGGAAGAGTGAAGGGATTGCATGTGATTATAGGTAATCTCACCTATGAGATCGATTTTATGATAGTGGAAGACACTCGTCCGGTGATAGATGATTGCCTAAGCTAAGTAATATTTGGAAAACCATTTGTTGAGGCCACTAGGATGAGTTATGACCCGACTCTAGGGATAGTTAGATTCAAGGAAGAAAATGATGAGGTTGCCTATCAAATGCCCTACAAAATTGAGCAATACCGCCTCCTCTCTAATATAGAAAAAGAACACAAGCAAGCGGCTTATTATAGGAATGAGGAGGATAGACGTAGAGGAGTAGAGTATGTGAAGAGTAGGATGCTTGGTTTCTACAAAGAATGCTTGCAACTAGGTTCGGAGTACAAAACTGGTTTAGAAGACGACCTAGAGAGTGGAACCAACGACGAGGTCACGTAGTAACCCATGACCTTGAGTCTAGCTACAAGACTCGTGAATAAAGAAAAGCGCTTCTTGGGAGGCAACCCATATTTTGTGTGATTTTATTTTGTTTGTTTGTTATTTGCTTCCGTATGCATGCTTTATTTTTATTGTTGGTAGATCATGTTTCTCAATTAAATAGTGAAAATACTTTACTTTGTTGTTTTGGCCTAGTCTTAACTCCACCTAAAAGTATTTTTGCAAAAGATAAGTGTAAGGGGAAACCCCAAATATGTTTTTAAGAAACAAACCGATCATGATTCTCCACAATATTAAATGAACATGTATATTCGTATTTGTTAGAGTCAAATGCTTGTATTGAGTCATAATGAAGTTTTGCAGGATTTTCCAGGAAGTAGGACCAAGTTTTTCCAGAAATTTTCCGGAAACTTAACATAAGAATTTCTGCAGGTCACTTCTGACGGCGTCAAGAGTTAACTCTTGACGGCGTCACGTGTAAAAATCTGGAAATTTTACCGGTTTTGTTTTTCTAACGGAGTCTTATGGTTTTTGTGAATTATTAAGTTTTATAATCTCCAGGAAATCTGCAAACTTCATTCCACAAGCATTATATCTTATTTTGTTTTCTAGGATTTAGTAACTTATATAGGTTGCCACCGATTTTATGCGAGGTTGTCTTGTCTATTTTCTCAGGATTTACAGGTTATGTATGACAAGAAGATGATTTATATTCTGGAAGGGAAGCTTTGATTGTTCATTTTCTTGGAGGAAGATTTAACCTGGCCACCTTATTATCCATACCGAGCGAATCAGGGGAGTATTTGATTTCATTCTTTTTACTTTTTCACTTTTACATTCTTTACTTGAACATTGGGGACAATGTTCATCTTAAGTGTAAGGGGAGGGTAAAATGATGATACCTTACATATGCACTTTCGCTTGAGTTTGTTTTGTTTAATAGTAGATGTGTAATAAAACTATGAGAAATACTTGTTAGTGTAATTTTAGCGCCAAATTTAAAATTTTTTACAACATTTAGGAGTGAAACTTTAGCCATAGCAAGCGTCTCATGGATAGGAGATTGTATGACTAGCACATAACCGTATATTCAGAAAAATTTTCCACCCAAATATGTGAGGTTCGCCTTTAGATTTGAAAGGAAAAGCATTTACTATTAGTGCTTATGAGTGTACCGGTAGCATTTAGATTCTAGAACTTGCGTTAGTGATGCATCCCGAGACCGCTAGTGAGACTACATTCGTGTAGTAGGATTTACTACATGATAAGAGGCATTAGGATCACCCTTGTGTTAAACCCGTATCATAATCACTTGACCATTTAAGTCATATTACTTGGCTAGTTAAGTCAACTAATTTTTCCCACACCCTTAGCGTTGTACTCATTTTTAGTACACGAAACCCCTAGTACACCCCTCCGAGCCTATCTTTTCGTTTCTAACTTTAAGCATTTACACCCCACTTAAATGTACAACCAAATCGCCTTAGCCTTCCGTGTATGCGCTCATTTTTAGTGCATTATTGTTATTTGTTAAACCCTAAGTTAACTATCTAATTGATTACATGGTTGCTAAGTCGAGTCATATCCTTGTACACATTGTTTTGGGACGATTGGGACTCATGGGTAAAGTACTTATTTTATGGAGTAATAGGGAAGAACATCATTTATTACCCCCATATGTGCGTTAATCTTAAAAGTACTCCAAGTGTTTTGATTTTCTTAATTCGAGTCATTAGATTAGTTTATTGTAAAGTATGTAAAGATTCAAGTGTAATGGGAATGTTCATTCCCTATGATGTATTATTTTGGATGGTAAGGTAAGAATGTATGCAAAAAAAAATAATAAAAAAAAAAATCGAAAAAAAAATCAAAAAAAAAAATAGAAAAAGAAAAAAAAATAGAAAAAGAAATGAGAAAAAAAAAAACATACGGACTACCATCCCTTTTTATTCTATGTGCATTTTATGTTTTTGTTATTTTTCATTTATTAGCTTAAGTCGAGTCTAGTCTTGGCTTAGCAACGCCATATTGTACATGTAATTAACCAAGATTGTTAACTCGCCACCAGTAAAACTTCCTTTATCCAACAAAACCGTGTATTTCATATCCCTACACCTAACGTTACAACCCTTTAAAAGACCTCTTTGATAGTTTATCTTAGGTGCTTACGCCATGTGGTGGAGGTTTGATCCTTTCCCAAGCCTATGGTAATCTATTTTGCTATGACAGGTAGTGAGAGATATCTTCCGTTTCCATATTGGAATTTACACTTTATTACACCTGAGAGATGTGAGTATCTAAACACTATTTGTGAGGTGCTAGTATATGACCTCCGTGCTTGTCTATTGGTCTTTAGTGGAACGATTATTTGTTGTAATTACTTTTATATTAGTGTTAAATGACCCCTAACTTGTATTTTGAGTAGAATAAAAGCGCATTTGCTTGAGGACAAGCAAATCTCAAGTATAAGGGTATATGATGAGGCGAAAAATGAACCACTTTTAGGGGGTCATTTAAGCCCGGAATTGAATTTATTTGATCAAATATTGCCCTAAATCGTTCCTTTTGTGATTTTAGGTACTTTGGGAGAGAAATCTGGAAAAGGAAGCAATTCGGACGTTTTTGGAGCATAAAAGTGAAGAAAACGCCAAAGTCTTAATTTTCCTTGCTGGGAACAGTAGGTGACGGCGTCAAGAAGGAATTTCTGACAGCGTCAAGAGTAATTTCCATGACGACCCAGTACAGAATTGACGGCGTCACAAGATAGGGCGTCAAGAGTAAAATGCATGACGGCCTGGAAAATGCTAACACATGACGGCGTCAAAAGTATATCAAGGCAGTCCGAGAAGTATTTTGGCGGCGAGATGACGGCGTCACAAATTTTGTCTTGACGCCGTCAGACCCTATTTCCTATATATAGTTTTCTAATTTTCACATTAAAAAGAGAGAAGTTTTGGAGAAACCCTAAATACGAACTTGGTAAGAATTTTACAGGTTTTTCAAGGGTTCTATGCCCTTGATCCCTTTCATGTGTAATTGAGATAAGTACTCTTTTAATTCAATCAATATGTATATGTGTTGGTTGTCTATATCTTGTTCTTGTCTTAATTCCATCATGCTAGGCTAGATCTATCTTGTGTTTGCTTGGATCTAATGAAACCTAGATGTTAATTATGTGTTGATTACTTGTTTATGGTTGTATTGGATGAATGATTTCGATGTTAGGCTTAAGAAAACTGGCAGACTTCCAAATGGTAACATGCTTGAACGTCTTAGGAAACATGAACTGACGTGCACTAGGTTTTATTGGTTGTATTTAATGCATGAGTAAATTCTAATGATCCCATGTTAGGAGCTTCTTAGCCGGCTCGACAAAGGAGTGAAGTAGGCACTCATAGGATTGGGGAATTAAGTGCGCCACCCCATGAATGGTATTAAGGAATACAATCCGTCATCTACGCAACTATAACAAGTAATTAATGTGTAAAAGATATCTAGGGAGTAGTGAAATCTAAGTAAACACATTTTCTCCACTTATTGCTCACAACCTTAGTTAATTTAGTTTACTTTCATTTTCTAGTATTTTATTTTAATTGCATCTTTAGTATTGGGTTAGTTGACTAGCAACTAATTCCGCCCAAATCCTTCAAACCCGAGATTTTTACTTGCTTTCTAAAAAATATAAAAATACAAAAATAATCATCCCTCACCTTTAGAACTAGTATTTAGGTTTTCTAATCCTAGCGACACTATTCCTAGCTGAACGATCAATCCCCCGGTACTTGTCACTATACTATACTACAACGATTAGGTACACTGCCTGGTGGGGGTTGTAAGCTTCTCAAGATCCCTTGAGAGGTAAAGCCTGGTGCGATTCCCACGTATCATATGGAATAGGATGCTTGACAACCATCTTATTTACTTGTTAAAATAGATTTGAAACGATTTCATCACGAAAAAAGGACCGAAAGGATTCGTAGGAATTCATAAGAAAAGAATTGATTTTCTAAACAACCATGTGTTTATAGGATTGTCATACTAATTTGATATGTCCGAAAGGAGTCATTTAGGTGATAGAATTCTTAGTAGTAGTGAAAACATGACATACATCATAGATTGTATAACTACTCATTTTTTAGTTGCGCATCATAACAAGTTTTACACCAAACTTCGTACTCAAATTGTTACGATACTCCTAATTACCAATCACGGAATTATACATAAGTATATGTTTAGTTTTTATTGAGTTTCTTTTAAATTAAGATTTTACATAAATTTGGATTGACAACCCTTATTTAACAAACGTTTTTCTAATTACTAAAACTACCAAATCCCTTGGGACGATCTCGACTTACCCACCTTTATTACACCGGACGAGTATACTTGCCCGTATGTGCTAGATAATAATCGGATAATTCGTGTTTATAAATTTTAAAACTTGTACTAACAAAACGCACATCAAGCAGCGGCGCCAAAAACTTGATGCGTGGTTTTGCAACCTTGCAAAAGGTTTTACCTCTCAAGGGATCTTGAGAAGCTTGCAGTCCCCACCATGCAGTGTACCTGACCGATGTAGTATAGTGTAGTGGCAAGTACCGGGGGATTGATCGTTCAACTCAAAGAATAGTGTTCGCTAGGGTTAAAACTTAATTAAACTAGGTCTAGAGATGAGGGATGATTCTTTTTGTATTTTTATATTTTATGGAAAGCAAGTAAAAATCTTGGGTTTTGGAAGAATGGGCGGAATTAGTTGCTAGTCAACTAACCCAAATAACTACAAATGCAATAAAAATAAACAAAATGAGACGAAAGTAAATGTGGAGAAAAACAATAATAAGAGAAATGTGTTTACTTATATTTCACTACTCCCTAGCTATCTTTTACTAGTTGATTAGTTTGTTACAATTGCATGGATGACGAGTTATATTCCTTAATACCATTCGTACGGCCGTGTACGATCTTCCCTAACTCTATAAGCTTCTACCTCTTTCTATGTCGAGCCGACTACTAGCTCCTAACATGGCCTCCTTAGTAGTTACTTATGCATTTAATACAACCAATTAATCGTAGTACATATCCGATCATGTTTCTTAAGACGTTCAAGCATGTTACCAATTGGAAGTCTGCCAGTTTTCTTAGGCCTAACATCGATATCATTCATCCACAACAATTATAAACAAACAAGCAACCAATAATCAATAACTAGGTTTCATTACATCTAAGCAAACACAAAGAAAACCTAGCCTAGCATGTTAAAGAGAAGACAAGCATAAGATAGAATCAAACAACACATAGACATATTGAATGATTATTGGAAAACTTATCTTCAATCAAACATGGATGAAACAAGGGTTTGGAACCCTTAAAAGTAAGGTAAAATTCGTGCTAGGGTTTCTCCAAAACTATCCCAAAGTTCTCCTCTTTTTCCAAATGAAAAATAGAAAAATATATATAGATTTTTGGGTCTGATGGCATCACGTGCAAATCCTGACGCCGTCAACTCGCTGCCATAAAACTCCACGTATTGCCTAGATCGAGATCTGATGCCGTCATGTGTTAATCTTCTCATGGCCGTCACATGTAATTTACTCTTGACGTCCTTGGTGACGTCGTCATGTGTTAATTCTCCAAAACATTCTAGCGCGTCTCGTGTATTTAATTTATCCACCTCTTTGTCCATGAGTGACGGCGTCACATGCAAATCTTGACGCCGTCAGGTACCAATTTCAGCATGATTTAGAGACTTTGTCGTTTTCTTCACTTTTCCCTCCAAAAACGTCCAAAATGCTTCCTTTTCCAGATTTCTTCTCCAAAGTACCTAAAATGACAAAAGGAACGATTTAGGGCAATATTTGATCAAATAATCTCGACTTAGGGCTTAAACGACCCCCTAAAAGCGGTACACTTTTCGTCTCATCAGTATGCCATTCATAAGGCTGTCAAGTAGGGTTTTTATTTTAATTTAAGTCTTTAATTTTTAGTCTCAGTTTTAAAAGCTTATTGTAATTTATTTATCACTCAGTTTTAGTTTTAATGAAATCTTAGTTTCAATTTAAAAGCTTTGTCCAAATTATCATCGTAGCTAGTTACTGTTTGATGAAGGATTTATCTTAGTTCAAATTCTGTTTTTTATGTCATTCTAAACATAGTTCATATATTCTTAATGAGTTCATTAGATGAAATTAGCCTTTATGTTCACAAAATTTCATAAAAATACCAAAACAACCATTTTCTTATTTGCTTGTTGTAGAACTTAATTTTCAGTTGTAACAGCTTTTTATCAGTTAGTTAGTCATATTAGTGTAGATTCAATCTTAATTTAACAGGTTTGCAAGCTATTTCATTCAAAAAATTTAACAGTGAACACTTTAGGGGGTGCTTGGCTTAATGTTGAGTTTTGTGTAGGAACCATGTTTGGCCATTTTTTTCAAATTCAACCAGCTTCATTTTGTTGTTACTAGTAGTGTGTAAGTTAAAACCTTCACTTTCAAATAGATTTAAAGCATTTTTTACTAGTTCTCTAAATTTCCTTTGTAAAGCTGTTTTATAAAGTAGGATAGGATAGATTCTTAATCTAGGACTTGTAGTTGTTTTTGGAGTTCTATGTTGGCCTAAAAATTGGTAGTGGCATGTTTTTCAAACTTTGCATTTGACTTTCCTAGTCGAAACCTACCCATTTGACCCTTTTGAACCTGTTGCATCAGTGCACCAAATGCCCCATCAGCCCCTAGTGTAGCATTTTTATTTTTCTTATTACTAGGTCTTAAGCTCTGAAATTTGGTTTCCAACTAATTTCCCAGCTTATCTTTATGCCATTATTTTTATTTTATTTTTGTGATTTTTTTACTGCTTATTCAGGCCATCAAAGTAACCCCTATAAACCTGTTTTACCCTTTGCAGCCTAGGTTTAGTTTTGGCCATTAGTGCTTTTTAGGCTTAGGTACTGCTTATCTCTGTTCCCTTAGCTTATTTAGGATCTCCCTTAGTTGCCCTTTGCTTATTTCTCCCCCCTAGTTCAGCTGTTTACAGCTTATTATTGCTTTTTGGTCCTGCTCAAAAACCCCCCCTTTTGAACAAGATTTTAGCTATGTTAGAGTGGGATTTAAGTTTTGAAATTGGTTTTACTAATAGTTGGTAGTTCAGTGTTCACTAGTTTTAGCTTATTGTAGTTTAGTTAGCTAGTTTGCTAAGGTTAATTTAGGTCTGCTCACACCCCCATTAGGCATGCATATGGATGTTTTGTTTATGTACCTGTTAATGCTTATTTCTTTGTCTGAGCTTATTTGCCTAAGGAAAATGCTCAATTTAGTATAGGTTTTTGATAATTAAGGTAGGTCTAAGAAATTAGCTTATTGATTTGGCTTATTTGAGCTTGTGCAGGCTTTTGGGTATTAATCAGTTAAGTTGGTTAGATATTAGTTCATTTTTTGTGACCTGATAAGCCATAAGCTAAGTTTCCAGCTTATTGATAAGTTTGATTTGTACTAAGTAGCTTATTTAGGTTTCCTTTAGTAGCTTCCAGTTTCTCCAATCACTTATTTCAGCTTATAGCTTATTGTGTTAACTTTTAGTTTTTCAAAAAAAAAAATTCTTTTCAACCTCTTTTTCAAATTTGTTCCCCTTTCAGCTTTTATCTAGTTCAAATTTGATTTACAAAAAAGTTGTTTTTGTTAAAGTAGCTTATTGCCTAGTATTAATTAAGTTTTTCAAAACCAAAAAAAAAGGTTGCAAAAAGGGGTGCCAAGGGATTCGAACCCTGGTCACCAGTTACACCACACAGAACACAAACATCACCTACCAACTGTGCTAGGACATATTAGTTGTTATTGTTTGTTTAATTTATTATTTATAGTACTACTTGCTTTGCTTATTTTAACTTGTCTGTTTACATTTGCTTATTTTACTGCTTATTAGGTTATCTTCCCCCTCCTCATATTTTTCATAGGTTTATTTAACTTACAAAAAAAAAATTCATAATTTTCCCTAGTCTTTTAGTATTTTTTAGAATTTAATTTAGTTTAAATATTAGTAATTCATAATAAATTCACAAACTGTCAAAAAATTATTTTTCTTTTTTCAAAAATTTTCTTTTATTATTAGAATCGTAAGAAAATTATTTTCACACCCGTAGGATTAGCGTAGCTTTAAATTCACATTTTATTTTGCGCGTTTACGTTTTTTTAAATAACTTTTACGTTTTTAAACTTAGATTACATTTTAGGGTTCCGTAGCTTCCTATTATCATTCCTGTAGTATTTTAAGTAGATTTTAAGTTTTAATTTTAATTCCTTGTTTGAATTCATGTTTTAGTTACATTTATTTTATTTCTCGTTCGTTATTTGTAATTTCCCGTAATTCCACAATAACAAATAATCAAAAACCATCCTTACAAGCATTTTAATCTCGAATCTCACACGATATCGCCCATTCACACCTCGTTGGGACACGACCCGGATAATCACTTGCCCGGTATCACATATATATATATATATTTATATATATATATATATATATATATATATATATATATATATATATATATATATATATATATATATATATATATATATATATATATATTGTATTCACGAGTTTTTGCAAGTCGGCCTTTTCATAAAGCTTGGTTAGTAAATTCCACTCACATCTACTTTGTATTTATTTGATATACACCTCACATGTGAATCATTCCCCCTGCTCCCTGAGTTCCAACTTCTGTGTGGTGAAAAGTGAATGAATAAACTCGGAATTAGGGTTTGTATTTATAGGCTCGACTTTGCTACGACGTAGCTGAATGAGTGGCTACGCCGTAGCCTTTGTAAATATCAACTACGCCATAGCTTGATCAAGTGCTACGTGCGTAGTTTCTTCTTTAGATGCATCTACAGCGTAGTTATATAGGGAACTACGCCGTAACTTCATCTTTGGCAACGTGAGTTCTTAACTGCTTCTATTTGGGGTATACGCCGTAGGTGGAGAGTAGCTACTCCGTAGAGCCCTTTAGTAGATCATTACGCCGTAGTCATGGCTGAGCTACGCCGTAGTCTTCATAAGTTCTTGCTACGGCATAGGTAGATGAAACCTCTACGCCGTAGTTGGTGCAAAATACGCATACTTCATATATTTTCTCTTTAGTCCTTCCATTTCCACGTTTCTCCGTTCCTTTACTCATCTTTGCCCTGAAAACATAATATAAACGAATAAGAGTATACATCCTAACATCTGAATACAAAAGATGAGTATTTAAGGGGGAAATTAACACTTAAATCATGGACTTATTTGATGTTATCACAACCGTTTGATATAAGCAGGAGGATCTTCCATAAAGATTTCCTCTCCCCCACAACAGCATGATATTCAACTTTTTCAGTGCTAAAGTGTCCTTCGAGATGCCCTGCATAGCAGACCGCAACTCCAAAATGTTGACAACGTTGATTACAGTTACCCAAGTGAATATAAGCAGGCGACACACCGAAATGTTCAGAGAAAACAACTAAAAAAATCGTTTGAGTTCAACATTTTTAGTTATAGCAACCTTAAGGCCTATCTCTAGTTGAAATAAGGATATACCGAATATTTTCACGTCTCATCCTAACTTTAAACTTGTCGTATGATTATTGCTTCATTGTTCACCTAGGTTTGGTAAATTTATTTTCTAATAAGAAATATTGATCTACTCCCTTTAATCTGATAATGCCATTTTAAATGAATCTTTGGTCCATAACATTCAAACTCAGTTTGTTAGCTAACATGCATAGTAGTCATGATTTGATTTTCAATTAAAATAAGTATATTAGTTAGTTTGATTATCACTTAATTCGAACATTCAATAGTTGAATAGTTTTCTAACCTGATGCAGCTGCAATCAAAGCAAAATGTTAGGATCCAACCACAAACGCTCAACACTATTGGTATACCCCTTTAGCTCAAGGTCTTTAACCTTGCTCTAGCGCAAAGCGCAAATCCAAACATCACATGTAAACTTTGCCTGCACATCAAATAAACACCTTAAACTTTAATGAATAAGCTGTTTCTAAGGGGGTGTTAACGCATTAAGTATAGTTATATGATTAGAACAAACATATTCAACTAATGCATAAAGTGTACACCATGCCTTTATAATCAAATTTGTACTATATTCAATACAGTGAGATTGTTCTAAACTTTATAACTGTAACCGCAAATAAATAGTTTACGGCATCTTGTTGGCTTTTAAAGTGCATTTTCACCTTATATTTATTCATGTATACATTGAGTGGTTCGATGTAATGCTAAAACTTAAGTGTAGCCACTGCCCAACAATGCCAAATGAATAGGTAAATTTTACATGTTCAAACACATGCATATCCTTAACAACAAACACATGGTGTACATAAAATCCTTTTATAAGCAGTTTTTGGTATGCAATCAGAAACAACATCTTTAATCATTATTATCACTAAAAACAAAAAAACGCGAACATTATCATCATCCAAATTGATATAAAAACATGTAATTGAGACAAAAAAATATCAAAATGAAAATTTTAACCTGTAATTTATAGTACCACGAATCAGGCGTCAATTAGATCGCGGAATAATTTTCCAACAATAATAAGCAAATATGATTGGTGATGAATTGATTTAGGGTAAATAGATTTGTTGTAAACTTATTTAGAGTTAAATGTTTCGGTTATTCATCATGTGAAGATTATCATATCATTGTAAATGAAATTGGGGATTATTTGATTTAGGGTTAACTGATTTTAGGGTATGAATCGATGTGAAATAAATTGATTTAGGGTTAATTGGTTGTGGGTTATTTCAATCTACACGTTACTGATTTGGGAGAGAATTTGTGTTTGTGTAAATAAATTGTGAGTGAATTGTTAGGGAGTAAAATGATTATGGACTGCTGGATTGGAAAAAATGGCACGTGGCAGGTTTTAAGGATTTTTGGAGGGAGACTTGTGATATGTGTCTAAAAACACATATATTTTACCTTGTTTAAACCTACAAAAACGACCAAAAGCACACAAATAAACAATAAAATGTTACAAATATCTTTGAAATGTGTTTTTGCGTATTTCAGATGCAAAAGGATTAAAAAAGATTGAAAAACAATAATGTTTACATAAATGGCAAGTCTAGTCCCTTGAGTTTCAAAAAGTGACATATTTGGTCCCTAAAAGTTTAAATTTTGGAAAATAATAATTTTGGTCCTTACACTTTTGAAACATTGCAAAGTTGGTGCTTATAATAAATTTTGGAAAGTTACATAACAGGTCCTTGAACTTTGCAAATTTTACATTTTTGGTCCTTATGTTTACACTTACTAAACCAAACGGACACCCTTTTGTTATTCCAAGTCCAATCTACCAAACCAAAACAAACTTAAAAACCTCAAGCCCATCCAAACCCTAAGTCCATACACCACCCAAGCCCAAAACCAACCCAAACTCAAAACAATAAAACACGCAGGTCAAACAAACAGTCAAACGCACCTCTGTTTCTCCTTCAACCCTATTACCCACCATACACATCCCCACCTCCACGCCATATCACTGCAATACTTCATCTCCTGCCATAACCTCAAAAGTATTACCCACAATCACCCCCTCCAATGCCTCACAAACCCATACCTACCTTTGCCACCTCACCCATCCACACTACCTACTTTGGGCGCCAAAACAAAATTGAAGGATGAGATCAAGTGTTCTATAATTGGACGGGTGGGATTTATTTAAGAAAGCAGAAGACAGAATCACAGGAGAGAAATGGAAACCCTAGTTCTAATTTCATATAAATAGAGTCTTTGTAAGCCATAATTTGGCAGTAGGTATTTTAGGGTAGAATTAGTGTTAGTTTAATTTCCAAGTATTATCAGCTCTTAAATTCAGTTTGTAAACTCTTATCTTTAAGTTTAATGAAAGTTTTATTCTGTACTCTAAAAAATTTGTTCAGCTTATTACCTTGCTTAACGTCTGTTTGTTTCTAGTACTTATTTTCTATTCCATTATTGACTAACTCAGTTTATTTGCGTTGATTACCTATTGAAGCAAGCTTATATTGTGGTTTATTAAGACGTAGTTTAGAATTCATTAAAACTGATTTTTAATTTGATTTATGCCTAACTTAGGTTGCTTAGTTTAAATTGCTTAAGTTGTGTTGATAGTGGCTTATTTCATGGTTTTTAGTTTTCATCAACCTCTGATAGTCCAATATTTGTCCAAAATTTTCATTGTGTCGCGAGAAAAATAGAGACAGTGTATTTTAGGGGGTGTTTGGGTTAAGAATACTTGTTAGTCAAAGACAGTCACTAGACCAAATCCTAATTGCCATTAGCTTTTAAATCTTTAGTGGTTGTGATTAGGAGTAAAAAGTTTCAGGTTTCAAGAATTTTTAAAGAAAACTATTATGGGTTTCAAGATTTTTTTTTCTAGTCCAACTGTCTTGATGAAACAGCTTAAGTACATGTAGGTTAGAGTCACTTTAGTTGTTAGATTTGCTTCAAAAATTAGTTCCAATAGGTTAAAGTGGTTGTTGCACATTTGGTAGTTAGGCCATTTTAGTCAAATCCTCAATTTTTTTACCCATTCTTAACTGTATGACTGTCCCAAACAGTCCCTCACACAGCCCTTTTGATCCTGTTCTAGGTATGAGTCTAGTAGGATTTAGGTTTAGAATTTTGTTTTACAATCATTTAGTAGTGTACGGTTTTAGTTGCTGAGCTCACATGCCCGATCAGTCACCCTTTAACTGCCCTATTTGATAAGCTCAATTCAAATGACTGGCTTGGACTTATGGTTTATGAGTTGGTTTTCCAAGAAGCTTGAACTACGGACTTGTGGGATTTTAGCTTTGTTAGGACTGTTGAGCTTATTTGATAGCTTATCAAGAAGCTGTTAGTTGGTGGTTTAGCATAGGCCTGCATTTTTACATCTCCACAGCCCCTCAAACTTATATTTTTAACTTCTTCATTATTCCGTATTAGGCGCTAAATTTTGGTTTGCAAACAGGTCCCCAGCTTATCTTCATGCTTGTATTTTCATTTTATTTTTATGATTTTTTTTACAGCTTATTTAGGTTGCCAAAGTACCCCCTCTGGTCAGTTTCTTAGTGCAGCCCTTTAGGATTAGTTTCATGCTTTTTAATGCTTGCTCATCCCCAACTGCTTATTGTTATCCCCCTTAGTTTTTTTAGGTCTCCATTCTTGTTAGCCTTGGCTTTTAATCCCTTTATTGCTTATTAATTTAGGTTGTGTCAGTTTATAGTTTTTATGCAGTAAGTAGTTATAAACTTCTTTGTTATTAGCTTTTATCACATCTGTTGCTTCTAAGTGCTTAAATCCTGCTTAATCATTGCATTTCAATAATAGTTGTAGTTTCAACTTTTGCTTATCTTCATGTGCTTTATGAGTTTGTTTAGAAAAATTTGAAAAAAAAAATAATTTTCAAAAAGTGGGTCACAGGGCTCGAACCTGTGACCTCTTGGTTTTCATAGCAGACACATACACACACCACTAACCAGATGCCCTAGGGTCTTTTTCATTCCTTCTTTACAAAATTTTATATTTAACATGTAAGTTTTCTATTTAGCTTAATTTTACTGCTAGGCTTCTTCAACTGCTTATTTTTCTACATTTTGGGCTTTTCCAATTTTTCTTATATTTCTATTGACATTAAGTAGTTGTACAAAAATTTCCAGATTTTTCCCATAGGTTTTAGTATTTCTTATAATTTAATTTAGATAATATAGTAATTTATTCATAATAAAAAATATAAAACTCAAAAAAATAATTTTCTTTTTCTTAAAAATTTCTTTTATCATTAGGATCGTAGAAATATAATTTTCATGTCCGTAGGGATAGCGTAGCTCAAAATTTACTTTTTATTTTGCGCACTCGCGTTTATTTTAACATAAACGCGCGTTTTTAATTTTAAATACGTTCTAGGGTAATTTGGTCTTACGTTTTAGTTAGGTTAGTTTATTTAACTTGTTTTCACTTGTATTTCCGTAGTGTAATCATTCAAATCACTTAAACCCTATTCCTGTCCAATTTCACCCGATCACAAACCCGTTTTTGATACCATCCACACCTCGTCGGGACATAACGACCCGGGGAAACCCTGTATTCCACGGAAGCATTGGTCTAGGTTGTTTGACTATATTGACCACATCTGTGGTTGACTTTAGTTGACTGCTTTAGCACCTGAATCAACTTGCTAAAACCCAACCTTGTATCATATAGTGTTTAGATTCATTTAAATTAATATACATATGTATATTAATCCTATATTTTCTTTCTCTATGTTTTCTATCAAACTTTTCTTAAATCCTAATATTCCAAACCGGTCTACAAACCAAACGCACTCTTAGGCTACTCACAGTAAGACGACCCAATCCCCTCTTTTTCCCTGCCGCATCAGCTTTCTCTCTCCAACAACCTGCAGTCGATTGGGTGCCCCAGTAAGGGCGACCAAGTTCTTTCTTTTTTCTTTTTTTTTCTTTTTTTTTTAAACATTTTTACAAATAATATTTTAAAAAAATACAAAAAAAAGGTTTAATTAAACGTCACATGCTCGCAAACCTCTAAGATATAAAAGCCAAAGCCCACATCCTAATTCCGAGCCTTACTCCAAACCGAAATTTAAGATTAAACACCCGAATCTCTAAGATATAAAAGCCAAAGTGCACACACAAACATCAAATCTGATGTAAACCCTCTCTCACTCTCTCTCTCTCTCAAAAGACACATTACCACAACTTTCATCTCATAAAAAAACACACATATTTTTCTTTCATATAATCACAGCCAACCGCAACCATTGAAACCCCGTAAACGAAACCATACCAAAACTCGAAACCGATAACCAACGTTTTCCGGGTTATCAGGTACATTTGAGTCTTTTTTATAATCTATTGTGTTTGTCAAGTTTTGATGGTTTTTTAGTTGTTATAACATTTAAGAAAGTATTTTTTTTGTATATTTGAAGTAGCCGTCACCGGATCTGTTGTTGCAGGCGCTGGATTTGCAATAGTCGTCGTCCGAGTTAATTACCACCACTGCTGGATTTCTATTTTAAAATCTAAGTTGTGTGGTAATTTTTGTTACTGTAAACGTTGTTGTACGTGTGTGGTGTTTGGCCAAATCTAACTGTTGTTTCATGTGCAGTTTTGAGGTTTGGTGTGCTTAGGTGGTTCCGGTTAAAGCATTTGGATGGGTTGAGCATTTTTATTTTAGATCGAAATAATTTTGGTCTTTGAGTTTGTATAAATGTGGTTCTTGTGTGTTACTGTGGGTGCGGTTCGGATTTGTGTCTTATTGAACTGATGTATGGGAGAAAAAAATTGTTTTGATTCGATTTATGGTTTATACCAGAAAAAAATTTAGTTGCCATAATTTTAATCTTTTGGTCGGAATGTGTTTGCCGGTTGTGTTAAAGCTAAGGCATCGAGAGTATCAAAATGAAATGGAGTTGTCTTTTCAAGTTTTCCTTTGCAGTTTGCTTTTTGCATTTTTGAATCTTGACAGCTACTATATATCTCGATCTTGTGACTTTTTTTTGTTAGTTTAATAACCAAACTTAAAAAAGATGGTCAATTTTGAATCTCTTAATTTTAATCTCACACAATTGGTTACACAATGAATGTGGCACATGGGTATACCTATTTCAAGCATTTAGAGCATTAGGTGTGGATGAATAACTTCACCTCTTCATTCGGGCCCCACATGTGCCACATCACCCAACACCTCTTCACAACTAACCCCCCCCCCCCTCACTAAACAACTAACCTCAACATCTTCATTTGGGCCCCACCACTTACACCTTTATTTTTTTATTCATTTAATTAAATAAATTAAATTCATTTCACTAATTAAAAAAATAATACAACATACTAATTTAATTTCATCCAAATAAAAAACATGAGACAGGAACTAAAAAAAACATACGATACTAAAAAAAAACGTACGACACTAAAATAAAAAACATACGATACTAATTATTCCTATTCCATTGATATTCTTCCCATTGTTGTTGATACCAAACATGCTCGATGAGACATCGTTGAAGCCTTGCGTGTGTGCGTTTATCGTGTAGTTCTTTGGTTTTTTTCTTTGTGTTGAGCAACGTTCATCCCATGTCTGCTGCATATTTGGTGTCGGAGGAATATAAATTTCGGCAGCTTCGGATATCGCAAAATTTTTTATCTTTCAAAATCATGTTATGCAATATGATGCACGAGTACATGATTCTCCGTAACTTGCCCACAGTCCATGCACGCGCTGGTTTGGCAATAATATGCCAACGTCCTTTGAGGATAACAAAAGCTCTTTCGATATCTTTTCGAGCACTTTCTTGTTTCGATTTCCATGCGGCGTTTTTTGGGTCGCTTGCAACAGTAAAGGATTTGACAAACGCTGCCCACTGTGGGTAAATTCCATCAGCTAGATAATATCCATGTTTGAATGAATGTCCCTATACTTCAAACGGAACTTGATGGCCAATATCATCAATCAGGTCATCGAATAACGGAGAATTATACAAAACGTTAAGATCGTTATTCGCACCTGCTACACCAAAAAATGCATGCCAAAGCCATAAATCATACGACACAACAGCTTCCAGCATTATAGTTGGATACTTTTTATCACCTCTGTGAAATTTCCCTTGCCATTCTTTCGGACAATTCTTCCATTCCCAATGCATACAATCGATGCTTCCCAACATTCCCGGAATCTTATGAACCATGCTATGTGCCTGGTATAAGTTGCGAATGTATTCCTCGGTTGGTTTTCTTAAAAACTCCATCCCAAACAACTTAATTATGCACATAGTAAAAAAATCTAGACAATCGCGTGCACAATGTTCACCTATTTGTAGATACTCATCTAATGCATCAGGTGATATCCCGTAAGCCAATTTGCGTAGGGCACATGTGCATTTCATAATCACACTAAAACTCATTATACCTGAAGCATTGGGTCGTTGTCTAAAGAAATCAAAATGCGCAGGAAGAGGATGATTAGTTTCAATATATCTTTCAATACCTTGGACTATTTCTAAAAATAGTTTACGGCTCATACGGTAATGGCGTTGAAACTGTTCGTCCGTATACTTTGGTTCGTCACCGAAATAGTCGCCCTTAGACATGTTTCAGCAACTTCAAGTTCACGACGGATATATCTACGGTGATGTGATGGACCGCTTCTTGGTTTTGCAACAATTGCTCGTTTTCAAACTCTTGGATAATCATCTCTAGCTCCTCGATCTCTCCAAAGTCGCTAACACTAGAATACGATGTGTCGCTCATGTTTCTTACTTTTAAATGTAAATGTTTTAGTATGTTTGGTATTTGATAGAAGTGTGTAAAATATGTTTGGTATGTTTGGTATTTATAGTGTAAATTTAAGTTGGGTTAAAAAAATATACGTTGCAAAAAATAAACGTTACACAACGTTTAAATCAAAAAGTTGTAGAATCGTACAAACAATCCCTCGTCATGGCCACGAGTAGAAGGAGGACGGCGAGCAACGGCGAGCGTATCACGGTGTGGCGGCAAGCTCGGCGAGGCTGCCACCTAGGACGGCGACGACGAAGAACCAACCACACCGGATACTCTTAGGTCCTTTCAGTTCATATATAATTTCAAATGTTAATCCTAAAATAATGCTTCATAGATATAAGTAAATGTTAGGTCACCATTTTGTAAACACAAGTATAATAATGATAGAAATGAGATGAGAATAAGAGATGGTTGATTATGAGACTTATGAAAAGTGAAAGAACAAGAGTTTCCTTAATGATATTCAAATAACCAACAAATAAAATGTTTACATAAGCTTGGTATTTATAAGGGGAGGAGTAGGGCAACACTCCCTTCCTCCCTCCTTCCTTTTGGACGTGGGCTTTCAAGCCCATTGGACTTACATACTTAAGCCTTGTAACATAAACATAGTAAAATAAATAACTAAGCAACCTATTACAAAAGGTAATGACCGAGACTTGACAAAATACAAAAGTATGATCCCAACAATCTCCCCCTAAGGGTCGGTCATCACGGTTGCTTGACGTCTTCATCTTTGTCGTTGACTTGTGACATGTAAAACTTTAGACGTCTTCAAAATGGTTGAATGATAATGAATGTACTTTGCTCTGTGTCTTTGTTCTTTGGTGATGATGTAGTGATTGTGTTATGAAGTAGTCTGTCGTTCGTCACTCCTGCGTCTGTGGTGGTTGTCCGACATTCCAACATACTCATACATCTTTGGATTTATACTTTCACGTGCACGAAGTTCCTTTTCATACTTTAAGATCTTTATCTTTATACTTTGTAGATTCTTCTTATTGGCGTAGAATCTTTCTTTGAACTTTGTATTGCTAAGATCTTTGGGGGAGCTATCATTTGCTTCAAGATGTATGTATGAGCATGTTGGAATCTACCATCATGGAGGTGAGGTACCTGCGAGTAAACAGTTAGCAATAAACAACCGGTACTTACAGATAAGGAATTAGAGTTCGTCAACAGCATAGTGTGAAGACTCCTTCTAATCCTTATCCAGGCCGTTCCCATATCAGATACTCCCAAAGTAGCTTACGAGACCTACTAAGTAGCTCAATGACTGGGTGAGTCGCTGGGGATCACTCCACGACTGTAGACCGCTATGGAACCACCGCAAACACTAAGCGTAACCCTTGTGGGGTTACCGAAGTGACCTGCTATCAGGGCTGCTTGATGTTGACCCAGGCAGGAGTTTCCGTTCAATCATTGAGAAATACTAATGTAATTCTCTCATAAACGTTCTCGGCAGATTGCTAAGGTCTGCGAAGGACTCGATAGTTTACAGCTGGTGTCCATTGATGTAGAACACCAGTTGTAGAAATACTAAGTGTTCCTAGGAGATCTTTGATGTATCTCAAGGCTCTAGACTCTATAAGTGCACACTTAGGTTTCCTATGCAGAGACTAGGGAGGGGTCTCCTGCTTCAATATCAACTATCTCTAAGAGACAAGTCGATAGATGACACTGGTTCCCCGTGAGAATGAAACAAGCTCTTTTAAGAGAACTTGAGTGGTTAAGAAGGTTTAGTGCATTGCGTCACTGGGTCCATGACGACTTTATCTTCAATACCGGCGTTGTCTTTTGCAACAACCAGTAGCATACGTATTGAACCCGGTGTCTGCCCTAAGGTTGAATCATATGGAGGGCTATTTCTTTTCACCCTTTACTTTACTTTTCTTTTTTATTCTTCAACTCCTTCTTTCCCTTTCATTCTTTTCTCCTTTTTTCATATCATACCTAAGGACTTCTAATTCTAACTATGGGAGATGTCCTTGGGTAGATCCCTCCGGCTCTGGCAGATCATAGGACGGATATTCCTATCTTAATCACCTTATAACTCCGACAGTAGCCAAGAAACCTTCGATTTAAAATCTCTCAAAGTGTTTGTGATAATCAAATATTTTGTTTAACACTTTGAGAGTTTTGTGTATACTTTTAGAAGGGCTCCCCCTTCACATGTGCTCATAAGTATTTAATAAATTTGCACATGCGGGAGGAGCAAGCATTTTGAATTGATCCACTTTCAGTGAACAAGACCGATTCGAGACACGCTTACATCACTAGTTAAACTAGCTTAAAGTTATTACCCGGCCTGGTCAAGTCCACAGAAAGTTTCTCGAGACGGTACATTTCTACTAAGACAAATCCTTTTCGAGACACGCTTACGTAGTTAGTTAAAGAGTTCCATTGTCAGCTTTTAGGTGACAACTAGCTCTAGTAACTAACTTGATGTTATTACCCGTCGAGGATAAGTCTTTTCGATATTACTAACTTTTATTGTCTCGTCAATTCCTGGGTCAATTCTGAGTCTAGCTCGTACATGATACAACTTTTAGCTTTGACTACTTATATTTTAATCACTTTTTCATTTTCTCCCCCTCAAATATAGCATATCAGATGATGTTTTTGACAAACCTTTTGGATTAAAATATGCCTTTTTGAGTCTTATGGGGAGATTCACCAAGAACCTTTTGATTTTGAACAAAGTATTTTTGTTTTGACAAGTGCTCCCCCTCAACAAGTGATTAGGTCTTATTGAGGTGAAATACTTGTCCTTTTGAGCAGAATTATGAAAAATCATAAACATTTGATTAATTCTACTCAAAAGTAAGAAGCCTTCGCTCCTTATATTAGGATTGAGGCACTGATGCGTACCTCAGGGTCCTTTCTTTACAAGTTCGGGTTGTGCACTGTAATGCGTGCACAAGCCATTATGAAGTATAATATTGACAAATCAAATCAAATACTTACAACTTTCTACCATTCAGGTCTCTGAAATGTCAACACCGGAAATCCAGGTCTGCCTCCAACATAGCTTTCTAATCTTCGAAACTGATCCCTGCGCTTCAACCGGTTCTCAATCCTTAAAATGAATCTGCGAGCGTCCCAGGCCTCATTGGTATTCCACCTTTTGGATTTACCCAGTGCGATGTCATCTAATCTGCTTTTGATTCCATCTCTGACGAACTTCAAGGTTTCATCACAGAACTTATGTATTTCTCCATAGCCCATGAAGCAGTTACGACCGTTGACACTGCGGTATGTGAACCCAAATGCCGGATGTCTGATCAAGGAGTATTGAGATAGATGTTGAAGGTTGGGGATGTCGAACAGGTTTGGTTTGGTGAGATTCAGCTTCTTCTGATAACTATCCACTCCCAGTTGAAGATCTTCTACTCTTTCTCTGATGACTATCTGCCTAATGAAGATTAGGAGAGCTGTGATAAAGGCAAGCTGCATATCTTTGGGCAAGTTGCAAAGCTTTCCTTGAACTTTGAGCAGGTACATATCTTCTATGTCGTTGAGGAGTAGTCGTGGAAAGTCTGACTCGGAAATATCGTACTCTTTTTCATCAAGTCTTTTGAGTGTGATTTTGCTGAGGAAGGGGTACCCAAAGTGAGTGACAGTCGAAATGAACTAAATCGAGACTATCTTCAAATCACTTGTCACATCACCCATCGTCTGATTGAGTCTGCTGCTTCGATAATACTGTGCCCGGTTATCTGGCCAATGATGTATACCATAGAGTGCATTCCGGTCATAGTCAACAACTTTGTCGATGAATAAGGCAGAGGCTTCTTCTTCGATGGCATTGTTGAGATATCTAGCTGCAGGGAGAAAGGCAAGTGATGTGACGTACTTCTTCTCAATCTTGCTGCCAAGTTGCAGAAATTCCAAGTCATTGTTGAAGAAGAACTTGTAAGGGATCTTTGGTTCCTTAGGCTTCCCAATCATCGATAGTGGTTTGGACCAGTCAGTTATGTATGGTGCGGTTTTCCTTGTGACCGGATCGACGTAAGATTCAGGATTGATCCAGTCAATATTGCTTGACATAGCTCGAGCAATATTTTCAAGATGGTACTCAAGTTCGATGGAGTTAGCAGACCGATCTTTCAGAAGATTGAACGCATCATTCTTGATTCTTCGAAGCTCTTTCTTGTTCATCTTTTTCATCTGAAACTTATGCTGAATCAACTGAGCATATTCCACTGTTCGACCATCTTGAGGTTCTTGATTGTCTGCAAGTGGCGGTTGCGAATTAATCATCTTTTCAAACCAGGAGTAATCGGCAGTTTCGTCTTGGTCTAGCCATTTGAGGACGGTTTTCGGTTTCTTGGGTTCTGTGCCTTTTGATGAGGTATCCGGTTTGTGCTGATGATGCTTTCGTTTCCTTTCTTTCTTCTTCTTAGATGACGGTTCTGGTACTTCATCGGGCTGAGGAATCTCGTCACCACCTGTGTATTCGAAGTGGTCATGTGCTTTGGGAGCGGAACCAGATGCCTTGGGTTGTTGTGAAGATGTTGTTGTAGTTGGAGGGATGACCGGTGCTTTTGGTTGAGATGAGGGTCCTTCGGCTTGCTTTTGTTTCTTTGCCTGAGAGTTAGGATCCTGATCTTCATCATCTCTTGGACGTTTTAGTTTGTCGGCCTCAGTGCTGCAGGTCTCTTTAGTCATCTTGGCTTTCAAAGCTTCCAGGACTTTTGCTTCTTCAGGTGATAATGTGAACTTGCTAGCCAATTTGTCTAAGAGCTGGGTTTCTAATTCGTCCATAGATAACCCTGGTTGTGGTAAAGTTGATTTGTCAGCTCGAAGAGTAAACGTGGTAGATCGGATCACTTTCTTGACTGCTTGTTCTGCAAACTTGGTGAGTTCATCTCTCATAGGTGCCAGCAGCTCTTTCAACTCAGCGACTAAGTGTTGTTCCATGTACTGGTGTGCTTGAGCAGCTAATGTGGCTTCCAAGTTCTCTTGCACATCCTTAGCTAGGAAGGTGTCAACTTTTTCTTGCAGCTCCTGTACATTAGTGTTAAGCTTCGTCAGTTCAGCAACTTGGCTTGCTAGTGATGCAACCTGATCTTCCAGTTTGTTTTTCTTCTTATCACGAGCTTTTCTAAACACTTTCTTTATCAACTTGGATGCAGCAGAGGCTTTGGTACTAGCGGGTTTCTTGATTGATTTGTCATGAGTAGATTCGGATGCTGGAGGTGATGATTGTGAAGATTCAATATTGGTGGTTACTTCATTGTCATCTCCTCTTTGTGGTTCGGGTTGATCAACATTCATAACTTTGGCTGCTTCCTCTTTCAATCTTTGTTCTTCAGCCAGTCTGTCAGCCTCGGCCTTAAGCTTTTGTTCTTCGGCTAATTTGGCTGCTTCTGCCTTAAGCCTCAGATCTTCAGCAAGCTTGGCTTCTTCCTCTTTTCGTAACTTGTCTTCTGCCAGCTTGGCTGCCTCTTCAGCCTTCCTGCTTTCCTCCATACGAATTGTTTCTTCCAGTTTGGCTTGTGCTAGCTCCTCAAGCCTAGCCTCTTCAGCTTCTTGCTTTTTCCTTAATTCTTCTTCTTGAGCCCTTTCTTTGAGCTCCATTTCTTCCATAGTCAACAGATGTGGAGCCTCAGTATCCATGTGATCCTCCTCTTCCTCTTCTTCTGCTGCTGAAGCATTGAGCATTTCTACTTCTGTGGGTGATACTGTGGGGGTGTTGTAGACGACCAAATCAGCATTTGTTCCTGTAGTAGGTTCAGGAATACTGCTAGATCCGCCAGCTTCATCAGTTTGAGAGAACAAAGGAGGTGGAGGTTGATCAGCTTGGAATGCATCTATCTTGCTGTGGAGAATGCCCAAATTGAGAGCTCTTTCATTTTCTTCTTCAACTGAAAGGCCTATGTTTGAGTGAGCAGATTCTTGTTCAGCCGTCATTGGTTCCTTCATCTTCTCTTTCCTGATCCTTTCTTCTTCCAATTTTGTCTCTGCTTCAGTGAACGGTCTTTGATTGAGATATGCTGGGTATTCAGCATTATCAGCAAATTCATCAATGTCTTTATCCCAATCTTCGAAAGTCAAGTCTTTATCATCAATATCTTCAAGATTAACATTCTCGTTGATATTGGCATAGGCTTCCCTGTAAACTGGACCTTCGTCGGACTCGGTTTCAGAGTTAGACGGTTTTGGAGAAGATGGTGGTGTGGGGAACCACCCTGGTTCAGGGATGGATGCAGGTTGCTTGACAGGATTTCTTCGCTTGAGTGTACCCTTCTTCTTTTGTTTAGACTTGGTAGAGCTGCCGGAACTCTCAGACTTGCTACCTTTCTTTCCCTTCTTCTGCATGAACGATGGTAGAACAACTTCGTCCAAGAAACCAACTTTGTCTTCATCGAGAGCTTGAAGGTAGTACTTGTAGTTCTTGCAAAGCTTCACTTTGGCATTCAAGAGACAATCGGGAAATTTCTTTCCTTGTTTACGAGTGCTGGTGTCAAGTCTCTTGATAATTCTGAGAGTTTCCTCATTTCTGAAAGTGTGCTTGGCTTCATCATCAAGTCTTTGTGGAATATCATCATACTCACGAAGGAAGCTTTCGATGAGTAATTTGGTGAAACGAACAAATGGAATGTTGTTGGTCTTGTGTTGAATGTGCCACACAAGGTCTTCCCAGATAATGCTGGCATAATCTACTTTCTTGACGTTTGCCACGGCCCAGAAGAGTTTGAGGTGTTGGAGCTTGGGGTGTTCATGGCCAGTGTCTCTGCCAGATAAGGACTTGGCAATCAGAATGTACAGGGTTCTCCATGGTTGTGGAAGAAATCTGATGTTGACCCTAGAATGTCTTGTCACAACTTCTTCTGATTCATCATAGCCAATATCCCGTAACCACTCTATCAGCTCTTCCTCGGTAGGTACTTGATCATATTCTTCATCTGGGCCAAGTTCAGGTAACCCAAGAACATTCCTAAGTGTATCTATGTCAACAGTAACCTGTCTGTTATGAAGCATGCAAGTGAAGGATGCTTCCCCAAGGTCTAGCTGAAGTGTATGCCAAAATTGGTGTATGTAGAAGCAGGACACTGATGCTGACTTAGTGAACAAGAGCTTGTTGGGGTGATAAAGGAGAGCATCCACTGCAACAATGCATGAGGATTCGTTGCATGTGATTTTGTTGAAGTTGATTCGTAAGTTGTTCTTTCCTATCTTCCTAGTGTAATCTTCGGGAAAGGTTTCTTCCCATGAGAGTTTTGGTTCAGGTTCTGGTCCATATGGAATGTCATTGTGTTCTGCCATCTGAATTGATCATAAACAAATACAAACATAGCAATGATTTACTTTGTTAGCTCAGACATTCAATTACATGATAGTGCATATTTAGAATTGATCAGTGGGTGTTTGTGTGTGAAAACTTTTGTTATATGACAAACTTGTGGTTTTTAGAAGTTAACACATGGTATTAACTTATAACAATCTAGTTACAACATTAGTTTATCATTACAAGAGGTTACACATTAGAAATATTACAACACTTAGAAAAAGTTCATGACTTTTGACAATGTTACGCGTAAGTTGGAAAACCTACGCATAACATGACTTATGCGTAAGAAATGGATTTAGGCGTAAGAGCAAAAAGCTACGCATAACCTTATATGTTACGCGTAAGGTAAATCTTATGCGTAGGCTCAATCTTACGCGTAGGATAAAACCTTAGGCGTAGGATATGAGCTTATGCAAAGGATTAACCTTATGCGTAAGATATAACTTATGCGTAGGTTTTGACTTATGCGTAAGTTCAAGACTTATGCGTAAGATCAAGACTTATGCGTAAGTTTATCTTTTATGCGTAAACATTGTCTTATCCAAGACAATGTTTTTCAACGTGTCGAATCTTACGCGTAAGAATCAATCTTACGCGTAGGATGAACATCTTATGCGTAGATACGTATTTGACGCAAATCACCTTTTGAAAAATCGAGTTGTTTGATTCCTGAAAGTGTAAAATCACAACCACTGATCAATATCTACTTAATGTTCATTCCAACACACAATTTAACGCGTAATCATGCCATTAACCAAACTAACGCGTAGGATAGTATGAACACCAAATCACAAACATATTCAAACATGTTTCTGGGTTGTAATTAACTTAGGGAAAGTGATTCTAACATCCTAAGGAACATATGGTCCAAATTATAACAACAATCGACCACAAAATCACAAGATCAAATCTGCTTGTGCGTTCGAACCCTAAATCTATGATTCATGATCAATACTAGTTTCTGAAACAAGTAAACCACATGAACAAGTTCCTAGGCATATAAGAACACAATCCCCATCAAGAATTTCAATCATAACACACAAAATCAAGAACCCCTAAAATTTCGTATGAACCCTAAATTTAAATCAATCAATTTTAGTGATTCTGGGTGAGATTAAAGATTGGATACATGTTAATTACCATCTTAAGATCATTTCCCATCAACAAATTCAACCCCAAACACAACAACAATCTGGATTTAAGTTTACGCATAATCCTAGAGCAATTTAATCGATTAATGAAAAAATGGCCGTTGGATTAAGGTGAAATTAAAAACCAATGTTTAGAATCACAATCAAAACATGTTATAACTCACAGATTTGAAGATTGATGAACGGATTAATAGTTTGATTGTGGATCGTTGATGATGGTTGGTAAAAAGAGTAAATGCTTAGCAGGTGTAGTAAATGTGGTGGGTCAAATGAGTTTTGACCAAGGTTAATACAAGTTTCAATGTTTGGCAATTTTGGCCCCTTAACCTCATTCAAACTATCATACCAAGTGCCCAACTAACTCTCATTGTAACTTATGATAACTACACCATATCTTAAGATAAGAATAACTTGTGGAATTTAACTCCCCCTCGACCTTAGACCTAAGTCTTTTAAAACAAGTTAAAATTTATTAGAGTGGTCAAGGTGAGTATCCCGAAACACTTTAAGAAGCATCACTTTTGATAAAAACGAAATATTTTTGGTAAAATGCAAGTATAAGGTAAATATTTTGAGAAAAATTTAAGAAAATACTTTTCCTCCCCCTCAACACTGGTTTTTAATAATTAAAGACATTTTACAAAAATTAGTATTGAAAAGAGTGGAATATACTTGCATTTTTTATTTATTTTTTAATTGCAAGAAAAGACCAAAAATCTTTTTGTGTTTTTGTTTGGTTTTATATTTTTGTATTTTGTTTTTTGAAAAAAAATATATACAAAGATAGTTTTGATGTTTGACGATCAATTGTGTTTTAAAAACTTTTCCAGATCATCTGGAGTCAAACATCGCATACCAATTTGGTGAACTAGACTAGCAAACCTTGATGGTGCTAAGGATTTGGTAAGTAAGTCCGCCAATTGGTACTCAATCCTAACAAAATATAGTTCAACGGTGCCCTTTTCAACATGCTCTTTGATGAAGTGATATCGGAGATCAATGTGTTTGGATTTGCAGTGATGAACTGTGTTGCAGGAGATAGCAATGGCACTTTTGGAATCACAGTAGATTGGAATCTTGTTGAATAGGTAGCCATAATCCTTAAGTTGTGATCTCATCCAGATGACTTGAGCACAACATGCAGACATAGCTACATATTCAGATTCTGTTGACGACAGTGATGTGCAGTCCTGCTTCTTTGATTGCCATGACACAAGTTTATCTCCGAGAAACTGTAATCCACCAGATGTACTTTTGCGTGTGTCTAAACATCCTGCATGGTCAGCATCTGAAAAAGCAATTAGTTCAAAACCAGAATCCTTCGGATACCAGATTCCCAAGTTAATGGTTCCCTTTATGTATCGAAGGATTCTTTTAACCTCACTGAGGTGTTTTTCAGTTGGTTTGGACTGATAGCGAGAGCACATGTAGACAACAAATACTATATCAGGTCTACTAGTTGTGAGATACATGAGGGACCCAATCATACTTCGGTATTTGGTAGGGTCAACAGGTGTCCCATGTAAGTCAGCATCTAGTTTTGTTGTATAGCCCATTGGTGTATTATAAGTATCACAAGACATCATTCCATGTTTCTTTAAAATTTCAAGAGCATATTTGGACTGATTTATAAAAATTCCACGGGGTGATTGATGAACTTGTAGTCCTAGAAAGAACGAAAGTTCACCCATCATGGACATTTCAAAATTATCTTTCATTAATTTTGCAAAATCATTAGAGTAACTTCTTTTTGTTGAGGCAAAAATAATGTCATCGACATATATTTGAACAACAAGTAAGTCCTCCCCGTAGGTTTTTGTAAATAGTGTTGGATCCACCGAACCTTTAGAAAATTTATTGGCCAGCAAGAAAGTGGACAGTTTGTCATACCACGCCCGTGGGGCTTGCTTAAGTCCGTAGAGTGCCTTTTTGAGTCAGTAAACGTGAGTAGGACGCTCAGGATCAACGAAGTCGTCTGGTTGGCTTACATAAACTTCTTCACGAAGTTCTCCATTAAGAAATGTTGTTTTCACGTCCATTTGGTAAACAACCATGTTCCTGTGTGCAGCATAGGCCAAAAAGATCCGAACAGCTTCATGTCTAGCCACTGGAGCAAAGGATTCAGCAAAATCAAGTCCTTCTAGTTGGGAGTATCCTTTCGCTACCAGGCGTGATTTGTTTCGTATGACAGTTCCTTCAGCATCTAGCTTATTCTTCCAGATCCATTTTAACCCGATGACAAAGACTCCGTCAGGTCTTTCAACTAATTCCCAGACTTCTAATCGTATGAACTGCTGAAATTCCCCTTGCATAGATTCAATCCAGTTGTCATAAGTCATTGCTTCTTTAATGTTCTTAGGTTCTTCGTGACAAACTGTGAGTGCATAGATACAAGTTTCTCCATCAGTGTGAAGTCATTGTCTTGTCATAACTGGTGCATCTGGATGGCCAATAATATGAACTAGGGGATGGTCTCGAGTCCATTTGTGTGTCGAAGGGTGTAGTTGATAAGTATCTCGCATGTTAGCAGGATCCAAATTGCGTGTAGACGACTCAGCTATATCAGGAAAGGTAGGAGCCAATGCAAACGGGTTAAAGAACGCATCAGGATCATGCTCTGCGGGTTGTGGAACTGATTGTGGTGTAGGCTCTTCAGCTGATTGTCGGGAGTTAGAAACAGTTTGTTCTGCTATAAGTGGTGATGCAATTGGAGGACCGTCTTTCTCAACAGTTGTTGTTGTTTGTTGAGGTGAGTCAGGTATTGGAATATTATCAGGTTGAGCAGCGGAATTAGGTGAGACCTCAGTAGAACGGTATTCAATTGTATCATCAAACAGTGGAGCAAACAAGGTTTCCAATTCTTTGCGGTTGAGTGGCAATGGTTCAGCCGAAGAGTCCGGGGAGTTAAGATGGTTGAATTTGGGTCCTAAGCTGTGTTGCTCAGAAGCCATCTGTGTGAGTTCATCAAAATTAGCGTGAATGGTTTCTTGAATTTCTCTTGTTCGACGATTCCATATCCGAAAACCTTTAGAATTTTCACAGTATCCAACAAACACTCCGATGTCAGCCTTTGCTTTAAGTTTACCTAAATCATCACGATCATTTTTCGGATAACAAAGTGCTCCAAATACATGAAAGTAATCGATATTCGGTTTTCTTTTGTGAACAATTTGATAAGGTGTTTTGCGATGGCGTTTTGTTATCATGCAACGGTTTTGGGTATAACATGCGGTTGAAACAGCTTCCGCCCATAAGTAATCTGGTAATTGAGCATTAATCAACATAGTTCTAGCAGCTTCCACTAACGTCCTGTTGCGTCTTTCAACAACTCCATTCTGTTCTGGGCTTCTAGGAATAGATGTTTGATGTTCAATTCCTACTTTCTCAAAATATGACCTAAGTGTCTGATTCTAAAATTCAGTTCCATTGTCAGTTCTGACTATTCGTACCGTGTTGCGTAACTGAACTTGAATTTTAGTGAGAAAGGTGATGATCATTGAAGGAGCCTAATCTTTACTTCGTAAAAAATAAACCCAAGTCCATCTGGAGTAATCATCCACAATTACAAGAATGTAGCGTTTACCGTTGATACTTTGAACACGCATCGGTCCACACAAATCCATATGTAGCAATTGTAAAACATGATTCGTACTGTGCTCAGGTTTTGAAGGAAAATGAGCCCGAGTACTTTTTCCTTGTTCACAGGCTGAACATAAGTGATCTTTGGTAAAACGGAATCTTGGAAATCCATCAACAAGTTTGTGACGAGCAAGGTCAGTCATAGTTTTGAAATTCAAGTGCGAAAGACGTTTGTGCCATAACCAAGATTTAGTTGATTCCGCTTTGGAGAGAAGACATATCGAAGATGTAGCAATCATATCTGACATTGATATTGTATAAAGATTAGAACCACGTGAGCCAGACATTAGATCGTTTCCTTGTAAGTCACGAACAAAGCAAGTTTTCTCACGAAATGCAACTTCTAGATCCCCATCACAAAATTGACCAACAGAGAAAAGGTTGTGTCCAAGGCCTTCCACATAATAAACACGACTGATTTCAATGTTCCCACTGACATAGTCACCATATCCCATGATTAAAGCGTAATGATCATTCCCGAATCTGACAGTACCAATGAACTTTGAGACAAAGTTGTGTAACAGTTTGAGATTGCCTGTCATATGTCGGGTGCATCCGCTATCAACAATCCAGAGAACAATCTGTACCACCTGCATCACAAGAAGAAGACACGGATGGAACAGAAGTAAGGGTGGAACCCAAAGAAAGTGCGGGTTCCTGTTGGTTAGAAGCACATGTATTCAACAATTTAGGAATCCATTTAAAGTCTGGTTTGTGTTGTAACCAACGTTGCCAATTCCAACTAGTTCTTGCTTTCTTAATGGTGAATTCACTAGTAGTTGGCTAATTCCTAGATTTGTTCTCGGCACTTATGGGGGTAACTTCAACTTCATTAGAAACCGTAGAAGGCGGCTTTCCTAAGTTAGACTTAGAGGCAGTAATGGGCCTAGAAGGAATGTGTGTCCTACGTTTCTTATGACGATTAAGAAGAGAATTAGCTATACATTTAGTATGATCACCAGATGATACGCTTTTACGACAAAACACACAAGATGCATTAATATTCAAAACATTCAAAGGTTCATCATTCGTTACACTTAGATTTTGATTACAATTTGCCAGATTAGAATCTAAATCTGATGCAACATGAGTTTTATTCAAATTCCTAAGTTGATCTTCTACTCCTTGAGCTTCTAGTGATCCTCTTTTACGTTGCCAGAGCCTATTCGTCTTTTTACTTTTTCGCTTGGGTCTGCTAACGCTATTAGTGGAGACTAGTCCTGTAGAAGTGGAGTTATCAACATTAGTGTTTTGAATGACATTTCCTTTAGCAGTTTTGTCTAATTGATACATTCCTGGTGCTATCACCGTGGTGTCAACCATCTTTCCTTTTTGAATTAGCTTAATTTTCTCTTTCAAATCAATGATGATGTGATTTTTATCCTGAATTTCAGACTCAAGTTTCACATTGCAGTAATTAATGTCATCGCGGTTTTGTTGCCATTCGACGTTTTCAATTTTTAAATCCGCAATTTCTTTCTCGTATTTGAGACACAGACTTTTTAAAGACACGTTGTTTTTGCAAAGCTGACAAGAGTTTGAAACATTTTGACTTTGAAGTTTCAATTCCATTTCAATACTTTGAGCTTGACACCATTCAAGCCTTTGTTTGAGTTGACAAATTTCTTTTGAAAATTGTTTTGTCACATCATCATTCTTAATTCTCAGCTTGTCATTATCATGTTTAAGTGTCTCGATTTCCACATTCAACAAGTTATTATCAACACAAAGATCATCCATAAGCATAGAAGTACCAGATTTATAGAGATCATTCATGATAACAGACAAAATATCAGCATTGAGAACTTGTTCCAAGAGTCGATCATCATCATTCTTTAAAATTCTATTTCTTTGCTTTTGAACCAAAATCTCATTTTCAGTAGAGTTGAAAACGTTTATCATATTTTTGACCTCGTTTTGAAGTTCCTGATCCCAACGTGTAGCACAGAGATGGAGGTGTTTGACAATTGGCAGCATTTGTTTTTGAAAAATATCTCTCTTTTCTCGCTCGTAAGCGGATTGAAAAGTTTCAATTTTTATTTCAGAATTACGTTCAATTGTTTCCTCCAAAATTTGGATGTCTTCCATAAAAGTTTTGAAATAATTTAAGACACGACATTTTTTCGGTAAAGGTGTAAGTTCACCGGATGATGGTAAAGGACCATTTATTTGTGTTACAGTTTGGACAGGGGCCGCATTAGAGGATGAAACATATGACTCAGTGACATACCATGATTTCTCAGGTAATTCCTTTTGAGGAACAAAAGATTTAGAAATATGTGGAGCTTTTGAATAATCATATGGTGTCCAATTTTGAACATAACTCATTTTTGATCGACTCTCGTCTTCAAGTTCTTCTTCTTCCTCAGTATCAAAAACGACAGCACGCACAATCGTATTATCAAGCAAATGGTCCATACTGTAAATTTTATGAATTTCTTTGAATGCCGTGTGAAGAAACATTGATTTGAAATCGCCAAGTGCAAAACCTTTATCGGGTCTCGGTTTTAAAGTAAATTTCTGAATTGTTGTGACAGAGTTCCCGTGTTTGTAAACAATATTACGAAATTCTTTGAGTTGTTTTTCAAGATCAACAATCTCACCGAGTAAGTTATCTATATGCTTCCTTTTTCGTATTTTATGTTCACAAAAATCCTTTTTGCAACTGGACAATTCTGTTTCTGTTTTTGAAAGTTCTCTTTGAAGACGTTCAACTTGCATTTTCAGTTCACATTTTTCACTTTCAAGTTTAGAAATCAACTTTCTGTTTGACTCAATTAAATATTGCATTTTGTGCTGAAGATCTTGCTCTTTGTTGTAAGATTCTTGAAAAGCTTTTTCAAAACTTTTTGCATGTTTAATCTTGTCTTGCTGATTTGAAAGTTGAATTTTATAACACTCAATATCTCTTGCAAGAGACTCATTTGTTTCTTTTAAAGCTTTGTTTTTCTCGTTGCATTTTATGATTTGCAATTGCTGAGCATTCAGTTGTTTAGATAACAATATGATGTCAGGGTCTGGATCAAATGATGGTTCATGTTGTTCTAAATGATCCTGTTTATCATTCTCAATAGGATCATCAAATGAAACAACTGTGTCATCATCAAATATGACAATTGTGCTTATTTGTTCATCTGTTTGAGAAGATGAAGATGATTTAGATGGAACAACTTACGCCATATCTGATTCAGAAGCAGAGGGTGAGGCTATTTCATGTATTAGGCATGCTTTTTGGTCATGTACCTGAGACAAGCCGTCAGTGTCATACACTGGACCTGAATCATTAAACTGAAGTTCCTGCATGTTGGCCATAAGCATCACAGCTGCATTGGCTTCCAGATCTTCCATGTCATCATCATTGTTCACATTTGCCATGAAGTTGTTATCCTGTTCAGGGAAATGTCCATCTTTTTCATCTTTAAGAGCCATGAGTAATGCCTGCTTGTGAAACTTACTACCCCGAGTTCTCGGTTTAGGACATGCTGTCGCTATATGACCTTGTTCATTACAATTATAGCACCATACTGCATTCCCTGAGTTGGAGTTCCTAGTTGCAACTGGTTCAGACCTTTGCTGAGAAGATCCTGAGTTGTTCCTGAACCCTCCATTGTTATTAAACCTCTGACCATTCCCAAAATTTCCTGAAGAACTTCCTGAACCCGATCGACCATAGTTACGATTCTGAATTTCCACTCTTCCATCATTGACAACAGCTTGATTCCTTGTGTTAGAGGATGAACGTTGACGGTTGTTTGTTTTGTTGGAGAATTTTCTGAAAGCACGAGCAATAAGAGCAAGTCCCTGATTCAACGTATTAAAGTCATCATCGTCATCTTCATTGGAGTTGGAGTAATACACTGCATCATTGTTGTTTAATGGAACAAGTTGAGTAGAAGTATTCTGTGGAGATGAATCATAAGGGACCATTTGGTTCGAGGTAGAAGATTGTGGATAACTGAAGTAGTTTTGCTCTTGAACATATGCATGATTAGACATAGGTAGTGGAGCATAGGGAGATTGAGCTACGAGTGCCAAAGAATTTGGTGTTGGAGATGGTGAGTATCCTCCTCGAAGAGCTCTATCTTTTTCCACTTCAGGTTCATGGTGTTTCAGAAAATCATACAACAAACCATATGGTGCATCATGAAGATTTTTGGTTTGACGAACAAATGTCACATATTTATGCCAATCCGGGCCAAGACTACCGACGAATTTGGAGTTCACTGCGATCCTTGGTACTGTGATTTTGTGACGTTCCAGATCATTGACCACATTTGTGAAACGATGATAGTAGGATTCAAGTGACTCTCCTGGTTCAATTGTGATGTCTGTGGATTCCATGTAGAGTTTGGATTCCATATCATCTTTGTTCAATTGAGTGCCTTCCATAAGGAGATGAACATGTTCCCACATAGCTTTGGCTGTTTTCTGAGCATCGACACTTCGATAAATAGGATTGGGTATACCTTGAAGTATATAAGCCATTGCATACTCATCAGCTTCACGATGTAATTTCTGTTCTTCTGTGAGTTGAGATTCTGGAAGAGGTCTATCACCAGGAGGACGTGGAGGATCAGCAGTTGGATCACCAATTTCAAATCTTGTTGGCCACTCAAATGGTCCTTCAAGTATCACTTGTTTCAAGAATTTCCCATGAGGTTTCTTTAGTTCAAGAAATCGTAAGAATCGACTTGACCATTGAACATAGTTCCCAGGTGTTAGCATTGGAGGTGTTTCAAGTGATCCTGCCTCATGTCTGGATTGTTGAGTTGTAATAACTTCACACATTCTATCAAACCAGTGAGGTTGTTTGGAGGAATACTGATTGTTTTGTTGTGACATTTGATATGGTTGTTGTTGAGGAATGATTTGATGTTGTTGCATCATGAGATATTGTGGTTGTGGATTAAACGGTTGTTGATGAAAGTGTGATTGTGAAGGTTGTTGATATGATTGTTGCTGATGGTATTGTTGTTGCTGATACTGCTGATGTTGTTGCTGAGGATTAGAGAAGTAGTAATGTGGTGGTTGAGAGATCTTTAAACACTTGTGTAGTAATGGATCTTTGTAGAAGATTGAAATGCGCGTTCCTTTGGTTAAGTTCAAAATTCCTGGGGTAAGTTGAAATCTTACGCGTAAACTTTAGGTTATGCGTAAAGAGTAGTTTATGCGTAAACAAAGAGTTTATGCGTAAGTTTTCTCTTTACGCGTAAGCTTTGGCTTATGCGTAAGTTTAAACTTATGCGTAAGGTTAAACAACCAAACAAATCTTTCAAACTTATCCAAGCTTGAAAGATATCCGAAGTCGAAGTATTCCACTAACTTATCCAAGCTAGGGAAGTACTGAGTCACCGTAACACAAGGAGAAGACCTTTGATGAAACTTAAGCGTAGATTCTGGCAACTTACGCGTAAGATTAGAACTTCTGCGTAGAAAAGGTAACTAATGCGTAGGTTGTAACTTCAGCGTAGGACTTAGGCGTAGGAAATAGACTTACGCGTAGGATTTAGGCGTAGACTTCCAAGTTAAGCGTAGAAATAGGGTTTTGACTCTAGTTACGCGTAGGAAAAGGGTTTTGACCAAATCTTATGCGTAGAAGGGACAAAAAGTACTGTAGACAGCTTTTTAATCGTACTGTTCACGTAACTTACGCGTAAGGAGGTCAGAAACTTGAAAAATCTCAAATTTTTGAAGAAAAATGCTTAGAAATAAGGTACTTTTGATCAAATAATTTCACCAATACTTAGAAAACACCAACTATTGAAGATTTTGAGTAGAAAAAACCTTAAAAATCAAAACTTTATGCAAAATCTAAGCTTCTAAACACTATATTAACCTTAAAACTTATCCAAGCTTCAAGATTTGAGTGTAAGAAACAAAGAAAGAAGCAAAAAGAATCAAAATAACACCTTAAACCCCATGTTAAATCCAAGAAACACACTTCAATCTCTATTAGGCGAATGATACCACTTGTTAGGTCATCATTTTGTAAACACAAGTATAACAATGATAGAAATGAGATTAGAATAAGAGATGGTTGATTATGAGACTTATGAAAAGTGAAAGAACAAGAGTTTCCTTAATGATATTCAAATAACCAACAAATAAAATGTTTACATAAGCTTGGTATTTATAAGGGGAGGAGTAGGGCAACACTCCCTTCCTCCCTCCTTCCTTTTGGACGTGGGCTTTCAAGCCCATTGGACTTACATACTTAAGCCTTGTAACATAAACATAGTAAAATAAATAACTAAGCAACCTATTACAAAAGGTAATGACCGAGACTTGACAAAATACAAAAGTATGATCCCAACAGTAAATATACTCTCTGAAAGCAAAAGAGACAACAAAAAATACGAAGTTGACCGAAAGTAAAATGGGTATGCTTTTTAATCCAAAGAAAGCGTAAAACTATTTCTTCTGAGATTGGCTATACGAGTTCAGATTAGTTAAATGGAGTTGAGATTAGTTAAACTATTTGCTATTGACCGAATCTTTTTGAAAACTACATGCTATAGCCTATATGTTTTGATTTTCGTCATAATGATTTGCCGCTTTGTGAAAGTTTCGGTTTGTGGTGTTTACAAGCGTAGGTAACCATGCCATTTGTATGAGCAATGTGAGTAGAATGCATGTTTAATAAGAAAGAATGAGAGTTAATTGCGTTAAGTTCTTACTTTGACCCGGACTACCATTTAACTGTCGTTGAACTACCAGCAAATCAAATATAAATCGAACTACCGACAAAGATAAATCGATAACCTGCTTGAGTATTATCAGTTATCGTAATAGTTCTATAAACAAAAAAAAAATTATAACACAAAGAAAAACATAGATGCACCCGGAATTTGTTGAAAACTATACACCGTTGCCGCTAGGCATGAGCACCACGATATACATTTCAACCGCTATTCAACCATGCGATGTGAAAAGCAGTTCCTCAAAAAGGATTCACGAGCGCTACAAAATACAATTTTCCTGAAGAAAATCATTTGCAGCCGTAAGTTTGTCGAAAACTAGACACCGCTGCCGCTAGACGCGAGTACTCGGCTAGTATATATATAAACATCATCTATTCCAACTCGATCCATTTAAACACACACAATCATCTTCTATTCTACCCATTAAAAAAAAGAAAAGAAAAAAAAGAAAAAAGATATACACACAAAAGTTTGGACGATTGTCGATCGTGACCACGACCCATTTGGGTTTTTGTTGTCCCGCGACCGAATCACCACAATAAGGACGACCGAGTCGGTCAACCTTGTTACTGTGAGTAGCCTTAAGGGGGTTACCTTTATTTATAACACCAAGTGTAAAAAAAATAACAGCTTATTCTTGATTTGCCCCACAAGTACAAGTGTACTTACCCCTACTACCCCAAAAATTTATTTTGTTTTCAAATGCCCTAGAGGAGAGGGTCGCTCAAATTTCTTGGGCGAATTTAATATTATAGTGACATGTGTCCCCTATCATATCCCTACCAAGTCCTAACATGGTACTACCCCAACAGTTACTTTCTTGGGCGACTGGGACCACATTTTTTGGGCGACTTATTCTTTTTGTCTTGTCGTAAAAAAATTATTAACTACATTTTTTGTCCTTGTTTTTTGCTTGGTATTTCATTTTTAATCACACTCTTTCTTTCTCTTTGATAAATAAAAACTCATCTTCCTAACATACAAAAAATATTTAACCACACCATTATTATCTCACTCCTATCAAGATTTCAAAAGCATCCCATCTTTTTCAAGATAACCACAATACCACCATCCAGATTTTTGTCTTACAAATTTTGAGACACCTTTTGAAACAACCATTGTACGCCTAGAAATATCATTAGTATACTGTTAATCTTCATGATAAACCATTACATAATTTTTATACAAAACATGGTTACATGAGTTTCCTTTTATCAGTTGACTCCAACTTGCCTATTTCCACTAATTTATTGCACAATCATTTAATTGAAATATATAAAAGGAAACTCATGTACAATCATATAAAATGAAACTCATGTACCATTCTGAATAATATCTTCAACTTGTTACAAAAGAAGAATATAGCAACCCATTTATTATCGCTTAAGTTTAGGTGTCGAGTAGCCATATTTTGTTTGAAAAAGATCCATTTTTGGTGGTTGTGGCTCTCGGTGGTAGTGGCAGGGGGTGGTGTTTGCGTGTGGTGGTGGCTCTCGGTGGTGGTGGCAGGGGGCGGTGTTTGCGTGTGGTGGTGATGGGTGGCGTGTGGTAGCGAGTGGGTGGTACGAGGGAACTCGGGATAACCGGATCTACGTTTTGGTTTATGAAAATATTTTTGGCCGGAAAATTATTCCGGTGGCCGGAATCTCGCCGAAGAAGACGACCGGAGGGGGTCGCCGGCGGTGTAGAGAGAGAAAGGAGAGGTGTGTGTTTTTATGAGAGAGATGAGAGAAATGAGAAAAATAAAAAAATTGTTAGTGTTTATATATTTATTTTTATGTAATTTTGAAAAGTTTGGACAAAAATGAAATATGAAGCAAACAATAAGGACCAAAAATGTATTTAATAATTTTTTTACAAAAAGACAAAAAAATGCAAGTCGTCCAAGTTTTGTGGGCCTAGTCGTCCAAAATAACATATAGTACAATGTACCATGAAGGTACATGGTGGGACACTACTAGGGACAAGTGTCACATTATAATGCATTCCGTCCAAGTTTTTTGAGCGACCTCCGCCTCTGGGGCATTTGAAGAAATTTTTTTTTGTGAGATAGTAGGGATAAGTACATTGTACTTTTGGGGATATAGTGAATATTCCAAAAAATAAATAAATAAATAAACTCATTTGAGTCATTTCTAATGTCAAAACACAGATGATCCGCCACGCGGGTCTAACTATTAAACCTTAAAAACCTTGTTTCAGAGTTTGCTGCTGTTAGGTTCCACAAACACGAAACCAAACAATGTTTAAGCTAGTAAAAAGCAATCTTTTCTGTACCAAAATCCATCACCAATTTAACCCAAACCCAATTGCTCTTCAAATGATTGATTACGCTTTTTCTCTTTCAAGATCCCACAAAACAGGTTCCCTAACCCATTTCTTAATATTATTTTTCATTAATCTGTTGCTTATGCTTCTCATCATTTGTATATTTATATATTTGTGTAGATGAATCATATGGGCAAGGTTTGTTAGTACTCCAACAATGCGAATCCAATCAGGCTGATGCTAATAATAAGTCTTTGGTTCTTCTTGCTATGTCTACCCTTTTGTCCGAAAGGTTTCGTTTTTCTTCCTTTTCACTTGTCTTATTATTACAAACCATTTCTGGGTTGTTTTATACTTATTTGATTAAACCTACCAACAAGTTTGTAACCTAGTGGCACACAATTTGAGGGTTCAAGTGGACACTATGTGTATTTAATAGGCGTTCAGTAAGTTAGATTAAAAAACCACCGAATGGCCTAGTGCTAATACACTTGACCTCCTCACTAGACGTCAAGGGTTCAAATCTCGCTAGGTACACATTTGGGGGTGACCCGTTTGCATCTGAGTCAAAAGACTCCCTGGGTAGCTTAAAAAGGGAATACCTCAGCCGTTTTGAGTATGTTAGCTTAGAGCATGTATGTGGTTGCCTTAAACAAGTACTTATACGCTGGTTTAAAATTTGCATTTAAGAAAATAGTATAAAAATGCAATAATACTTGGACTAAGGATAAGTTGTTGGAAATTTTATTCAAATCCATTTATAAAAGGTACTAGGTTAATTTTAGATACTGCTTATTTTATCTCAAAATAAATACATAAGCAGTGGCAATATGGACGAAACAAAATTAATTCTGCTTAAGCAGATAAGCTATAGGTAATCCGTAACACCCCTGAAATAACCTTAAATTTGAGTTATGCAAACATGGATAATAAAGAAATAGTGTGCGGCAAACCTTTTGAGAAATGTGATCAACCTCTTTCCTAAAGAGAAAACACATTTGCTAAAAAGTAGGTTGAAACATGCTTTTGCGAAAATACTGTTTTGCAAATGGAAAATCAGTTGTGTGTAGGGGTGTTAACGATCTGAGCCGAGTCGAGTTTCAGAATATTCTAGCTCAGCTTGATTAACTATTATTTGGCTAGAGCTCTACTAGAGCTCGAATAAATATCCAAAATCCTGCTCGAACTCGAACTCGTGTGTCAAAACACGAAACATACTCTTGATGACAATATAGAGTATATAACGTAAACCAAGATAAAATAAAAAGGTATTATGTTGTCTATTTATTATTTAACCCATAGTGACATGTATATGAAAGTCATAGTTTTTTTTGAAAAAGTTCACCTTATGAAACATGGGTGTATGTCATATTAGTCCACACGTAATATGGTATATTTGCATGTTTGTCATGATACTAGCAAAATTGGTACACATACACATATACGTTCATACACATTGATGTCGCTCCTAACCAGGGTTCTAAATAGCGCGCCATAGCGGCGCTATAGCGGCGCCATAGCGCGAGGCGTGGCCTCCACGTTACGAAACAGGCCAAGGCGTCTTCTTAAGGCGTAGCGTGTTATGAAGCGCGAAAAAGCGTGGTAAGGCGTGCTATAGCGTGAAGCGTGGCGCTTTATTTTGAAGCTTTTGTAGGATTTAGTGATTTACTATTATTGGGCTAGAAGAAACTTGGGCTTGGGCTAACTTTATAAATCAAATGCTAAAAGATAATATAACAAGTGAATGTCAATATGTGAATGTGATGTTTTATACCGTAGTTTTAAGGTTTTTACATTTTATCTTTTAGCAGTTTACTCTCACGGAGAAGGTTTTATTTAAAGAAATGACGAAAAATGCAATAATAGTTTAGCTTTTTAAGTTTATTTCTTATGTATAACGCGTTTTGTAAACTTGATGTGTATATATATATATATATATATATATATATATATATATATATATATATATAATATGATATAAATATATAAATCTATAAAAAATTATGCCGCCTTGGTCACGCCTCAAAAAACGCTATAGCTCGTATAGCTTGAGGCTTGGCTTCGCCGCCACGCCACGCTTCACGCTATTTATAACCTTACTCCTAACCATCATGTAAACCGATGGGCATATATATTAGTACCTATTGACGCAAAGATAATATAACTTTGAGATTGCATGACATTGCACGATACCATTGTGAAATAATCTTTTGTAGATATTAAATACTTGAAAGGTAAAGTTTAGTTTATAATCGTATAGGCATATCTATTACTAGTAGTAATTATTGACGCAAAGATAATATTTCAACTTTGAGATTGCACGACATTGCACGATACCATTGTGAATTAATCTTTTGTAAATATTAAATACTTGAAGGGCAATGTTGAATTTATACTATGGTATAATTAGTTAGCATAAGCAAATATCTACAAATTGTTATTAAAATGGACACATACTTGACAATAAAAAATTGTTATCTAAAAGTGGTGTATTAATTTATTAAATACGTATAATCTTATAGACTTAAGAAATATGATAATTATATAATTAATATTGCTTTTACATGTACTTATTATAGTGCTAATGTGTTAAAATGTTTCATGGTAAATAAAAGATTAGAAACAATATTGTATCCCGCATGGAATGAGGGAGGAAAATAAGGCCAAGTAAACAAAGGAGATAAACTTGAAGTATCTTGCTTTATGCTAATGAAGTTTGAGATATTTTAAGTTATGCTATTTAGTTTAACTATAACATTAGCATTTCTTGAAATATCGAAAATATAATATCCTAAAAACTAGTTGTTTAGCTCGATTATCTCGTTCAGCTCGTTAAACTCGAGTAGCTTGTTCAACTCGACTAATTAAACGAGCCGAGCTGAATATTAGATTTATAAGCTCGGCGCGTAAAACTTATTGAGCACTATTTCTTGTTCGAACTCGAATCGAGCTCGATAACTTTCAAGCTCAACTCGAGATGAACGAGCTCGAGCTTGAGTAGCTCGTTAAAAGCTTGACTCGTTCCTGATTTTGAGCATGCAATCCAAAACATCCTCCAAGTAATCCATGTAGTAATTTTTTATTTTTCACTCACAGAGGAAATTATGTTGAAGCTATTGCGAAATTGAATAACATTAAGGACATGGAGGTTTCTTCTTTCCCTATTAGAGGTAATACTGAACCGTACGCGAAGGTGGCATTTCACAATTTTATAATGTTTGACATGTGTTGTAAATTAGTTATTTATTGTTATTTCTATGATTTTCTTTAGTGGCGGCCACCGAAGCTGCATCAGGACTTCACTTAGAATTGGGAGAGGTAAGCATTTAAAGGTTTGGATTTGTGTTTTGGAATTGATTATCTAATCAATTGTTACGATAAACATATGTTTCTCATTGTCATTGTTAGGTTAAATAATCCATTTTGGAATATAACATTGAGTAAATTTAAATACTCATTGATATCGTGTCAATATTAATGGCCCAAGCCCATTAATTACATGCCAAAGTCAACCCCGTCATAAACATTTAAACAAGGCCCTTTATCAAGACATGATAGGCCCGACCACATTTCTCAAGCCGTGTCGAATACACGCGCTAGACAACTCTCCCAAATGTCACTAACGGCTAAGCTGTACTATCTGACATAGGAGAATGGGTGACACACAGACCGGAGAAGGGGACTGTAGGTTCCAAATTTCAAGTATAACACACTAATTTAACTGAGAAATCTAAAGAGAGAAAGAGGTAGAGAGGGAAAGAACTAGAGAGAGTAGAGAGAAGTATGAGAGAATTTAGTGATAGCCCAAGCCCATTGATTACACTCCAAAGTCAAGCCCATCATAAACATTTAAACACGGCCCATTATCAAGACTTAATAGGCCTGACCACATTCCCAAGCCGCGCATGCCCCGGGAAGATCTCTCAGGCCGTGTCGAATACACTTACGAGACAACTACCTCGTAACTGTCACTAACAGCTAAGATGTACTATATGACATATGACAATAGGACACAAAGATAAGAATATCTAAGAAGGGCACGACTTGGTCGAGCCAAAGAGGAGCTGTCACTTGTCATTCTTGTCTATACACCACATGATCAACATGTGGCCAGTCTTACGGTCGTCAGCCGTCTATCATCCTTGTGAGGTATCCTTAAACCTTAATGCCTCTCTATAAATAGAAGGCACCTCACACCCTAATATGGGTTTAGAATTTTCTCTACACTTAGCATACTATTTCACATAGCAAACTAAGGTTGCAAAAATCGCGAATCAGTAGTCAGGCGACCGACCCTCTTGTAGCTTGTAATCGGTCTAGTGAGGATTAATCGGTCATTAATTGAATTGACATTTATGGTAAGTTTTGGGTATTTCCGGCTAGTTTTGGGTATTCCCCGCAAGATTTTCTTTGGAAAACATCTTGTAATAGATATAAACGACTGTAAGTGATTAAAACTAGTTTACGGCTAGTTCTGGGCTTTTCCGGCAAGATTTGCAAGTTTTCGGCAAGTTTGACCACCATTGAATGTCATTGACCACCATTGACCACGGTTGACCGGTTTACACAAATCGAAAAGGTTAGTGGCCCACTAGCTCCTAGGTGGCGATTACTCGGTGTTGTAGGCCTTTTTTTTCAACACTGTAGTTAGGGCTGAGCATCGGTCTAAAACCGACCCGACCCGTACCGACAAAACCGAAAATCGTGAAAAACCTAAACCGAAATCGTACCGAATATGGTCAGTTCGGTTTGGTTTTGTGTCGGTCCATCGGTTCGGTTTAGGTGTTTTTATGTGTGTTTTTGTTGGTTTTGTGTCGAACCGAACCAAACCGACCTGAAACCGAAAATCTTGAAAAACCTAAACCAAAACCGAACCGACGGGCTGTCAGGTTGGCTTGGTCAGTTTTGTCTGTCCGGTTCGGTTTTGAACCTTCCATGCTCAGCCCTAACCGTAGTAAACACACTACATGGTTTGTTGTGAGTGTTACCCGTGCTCTTGATTCTTAATCATTCCTTTGGGTCCTTACCGTTCAACATTGGAAACCGAAGAACACAACCATCCTAATCCGATACCAATCACGTTTTACATCTCATACATAAACACTCATCTACCCCTCTTTTTAATGATATATTCATATATATTTCTTTTTGAGTTTCACAAACTCTACTATTATCACAAAGTTGTCCTTTTTAGCCTATTTGACTATTAAATAATTTGAATTAACCAAACATCCAAACATTCGCTCATGAGACATTACAAATTGAAACAGTTTAAAAACATAAAGATTATCATATTTATTATTCACTATCACATAATTTCTTTTAATATGCACATTCAAATACCACCTCATTTTATCTTATGCAATCAAATATCTGAATCATGATCTTTTTTCGGATACATAAATACTTAGCCATGGTTCTTCATATATAGGATGATACTTCGTCAGTGATAGCAGACGATTGCTTGAATGATTTAGATACTACTAAACAAGAACATGGGAATGGCTTTGGTTCCTTAAATGCTCGTGTTAGATCATTAAAGGGGCTGATAGAGTTAGTCCGGGGCAATGCAGACTCGTGTATGTACTTTGTTTCTTTTAGTCCAAACTTTTTTTTACCATTGGTTTTCTTGTTTTTATGGTAATTTAATGAATATGTCGTTTATGCAGCTAACTCTTGTTTTAAAGGAATTCAAGATAACTTGGGTGTTGGTAAGTTCTGCAGCTAATATCATGCGTGGATCTAGCATGTAAACATGGTGGATCTAGCATATGGTAATTAATGTCTTAAATATGATTAAAACCCGTATTATTACAAATTTATATTCATAATCTAGTCTTTCAAATAACACAGTTAGGTGGTTTATGTATTTGTGGTGAGTTTTGACCCGTTTGACCCTTTCAATACGTTTGCACAGTAGTAGCTTTTTAAATCTACCCATTTGGCATAGCAAAGTATAATCCAAATCGACTATTGTTCACAAATTGGTCGAAAATGTTGCCTCTACTTTGTTGTTTTTGCTGGTTTAAAATACTTATTTCTGTTATCATTGTGCATAACGTGATTAAGAATCTTGCGTTTGCCAAATAGGTATTCGGATTTGCATTTTGCAATTGATTAGTGGGTTATCATCTCTTGTAGTCACATAATCTGTTTCTAATGTTTGGATTGACAAAGATCACTTCTCTTTTGATTATTTTAGCAAATTTTCAGTTTTGAATAACAAATTTCATAGCAGCCAGGTTGCAACAATACTGATTATTATAAGGAAAATAAAGTTACCTAATTACCCAATTCGCTTGAACATTATTTGAGAAACTTTTACTGCTGCCTCAAAAAATGTATTTCATTTTGTACAAGAATATATGTTCTTGCTAAGCTTATGTATTAAGTTTGGTAATCGAAATTTGTCAATGACGCAAACAACTGATGTTATCACTATAGCAAAAGGCAATCCAAACACTATCTTCTATAGCCACTTATTCACGACTATTATTCTGATGACTCATATTTATATACTGTAGTCAGTTTTAAACCCCCACACCATCATATGCGCCAAAATTACTAGAAAAATACTACTTTGTTGTGTATACAGGGAATGATGCTTTGTCATATGCTGAATCCCTTCATGCAATCCGGGATTTCTCAACTGCAAAGCAGTTATACCAAAATGTAATTGAAGGGGTCCCAGAAAATAAAGATTATAGCAATCCGTATAACTTAGCTGCTGGTAACATGGCACGCGAGGACATTCGTTTGGCGGCCACCTGTGCTTTAGGACAACTTGAGGCACACATGGGGTAATGCATGTATTACTGTCTCACCACTGGAATATCTTATATTTTTGTTCATTATCCATGGTTATATTATATAAGCTCTTTATGTGCTCAGGAACTTCAGTGATGCGGAAGAGATACTAACCAGAGCATTGACAATGACTGAAGATCGTTTTGGTTAGTATCCAATAGATAACGGGTCATGACTGGATATTTTATATGGGTAAAATCGAGTTGGGTTGACTGATCGATATTCTTGTCTAATTTTGAAAGATATAAACAGTTTAATGCATTAAGTATGACTACAATTCTATTCTATATAAATAATAGTCTTTTCGAATAAATTGATTCAGCAACCATAATAATATTTTATAGGTGATGCTCGACTCTGACCCATTTGATCGACTGCTCTGTTTATAAATTTGACACATCTCAGATTGAAATGTACCCAAATAGTCTCATCTTCAAGAAGATGGGCAGAAAATGTCACCTCTACTCTCCATAATCTTTATGTAGTGAGAGTCTCCAACTTTTTGTGTCAACTGTAATTCTTGCATATGTTGTAGGTTCTCATCATCCAAAGATCGGAGTAATATTAACTTGCATAGCTCTCATGTATCGGCACAAAGCAACATTGGAGCATTCTAGTTCTCTTATGGTCCAAGAGGTTAGATATACTACATAATCAATCTATTTGTTTATAAAAGTAATTTTGTTGTTTCAGTTCCTTTTGTTGGTTGAAGAAACTAAATACATGTAAATAATTCCTAAGGCGGTGTTTGATGTGCGTTTTAATGTGTTTATTGCTTTTTGATAATTAGATAAATAATCATTTGAATAAAGCTAATGGATGATAAACTGAATTAGCATTTATACTGTAGTCAGTTTGACATGCACTAAAAATTGTCCGTTTAAATCCAACATGCTTTCACCCATCACCCAACCCACACATATTTCCACTTCTACTCCCAAGAGACTTGAGTCACAACCTAGGTGTTGAACAGCTGGTTTGATACTTATCTATAGCCTCTTGATAGCAACCTTTTTCACTCTGCTTGAGGATATGTAATGAAATGTTCTCAAGGCCTTTTTGTGTCCCACAATTGGGATGTTAATGTATGTCAATCTGTTTCACTTAGCAACCTTTTTCCCTCTGCTTGCAGGGACTATATAGAAGAGCACTTGAGTTGTTGAAAGCTCCTCAACTGGAACCTGAAGGTAAATTGAGAAAAATTTTCTGCTTATTGCTCCCATTTCTTTGCTTCAACACTTCTATGACAATTAATACGGTTCCTAATGAGCAAAACGTTTTCTTAGAAAAGCAAAAATGTTTCTGTCATGTTACAGTCTAAAAGGAATTACACAGAGGTGAATATGGGCGGGTGATCAGTTGAAACTGGTAAATTGTTTGTACGCGTTGGGTGTACAAGTTTTCATTTGTTTTAGTTACTTAATTTTTCTAATATAACAATTACAAATTTAATTATTTTTCACTTGTGTACGTGTTATTATTCTTGAGGCGGAGGGCCTTATATGTCCTTTTAGTAAAACAACTGGTAATTTGGACTTTGGAGGTTTCCAAACCGAGTTGCTAACTTGTTATTTCTAATGTGGCAGTTGAACAAGCTAAAGTGTATAGAAAGGATATAATCGCCCTAGCAAGAGGTATTGTTAGCTTCCACTGTTTGTTATACGGAGTAATTACATCCAGTCTAACCAACAATTTTTAGTTGAAATTTTAACAAAAATAATCAAATGTGTCGCTTGTCTCTGGATTATTTCATTTAGGTGTAATACTTTGAAAAGTAGCAAACTTTCAATCTTGTAGTTCTAGCTAATGACAAATTTTATTTCATCCTACAAAACCCAGAAATCTATTTTTAAACATACTTATCTTAGGTGAATTTTAACAAAGGCAACACTGTGTAAAAATTGTCAGTGTTGAAGTACCAACATTTCATTTTCAATATCAGCATTCAGTTTCTTATAAGCGGAGGGTTTTATGGGTTAATAAGAAGTTAGTTTCCTGAAGCTGATGTTGGACTAAAATCGCCTATATTTTTGTGAAATTTAGCATATCATTTATTTATTTATTTATCTATTTATTTATTTATTTATTTATTAGTTTTATTTTATATATATACTATATTTCTCAAGTGATTGCTTTTTTTTACTATATACGACGTGAACATGTGAAATGATTTTTAGACAACTGATGTTTTGGTTGTGTGTGAAGGTGGGTATGCTGAAACACTGTGTGTTCAACAGAACCGTAAGGCTTTAGGGGAACAATTGAAGACTTGGTCCGAGGCTGCATGGAAAAACCGAAGATTGTCATTAGCGGAGGCACTAGATATATCATCTCACCCATCTTCTAAGATCCCAATCATAGATGCTCGAATCAGCCGGGTCATGTAGACCCATTCATCTCATGAGGTTATACCTTATAGTGTTCATCAAGTGAAGAATCTAAAATGTTAACGTTGAATATTAACATGTTTTGATTAAGCAGATATGCAATTACTAAATAGTTAGAGGGGGGTTAACTGGATTTTGTTGATCACTTAGTCTCTATATATGTTTTAAATGAGGTTATTGTGGTTTGTGCGTTGCTACCAGTTTTCTGTTCTTTCGTGTCCTAAGAACTAAAAACCCTAATATTGTCTGCTTGTAATCCTGGTTATCGAATGTATCGGTTTCATCTTATATTTCGTCATAACTTTTAGAAGCCCGTTTGAAAATCTGAAAAAATTTAATAGTTATTTTGATCATCTTTAAAAATTTATTAAAATTTAATGTATTTTTCTAACTTGTGCCGGCACATGTTTGGCTAAATAACTTGTGTTATAGTTGCACATATTTAACTCTCTCCCCGTCCTATATTAAATGTCACTATTTTGACTTACATTTTTTTCTATTTTTGTTGATATTATATAATATTTGATGAAAATCATATATGTAAAAAAAAAAAAAAAAAAAAAAAAAAAAAAAAAAAAAAATCTTAGTGCAAAAAGTGTGACCGGGTTAGAATTGGGCATAGTCCGGAGCGGGCCGTCCTTGATATCCAAGTAAAGAGTGATATTCCCTGCACAAATAAAGTTAAACCGTTAGCCTTACCGTGGGGACGGACTCCACGATTAAGCTCTGACGTGAGAGTAAGTACTCATGTTGTAAGAGAAATATCTAAGTGTTTGGATGAGTGAGAAAGTCATACCTCAAAATGTGTACTGAGCTCACCTTTTATAGGTGATGGAAATGCCAGGTTTTCTGTCATTTCACATATTTATTATAGTGGCTGAGGGACCCTTGTCGGGCAAGGGTCCGGAGCTTAACCGATGTTTTGTGGACATGGACTATTTTCCGGACCGTGTGTGGTCCGTGAGCGTACTCCAGGAGTGCCGCTCTATTCGTCCGTGGATGTCCTTGTGCCCTGCTCGTGACTTGGGGCGTTTAGTTAGACCCAGCTTAGTGGGTTCATTGGGCCGGAGCCTAGTTTGCTATGGACCGGAGCCCGGTTGTATAGTACAGTCCAGGCCCAGTATACGTCATCAAGTCCTCCCCAGTCTAGTGTGTTCATTGCCCAAGTGCTTTGGTAGCGTGAGGTGAATGCTTCTAGACTAGACTTCTTGTTACATCCGTGCTTAGCGTAAGTCATTTGTAGTGCGGAACTTGGGTTGTCAGCAGGCAAGTTTGTGGGGGGAACGTGGACTGTTTTTTTAACCGTTTAGGTTACCGCTTAGTTGTCATACCCTGTATATATTTTTTTACAGTTGATCTTGCCCGTTGATCAGATTTTTCGATAACACGTGTCGTGTATTTGGTTTATCCTTGGGATGGATGTACTGCGGGTATAGGTGCCCGTTTCTAATTTTTCTTTCTACTTTTTATATTTTTACTCCGTTGTTTTTTACAAGCGCTCCCGATCCTTTCTCTTCTTTCACATATTGTTTTTGAGAAGTCGTCATGGTCGAGTTTTGGGATGTTAAGTGTAATCTTTCTCAATGTGACTATGATGCAGTCTTGAGGGATTGTCACATCCCATCTGTTGTGCAGCTGGTCCGTCCAGACAAAGGTGCTTGTATCCGTCATCCCCCGAAGGGAAAATAGGCGTTTATACCCATCTCTTTGATCATGCCCAATTTCGCCTGCCGCTGACGAAGTTTTTTGTCAGTATTCTTGAGCACTATAACATTCATATTTCCCAACTTCATCCCCTTGGTGCGTCGAGGATTTCTCAATTCGAAATCCTTTGTCGTGTATGTGTAGTTGAACCGACGGTTGTGTTGTTCCGTTATTTTTATACGAAGGTGAAGAGGAATGGTTGGTTATCCTTTGCTAAGTATTCCGAGGGCACTTGTTATACGAAAGTGGAGGATTCGCTGAAGGATTGGCAGAACCTGTTCTTTTGGGTTGACAGTTTTGCCTTTCCTTTCCTATGTTGTTTTAATTCTAAGGCAACCATGTCGAGGGATACGCCCCCACCTGCTGATGAATATGATGCTGTAGATGTGCAGACTCTTATTCTTAACAAGACTCCATTCCTGAAATTTCCGGAGCCCTTTCTTTGCTGGGCTGGCTTGAGCTGCTATTATTCTTTGGGCGAGGATGTTTATCCTGTTTATTTTTATTAGGGCAAAGGTGAACATACATTCTCTCCTTCTTCCCCCTTTTTTTTTTTTCTTTTTTTTTTTTTAATTTCGCGGCTTACGTTCATATTTGTCACCCGTTCTTCTCTTTTTTTTTTAATATGCAGTGTTAGACATTGTGGATTTGTTCCGTTTGAAGGATCCGCGTCAGGTGGAGGTTCGCGGGAGAGCCCTTCGTGATGGGGAGTCAAAAATTCTTGACGTTGTCGTTAGGAGGCTTGTCCCCTTTATCCAGTTGCTCCTGCTATTACCGCTGAAGAAATGTCCGACGATATTAATAACATGTTTGGTGAGGGAGGTTCTGGTTCTGGTGTCCTTGGTGTGGATGAGGGTGTTGTCGACTCAAGTAACGTGGATGTTAATCCTGATGGACAGGTGGTTGGACTTATTATGCCGGCTGATGTTGTCGCTGATCGTAGAGAAAAGAGAAAGTTAGTGGATGTGCCGCTGATTGCCGGTGAGTCTTCTTGTCCTTTGAAGAAGCTGAGAGTCGACGAGGAGGCTGCGCCTAGGTCCGCTGTTGCTGGTAAGTCTTTGGTCATCGTTCAAAGCTTATTGCATGGAAGTATGTTGGAATGTGAACGTGGGGTTGACCCGTTACCTTTCATTCCTTTTGTTTCTTCTTCTGTGTCAGCTACGCCGGAGCGTGATGCTGATGCACAGGGTGAAGATAGTGTTGAGGGCCAGCGGCGTTGTATTGGTCCTGTTGAAAGGTTGGTCCTTAGTTCTGACTCTTCTCCTTCTTATAGCGGTCATGGTACTGAAGCAGATTCTCTTTCTAGGCCTGAAGCTTTGGTGACTCTAGCGGGGACCGTAATTGCTCCTTCTAGCGTTCCCGGATCCCCTCGAGGGAGAGGAAAGAGAAAGGCAAGAAGAAGAAAAAGAAAGAGGATGTCCCAGAGGGTCCTTATGGAAAGATCCGTACTGTCCGGGGTATGGGTTACCGCCAGTTGTCGGAAAAGTATGTTCCGGATTGGGCCGTGACATGTAGGACATTGAGTATGGAGTCTGAGTGCCGTGAAATGTTGGATGGTTTTGCTCCTCCCCAGGCTTTTGCGTATTTCCGTAATATGCACTTTGACCAGTTTCTTGATGAGTTTAATGTTAACTCTGCTCGTAAAGCTACTTTTTGTTCTTCATTACGGCTACGTACGGAGCGCCTCGCCGCATAGGAGGAAAAATTCTCTGGTTTTCATGAGCAGCAGGATGCTTTGCTCAGGGCAAAGAATGAAGAAATTAACAGGTTGAGGTCTGAGGCGTTATTGGCGAGGAAGGAGTGGCCGAGGCAGAACATCTTCGTGCTATATTGAAATCCGTTGAGAGTGCTCATTCTTTAGAAGTTACGTCCTTGAAAGCACAAGTCTCGAGGCTCAAAGGGGAACTTTAGTCTTCCTCGAGTGACCGATCTTTAGAGGCAGAACGTGCTTCCATGAGTGCAGCTCTTTCAGGACTTGAGTTGGCTTTTGTTGACAAAGATTTGGAGATTTCCTTCCTTAAGGCCTCTGTCGCTGATTTGACTAGTAGGAATGGAGACCTTGTTCATCAGGTACTTGTATCCCCTCCTTTATTTATTTATTTATTTATTTATTTTTGTTTGTCCATATTTGCCTTTTGATTGTGTCTTGCCTTTTTTGAAGGTGCAAGAGTTAGAGGCTGCATTGGGTGTTTTGAACGAGAAGTATGAGGAGACCCAAAGTTCTCAAGTGAAAGGGATTGCCGATAGGGTAGCCTCCTTAGAGTCCTGTCTTGTGGAAGCAGCCGTTAGTTTTAACGGGGAGTTCCATCCTTGCTTGCTCACGGTTACCGCTAGTCGTCGATGGTTGTTATCCTGTGGTTTAAGGCTGTTTTTGAAGAAGTGTCTTAACTCATCTGGGTATACTAACTCTTTAAGGAAGCTCTTGTCTTGTGCTTATGTTAAAGGAGCGCAAGAAGGTTTGGCTGCTGGTATTGAGCATGGTAAAGATCGTAGGGAGCTTACGGATCTTTTTGCTTATAAACCTTCTACTACGGCAGCTTATGATTCTGCCTTGGCTGCATTCCTGGAGCTTGAGTTTTCTTTATTGGATTATCTCTGTTCGCACAAGGATTCTTCCATCGAGAATATCATGATGCTTCTTCGTCTTGATGAGAAGCTTGTTGAGAAACCCGGAATGGCTGAGTTACAACCGGACGTGGGGCAGCTTACTGTTCCCGGACATGTGACCGGGCATGGTCTGATAGCCATTGAGACTCCCCTTTCCGATGCTCTGAATGCTGCTTATGACAGGGTCAAGAAGATCAAAGGGGATATGTCTTCTGTTGATAACATGTTTACCCCTCTAGCAAAGCCAGTGTCTGCAAAGTTTTTGTTTGGTTCGGACTATTTTTCTTGGGATGATCCTGGCACTAGTTCGGCTGTCCCTGCTTCTACTTTATCCGGACCATCTCATCTGTCAGTCGATGACTATGATTTCTCGTGTTTGCAGTAGTTTTCCCTTTTTGGGTTAATAGGCTTTCATGAAGTAGCCGTGCCGTATCATAGGGTGATATTTGTTTTGCCGTAGCCATATGTGGTCTTTTTGAGCGGCTTATATGTATTTGGACATATATCTTTAGTTATTTTCTGTTGGCAAAAGTATGATTTATGCCTCTCTTTTTTGTTACCGTCCGCCTTGTAGGCGTTGGTATGTTCTAGCATTTATCATGAACAATCATGGTTTGGCTTTTGCGAACGTTCTTTGTTTTGCGCTAAGGTTACGTCTAACCTTTATGCGTCTTTGTTGCACTTGATCGTTGTGCTCTACTATGTTTAAAAGACGTACTGATATGAATTTTGTTTATAGTCTTAGTCAGTACCGGGTTTGCAATACCTCTTATGCACTTTAAGTTAATTATGAGGTTACTCGTCCTTTACATCTGCGGGATAACTATTTCAGGGCGTGCCCGTTGTGTGCGCGGCTTACTCACATTTATTTGTTATTCTGTACAGTAAATAAATTAGTTAAAAAATTTTAAGTTTGGCGGAGGTAGCTAGTCTCCGCTTTTTATTTTATTGAAAGCATTGTAAGAGAACACAAACAAAGGATTGAGTACAAGTATTTGTTGCAATTGTTTGCCTTAGCGGACTTAAGTTTTCTTTATAATTTGTATATTTTGCAGATTTCTCTGGCTTCTACATGTGTGCGGAGCCTGAGCTCCGGCTTATATAGTTGATTTTGTGCATTTGTGTATAACGCTTTTGTTGCCGTATATCTTGGTAATGTGTTACCCCGACTTCACGTTCGCTTTCTGTTTGCCGGAGCTTGTTGTCTTCTATTGACTCGTAGTTTGGGTCTTTTGTCGTTTTCCTTTGTTATTATAAATCTTTGGCACCACGGATGTTTTATGATTCCTTAGATGCCCTATGTAGTGAGGGTGCCGTACAAAACCTGCGGACCTTGATAAGGAGGTCCGACAAGCCAACAGATGTGTACCGGCGATCCTGTATTGACGTGTCCAAGTTGTGCTCGATCTTACTTCCGCATGTAACGAACTAAAGGGTCTGATCTTTGTGTGAAGCCATGCTCCGGAAAAGAGTTGGAGATGTTTCACTGACTGCGAGCTATATATCTGTTCGTCCTTTCAATTCTTGTCTGCGGCAAGGCCTGATACGATACCTTTCTTCTGCCTTTGGCCTGCGATCGAGCAACTTTGGATCCGCTCTAGTCAGCAACCATGGTGAGGGCGTCGCTCATCCTTTGTTGCTTGGCATTGAGGTGAGGATTTTGATAGTCGGGGTGATATTTGAGAAATGAATCGCCCACGACCTTTCTTTTGCATCCCTCTTAATCAACGCTTGCTCTTTCCTCCATCTATCTTCCATTTCCGTCCTTTGTGACCCGATGTCGTACGCGGCTGTTGCGCCTATTCAACTGTAAAACCATTCCTGTTCTTGACCACTTGGTCTTTCAACGTGAACCTTGGTGGTCATGGAGTTACCGTTGCCCGTTCGTTATTCGAGAGCAAGAATTTCCGCTCTGAACTGCGTTGGCCGGGCAGGATATTTCCTGGCCCGGGCTGGTGGTTCTGGGAATGGTTGTGTTAGTGTGACGATGGATCGCCAAATTGAGACACCTTTCGGCACAAGAACTGTTTGAAGCCTACCGTCATGGGCAACAGAGCGTCTCAATGTGGGATGGGAAGATGTTTGAGTGACGGTGTTCGGTAGAGCCTTATTCTTTATTTTTATTAGTCGTCATTTAAGAACGACTAACTTTTATTAGCAGTCATTTAAGAACGTTGTCTCAATCATCGGATAACCATTTTTTGCTTTGGTGTTGTTTTTAAGCTTGTACGCTTTTTGTGTGGGGCGGTTGAGTAGGCTCTTAAGGTTTTGAGGATATGCATAGGTACGTTATGCTTCATTTTTTTGCTGCTATTTTGATGCTACTTTGGATTTTTTTTTTCACTCTTCATGTGGTAGGCTTTTATAGGAGGGTATTTTCCGTTTCGACACGCGTGAGCAGTTACTTTGCATGGTGACTCATCCTGTTGACACATGTCGAGCTCTATAGCCTTGAGTACCCCCTATTCTGTAGGTCATGACGAAAAGTGTACTTTTTCTGTCCTTCCAACGCGTCGGGGAAGGTACCTTTTCTCCTTCGGATTTATGTCTAAGGTAGCCCGCGTGTTACCCCCTCGGGAGGAATATTGAGGTTGCTTTGGTCCGTCTTCCGAACTTTTGTTCGACCTTTATTGGGCTTTGTTTCGTGGTGTTGAGGTTTTCTGGCTCCGGAGATGATCAGCGAAGTAAGGCGATTTTGTGTTAACGTTGTTGCCACTTCCTCGTAAGTGTTTGTATTTTGTGCGGGTTTCGGCTTATGTCGGAGTTTGTTGCTTCACATCCCCCTCCCCTTCTAACGGCTTATTCAATATGTCTGCTGTACTTTTATTGTTTTAATTGGTCTTTGTCGGCTTTTTGCATCAGACTATTGATTTTCTGCAATCTTCCTCGATTAGCACACCACTTTCGATACTCAAAAAATCAGGTAGGATATCATCCCAGTCTCATTTTTAGGGGCAGGTAATTTGCGTGCGACGCATGTCTTTTTGCGGACCCGTCTTTTTTTCGCTTTAGACGGCTGCGTTCGAATGTTGCTTTTAGGCGATCCCTTGACCGACGTCGAGGTAGCTTATAGAGTCCAAGGTTCTTCTGGACCACCTGGCATGGTCTAACGTACATGGTCTTCAAAATATATTTGCGTCGATTTGAACGGACCTACTTTTCTGTACTTCGGATATCGCTTCCCGCTTTTGGCGCGTGTTTCGCCACCCCCTCTTTTTTTAGGGTTAGGGTTGATTTCCTCGGACCGCGAACTGCGGCTTTCTCGTGCGACTTCTATGTCCGCGCCGTGGTACGTTAAAATTGTGTGAACACGCAAGCTCTTCGTGTGTCGCCGTGTATCCTAATTTTCTTCCCTCTGATGCGTTCGAATTTACACATTCGCTGCTAAAATCTCTAAACCTGTCTTCATGCCGTTGCCTTCCCTTTAGTTGTTTCGAGCCTTCATCTAGGTAAGATGTATTTGCTTCAAAGCGTCGTTGATCTGTACTAAAGTTCAAGCCTGCCCGCCTGCCCTTGGGTTTGATCCGGAGAACTCTCTTTTGATGAGCTTTCTCATTCAAGCCCGCGAGCAACCGAAAAACATGGTCGCCACCGGGCCCCCGAGGGGCCGCGTTGAATATCAGCCTGGGTTGTTCTTTTTGTGCTTCGACTTTCCTTATCCACCTCCGATGGGTGGACGACATTGCGGAAATATCGCCGTTAGATCGTTTGCTCATGGTGAGTATTTTCCAAGAACGCAGTTATGCACGGGTCCCACGGATGGCGCCAACTTGTTAGTGCAAAAAGTGTGACTGGGTTAGAATTGGGCTTAGTCCGGAGCGGGCCGTCCTTGTTGGGCCGTCCGCTGTAAGGTTTATGCACTAATCCAAGTAAAGAGTGATATTCCCTGCACAAGTAAAGGTAAACAGTTAGCCTTACCGTAAGGACGGACCCCACGATTAAGCTCCGGCGTGAGAGTAATTACTCATGTTGTCAGAGAAATATCTGAGTGTTGGGATGAGTGAGAAAGTCATACCTCGAAATTTGTACTGAGGTCACCTTTTATAGGTGATGGAAATGCCAGGGTTTTCTGTCATTTCACATATTTGTTATAGTGGCTGAGGTGGGACCCTTGTCAAGCAAGGGTCCGAAGCTTAACCGATGTTTTGTGGACATGGACTATTTTCCGGACCGTATGTTGGTCCGTTAGCGTACTTCAGGAGTGCCGCTCTATTCGTCCGTGGATGTCCTTGTGCCCTGCTCGTGACTTGGGGCTTTTAGTTATACACAGCTTAGTGGGTTCATTGGGCCGGAGCCTAGTTTGATGTGGGTTGGAGCCCAGTTTTACTTATTGAGCAGGAGTCTGGTTTGTGTGTTAGACCGGAGCCCGGTTGTATAGTACAGTCCAAGTTCAGTGGGCCTGCTATCCGTACTATACGTTATCAAAAATCTAATTCATTCATATATTTTACATCGAGTGTTATATAACAAAAAATTCGAAATATATATATATATATATATATATATATATATATATATATATATATATATATATATATATATATATATATATATATATATATATATATAGTTAAAGTTAAAGTTGAAAAAAAAAAGATTTTAAAATGTCAAACAAGACATTTAATATGGGACAGAGGGAGTAATACTTAGGTGATTTTAGAAAGTTATTAAAGTTAGTATTTAACGAAAAAAGACTTAAAAATATAACGTAAGTTAACTGACAAGGACCTTCGGCGTAATGGAATTAATGATAGGGACCAATAGTGCAAAAGTAATGAAATACATGCGAAGCTTTATGACACAAATTAAGGGATTAAACCCCTCACTCCCACACGTGTCCCAAAACGTGTCTTATGCTAGTGTTTTGGATGGTAATAGAACTTTTAAGTATATATAAACACCATAAACACCACATGCGTTATTACATGGGTGATGTTCTTTACTATTAGATAAAGGGACTCAACCTTCTTGGAAATTATAGGAGCTGCTACCAAAGGTTATGGTCTTATAATAAAAGACTATTTTTAATAGCCGTTTGTTTAGTAATGACAATAAACAAACAAAAGTAGAACTATATTTACGGAGACATGCTTTTTTATATGGGCAATTATATATGGCAATATCAAAAGTTACAACGAAAAACGGGTTAAAGGTTCTTATATCTTAACATGTACGAATTCTTACTTAATAATAAAAAGATAATATTATAACTACACTTATCGAAGAGAGAATTTCAAAAAAGGTCCATGTGGTCACCCGGGTTTAACGGAAATGGTCCTTATACATTTTTTTAACGGATCCTCTCCCCGTGGTTGCGATCAACAACAGGTTTGGTCCTTCAAACTAACTGCCGTTAGTTTTTTCCGTTAGTCCTTTTGCACAATTAGTCCTTTAATGACCGTTTGCAACTAACATTTACACCATTAGTCCTTTACACTAACGACCGTTTATACTTAACTCAAATTTTAGTTTTCATACGTTTTTTTCCGTTTTTCTTACGGTTTTTCCGTCTTCATACGTTTTTGTATGTTTTCGTCCGTTTTTATACGTTTTCGCCAATTTTCTTATGTTTTGTCCGTTTTTCTTACGTTTTTCTGTTTTCATACGTTTTTGTCTCTTTTTGTACGTTTTCATCCATTTTTATACGTTTTCACCCATTTTCTTACGTTTTCATCCGTTTTTCTTACATGTTTTTGTTCTTTTTTCTTACGTTTTTGTTTACTTTTCTTACGTTTTTGTCCATTTTTCTTATGGTTTTTTTCTTTTCGTTTTCATATGTTTTTGTCTGTTTTTATACGTTTTGGTAGTAACCAGCCATTGTTTTGCGATTTCTGGTTAACATCTCGCGAGTTTTGATGTAACACATCATTCCGAACAACTTTCGTGTTTTACACTTTTGATGATTCGGAAAAAAGTGAGTCAAAATCGTGATTTAAAATCGATACAGAAACATTTTTATCAAATGTCAAATTTTCAGTTTTTATCCATTTTCATACATTTTTATCCGTTTTCATACATAATACATGTATAAAAATGGATGAAAACGGATAAAAACATAAGAAAAACGGACGAAAACGTAGAATAATAGACGAAAACAAATAAAAGTGTATGTAAACGGAGAAAAACAGAAGAAGCGGATAAAATCATGAGAAAAATGGATGAAAACGTATAAAAACGGACGAAAACTGAGAAAAACATATGAAAATATGAGAAAACGGACGAAAACGTATAAAAACAAACAAAAACGTATGAAAACGGACAAAAACGTAAGAAAAACGTATGAAAATGAAAAAACGTAAGAAAACCAGATGAAAACGTAAAAAATGGGCGAAAGCGTATAAAAACGGACGAAAACGTATAAAAACGGACAAAAACGTATGAAAACGGAAAGACCGTAAGAAAACGGATAAAAAACGTAAGAAAAACGGACAAAAACGTATGAAAACAAAATTTTGAGTTAAGTATAAACGGTCGTTAGTATAAAGGACTAACGGTGCAAGTGTTTGTTGCAAACGGTCATTAAAGGACTAACTCTGCAAATGGACTAACGGAAAAAACTAATGACAGTTAGTCTGAGGGACCAAACCCGTTATTGGTATAACAACCCACAAAATCTCACCACTATCATTCTCACTACAAATACCTATGTCAGGTATTTCACAGGTAAATTTTTGCTTTTTATGTGCATTTACTACCTGTATGACTCTCTAGACTTGCTCACGTATCCACTCAAGCCAAATATCACTACCCACACATCCTATAAACCTCTAGTATGTCAAGCATAAGATCACAACAACTCCAAAATAAGTAATCCATAAATCTAACACACCAAACTCATCACAAAACCATAATAAACCCTAATTAAGCCCTAATTAGGCCTATGTGTTTACAAAACCCTAATTGCTTATCTAAACTAGTTTGAAAGTGTTCAAAGCTTATTTATGAGTTACCTTAGGAACAATAGGATATCTTAACACCCTTAGACTCTAGTACAACCCCTTAGAGCCAAGGTACAAGTCTATTAAGCACAAAACCATAACTAGATCATAACTTCCCGGAACTAGGTCTAAACTATCCCAAAACTTCACCATAAGCTACCACCACTTAGTATAAGCTTCTTAGGACTTAATCCTAGCCACTAAGCACTCATAGGAACCTAATATAGGCACTAAACCTTAAGTTAAACCCTAATCTCCCACTAAACCAAATTAGGTTAAAACTAAACCTAACTTAAACCTAATCCTAAAACTAAGTACCCTAAGCACCTCAAGCACCTCTATCGACCTACCTAGCAGCTTACCCACCACCTTAGCACCTATAAGCACCCAAGCACACATCACCATAGTAGCTTACAAGTAGGTTGGTCACCTACTTGTGCCGCGGCTACTTCTCCACCACAAACACCCCTACACCGCCTTATAGCCACCATGACTCACCACCATAGCTTGTAAGAGTCATAGATAGCTTGTTTTAGTTAGCTCCCTCCCCCCCTCCTCGACACCACAACACTCCGCTTGACACCTAAACCCCCTCCTCCCCACGACCCTATAAATAGCCGTGACCCTCACCTCACTTCAAACCATCCTATTCTTTCTTTCCACCTTAAACGTTTAGTAGTATAGGAACCTTAGAAGTCCTAGGAATCAAGCTAGATAGGCCTTGAGCCCTTGTCGACTGTTTTCCATCGAGAAACCCTAGAAAACCCTAAACACCCACGTTAAGCCCTAGCTGGTCAAGTAAGCTTTTAATTTTACTTCTAATAGTCTTATTATAGTACTAGGTTAGTATTAGGATGCCTTAGAACTCTTGCCTAAGCCTTGATCATTTTCCTTTAGGATTTTTCATTTTAAAACCTTAATTATAGGCTAAATGCTAATTTTATACTATAAGCCCTTATTATCTAAGGGGTATCATGTGGATATTTCGTTTTGATGAGTTTGCTGGGTTTACGAATTAAAGTGCCATGGCTCCTCAAACGATTATTGCATGACTTCTGAATTATGATGTCTCAAACGGTGTTATGTTATAACTAAACTCTAAAAACTACATGACTCAATACTAGGGAGCTTCATGTGAGGAGTATTAACTTCTGAATTATGATGGCCTGACGGTATTATGTTAATAACATAATACAATAGTAGGGAGCTTCATGTGAGGAGTTTATACTTCTAGATTGTGATGGCCCGAACGGTGTTATGTTATTTCTAAAACACTAAAAAAACCCTAAGAATGATTACTTAAGAAACTTAAACAAGATAACTAAATCTTGACCTACAACCACACCTACAATACCACCAGGATACGTGAGTAGGCAGTCTAGTCTCCAAGTCACTTTTCACATCAATTAGATTTCCCTAAGCCTAGGTGAGTTTTCATAGCCTCACTTTTAAATTCTTTACAACCTTGTAAGGGGGATACATGCTTTAAATCGAATACAAGTCTTTTTCTTTGGTTGTTGCACGAGTAAACTATCTGCCACCCCTACAAAACAAAATTCAAGAATCTAATCGATTGTGATATTTTACACAAGGGAACGTGAATATAATTGATAGATCTATTGGAGTTTGACAACTCCCGTTGGTACTACCTCTCTCTGGAGGGTACCAATAAATATTACAATTGAACCCTCTCTGAAGGATTAACTTTGGTAAGTTATCCTTCCCCTCCCATCATGGTTTGGTCTGCAGACCCCATGATCTGGACTGTTAACGTGTGGTTCATGAGCTTAGTGCAACATACCAACTCTTGATAATTATACATGCATTACAATTATCACACACACTACATTTTCCTTGAAGGGTGTAACTACTGAACCCTGTGGAACTTGTATTCACTATCACTTAAACCTATGACTCTCACTCAACATCTTGTGTTGACTCTTTAAGCATGTATCCTAGGTAACGGAGCTCTGTGGAAATTATGGCATAGAGTGGCACGAGACTTGAAAGACTTTCCAATTGGTTATCATTCAAGCTTCATAACACACTTAGATTTTGGGGACCTCCTTTTATGAAACTATGATAATTTTAATTAATGATAACTCATTTTTATAAAATGCCTCTTTTCGAGTCATTTTCTATTACTGTATATGTAATCCATGAAGTAATACCCCATATCCAAATTCCGTTGTGATCTGTGAGAATGAGGGTATTACAGATTGGTATCAGAGCTTCAGTTGTAGAGAATAAGGTCAAAACCTAAACTACAACTACTTTTCCCAATACCCGCGAAAGTCTTTCGTGCCACTACACTCCCCAATGCTTTTTTCCAAGAGCAATATGTGCATTAGGTCTGCATAATAGGTATTTCTTGACTTATATTTTAGCTTATATTATTTTATCGGATTATTAGATAGATATGCCTACTCCCCATTACTCTACCTTTACCCCATCCGGATTACATACGGAGAATGTTCTTCTCTCTCTGAATGATTCGGATTTTAGCCCTAAAGATCTTTTTCCCAGTTACCCGAAAAACCATAGGAATAGTATAGATACGCCGTCACCCTTAGGTTTTACACCTTTCGTAGATGACCCACACTTAAAATGTATAAGAGAATTTTATGCTAAGGCATCACCTAATACTCCCCCAAACACTATTTTACACCCACCATTTCCCTCTCCAAGATTTGAGCCACACGGGTTCTTTCTTCCTATATATACCTAGGAAACCTATCTCTGCCTATACCCCTAGATATGAACCTAGACAACCCTATACCTTAGCACCCACACCTTACTTAGTAAACCCTCCCACTTTATCTTGGAAATTTGAAGTCGGAGAAAATTCCATTAGGACAACTTTAGAAAATCAAAAAAATTAGGCAGGGATACTTTAAATAACTTAGATGAAATTTTTCTTGACCTTATTGAGAAGATAGAAGAAGGTCATGATAATAACATAGGCACCCAACCTGATTATAGTAGTTTAAGAAACACCCTACAACAAGCTCGTTTTAAGATAGCTAAATTACAGAAAAATCAAATGAGATACCACCATAAGATAGCCTTTGCCTGTTTTAGGATTTGTACTTTAGAAAAGATGATTGATGATGATGAGGAATCTCATCAATCAAATCTAGGGAACATCCCAAACTCAAACCCTTAGATTTAAGAAAACCACGGAAGAAATCCCTAAGTAGTATGCCCTTTATAGCTTTAGGAGTTTTGCCCTAGCATAATTCCATAATACTTATAGGATATGCAAGATAGGAAATCAATAACATAAGTTATGCTTTAGATACCTCTTACTCTCACTTCCTAGTGCTCCTTAATTTAGGATAACTTAGCTAACCTAGGATTAGGTATGCCTCTTCTTGATTACCCTAGGTCATCCCAAACCTTATAGGAACCCTTAGGAATTTAGATATATCTTATAAAATATAACAAGTTGGGTACTTGTTATAACTTACCTTAAACCCTTACCCCATTATAACCCCTAGGAACTTAGGATGAACTGTCCCGATGCCTTAGATTCATAGATTCTCAAAACTCTTAACCCTTAACTCGTTTGGGTTTTGATTTCAAACCCAAGACCTTACTGAGAGCCGTCTCATAAGGATACTTATTCTTGAACTTTAGGCATTTTAGGGAAGCCTAAAGTGTCATTCTATAGAGTCCGTTCCCTATTCCAATTTTCTATCCTTAGGCAATCTGCCTAAAATCTATATCCTCTTAAATCTAACAACAAGACATTTGGCATAAATAGCAACACTTGTTAAAAACAAGTTATTTATGACCTTATGCAGTTGTTAACTTCCGTTTCCGTTATTTCATGACATTATATATCATGTGTAACAACTTCCCTCGAACTTCATCTCTTTTCACCTCCTAAAAGCCAAATTCCTTAAAAACACTCCTTTATATATGATACTAATGATGAGAATTCTTTTTCTACATCATAGAGATCTGAATTCTTTCCAAATTTAGTATCACCAGCCCTCACTACTTCCTTAGCCTTCTTTAGTTATCTTCCCCTAGCTATTCTTATTCCAAATCTTCCCTATTTACACCTCTAAATTACTATGATTCCTTAAATAGTTATTCCCTCTTAGAAAACCCGTATTACACACTCTAGGATTCCCATACTTGAGGTTAAAAATAATTCTAGGATGCCCAGCGGTAAACATACGAATAGACATAGGATACTTTAAATAGGCTATCTTTAAGAAATCATTGAGGAAATACAAAAATAAGATTAGAAATCTTCGAGGTTTTTATTGGCTAGAAACCAAACTAGAGAAAAACCCATGCCCGATAGGTAAGAAAGATGTTGATATAAATAATTGACTAAAAACATTATTCATATCTTTCGATATCTCTAAGTTTTGATAATCACAAAACGAAAACTCATCAAACCAAAGGTTATGACGTAAACAAGTATTTAGTAGTAAATACTCACTTTCACCATTTAATCACTTAAGGTATGAATAAACAAAGTGATTAGTGCATTATAAGATCAAAGGAAATCTTGTCTTAAGAACATAACATTTTATAAAATGTTTTTAACATTTTATACATATTTGTAAATCATTTTTGGTATAGCTTTATTAAACCACAAAAATGTGATTTCAAATTTCCAACCAAAAAGGGCAAATTTTATCCAGAAAAACTTTTCAAACGTTCAGGAGGGCGGCCCCCTTAATTTTACTAGGCGGCCCCCTTAATCATTAAGGGGACCGGCCTATAATTAAGGGGACCGGCACGCTCCCGAACAGTATTTTCTGGCCCTATAAATATTGGATCATTCCACATATTTTTCTCACCTTTTTGCACTAGAAACTTTCTGATCTAAACATCCATTTCCTTTCTCTAAAAATCCTTTGATCTTATATACTTTGATCTTTGTTTCAAAGTGATTCAAGCCTAAAAATTTAAAGTGCAAAGAGAAGAATACTTCTATTAGAAGTATTACAACTTAGTATCATCTTGCTATCTAAGTTGCTTGTTTATATTTTCTTGTAAATCTTTCATTCTTTGGTGAATAAGGTGTATGTATTAGTTAGCTAGATTTAGTTGAAGAATCTAGAATTGTTGTAAGTGTAAAGTGGAACTTGAAGTGAAGAAGAAGGGTTAGATAGTATTGGTGATAGGAGATTGTAGCAATAGGGACTTGTTGTGAAGATATTGAGGGTTCCAAGTGAAGAAGACTAGAAGACATTAGTAGATTGAAGTTGTGAAGACTTTAGTGGCTTGAAGGTGTGAAGACATTAGTGGCTTGAAGGTGTCAAGACATTAGTGGCTTAAAGGTGTGAAGACATTAGTGACTTGAAGGTGTCAAGACATTAGTGGCTTAAAGGTGTGAAGACATTAGTGACTTGAAGGTGTCAAGACATTAGTGCCTTAAAGGTGTGAAGACATTAGTGACTTGAAGGTGTCAAGACATTAGTGCCTTGAAGGTGTGAAGATACTTGTGGTGTGAAGAAGTATTGAAGTAGTGCAAAGGTGTGAAGAAGAAGTGGTGTGATATTTGGTGTGAGATTTGTTCTAGCTACGATTAGAACTCGACATCTTGCTTTGTGTCGTTAATTGGTGTAAGCTTTTGGTGTGTACGGTTTTCTCCGCCATAAGGGAGGTTATTGACTTAGTGAAGAAAACTCTCGAGTTCGGTGCTCGGGGAGTGGAGTAGGGCAAGGAAGGTGTCCTTGTAGCCGAACCACTATAAATCCTTTGTCTCTCGGTTTGATCTTTCCATCTCTCACTCTTTGCTTGCTTACTTACTAGCTTTTCATATATTGTTAATATTGTGTGTTGTGCATATATTGATTTTACATAAAGATCAAACTAGATTCCATTTAAAACATTAATTATACTTTAGTAAAATATAAGTATAAACAATTACTAAGACACATATATCTATATTAGTACAAACTTGTAATTAAGTGAGATATATGAAATTATAATTTCTATTCAACACTTTAAATAAGTAGTGTATATATGATATATGTGAATTAGTTTGTATCTATACTTTAGCTTCAAAGGTTTTTACAATTACCATCAATTCTTTGAAAAGCAAATTCTTATTAAACGAAAAAGACGCAAAACTATTCAACCCCCCCCCCCTTTTAGTTTTCCACAATTGGTATCAGGAGCCACGTCTAGCAAGATTTTTAAAATAGATTGTATTTTAAAACTTGTAACGATCTATGGAATTTGAAAAATATTTAGAAGGGGAATTTATGCAACAACCACCATTATTTGAAAATGATCATTTTCTTAAATGGAAAAACAAATTTGAAAATTATGTGAAATCAATAGATCTTGATCTTTGGCATATCATTTCAATTGGTGATCTTAAACCAACCAAAATGGATTTTGAAAATCAATATAATAACCTTCAAACCAAATTTGATAAAAACACTAAAGCCAAATTGTCACAACTCGTAAATTCTGGTCATTTCTCAAAGTTTTCACTTTTCACGTGCATTGTTCATGTCATCGTAAATTTAGTTTACGAGTGTTCAATTTTCGCGTAACCGTATTGGTTCAGGAGCGAATTCATGCATTATTATCAGGGACATTTCATACGGACTAGAAATTGTTTGCACATCATCATTAGGGCACTTGCATACTATTCCACTCGTAGGATAATTAAATTAATACTTTTGGTACAATTAACGATTTACGTATGTTTATTTTGAATAAACGCTAATACGCGAACTATAAACGTGTCTAACATGTCCGACACTCCCGACTATGATCACAATATATTTTTATATTCATTTTTATAATATAAAAATTATAATATAAATTTACCCGGTATTTTGGATATTTATTTTAATTATTAACTTAAGTTTACTAAAACTTCGACGGTTTTCATAGAAAATTTAACTATAATTATCTAAACACTCAATATTTTACCCAACCTATTTTTATAATTTTTATAACTTTATTATGACCCGGTTAACTTCGTTAAAATTTATTTTTAGTTAACCCGGTACCCGGTACATTTTAAAACTACACATAACACACAATAATGCAAAAATCACCAAAAGTCTTCACCACCATTCCTCCCCCCCCTCCTTTGCCGCCCCCCCCCCCCCCCCCTTTACTTTATCTTACAACCCTTGAAAAATATCTACTTCCATTTAATGCAAAGAAAAACTTGTCTAAACCAATAATACATATACCATATCTTATTTTTTTCATCTCATTTTTCAACAACTCAAAAGTTTTTCCTCTCCTTTTTCTCTCTTTGATAACCATGGCCACAAGAGGAAGAACAAGCAAGACCAAAGTTTTTTTCAAAGATCTAAGTGTTAATCTTGTTCTTTTAGCATCCTTGTTTGAGTTTTGAAATAAAAACTCAAGGATTATTAGGTTTTAATCATCTTAACTTCACTAATCTTACAAGTAAGTTTACTAAACTCATTTCATAATTCTTACAAAGTTATTACTATGTTTATACATGTTTCTTGCAAGATCTCATACATGCATTAACTTATACCACTTTATTTTTGTAAACTTTTGATCATACAAGCCCTAGAAGTGATTTTTGGTTAGATCCTTGTTAGATCTACTTGGTTTTGGTGATTAGGAACCCATGACACCCTAAGAAGGTGTATGGTAGGATTAGATTAGTTTTGTGGTGTTTGAAAGTGGTTTGATGGAAGATGGAACTAGTTTGGAGACTTGAAAATGGTTTTTGAAACTTTTGAAATACCTACTGTCCCTATTTTAATTTCGTGGGAAAATCAGTAGATGGTGGTTAATTTTTGACCAAAGATTTAGAAAATACTTTCAAAAACGAAACTTTAGGCGAAAGAACGGATTAAAACGAGTTTATAACGAAGGAGTTATGATTTTTGCAAATTTAACGACGAAAACTATTTCTTAGAAAACTGCTTGCTGATTGGCAGAATACGATGGGTAATTAGAGGCATTAAACGTAACCTAGAGGAGCCGAGTTATCAAAAATATACTAGTATACACAAAAACGAATCCGTGGACATAAAGAACAAGGAAAACGAGCCTAAAACGACCGAGTTATACCCGTTTTAACATTGTCAAAACTATATATATATATATAGTCACAAATAAAAATAATAACGTACGTACTAAATGGTATATTTTCCTAGCAACGTTACTAATGACTATTTTCTTAACAAACGAAAATGTACAACCGGAGGGAATATTTTTACGACTTAACGATATTATTCAAAGGTTTCGATACATGAATTATAACGCAAACTTTTTCGTACGAGTTTATATGACAAGTATATATTTCTATATATGGACTTATTTTTCCTAAGTATGGAAACTATTTTACTATGACGATAACTAGTATTTCCAAATTACGAGTGGTATTGGTATCATGTGCATGTGCATTCATTACATCACGACATGATCTAAATTAGATCACTATCATTCATTTTAGGTTGCGGATAGTGTTCGCTCCCTGTTGCCCTTATCATTACGCATATTTGTATCTTCACTCCAGGTGAGTCATAGCCCCACTTTTACTCTTTATACTTGTTTTAACTCTTTGGGGGAGATACATACTCAACTACTTGCTTACTAGTATAAATACTCAAAACATACTTTCTTGATACTCAAAACATTTATACTTGATTGTCTTATACTTGATTGGCATTATACTTGATTGTGTTATACATACTTGTTACGCTATACTTGCTTAACTTAAATACCAGATTCGTATTTACGTGCATACATAACACTCTATACTGTCGGAGAGGTATTGGTAGTACTCATGGGAAGATGCCCCCTACCCTTGTGTCTAGACTTGACCTTGGATGTCGTAGTACTATTTGGGAAGAGGCCCCCGCCCTTGTGTCTATTCTTGACCTTGGGTGAATATAATCCGGTGCATTGTGTAAACTATCTTTTAGCAGTGGGTTGTGAACACACAGGTTGCAAGTCTCTTATGGCGGGACGTGCAACTGAGTGGATTTACGACGCCTTTGCTGTGTGATCATTTTCTATATACTTTATTTGTTAAACAACTCTATGAACTCACCAACCTTTGTGTTGACACTTTTAAGCATGTTTATCTCAGGTTAGAAAGGCGATAGCAGGTTTGTGGAGCGGAGAGTCTTAGGGCATGCATTTTGAAGACTTTCGCTTTTATCTTTTACCATTCGATACTTTTAAAAACTTATGTACTATTAATTTGGGATCTTTTGGTTTGTAAACTATGACTTTTATCTATTCGAATGGTAACTTTTTTAAAAACGTCTCAATTAGAGTTCGTTTTCTATATCTTGTACTTTGTGCCCTGAAGTAGCATCCCTATAACACAGTCTTCCGCTGCGGTATTTTGGGGGTGTTACAGATTGGTATCAGAGCCTTGGTTATAGAGAACTAGGTTGTTTTTAGAGTCTAGACTATAACTACATACATTTAGACTCTCCTCCCTATCGCCTTGCATTTTTTTTTCATACACGTACGCTTGCTGATAATTTTCTTAGACCTACGCTATTAGATATTTTGTGGTACCGATGGGGAAGTCCCAAAATCTATGCAAGTTATCAGAAATATAGAGCTCGGTAATAACTGATCATTTAACTTAATCTTGTGACAGTTCTTGTTTGATGAGACATGAGACTAAGTTAAATGAAGGTTATTACTTAGCTGTAGAGATTTGATGATTTGCCCGAGGATGGGAGTTCTCTTGAAGTTACTCTTTAGGAGCCGTTAGAAACTAGACTACCCAGTGACTTTAGCACTTAAGGGAGAATCCTTTGTTCCTTCGTACTGAGCGTGACATTCCCTAGATACCCATTTAAGCAACGTCTACCACTGAGATATGTATGCCTGGTGATATGTACACCTGTGAAAGGAAACATTTATAATTGTGGTGGCCAACATAATTATAAGTGCTTCACGACACACGTGGACATATGACTATGCATATGTAGATCGGTGTTGGCACGACTTAGGAGACAATTGGTGGCACGGTATTATATATGAGGATGTTAAGTATAGACTTTGGTTAATCAACGGTTTTCCCTCAACTCTGACGTTCACTAAATGTCCTTCCTCTCAGGAAATCATGGCACCAAGGAGAGTGACTCGTAGCTCTGGTCGAGGAGGCGCAACACCAAGGGGTGGAAGGACTGGTGGACGTGGAGGTAGAGGAGGTAGAGGAGCTGCTCATGACACTAGTAACCCAAGTAACGATGGTGGAAGAACTGGTAGACGTGGAGGTAGAGGAGGTGGTCACGGCGTTGAAAACAATGATAACAACGACAGTGGAAATACTGATTTTGAAGCCATCATCGCTCGACAACTTGAAAACTTTCTCCCCACTATTGTCACTCAAGTTGGCGATCATATGAATAACTTGGCAAACCACGAAAGCGGAATTAACAACACTAATGGTATAGGTCAGAATGGTAATGGCAACAACAACATTAGGACTGGATGTACGTATAAGGAATTTACGTCATGTAAGCCAATTGAATTCGATGGTGTAGGAGGTGCGTTAGTGTATACTCGATGGGTTGAAAAGATGGAGTCGGTGATCGACATTAGTGACTGTGCAGCACATCAAATGGTGAAGTACTCCGCATGCTTGCTGTCAGGAAAGGCATTGACATGGTGGAATACGCAGGTTCAAGCTAGGGGTAGAGAGGCAACTGTAGGTATGACATGGGATGATTTTAAGGCATTACTGAAGGAGGAATACTGCCCTGACAATGAAATGCAGAAGCTGGAGGATGAACTTTATCATCACTCTATGATAGGGGCTGGACATGCAGCCTATACAGATCGATTCCATGAATTAGCCAGACTAGTTCCACACCTAGTTACCCCTGAGTCCAAGAGGATCGAGAGGTACATATATGGTCTTGTCCCAGAAATTCGTGGGACTGTGAAAGCAACTGAGCCTTCTACAATTCAGAGTGCAATATTGAGAGCAGGGACTCTGACAGATGAGATGATTAGAAATGGAAGCTTGGGGAACAGTGATAAGAGGAAGGTAACAAGCGAGTCGAACAAGCAAATAGGCGCGATAGCTGACAACAAAAGGGCAAGGACCTTTGCGGCGACTAGTTCTGGTCAGAGAGAGTATTTAGGCCAGCATCCTAAGTGTACTAAATGTGCTTATCATCATCAGAGGTCTGAGCCATGCCGAGTGTGTACAAAGTGCAAACAGTTGGGTCATTTTGCAAATAGGTGTGGAGCATCGATGAGCGCGGGCAATATAGGAAACAACCAAAAGACATGTTATGAGTGCAACAGCCCAAACCATTTCCGTTATAATTGTCCTAAGTTGAATAGGAATCTTAACCTAGGAAGCAATCGTCCAAACTTAGCAGCAGCAATTGAAGGGCCAAAAGATGAGACCGTTGAGATTCCACCTGCGCGTGGCAGAGCTTACTTCCTAGGGAATCCTATCACCCAACATGTCCAAGATAGCATAACGGGTACATTCTCTTGAACAACTATATTATTTTCGTAGCATTTAAGTCTTAGTATAGAACTTATACACAACACCGACTAATCTGAGACCTAGCATCATTAACCTTAGTTATATTGATAGTAGATGATTTGGTTAGTGTAAGCAATTATAGCAAGCTGGGAAAACTTACATTGTCGAATCAGACCCCTAGGCACATATGTGGAACAAATGAGCTAAACTTCGGGACGAAGTTCCTTTTAGGGGTAGAGACTGTCACAACTCGTAAATTCTGGTCATTTCTCAAAGTTTTCACTTTTCACGTGCATTGTTCATGTCATCGTAAATTTAGTTTACGAGTGTTCAATTTTCGCGTAACCGTATTGGTTCAGGAGCGAATTCATGCATTATTATCAGGGACATTTCATACGGACTAGAAATTGTTTGCACATCATCATTAGGGCACTTGCATACTATTCCACTCGTAGGATAATTAAATTAATACTTTTGGTACAATTAACGATTTACGTATGTTTATTTTGAATAAACGCTAATACGCGAACTATAAACGTGTCTAACATGTCCGACACTCCCGACTATGATCACAATATATTTTTATATTCATTTTTATAATATAAAAATTATAATATAAATTTACCCGGTATTTTGGATATTTATTTTAATTATTAACTTAAGTTTACTAAAACTTCGACGGTTTTCATAGAAAATTTAACTATAATTATCTAAACACTCAATATTTTACCCAACCTATTTTTATAATTTTTATAACTTTATTATGACCCGGTTAACTTCGTTAAAATTTATTTTTAGTTAACCCGGTACCCGGTACATTTTAAAACTACACATAACACACAATAATGCAAAAATCACCAAAAGTCTTCACCACCATTCCTCCCCCCCCTCCTTTGCCGCCCCCCCCCCCCCCCTTTACTTTATCTTACAACCCTTGAAAAATATCTACTTCCATTTAATGCAAAGAAAAACTTGTCTAAACCAATAATACATATACCATATCTTATTTTTTTCATCTCATTTTTCAACAACTCAAAAGTTTTTCCTCTCCTTTTTCTCTCTTTGATAACCATGGCCACAAGAGGAAGAACAAGCAAGACCAAAGTTTTTTTCAAAGATCTAAGTGTTAATCTTGTTCTTTTAGCATCCTTGTTTGAGTTTTGAAATAAAAACTCAAGGATTATTAGGTTTTAATCATCTTAACTTCACTAATCTTACAAGTAAGTTTACTAAACTCATTTCATAATTCTTACAAAGTTATTACTATGTTTATACATGTTTCTTGCAAGATCTCATACATGCATTAACTTATACCACTTTATTTTTGTAAACTTTTGATCATACAAGCCCTAGAAGTGATTTTTGGTTAGATCCTTGTTAGATCTACTTGGTTTTGGTGATTAGGAACCCATGACACCCTAAGAAGGTGTATGGTAGGATTAGATTAGTTTTGTGGTGTTTGAAAGTGGTTTGATGGAAGATGGAACTAGTTTGGAGACTTGAAAATGGTTTTTGAAACTTTTGAAATACCTACTGTCCCTATTTTAATTTCGTGGGAAAATCAGTAGATGGTGGTTAATTTTTGACCAAAGATTTAGAAAATACTTTCAAAAACGAAACTTTAGGCGAAAGAACGGATTAAAACGAGTTTATAACGAAGGAGTTATGATTTTTGCAAATTTAACGACGAAAACTATTTCTTAGAAAACTGCTTGCTGATTGGCAGAATACGACGGGTAATTAGAGGCATTAAACGTAACCTAGAGGAGCCGAGTTATCAAAAATATACTAGTATACACAAAAACGAATCCGTGGACATAAAGAACAAGGAAAACGAGCCTAAAACGACCGAGTTATACCCGTTTTAACATTGTCAAAACTATATATATATATATAGTCACAAATAAAAATAATAACGTACGTACTAAATGGTATATTTTCCTAGCAACGTTACTAATGACTATTTTCTTAACAAACGAAAATGTACAACCGGAGGGAATATTTTTACGACTTAACGATATTATTCAAAGGTTTCGATACATGAATTATAACGCAAACTTTTTCGTACGAGTTTATATGACAAGTATATATTTCTATATATGGACTTATTTTTCCTAAGTATGGAAACTATTTTACTATGACGATAACTAGTATTTCCAAATTACGAGTGGTATTGGTATCATGTGCATGTGCATTCATTACATCACGACATGATCTAAATTAGATCACTATCATTCATTTTAGGTTGCGGATAGTGTTCGCTCCCTGTTGCCCTTATCATTACGCATATTTGTATCTTCACTCCAGGTGAGTCATAGCCCCACTTTTACTCTTTATACTTGTTTTAACTCTTTGGGGGAGATACATGCTCAACTACTTGCTTACTAGTATAAATACTCAAAACATACTTTCTTGATACTCAAAACATTTATACTTGATTGTCTTATACTTGATTGGCATTATACTTGATTGTGTTATACATACTTGTTACGCTATACTTGCTTAACTTAAATACCAGATTCGTATTTACGTGCATACATAACACTCTATACTGTCGGAGAGGTATTGGTAGTACTCATGGGAACATGCCCCCTACCCTTGTGTCTAGACTTGACCTTGGATGTCGTAGTACTATTTGGGAAGAGGCCCCCGCCCTTGTGTCTATTCTTGACCTTGGGTGAATATAATCCGGTGCATTGTGTAAACTATCTTTTAGCAGTGGGTTGTGAACACACAGGTTGCAAGTCTCTTATGGCGGGACGTGCAACTGAGTGGATTTACGACGCCTTTGCTGTGTGATCATTTTCTATATACTTTATTTGTTAAACAACTCTATGAACTCACCAACCTTTGTGTTGACACTTTTAAGCATGTTTATCTCAGGTTAGAAAGGCGATAGCAGGTTTGTGGAGCGGAGAGTCTTAGGGCATGCATTTTGAAGACTTTCGCTTTTATCTTTTACCATTCGATACTTTTAAAAACTTATGTACTATTAATTTGGGATCTTTTGGTTTGTAAACTATGACTTTTATCTATTCGAATGGTAACTTTTTTAAAAACGTCTCAATTAGAGTTCGTTTTCTATATCTTGTACTTTGTGCCCTGAAGTAGCATCCCTATAACACAGTCTTCCGCTGCGGTATTTTGGGGGTGTTACACAAATTACTTATTTTCAAAACTCTACCAAGAGTTGAATATGAAAGATTATTTCCTTATAAAACGGCAAATGATATTTGGAAATATCTTTTAAAATTTCACCAAGAAAAATGTAAAACCAAAGATGATAAGCTTGATATTGCACATGAAATAGTTACTCTAGAAAACTTAATAGATAAATATCTAGTTGAAATAAACACATATACTACTAGTTCAAATATGGTTATTGAAGGTACCAATAACGAAGAACACATGTGTCAAATCCGAAGAAAGAATGTCAATAAACCATGGTGCAACAAGGACGATGAAGATGACGTAGATATGGCTTACATGAATTTTCTTACTAATGCAAATACAAGTAGTGACGGCAAGGATTGCATGCTCCAAGATCCAAGCAATACTTTAAACAAAACATGGAGCGACATGAACAACAGAATTGATCACCGTAGAGCATGTGAAGATTGTACAACTACAAATAAGGTACAATCCAAAACCAAACATTTTTTGCTATGATCAATTTATATTAGAATTTTCAAAACTTGAAAAAAATTTCAAGCACTTTTGCAACATTGAATCAAAAACTGTTTTTAAAAATAAATCTTCAACATCCGTTGAAAATAACTTTGAAAAAGAAATAATTTTAGAAGATAAAATGTCTAGACTTGAAAGTAATATTGAAATTGATCTTGAATGTAAAAATTGTCAAGACTACAAACATGAAATTAAAATGGAAAAAGAAAAAGCAAAAATATTGGCTAAATTTGAAAATAGTTCTAAATCTTTAAAATATCTACTTAACATTCAAAAGTCATTTTATGATAAAACCGGCTTAGGATTTACTGAAGATGATTACTCAACAAATACATCAAAACAAATAAAATTTGTTAAACCTAGTGGAAAAATTTAGAACTATTATTATTTATATCCATTGTTTATTTCTCTAGTCAAGAAAGTTATTGTTTGTTTGTCAAAACAAACAAATGATGAATTCTTGTACTTCTCGATGACATCCTCATCATGTGCATTTAAATGCATTGGATGTTCTCTACTAATCATCTCGGACCCATGAGAATCTGGGTACCAAGCTCTTTGTCATGTTTAGGTAATTAACGAACGAAGGGTTTACTACTTTTTGAATCGCTCTCCTCGCTCTCTTTCTTTTGATTACCATTGGTTCCCGTTATTTTGTTTCACATTCTACACACGTGGTGTTTATGACTTTGTTGCGGTCATCTATGGTTTTGGCGATTAACTCTTCACTCTTGGAGCATTGACTTTATGGTGTGTTAGTTACTACCTCATGACGAAGAATTCTTGTTGTACCATTCTTGATATCTATTGCGTTGGGATTCGTCTTTGCTACTTCTACATGCTTTGGGCAAAATTTTAAGACATCTTCTATTGCTCCTATGCCCACTCTTAAAGGAAAGCTGGACCTGAGGTAAGTTTTCTTTTCATAAACTTGTTAATGTCATTTTATATCTAAGTATGCCATGATTAGTATATTAGTATGATCAAATTTATAACTTGCTCTGTTCTCCCGTCATTAACACTAATATATGTATACATGTAATCGAGCCTGTTATTTCTCTTATTCATCATTTATGTTGAATGTTACCTATGATTAATAGTCGAAGGCTTATCTTGTAGGCTAAATGACCATTTTTCGTTGTATTAATTGATATGCTAAAATTAAAACTAGTTAGCACTTAACTCTATGATGTATTGTGTGTATATATATATATATATATATATATATATATATATATATATATATATATATATATATATATATATATATATATATATGTGTGTGTGTGTGTGTGTATTAATCTTGCATCCATAGATAATTAGCCTTGTCCCTCATAATCTTATTGCTTTAAGATCTTTAGAATTCTCCATTACTCATCTATATCTTTAGTTGCCATTAATGATGATTATGTGTGACAATGGGCTTAACCAACTCTCTTGAACATGATTTGCTTCTACTTCAAACAACATAAGCTACCATTACCTTATGATAATCAAAGTCAAAATTTGAAATTGTTTTTATCCAATTTGACAACATGTTATGAAGCAAAACTCAATTTTGTTTTACTCTAATATGCACTTGGATTTATTTTGAAGCATTGTTGAATAAAACTAAAAACATTCTCTTAAAACTATATTTGATTATTTCACATGTGTCATACACTTCTATAAAATGACATTCACAACTTAATCAAATCATTTCATGAGAATTTTGGTTTGCCTATATGGATCTTGTTTGTAACAAATCTTGAAGTCCATACAATCTTTACTTTTATTTTGTCATTTGTAGGCACTCATTTATATGTTCTAACTAGCCCATATATTATCTTGTTGATATAGTTGAATATATGGTTAGCATATTTCATTGCCTTCCTAAGTTGTATAACATAATTTGCCAATAAGTAGATTGCATGAAAATTGGTAATTACTTGTCTTCTTTATTTGTTATTATGACATTCCCTATATATATGTTTAGTACATCCTATATTACCTCAAGGAATTGAACTTACTTGAATCCAAACCCAAAAACAAAACATTTCTGAAAATTTTCTGCCAAAAACCCAATTATGGGATTCTGGAATTCACCAGATGGGCGGCCCCCTTAATTATATAAGGCGGCCCCCTTAATGATTAAGGGGACCGGCCCCTAATTAAGGGGACCGGCCATCTGATGGTCGAGGATACTGTTTTCTTTATCACTTTTTGACCCATTTCAGCCTATACTTCCCAAAATTCACAAACATATTTTGTCCAATGCTATCCCTCAAAATTTGCCTTCCTTCTCAACATCTCTCATACACTATAAATACCCTTATCCCATCATTAATGCCATCACACTCAAACATGTCATCTCCCAACAACCAAAAACCTAAGGTTTCAAGAACCGCAAGGATCTCCGTCAAACCCGTTTGGAGGAGGAAACTTGATTCTTGTCATAACTCAAGTGATGTTGTTCCAAGTCAACAAATTACCAAACCTCAAACCCACAATAATGATTCATCTCACAACCTATCACCCACTCATTCCCTCATTCATGCTTCCTCTTATGATGAGCATGCTTAATCCCAAAACAATAATCCCAATTTCTCAATCAACACTTCTCATGTTGCTCATTCAACAAAAACACCATCAACTCTTGAAACATCTCTTCCACCCATATCATGTTTTCATGATTACCCAAGCTCAATCATGTCTCCACCACCAAGAGTACCACCACCACATCCTACAACTTCACATGACTCTCCCATGTTGCAAGTTCAATCTTTCACCCAAGACAACTATCAAGCTCCACCAACATCACCTTCCTCCGAACACTTGAAGTTCGTTGAGGAGCTAAAAGAGGCTCATGAGCTTAGTGCTCTTTTAGCATTACATCTTGCACAACGCAATTTGGATCCACTACAATCAAGCTCACCATTATCACCACATAACAACAACCAAATTGAGAAGCATGTTAACAATTGCCCTTGTTGCATCTTCCTTCAACAACAAACCATTGCCTTGAATGAGCACTTCACTTGGATTGAGTATCTTCTTACTAGATCTCAACAAACACCATCACTTGAACAACATCAACACCCTCAACCAACAAACCCAACTTCAAATCCACCACCTACAAGTTCCACATCTCCAAGCTCACCAACATCCATGAAACCAAAAGTTTATCTCCACTAATCCACTAAGCATTTTTATATGCTTATATTTCTCATTTTCAAATAAAACCTTTCAACCATTTTAGGATTCAATAAAGTTTGGTGACACTCCTTGTTAGCACAATAGGATGCTATACTTAATCTTAGTATTCGATAGTTATGGCTTTTGTAACAATGATTATTGGTTGACATAATCATCTTCTATCAATGAATGACTTAATATGTATTCCTTATTATCGTTTGCCATGCTTATTACTTGTTGGTATTATGATATATGAGTTTGTTTTTGCTATGCTTGTGCTTCTAATATTTTTCTTGCAAGAATTCCATAACTAGAACCCTTGGTGCCCTCAAATGAGGGGGAGCATACATCAAGGGGGAGCCTTTACCTTATCGGCTTAAACCTTTTTGATTCTATAAAAAGGGGGAGAAGTGAATATAAACTCACTAAATACTTGTCTAAAAATTAATTTTTGGATTTAATGAGTTTAGCTTTTGTAATCATCAAAAAGGGGGAGATTGTTGATATAAATAATTGACTAAAAACATTATTCATATCTTTCGATATCTCTAAGTTTTGATAATCACAAAACGAAAACTCATCAAACCAAAGGTTATGACGTAAACAAGTATTTAGTAGTAAATACTCACTTTCACCATTTAATCACTTAAGGTATGAATAAACAAAGTGATTAGTGCATTATAAGATCAAAGGAAATCTTGTCTTAAGAACATAACATTTTATAAAATGTTTTTAACATTTTATACATATTTGTAAATCATTTTTGGTATAGCTTTATTAAACCACAAAAATGTGATTTCAAATTTCCAACCAAAAAGGGCAAATTTTATCCAGAAAAACTTTTCAAACGTTCAGGAGGGCGGCCCCCTTAATTTTACTAGGCGGCCCCCTTAATCATTAAGGGGACCGGCCTATAATTAAGGGGACCGGTACGCTCCCGAACAGTATTTTCTGGCCCTATAAATATTGGATCATTCCACATATTTTTCTCACCTTTTTGCACTAGAAACTTTCTGATCTAAACATCCATTTCCTTTCTCTAAAAATCCTTTGATCTTATATACTTTGATCTTTGTTTCAAAGTGATTCAAGCCTCAACATTCAAAGTGCAAAGAGAAGAATACTTCTATTAGAAGTATTACAACTTAGTATCATCTTGCTATCTAAGTTGCTTGTTTATATTTTCTTGTAAATCTTTCATTCTTTGGTGAATAAGGTGTATGTATTAGTTAGCTAGATTTAGTTGAAGAATCTAGAATTGTTGTAAGTGTAAAGTGGAACTTGAAGTGAAGAAGAAGGGTTAGATAGTATTGGTGATAGGAGATTGTAGCAATAGGGACTTGTTGTGAAGATATTGAGGGTTCCAAGTGAGGAAGACTAGAAGACATTAGTAGATTGAAGTTGTGAAGACTTTAGTGGCTTGAAGGTGTGAAGACATTAGTGGCTTGAAGGTGTCAAGACATTAGTGGCTTAAAGGTGTGAAGACATTAGTGACTTGAAGGTGTCAAGACATTAGTGGCTTAAAGGTGTGAAGACATTAGTGACTTGAAGGTGTCAAGACATTAGTGGCTTAAAGGTGTGAAGACATTAGTGACTTGAAGGTGTCAAGACATTTGTGGCTTAAAGGTGTGAAGACATTAGTGACTTGAAGGTGTCAAGACATTAGTGCCTTAAAGGTGTGAAGACATTAGTGACTTGAAGGTGTCAAGACATTAGTGCCTTGAAGGTGTGAAGATACTTGTGGTGTGAAGAAGTATTGAAGTAGTGCAAAGGTGTGAAGAAGAAGTGGTGTGATATTTGGTGTGAGATTGGTTCTAGCTACGATTAGAACTCGACATCTTGCTTTGTGTCGTTAATTGGTGTAAGCTTTTGGTGTGTACGGTTTTCTCCGCCATAAGGGAGGTTATTGACTTAGTGAAGAAAACTCTCGAGTTTGGTGCTCGGGGAGTGGAGTAGGGCAAGGAAGGTGTCCTTGTAGCCGAACCACTATAAATCCTTTGTCTCTCGGTTTGATCTTTCCATCTCTCACTCTTTGCTTGCTTACTTACTAGCTTTTCATATATTGTTAATATTGTGTGTTGTGCATATATTGATTTTACATAAAATCAAACTAGGTTCCATTTAAAACATTAATTATACTTTAGTAAAATGTAAGTATAAACAATTACTAAGACACATATATCTATATTATTAGTACAAACTTGTAATTAAGTGAGATATATGAAATTATAATTTCTATTCAACACTTTAAATAAGTAGTGTATATATGATATATGTGAATTAGTTTGTATCTATACTTTAGCTTCAAAGGTTTTTACAATTACCATCAATTCTTTGAAAAGCAAATTCTTATTAAACGAAAAAGACGCAAAACTATTCAACCCCCCCCCCCTTCTAGTTTTCCACAAAAGACATTACAATAGGATGAATTTAGCCTAAGTTAGGAATTTTACTTAATATCGAGGACATTAGAATTAGTCATAGATTAGACATGAGAAGTCTTAGATACAGTCTAGGAAAGGAATAACAAAGGATTAGATTAGTAACGAACCTTAAACCTTTTAGCAGCTAGTTTAGTAGCAGGAAAAGAATACTAGTCAAATTTTCATCTTGTAGGAACGAGCCTTTTGGAGGTTATAGTTTACCTACACCTAGTTTCATAAGTGACCTACCCCATATTAAGATTTCCCACATACTATCCTCAAAGATATAGTATAAGGATATAGAAATTCCTAAGAATAATATACCATTAGGATAACCTAAACTTAGAATTCGAGGTTACTAGTTATAACTAGGAATAAGACATCTGAGGATTTTAGTCTACCTATACTTAGTTTCTTAGGATTTGACGTTTAATAGGTTACACATTAGGAATTCTACTTAGAGGATACTATGGATATTACCCTACCCGGTTTCAAGTACCTAGGACATAAGATAGACAACTTAGGTCAAAAGACTAAACACGAAACTTTACCTAGGAATAGTGATACTCCAAGTAAACCCCTAGATAAGGAATCACCTAGCCCATCTCCTACTATAGGATCTTCTTCACCAATTAAGACCAATATATCACCCTTAGATTTTAAAACTAGTTATGAAAACTAGAAGAACCTTAGGGGGAAAACAAACTTTGAAGGAATCTAGTAAATCTTAATTCCATTATGAATACCATCTTTTCAGGTATATATCCTACACTCTCACTCTTCCGTTTAATTCTATTCTCCCGCTTCTTCTCATTCTTCCGTTTAAATCCCATTTAAATCTCACTCTCCCGCCTTTTTCCCGCTCTCCTATTTAAATCTTATTCTCACTCTACTGTTTAATCCTATACTCCTGTCCTTTTCCCATTCCACTTATTCCTACTCTTCCACCCTTTCGTTATCTCCCACTCCTTCATACTTTCCTATTCCATCCCTAGCCTTCCCTCTTCACTCCTTCCTATAAAATCCATCTTTCCACTTCCTTCCATCCTTTCATTCCTCCGTCATTTTTCACTCTATTTTTCCTTACTCTAAACTCTCTCCCTACCTCATCCTACAATGTTCTAAGATTTAGAACTTGTACTTCTTGTCATATTACAAGATTCTATTAGTTAGAAATTGTAAGAATATCTATGTCAAACTTTAATCCTCATTATGTTCGACTATGATATTATATCTCGCCTTGAAAATGTTGCAAGAATGAGATCTTTGACGTTCGTCACTCTAGTCATAACATGGGATGCTACCAGGTGATTAGTTTCTAAACAAGGAGACCGTAGAACTAGCCACCATGACTAGAACTTGTCTTCACCATGACCAGAACTTGTCTCCACCATGACTAGAACTTGTCCTCACCATGGCTGGAATTTGTCTCTAAACATTCCCGTATCACACTTTCTTAAGTGTGGTAAACTCTCTCCATTTTCCGCTGATACTACTTAAGGATGATTTATGATGACTATCCTATTAAAATGAACTAGGACGCTCTTTCATTTTAATGAGAAAGTTATAAATCAAACGGATCATGAATTTATAAGCTCTTACTTACAAGAATTGGGACATGTACAAGCATTTCCTACTCCGTTTGTACAATTCCTTTCTTTCTATATCACCTCTCTTTTCTCGAATCGTCAATTCGTTCATCTTTTACCCTACGTTCAACTAAATCTCGGGACGAGATTTCTTCCAAAGGGGTAAGAATATAACAACCCACAAAATCTCACCACTATCATTCCCACTACAAATACCTATGTCAGGTATTTCACAAGTAAATTTTTGCTTTCTATGTGCATTTACTACCTGCATGACTCTCTAGACTTGCCCACGTATCCACTCAAGCCAAATATCTCTACGCACACATCCTATAAACCTCTGGTATGTCAAGCATAAGATCACAACAACTCTAAAATAAGTAATCTATCAATCTAACACACTAAACTCATCATAAAACCATAATAAACCCTAATTAAGCCCTAATTAGGCCTATGTGTTTACAAAACCCTAATTGCTTATCTAAACTAGTTTGAAAGTGTTCAAAGCTTATGTATGAGTTACCTTAGGAACAATAGGATATCTTAACACCCTTAGAATCTAGTACAACCCCTTAGAGCTTAGGTACAAGTCTCTTAAGCACAAAACCATAACTAGGTCATAACTTCCCGGAACTAGGTCTAAACTATCCCAAAACTTCACCATAAGCTACCACCACTTAGTATAAGCTTCTTAGGACTTAATCCTAGCCACTAAGCACTCATAGGAACCTAATCTAGGCACTAAACCTTAAGTTAAACCCTAATCTCCCACTAAACCAAATTAGGTTAAAACTAAACAAAACTTAACCCTAATCCTAAAACTAAGTACCTTAAGCACCTCAAGCACCTCTAGCAACCTACCTAGCAGCTTACCCACCACCTTAGCACCTCTAAGAACCCAAGCACACACCACCATAGTAGCTTACAAGTAGGTTGGTCACTTACTTGTGTCGCGGCTACTTCTCCACCACAAACACCCCTACACCGCCTTATCGCCACCATGACTCACCACCATAGCTTCTAAGAGTCATACATAACTTGTCTTAGTCAGTTCCCCCCCCCCTCTACTCGACACCACAACACCCCGCTTGACACCTAAACCCCCACCTCACGACCCTATAAATAGCCGCGACCCTCACCTCACTTCAAACATCCCATTCTTTCTTTCCACCTTAAAACTTCAGTAGTATAGGAGCCTTATAAGTCCTAGGAATTGAGCTAGATAGGCCTTGAGCCCTTGTCGACTTGTTTTTCCATCGAGAAACCCTAGAAAACCCTAAACACCCACGTTTAGGCCTAGCTAGTCAAGTAATCTTTTAATTTTACTTCTAACAGTCTTATTACAGTACTAGGTTAGTATTAGGATGCCTTAGAACCCTTGCCTAAGCCCTTGATCATTTTCCTTTAGGATTTTTCATTTTAAAACCATAATTATAAGCTATAAGCTAGTTTAGGCAACTCAGTTAAGCTAATATTAGTTAACCATAAGCTAGGAAACCTTTTTGTTTCATAAAAATATGATTTGCATGGAATTAGGACTAGTTTTGCAAAGTTTTGCATGCATAGAGGTACATATGGTAACTTTTTGAAAATATTAAGTCTAGGGACTATTTATGACATTCCTAGAAGCTTTAAGTATAATGACCCTTTTTGCAAAGTTATATAACCTTAAGATAAAAAATAAAATAGTTATAAACTTATAAGGACTAGTTTTGCAAAAGTTATAAAGTAAAGGGTATAAATAGTAAATATTGAAAACTTATAAATCCAAGGGTCATTGCTGTCATTTTCTTAAAATATAGAAGTATAGGGACTAATTTTGCTATGTTTAGATAGTTAATAATAAAAGTTTATAAGTCTAGGCTAGATTTTGTAAATATATAAACTATAAGGGAATAAATTGAAAATATTTTTATAAATATAAAAACTTATTTTAAAGTTACAACATAACACAATCTTTCATGTGAGGGGTATCATGTGGATATTTCGTTTTGACAAGTTTGCTGGGTTTATGAATTAAAGTACCCTGGCTCCTCAACCGATTATTGCATGACCTCTGAATTATAATGGCCCGAACGGTGTTATGTTATAACTAAACTCTAAAAACAACATGACACAATAGTAGGGAGCTTCATGTGAGGAGTATTCACTTCTGAATTATGATGGCCTGAACGGTATTATGTTAATAATATAATACAATAGTAGGGAGCTTCATGTGAGGAGTCTTATACTTCTGGATTGTGATGGCCCGAACGGTGTTATGTTATATCTAAAACACTAAAAAACCCTAAGAATGATTACTTAAGAAACTTAAACAAGATAACTAAAGCTTGACCTACAATACCACCAGGATACGTGAGTAGGCAGTGATGCGTGGGAATCGCAACAGGCTTTACCTCTCGAGGGATCTCGAGAAGCTTACAACCCCCACCAGGCAGTGTACCTGATCGTTGTAGTATAGTATAGTGACAAGTACCGGGGGATTGATCGTTCAGCTTAGGAATAGTGTCGCTAGGATTAGAAAGCCTAATTACTAGTTCTAAAGGTGAGGGATGATTATTTTTTGTCTTTTTATGTTTTTATGAAAGCAAGTAAAATCTCGGGTTTTGAAAGAGTGGGCGGAATTAGTTGCTATTCAACTAACCCAAAGCTAAGATGCAATCAAAATAAAATACTAAAAATGAAATTAAACTAATTTATACTAAGGTTGTGAGCAGTAATTGGAGAAAATGTGTTTACTTAGACTTCACTACTCCCTAGATATCTTTTACACGTTAATTACTTGTTATAATTGCATGGATGACGGATCGTATTCCTTAATACCATTCATGGGGTGGCATACATAACTCCCCAATTCTATGAGCTCTTATCTCCTCCTACACCATGACCCAGCACAACTATAGGGATTGTAAACAGTGGCTCATGCATTAAATACAACCAATAAAGACCTAGTACGCCTCGGTTCATGTTTCTTAAGACGTTCAAGCATGTTACCATTTGGAGATCTGCCAGTTTTCTTAAGCCTAACATATAAAATCATTCATCCAAGAACAAGAATAAACAAGTAATCAACACATAATCAATATCTAGGTTTCATTAGATCTAAGCAAACACAAAGGAGATCTAGCCTAGCATAATGGAATTAAGACAAGAACAAGATATAGACAACCAACACATAGACATATTGATTGAATTAGAAGAACACTTATCTCAATTACAATGCAAGGTATCAAGGGTTTGGAACCCTTGAAAAACCTGTAAAAGTTGCACCAAATTCGTCTTTAGGGTTTCTCCAAAACTTCTCTCTCCTAAAGTAAAAAACTAGAAAACTATATATAGGAAAATCGAGGTGACGGAGTCAAGAGCAAGGTTGTGACGCCGTCATCTCGCCGCCAAATACTTCCTCGGACGGCCTTGATCTACTTATGACGGCCTATGTGACGCCGTCATCAACCACGGTATTTAATTCTTGGGACTTTGACGCCGTCAGGATGACTTTTGACACCGTCATCAACTACGGTATTTTATTCTTGATGTTTGACGCCGTCAGGGTATAACTCTTGACGCCGTCACCTACTGTTTCCAGCATGGAAAATTGAGACTTTGTCGTTTTCTTCACTTTTATACTCCAAAAACGTCCAAAATGGCTTCTTTTCCAGAATTCACTCTCCAAGTACCTAAAATCACAAAAGGAACGATTTAGGGCAATATTTGATCAAATAAAGTCGGATTCGGGCTTAAATGACCCCCTAAAAACGGATCATTTTTCGCCTCATCATATACCCTTACACTTGAGATTTGCTTGTCCTCAAGCAAATGCACTTTTATTCTACTCAAAAGACAAGTTAGGGGTCATTTAACACTAATATAAAAGTAATTACAACAAATAATCGTTCCACTAAAGACCAATAGACAAGCACGGAGATCATACACAAGCACCTCACAAATAGTGTTTAGATACTCACATCTCTCGGGTGTAATAAAGTAATATAACATTATGGAAATGGAAGATATCTCTCACTACCTATCATAGCAAAATAGATTACCATAGGCTTGGGAAAGGATCAAACCTCCACCACATGGCGTAAGCACCTAGGATAAACTATCAAAGAGGTCTTTTAAAGGGTTGTAACGTTAGGTATAGGGATATGAATTACACGGTTTTGTTGGATAAAGGAAGTTTTACTGGTGGCGAGTTAACAATCTTGGTTAATTACATGTACAAGATGGCGTTGCTAAGCTAAGACTAGACTCGACTTAAGCTAATAAATGAAAAATAACAAAAACATAAAATAAACATAGAATGAAACGGGATGGTAGTCCATATGTTTTTTCTCTTTTTCCTTTTTCTATTTTTTTTTCTTTTTCTTGATTTTTCGATTTTTTTTTTTTTTTTTTTTTTTTTTTTTTTTTTTTTGGCATACACTCTTACCCTACCATCCGAAATCTTACATCATAGGGGATGAGAATTCCCCTTACACTTGAATCTTTACATACTTTACAATCAACTAATCTAATGACTCGAATTAAGAAAATTAAAACACTTGGAGCACTTTTAAGATTAACGTACATATGGGGGTAATAAATGATGTTCTTCCCCATTACTCCATAAAATAAGTACTTACCCATGAGTCCCAATCGTCCCAAAACAATATGTACAAGGATATGACTCGACTTAGCAACCATGTAATCAATTAGAAAGTTAACTTAGGGTTTAACAAATAACAATAATGCACTAAAAATGAGCGCATACACGGAAGGCTAAGGCGATTTGGTTGTACATTTAAGTGGGGTGGTTGTACATTTAAGTGGGGTGTAACAAATTCTTTCTTTAAGTAAGATGCTTAAAGTTAGAAACGAAAAGATAGGCTCGGAGGGGTGTACTAGGGGTTTCGTGTACTAAAAATGAGTACAACGCTAAGGGTGTGGGAAAAATTAGTTGACTTAACTAGCCAAGTAATATGACTTAAATGGTCAGGTAATTGTAATACGGGTTTAACACAAGGGTGATCCTAATGCCTCTTATCATGTAGTAAATCCTACCACACGAATGTAGTCTCACTAGCGGTCTCGGGATGCATCACTAACGCAAGTTCTAGAATCTAAATGCTACCGGTACACTCATAAGCACTAATAGTAAATGCTTTTCCTATCAAATCTAAAGGCGAACCTCACATTTTTGGGTGGAAAATTTTTCTGAATATACGGTTATGTGCTAGTCATACAATCTCCTATCCATGAGACGCTTGCTATGGCTAAAGTTTCACTCCTAAATGTTGTAAAAATTTTTAAATTTGGCGCTAAAATTACACTAACAAGTATTTCTCGTAGTTTTATTACACATCTACCATTAAACAAAACAAACTCAAGGGAAAGTGCATATGTAAGGTATCATCTTTTTACCCTCCCCTTACACTTAAGATGAACATTGTCCCCAATGTTCAAGTAAAGAATGTAAAAGTGAGAAAGTAAAGAGAATGAAATCAAATACTCCCCTGATTCGCTCGGTATGGATTATAGGTTGGCCAGGTTAAATCTTCTTCCAAGAAAATGAGCAATCAAAGCTTCCCTTCCAGAATATAAATCATCTCCTTGTCGAACATAACCTGTAAATCCTGACAAAATAGACAAGACAACCTCGCGTAAAATCGGCGGCATCCTATATAAGTTACTAAATCCTAGAAAACAAAGTAAGATATAATGCTTTTGGAATGAAGTTTGCAGATTTCCTGGAGATTATAAAACTTAATAATTCACAAAAACCATAAGACTCCGTTAGAAAAACAAAACCGGTAAAATTTCCAGATTTTTGACTCCTGACGCCGTCAAGAGTAAAACTCTGACGCCGTCAGAATGGACCTGCAGAAATTCTTATGTTAAGTTTCCGGAAAATTTCTGGAAAAACTTGGTCCTACTTCCTGGAAAATCCTGCAAAACTTCATTGTGACTCAATACAAGCATTTGACTCTAACAAATACGAATATACATGTTCATTTATTATTGTGGAGAATCATGATCGGTTTGTTTCTTAAAAACATATTTGGGGTTTCCCCTTACACTTATCTTTTGCAAAAATACTTTTAGGTTGGAGTTAAGACTAGGCCAAACAACATAGTAAAGTATTTCCACATTTTAGTTTAGAAACATGATCAACCAACAATAAAAATAAAACATGCATACGGAAGCAAATAACAATCAAACAAATAAAATCACACAAAACATGGGTTGCCTCCCAAGAAGCGCTTTTCTTTATTTACGAGTCTTGTAGCTAGACTCAAAGTCATGGGTTACTACGTGATCTCATCATTGGTTCCACTCTCTAGGTCGTCTTCTAAACCAGTATCGCTTTCATAGTGCAAGTACTTCGGATCTTCGAATTCGAAAACATCTTGTCGATACTTAGAACCAAGCTTACTAACATTCTTAAAGAATCCACATGATAAATCAGAAATATTCCTACACCCTCTCGTAACATCTTCATCACACAAGATAAGTTGGGAGCTCATCACATCAAGCCCGTCACAAACTATTCCCTTAAGGTCTTTTCTCTTGTATGGCGTTTGGTATGAAATCCTCCTAATCCCATCAGTGAAGGTCATGATTCCGTTCAAGTCATCCACTATCAAATTAGTGATTTCACAAAAGGGTGCTCCAAAGATGACTTGTGATAACCTAGGGTCGACATAGTCCTCTATGTTGTCCACAATCGTGAATTCCATAGGGAATGCCATATTTCCTACGAACACCTGGATTTCATGATCCTTACCAACCACTTTCTCTCCCTTATAAATCATCCCCCATCTGCAGATATTGTTATAATGAAACAATGACATAAAATTCTTTGTCAGGAATACATTAATGTATATGTTATCGAAGTACTTATGACCGATCATGCAGGGGATTTTGAGATTATTCGGATCACGTCGTCTTATCTTCTCCAACTCTCCATCCTTTGACCCATATAGATTCCCCTCAAGAGAGGGACGATACTCGTACACCTCCTCACTATCCCTACGAAAGATTACCTTCCTAACACCATTGGTGAGTACTACACTACCATCTTTCTCATCAAGGATTGCTCCCGATTCATTGATAAATGGTATCCCGAGGACAAGGTGGGTTAACGTTTGATTGGTGAAAGGGTCCACATCATCAACCATGGTGAGGTCAGTATTGTAATCAAGCTCTCCAATCCTAATTGATAAATTTTCTATTACTCTTGCACGCAACGTGCTCTGGGAAGGTTTTGTGGTATAGGGAGAGGGGGATTATGTTGACTGGGAAGCTAGGATCTATATGACTATCGGTTAAGAGCTTTTCCTTAATGGTACAGGGGATCTTGAAAACTTTATGGTTACTTTCCTTAGTCTGATTGTTACCCACATTAATAACATCCTCCATTTTTCTCTCGGGTTCTTCTATAATAGATTTACCCAAAATTGTTGGATCTTTCTCATGCTCTTCCGATTTCTTTTTCCTTTCATCCGGTTTGTCGTATTCTTGCGCGGTGTATTGCTCGGGTGAGTCGGTAGGTTTTCTTGCCGAAGCATGGTCGACCCTTGAGGTCTCATCTTTCGCTGTCTGACTGAATCTGTTAGTTTGTTGTTGGGTTGGGTTGGGTGTTGAAGCAGATATTGTGGTGATGGTGTTTACGAAGTGGATTGGTCCAGGGGGGTTGACAAGTTCTTTTCCGTTAGGAGATATATGTTTGAATAACTTGCTAGGACTTTTTATTTTTACAGGGGGGGCTGGTGGACTCATGACGGTAGCAGATTTAACCTCATTAACGGGAATGGGCTTATTATCAATATGCTCTTTGATAGCAGTCAACAGATTACAAATCTTGTTGTTCACCTCATCCTGCTGTTGTTTAAATTTGGCCTCAAGCGTAGCGAGCTGTAGTTCTTGAGATAGAATGAATTTTTTTAGAGTATCTTCACAGCTTTGCCTAGGAATGCCTTGTGATGGAAAATGCTCGGACCAAGTGAGTGGTGAGGAGTTATTGAAGGATACGCTTCTCGTTTGGTACCCTCTAAAATCAGGTTTATCCTTCCATGCCTCATAGGCTTCGGCAGAAGTTCGAGGACCCTGACCTACGTGCGATGATGTGAATTCGTTATAAGCACGCTTTGGAAGTTCCATGCAGTTATGAGTCTCATGAGGGCCATTGCATAGTTTGCATGTAGAAGCGATTCTGCTCACTTGGCTTGAAGGTTTTTGAGCTTCGTAAGATTTCATAAGAGACTTGACTCGACCTTCAAGTTCCATGATCCTACGGTCGGGAGTGCTAGAATTGTTCGAAGGCAAAGATATTGCCTTGACCGTTTCCTTCAAATCACGGGGATCATTCCAACTTTCGTTGTCATAGAGAGCAAGATCTTCTATGAGTTCCCATGATTGTTCTGCACTAAGATCACGTAGCTTACCACCGGCCGACTGGTCAATGGCTCGCCTCGTGGAGATGTCGATATGGTCATAAAAGATTTGGACTTGGAGCCAAAGATCTATGCCATGATGAGGGACTTTTTGGAGTAAGTCCTTGAAACGAGTCCATGCTTCATAAAGAGATTCATTTTGACGTTGTTGGAACATCAAGATGTCATTCCTAAGCTTAGTAGTTCTCCCCGGTGGGAAAAATTGAGCAAGGAAACGAGTGGTGAGATCATCCCATGTGGTGATGGATCCCGCGGGTAAACGCTCAAGCCATTGACTAGCTTGATCCCGTAGAGAGAATTGGAATAGGCGTAAACGGGTAGTCTCTCTAGTTTCAACACCTAGGTCTATGGAATCTACGATTTTGAGAAAGTCCTTAAGATGTTGGTTTGGATCTTCGAAACGAAGTCCATGGAATGCACATCCGCTTTGCACCAACCGGATGGTGTCGGATCGCAAGGGGGTCACATTGACTCCGGTGAGCTCAATGGTGTTTCGGTAGCCTTGATGGCTAGGTCAGGAATACTCTCCTAAGGTTCGGGGCCTAAGGGGTTCTAGTGGTGGGTTTTGTTGTGGTGGGATGACGGGTTCAAAGATGTTACCACCTTCCATGATGTCGGATGGTAAAGAGTTACGAACAAAGGCACGAAGAAATAAGATAGACTAAAGAAGACCTAAAAATAAAAATAAAATCTTGCTAGAAAGGAATCTAGCAAGTAGACCTAATAAAAAGAAATCCTAACCTAGACAATAACTATTTCCCCGGGCTGCGGCGCCAAAAACTTGATGCGTTAGAATCGCAACAGGCTTTACCTCTCGAGGGATCTCGAGAAGCTTACAACCCCCACCAGGCAGTGTACCTGATCGTTGTAGTATAGTATAGTGACAAGTACCGGGGGATTGATCGTTCAGCTTAGGAATAGTGTCGCTAGGATTAGAAAGCCTAATTACTAGTTCTAAAGGTGAGGGATGATTATTTTTTGTCTTTTTATGTTTTTATGAAAGCAAGTAAAATCTCGGGTTTTGAAAGAGTGGGCGGAATTAGTTGCTATTCAACTAACCCAAAGCTAAGATGCAATCAAAATAAAATACTAAAAATGAAATTAAACTAATTTATACTAAGGTTGTGAGCAGTAATTGGAGAAAATGTGTTTACTTAGACTTCACTACTCCCTAGATATCTTTTACACGTTAATTACTTGTTATAATTGCATGGATGACGGATCGTATTCCTTAATACCATTCATGGGGTGGCATACATAACTCCCCAATTCAATGAGCTCTTATCTCCTCCTACACCATGACCCAGCACAACTATAGGGATTGTAAACAGTGGCTCATGCATTAAATACAACCAATAAAGACCTAGTACGCCTCGGTTCATGTTTCTTAAGACGTTCAAGCATGTTACCATTTGGAGATCTGCCAGTTTTCTTAAGCCTAACATATAAAATCATTCATCCAAGAACAAGAATAAACAAGTAATCAACACATAATCAATATCTAGGTTTCATTAGATCTAAGCAAACACAAAGGAGATCTAGCCTAGCATAATGGAATAAGACAAGAACAAGATATAGACAACCAACACATAGACATATTGATTGAATTAGAAGAACACTTATCTCAATTACAATGCAAGGTATCAAGGGTTTGGAACCCTTGAAAAACCTGTAAAAGTTGCACCAAATTCGTCTTTAGGGTTTCTCCAAAACTTCTCTCTCCTAAAGTAAATAACTAGAAAACTATATATAGGAAAATTGAGGTGACGGCGTCAAGAGCAAGGGTGTGACGCCGTCATCTCGCCGCTAAATACTTCCTCGGACGGCCTTGATCTACTTATGACGGCCTATGTGACGCCGTCATCAACCACGGTATTTAATTCTTGGGACTTTGACGCCGTCATGATGACTTTTGACGCCGTCATCAACTACGGTATTTTATTCTTGATGTTTGACGCCGTCTGGGTATAACTCTTGACGCCGTCACCTACTGTTTCCAGCATGGAAAATTGAGACTTTGCCGTTTTCTTCACTTTTATGCTCCAAAAACGTCCAAAATGGCTTCTTTTCCAGAATTCACTCTCCAAGTACCTAAAATCACAAAAGGAACGATTTAGGGCAATATTTGATCAAATAAAGTCGGATTCGGGCTTAAATGACCCCCTAAAAACGGATCATTTTTCGCCTCATCAGGCACTCTAGTCTCCGAGTTACTGTTCACATCAATTTGATTTCCCTAAGCCCAGGTGAATTTTCATAGCCTCACTTTTAAATGCTTTACAACCCTGTGATGGGGATACATGCTTTAAATCGAATACAACTCTTTTTCTTTGTTTGTTGCACGAGTAAACTATCTGCCACCCCTACACAACAAAATTCATGAATCTAATCGCTTGTGATATTTTACACAAGTGAACGCGAATATAATTGATAGATCTATTGGAGATTGACAACTCCCGTTGGTACTACCTCTCTCTGGAGGGTACCAATAAGTATTATATTTGAACCCTCTCTGAAGGATTAACTTTGGCAAGTTATCCTTCCTGTCCCATCATGGTTTGGTCTGCAGACCCTATGAACTAGACTGTTAACGTGTGGTTCATGAGCTTAGTGCAACATACTAACTCTTGATAATTGTACATGCATTACAATTATCACACACACTACATTTTCCTTGAAGGGTGTACCAACTGAATCCTGTGGAACTTGTATTCACTATCACTTAAATCTATAACTCTCACTCAACAACTAGTGTTGACTCTTTAAGCATGTATCCTAGGTAACGAAGCTCTGTGGAAATTATGGCATGGAGTGGCACGAGACTTGAAAGACTTTCCAATTGGTTATCATTCAAGCTTCATAACACACTTAGATTTTGGGGACCTCCTCTTATAAAACTCTGATAATTTTAATGAATGATAACTCATTTTGATAGAATGTCTCTTTTTGAGTCATTTTCTATTACTGTATCTGTTATCCATGAAGTAATACTCCAGATCCAAATTCCGCTGCGATCTGTGAAAATGGGGGTGTTACAATTGGTCACAACTACGAGGAGAGGATCCTTTAAAAAAAATGTATAGGGACCATTTCCGTTAAACCCGGGTGACCATAGGGACCATTTTGAAATTCTCTCCTTATCGAACATGTAAAAACACTCTAAGTAAAATATATCTCAAAACCTTGTACGTGTATGAGAATATAAAATTAGTATTTTAATACACAAAGAAGCTAATGTTCATTTTTTATTACATAATTATTAGTATAAGCATTTAATAAAAATATATAAATACTAGAAAGATTAATAAGTCGAAGATGCTGGCACATATTTTATCCAACTACTCCATTACAACATATTGTCTGTCTGATAGTACGTGCTAATTGAACAGGCTTACAGCGTACGTGAACAATCAAATTGATTTAAGTCTTCGTTTGGGTACCTTGACTCTTTTATTCCAACTTCCATGTTTGATATATTTAAAGTTTATTATTTCAATTTTGATAGAAAATTTTAATATTTTCTTATGTAATTAGTTAATAACATATAGATTAACCATTTATTTATAATATTCTAAAAGTTAATATGCTGCATAATTTTTAAACAAATCAATGGAGTCCCTGAACTTGACTGATCCGAATAAATAATTAAGGATATTCAAAACTATCGAACTATGTAGATAACATTTCAAAGCACTAAATCATACTAATTCTGTCCCAAAATAATTGTTCATTTCTCTTTCTCAAAAAAATTTAATTTATTTGTCTACTACTAAAAATTAATTGTCCAACTAAACATAATCATTACTACACCGTATTACTACTTGACATTATTATTACAAATCTTAGAGAAAGCGTTATTTAATTAGTTAACGGCATATGTCCTTTACTAACTAATAAGCAAGAAAAACAGTAATGATTAGAAACTGCTTTTTTTTTTTTTTTTTTTTTTTTATTGAGTGACAATTATTTCAAAACGAAAAGAATAATATTTTGACATGACCTAACTAAAATTATCAAAATTTTTAATAAATTATATGAGTATAATAATGTTAAACACTTTTTAAAACAACATACTAAACATATAATACGTAATACACCCCACACTAAACTATAATTTGTCTAACTAACATATTTCAGTAGTTAATTGATTTCTAAAGAGTTACAAACATTTAAGTTACTTATTGAACAGTTTTTTATTAAAAAGAAAACATTCTAATAAGCCATTTCCGATGGCTTTCACTTTCTGATTATTTCCATGCGACGACTACCATTAAAACGTCAAACACGGGTTAACAATCTAAACTTCCATTTTTTTCATAGACAACGTTGTTTTGATCTTAACACATTTTTTATTTCTTATAACATTAACTGATGTGCCTATTGTGTCCGTAAAAGAAGAAACAACGAGATATCTCGATGACAACCGATGGTGTACTAGAGGTGACATTGGTGGATTCAGAAGGAATAAGTGATGAAAAGTTTCCAGGTAAAAAAAAAGTTTCTAGGTAAAAATTAAAAGTGATACTATATATATGACTATTTTGAGGATAGCGTATTCAAAACAAATTTTCTATATGGTTTTGTGTTTCTTGTCCATCTTCCAGGTTGCGTAGTTTGTTGTGGTACATCAGCTGTTAATAGACCTTATGTATGTGTCGAATATGGAGACCAAAAACGTGTAAGCAAAGTCGCTGTAGGTAAGTACTCGTGATACTGTAGGACATATAATCTTTTTTAATAAATTTATTTTGTATTTGTGGAGATTGAAAGAAATTGATGGAACACAGCGAATGGGAAGAAATCTATCTGGGATCAAAAATGTGAGTTTGAGATTGACTACACAACTCTAGAAAAGAAGGCATCTCAAAAGCTCGTGTTTCGTGTGATGGACAAACACAAGCTTTCAGATGACGCATATGTTGGTGAAGCCACGTAAGAACAATAAACGTCTAGGGTATTTTGGCTATATTTGGCAATAGCTTGCTGCAACATCTACAGTTGCAACTAGTTTTGCCAAACATAGCTTTTTGTTAGTTTGTTCATATCCATATTTATTGGCATCTTTAGCAAAAGAATTATGAAAACAGTTGTGGTCCTTTTATGTCTTTGGTTAAGGCAATATATGATTAGTGCATATTTAAAATGTGTTAGATTGAACTGAATGGATGTAGGATTTATGTGAAGCATGTTGTTTCATTGGGGATGGGAGAAGGGGAAGCCGAGCTTGGGAGTCGAAAATATAGGGTGGTCCTAGAGGACAAAACCTACACCGGCGATGTATCAATCGCGGTTATCTTCAAGGTGTGTATAGTATTGTAAATCTATGTGTTATTATCATAGTTACATACTTGTACTTTTAGAGTACATGGTGAGGGGGAACCAATGGATAGCCATTGGGGTATTTTTTGGACCAATGGCGCCGTCTTTCGCGCCACACTACACCACAACGTTGTTCGTCCATTCGTTGCTACACCGGCGGACGCCATTGATACTTCTTCTTCTTTTTTTTTTTTTTTTTTTTTTTTTTTTTTTTTTTTTTTGTTATAGGACCAAGGGGTGTTTTAGTTACTGGGATCTTATTGGTAGGATTATGAGGTGACACACCAATAAAAGTTATTGTTAATGTACCTTAACCTTCTACGTCCCAATTGTGCAGAGAAAGGAAGGTGGAATAAAAGAAAGCCTTTTGAATAATGAAAAATTGGCAATTGCCTAATATCTTTATTTCGTTTTTAATATGTAGTTTGTAATATCGTTCAATCTTGAATGGATTAAATTCTCAAAGGTGTAAACTACGTCATATACGTTCAATGTAAACATCCAAATTTGAAACATATATTTGTATGACTTTGATATAGACTAGATACTAGAATGATAAGATTATTGCAATTAGTATTATTTTAATAACTACTTATAAAGAGAAAAACATTTTTCTGAAAACTTATAAAAGTATTGTATACCTAAAATACCCTTTAAGTTTTAAATTTTAGATTTTTTATTAGTTCCCACCAAAAAAACTTTCAACTTATGTTTGAAAAGAAATTGCATAATATTGCTACCATTTACAATTAATTAGATACTATATATAATCAATATCTTAAACTATGAACAAAGTAATTTAATGGTAAGTGCTTTAGGTATTTTATGGTGGTGGAAGTAGTGAGAAAAGATGATGGGTAATGATTATGGTGATATTTTACTTATTGTACGAGTAATTGCAATGGTTTCGTAGATACCAAAAGCAACAATAACAATGTTGATTGATTTCTAAAAGAGTATGTTAGGCGATCTCCTACCTCGCGAGCTTAGGGATCCGATTAGTTTTAGGGTTTTTCTTTTGTTTGTCTTGTTCGAAAACCTAATCCGCACATTTAGGGTTTCCTTTGTTTTTTTCATTTAATGATGAGGAATAATAATGGGGATGGTAGAACGCCTCAAGGTTCATTTGCTATAGGGGATCATCATTTAAAGGAAGATGAGGTAATGAAGCTTTCTTCGTCCCTTTTTGTCACGAATTTTCCGGATAAGTTCTCTGCTAAGGAGTTTTGGACGGTATGTAATCAATATGGGAACGTTGTTGATGCTTTCATTCCAGACAGGAGGTCCAGATCTGGTAAAAGGATTGGTTTTGTTCGTTTCATTAAGATCTTCGATGTAGACCGTTTGGTTAATAATCTTTATACAATATAGGTTTGGCGTTTTAAACTTCATGCACATATGCTAGGTTTTAGAGATCACCTTTGAATGAAAATAACTCCCAATTCTCGTATAATAAGGGGGATAAGAATGTCTCAAAGGAATTTCACAAGGAGAGGGGGAGATTGGGTATTCTAAATCTTATGTTCATGCTGTCAAAATTGGACCTCACTCTGTTCATAAGAAGGAGGACTTACCGGCGATAGGGCTTGGTGAAACGTGTGCTAACCACACAGATTATTCTACAACTTTGATGGGTAAAGTCAAAGATTTTACATCTTTAACAAACTTGAAAATGGCTTTAGCCAATGAAGGTTTCGATAACATCAAGCTAAAATATATGGGAGGATTTTGGGTGAGGATTGAATTCAGTACAGAAGTTGCAAAATAGAGGTTTAGGTCCAACGTGGGCATAGGCTCATGGTTTGCTCAGTTACTTCAAGCATCAAAATCATTCTTCATTGATGAGAGAGTTACATGGGTAGATATTGAGGGAATACCACTTAAAGTGTGGTCCAAAAATACTTTCTCCTGTAATACATCTAAATGGGGTGAATTATTATATTTTGATGAACAGGAAGAAGGATATCTCCACAGTAAAAGATTTTATATCACAACAAAACTAGTTGAGAACATTTATGAATTGTTTAAAATCATTATCCAATGCAAAATATTGTAGGTACGGGCTAAAGAAGTTTCTGGTTGGATTCCTGAATTTGAAGAAGACGATGACGACGATAGAAAGTCTGATGACGAAATGAGCAAGGAAGGTATAATTGATGAAAATGGAGGAATCCACAAATTTCCATATGTGTAAGGAGAAAGTGATCTTGAAGAGGTCGCTGAAATCATTTTTGAGAAAGAACAACCTCCTACTAACGTGAAGGAGGACTGTATTGGTGTCCTAAAGGATACTCGTTCTAAAGACCCATCCAATAATGAGTTACTTAACAATAATAAAGATAACAACGATTGCGATCTCAATTCTGATGATAACTTGAAATATCCCCTGGATTTACTCCCGCAACTGCTAAAGACGTTCAAAATAATTCATTAAACGAGATGGATGTGGAAGGTGATGACTATTTTCATAATGTTCAAGACGATAAATTTGAATCCGCCGCGAACAAGAACTCCCCTTTTAATAGCTTGAAGAATGATACAGATAGATTTGTATGCTCAGGCCACATTAAAAATTGTGAGATTCCACGTTCTGGAGCTTCTATTTCATAACTCATGGATGAATTAATTAAAGTGGGACAAATTATGGGTTACGATAGAGGGATGCATCAAAAACATTGGCAACATCATTGATTCTCAAGGAGTGAATGATGGTAATCGATGAATTCTATGTCGTTAAACATAAAAGGCCTTGCCCAAAAGGCTAAAAAAGAATGGGTTCGGGAGTTATGTGGTTAAAACAAGGTGAAGTTTGTTTTTTTTTATTTTTTTTTATTTTTATTTTTTTTTTACAAGAAACTAAAATGGAGGATATTGAGTTTTTAATATCAGTTTGTGTTGGGGTAACTTTGGATTTGAATATGAGTATAGTCCTTCTATTGGAAATGAGGTATTCTTTGTATTTGGGATCCAAGAATGTTTCGCAAGATCAATTCCACGATTTCAGATTACTTTGTTATGATTCAAGGTGAATGAGTGCCTAACGGTAAGAAGATTAATATTAGAGTTAATTACATAAATCGTCCTTGTGGTTTGTTGATTTTTATGGATCTTGTCCTTGTGCTTTTTTTAAGCGGCTTTGGTCTCTGTGGTTTTAGATTTTTACGGATCCTGTCCAAGTTTTGACCCAACTCATAACGATCGTTAAAAAGAACCTAACTTGTAACGTGAGGGCTAACCTTGTAATTCGGGTTTTCCTTCTTAAAATACAAACCACAAGGACAATTAATGTAATTTACTCTTAAAAAAAAAAAAAAAAAAAAAAAAAAAAAAAAAAAAAAAAAAAAAAAAACTTATTTTAATTTTATTACGCGAATTTTTTTAAATTTAAATAAAAAAATAATAATTTTATTAAAAAAATATATAATTTAAAGAAATTTATAAAAAAAAAATAGTTTAATTATAGGAAATTTTAAAAATTTTTAATAAAGAAAGTAAAATTAAATTTGGGCTTATGTACTAAACAATTTTGTGCGTTTTTAATTTTATTAAAAAAATTAAAAAGTTATTACTAGAAAAAATTTTAATAATACGTTTTTTATACTAATAAAATTTTAATTTTTTTAATAAAATTAAAAACATACAAAATCGTTTAGTACATAAGCCCAAATATAATTTTATCTTTTTATTAATATTTTTATAATAATAAAATTTTAAAAATTTCCTATAATAAAACTAAAAAATATATAATTTTTTTAAATTAAAATTATATCTTTTTAATTAAATTAAATTTCTTTTATTTAAATTTAAAAAATTTCGTATAATAAAATTAATATAAGTTTATTATTATGATTATTATATTTTTTATTTTTTTAAGAGTAAATTACATGAATCGTCCTTGTGGTTTGTAGTTTGAGAGGGAAAACCAAAATTTCAAGGTTAGCCCTCACGTTACAAGTTAGGTCCTTTTTAATGATCGTTAGGAGTTGGGTCAAAACTTGGACAGGATCCGTAAAAATCTAAAACCACAGGGACCAAACCTGCTTAAAAAAAGCTGTAGGACCTTAGATATCACAACTTTATCACAAATATAGAAGCAAAGATGAAGTAGAGATGGTGACTTGAATGATATGTATGTGGCGTTAGATGTAGAAAGAAAGAGAATGTAGAGAAAGAAAGAAGAGATAATATTATTAGAGAAACACACACACTTACACACACAAGCACACACCTCAAATGACTCATTTGAGGTGCTTATATAGTAAGTTACATCATGCCCTAAAAGGCTTTCTATGGGCTTTGTCTAATGGGCTTGGTTTACATATTCTAATAAAAGCTTACATGATATACTTAATAAGTACCAAGTCCATAGCCCAATATTCTTAACTATTACAATAGTTGTCGACTCAATAATGATCGTCACTTTTAATGCTAACAATCTCCCCCTAAGGGACGATCATTGAGATCTCTCGTTGATTACATAAATGATCAACAATTCTAATGCTAACAATCTCCCCCTAAGGGTGATCATTGAGATCTCTCTTTTGTGACCTTGATCTTTGATCTTTGAAGCTTGTTCTTTTTGAACTTTGAGTCTTTGTGTAATAGCTTTGATAGTTCCTGTGTTCCAATCATGCTTTGTGATCTCTGAATAATGTCGATTGGTTGTTCTTGCTTTTGATCAACATCTTTACACTGTTGTCTTTACGTCTTTTGCAACATGCTCATACTTTGTTTGACATTGAATCTTTGTGAAGTTCTCTTTTCTTTGACTTTAATCTTTGTTTCTTTAGTTTGTAGATTCTTTGACTTTGACTTAGAAACGTTCTGAACTTTGCTTTGTTTTGATCTTTGAAGAGAGCTTTGCAGGGTATGAGCATGTGGATCTTTGAGTGATGGTAACGGTCTTTCTCCAAGGAACATTCATCAGTACCTGCATAAAACAGTTAGCAATAAAGCATCCGGTACTTACAGGTTCGGAATTAGAGATCATCAACAGCATAGTGTGAAGACTCCTTCTAACCCTTACCGAGGCCGTTCCCATTTCGGATACTCCCGAGAGAGCTTACGAGACCTACTAAGTAGATCAACGAATGGGTGAGTCGCTGGAGATCACCCCACGACTGTAGACCATTTTGGAATATAGTAACCAGCATAATATGTAAGGCAAGATCCGTAGATCTTATAAAAGACTTTTACAACTTGTGTCCTTTTTGGCGAACACAAGTGTAATCATAGGAAAGTGTATCCTAAGAGATCTTTTGATGAATCTCATGGCTCTAGACTCGATAAGTGCACATTTAGTTTTCCTATGCGGAGACTAGGGATGGGTCTCCTGCTTCAATATCAACCATCTCTAAGAGATACGTTGATAGTTTACACCGGTTCCCCGTGAGAATGAAACAAATATATTTTAAGAGATACCTGAGTGGCTAGAAGGTTTAGTGCAATGTGTCACTGGGTCCATGACCTCTTGTCTTCAATACCGGTGTCACCTTAGTAACAACCAGTAGCATATGAGTTGAACCCGGTGTCTGCCCTAAGGTTGAACATATGGAGGGCTATTTCTTTTCACCCTTTCATTTGCTTTTCTTTTTAATTCTTCAACCCCTTCTTTCTCCTTTCTCATTTTCTCCTTTTTCAATCATACCTAAGGACTTCTAATTCTAATCTATTGGAATTGTCCTTGGGTAGATCCCTCCGGCTCTGGCGGATCATAGGATGGTTTTTCCTAACCTTAGTCACCTTATAACTCCATGATTATCCTATTGTTTCCATCAAACCATTTGTGAAAATCTCTCAAAGTGTTTATGATAATAAAACATATTTTGTTAACACTTAGAGAGTTTTGCATTTCATTTCAAAGACTCCCCCTTCACATGTGCTCATGGATTTTTAAGAAATTCGCACATGCGTGAGGAGTTTGCACTTTTTGAATTGATCCACTTTCAGTGAACATGACCGATTCGAGACACGCTTACATCACTAGTTAGACTAGCTTGAAATTATTACCCGTCCTGGTCAAGTCCAAAGAAAGTTTCTCAAAACGGTACATTTCTACTAAGACAAATCCTTTTCGAGACACGCTTATGTGGCTAGTTAAAGAGTTCCATTGTCAGCTTTTAGGTGACAACTAGCCCTAGTAACTAACTTGATGTTATTACCCGTCGAGGATAAGTCCTTTCGATTACTAACTTTTGTTGTTTCGTCAATTCTTGGGTCATTTCTGAGTCGAGCTCGCATGAGATTCAGCCACAATCTTAAACACATTGATCACATTTTAATCACGTCTTCCCCCCCTCAAAAATATCATATCCATGGTATTTTTTATACCAATTGATTAATACCTTTTCTTTTTGGATAGCATATGGGAGAAACGGATGTATGTTAATTCCGTATAAGTTTCCTTTAAGCATGATCATTTTGGAACATCATTTTATTACTCCCCCTCAAAAATAGAACATTTTGAGTAAATTTAAGCTTTTAAGGATTTTAGGGAGTAATATCTTGAGCTACATCATGAAAAGTTTTGAAAACCTTTTGACACATTTTTAAAATTTTGCTCAAAAAATTAAGAAGACTTTGATAAGCTTTTTGGAGAGAAGTCTTCTTATCTTTTAGGATTGTTGCACAGACATGTACAATAGGGTCCTTTCTTTGAAAATCACGGGTTATACACTGTTATGTGTGCATAAGCCATTATGTTTTTAGGATAAGTGCTCAAAAAATATTTAAAACCTTTGAATTGATTTAAGCACTTTCCTTTCTTTGAAGAACGAGTCCTTAGCTGAAATACTAAGAAGTCATCATTGAAGCCCGAGTTTCGTACTGAAGTATACGAAAGTCATTATGAATTTGGATTAGACAACAACTTTTGGAACCCATTTAAGCACGGCGCCAACTGGGTTACCATATTTTGAAATCCATTTGTAAGTTGTGTCAATCCGAGACAAAGAAGTTGAATTCCAACGAGGACTGAAAACCTGTGTTTCATTTTGAAATAAAGCTCGTGGAATCAATGGTGATTTAAAACTCTTTTGCTTTTGAAAGTTGTTTGAGAAACTCGGTGTCTCTCTTGGAGTTTTAAAACTTGAAGAAGAAGTTTTCCATCCATTGTTGAAACTCGGTGTTTCATTTCGAAAATTCGTTTTTGAGATGGATGGAAACCTTCCAGAATTAGGATTTTTCCAAGCATAGCCATTCCTTTGTTGTAGCGGAAGCATTTCAGAGTATGAATATTTCAAATGTTTTGAACGGCTTTGCTTTGGTTTCCACACTGGCTTTACCGGAGTAAAACGAGAGTATGGAGTTTGAAAACCTTGATTCTTTTCTCTATGAGCACTTGCATTTTAAACCTTTTGAGGAGTAAATGTTTCAGAAAAATTAGATCTCTTTGAAAACTTCCTTCCTTTTTGCAAAGAATAGGTGGTAAATTGAGAAACCCTTTTAGAAAATGGTTTTGAAGATTCACCCGTGTAAACCTTTTCTGAAACACTTACTTGTGGTTTAGACTCGTTTGAAACTTGAGATTTTCCGTTTGACCGGTTAAGAACATCAAACTTTGCTTTTAAGGCATTGTATGACGTTCTCAAATCATTGTATTCTTTTTGAAGAGAAAGATGATCTGATGATGCCAATTTTTCTTGCAAAGAAGCATTTTGATTTTCAAGATGTGCAAAATATTTTTCATATTTGTCGGTTTCGATTGAAAAATCATTTTTGGCATCACCAAAATCCTTGGTTTGTTGTGCAATTGTTTTTTCCAATTCAGCAATTTTCTTTTGAAGCACAGACTTTTCTTTTTCAAAAAGATGATTTGGTGTGATCTGAGAGTCAGATTTGTTTGAAGTTTGATTCTGAACTCTTGACCGCTTGATTGAATCAAACAAGTTTTTGTAAGTTTGTTTCAAATGTTCATTTTCATTTTGTAATAATGCCACAGCATGTTCCAATTCAAGATTTTTAGTATCAAGTTCATCATGATCAAACTTGATTTTCGTATCATCACAGTTTTCTTCAAAAATATTTTCTTTTCCTTTAAGCATCGATGTCGAAGAGTTTTCCGAAAACTTTTTCTCATTGTTCTCTTGCAGTTTAAGTTGGAAAGAGATACTTTGTGCTTCGAGTTTTGCAAGATGTTTCTCAAACTGAGCTGTTCTTTTTGACAATTCTTTTTTGACATCAGCTGCTTCTTTTGAAAGTTCGGTGATTTTCTTTTTGAGACAAAGATTTTCAGATTTCAAAGAAGATGTTTGTTCGAAATTCACATTCTCATACTCATGGTTGACAGATGCTGACTTGAACGACTCTATTTGATTTGTGAAAAATTCCTTTTGAATGTCAAGTATTAAGCATTTTTCATCAAATTCGTCTTCAAGAGAATGAACATACTTTAAATCTTCTCTCATTTCAGTGACAAGATGTTTTTCAAAGTACTCAAAACTTAAGTTGAGATTTTTCACATGAGGTTCAATCTCATCTTTCAAAATCTTTTTGACTTCAATCTTAAGGCGTACATCTGATGACAGAGGATTGGAGAAAACGCTGGTATCGATGTTTACTTGCTTAAACCAAATGGCCTTTAACGTATGCTCAATGTGATGTTTAAGACTACAAAATTGTTTCCTTGCTCTATTTTGCCATAACGTAGCATCATAAGTAGCAAGTTGAGCTTCTTTGAAAAATCTTTTCACATTTGTGTCTTTTCTTTTGAAAGGTGCTTTTGGAATATCTGTCAATTGTGTACAACCATACACAAAGCCGTGGTACGAGAATGGGGTTTTTCTTTGTTTAACTTTCAAACGTTTCTCCTCTTCAGATTTTAAAATATCTTGAGATTCAAACAAAAGATCATCTGACAATTCTTTTCCCATATCTTCAGCGTTATACAACATAGGTGTCAACATTTTCACTTTGTTTAAAAAACACGGTTTTCCATTTCCCAACTGAGCACTATTTTCAAAACCAATTCCAGATGTTTGTTTAGAAACTTCCTCATCTTTAGTAGGCAGCATGTTGATTGTCTGAGAAGTTTGTCCCAATTTTCGAAGTTTGTTTTCAAGATCGTTTGTTCGTTTAAAAAATTCTTGATTTTCATTCTCAAGTTTTGTATTAACAATCTCAAAATTTGAAGTGGTTGTCTTAAGCCTGGAATTTTCACTTTTTAAATCATTGTTCTCTTTTACAAGTGCTTGAACCTTTCTGTTGTTAAGAACCATTTGAGCATCCAGATTTTGAATGGAACATTTTTCACGAAGAACAGCTTCACTATAACCAACTTCAAGTTCTTCATTTCTATTTAAAATTGGTTTGACAGACTCTTCATTCATTTCAAACTTCCGAGCTTGAGATTTAAGGTTTGAGTTTTCAAATTCAAGTTCAGCTTTTCTTTTTGTTACATTTTGAAAACCTTTTTCCATTTCTTTAAATCTCTCAAGCTCTTTTGTCAATAAGACATTCGTGTGCTTAGCTTCACGATTGTCGTTTTTGCATTTTTCAAGTTCATGTTTGAAATTATTGATTAATGATTCAAATAAGGCACGATCTTGTTCATAAGTAGATCCATCCTGGGCAGGCTCACCTCTATTAGGATCCATATCTGGAGTAGCAAAAGTGATATTACTATCATTTTGTTCCACCACATAAGTGTCACTAATAGACTCAGGATGCGCAGGACGTGTCTGATCATGAGCAAACACATTATCAAAGATATTACCATTATCATGAGCATGTGAATTTTGTACCGTAGCCAATTTCTTTGTGTTTGATGAAGGTCTGATGTGATCATCCTCGGTATCCCAAATAGCTTCATTCCTTTGTGTACCATCAGCATTTGAATCATAGCTAGGACTGCTGCTTTCAACCTGTTGTTCTGATGATGAATCACTTCCCGTAAAAACCAAACTGACATCTGATGCATCACCCTCATTGACTGTTTCCTCTTCTTTTTGAACATCTTTCTCTATCTCTTTTTCAATCACCTCAGTTTCCTTTAACTGCATCTCTCTTTCATTATGCTCTTTTTCCCGTTTCAGCTTCTCAATCTCATTTAAATTAGCTTCCTCAGTTTCCAGTATCTTTTTGAGTTCATCCATTTGATTTATGCATTTAGTTCTGAAGGTCGTATAGCTTACCCAAAATTTTTGGTAAAATGCATCGATAAACTCTGACTGTCCCATTATCCAAGGGTTAAAGATACTCTGAAATTGAGTCTGTATCACTTTAAGAGCGTCCTTGCAGTTACTCATATCAAGTTCTTCTTCATTAAGTAGCTGTTGAAGTTGATTCAGGCTTTGTTTGAGTTTGTCTTTGGAATTGTGATATCGGACTCGGATGAAGTATTCAAATGCCTGATCGAACCTTGAGTCATAACCATAAGTATTGATGAACTTCTCTACATATGACTTGAACACAGTAAACACTTTGTTTGAATCTCTCTCTTGGATTTGCACTTTCATTACCATTGTTTAACGATATGTGATAAAGTTGATTCTTGGATCGTTCCAACGAAATAGGAGTTGAGTTTGGTGAAGGTTACTTTCCTTGGTCAACGAACTTTTAATCCACCAATAATTTTCGAAACATTGACCACCAAAAGATTTTCTAAAAGAGTTCTAGAAAAAAAATTTCTAAAAGTGTTCTAGAAATTTTTTTTCTAAAAGGTGTTCTAGAAAAAATTTCAGTGATTTAGAAACTTTTCAGTGTTCTAGAAACTTTTCAGTGTTTTAGAAACTTTTTAGTGTTCTAGAAACTTTTCAGTGTTTTAGAAACTTTTCAGTGTTCTCGAAAATTTTCAGTGTTTTAGAAACTTTTCAGTGTTCTAGAAACTTTTCAGTGTTTTAGAAACTTTTAAGTGTTCTTGAAAATTTTCAGTGTTTTAGAAACTTTTCAGTGTTCTAGAAACTTTTTAGTGTTTTAGAAACTTTTCAGTGTTCTAGAAACTTTGCACCAAAACTTTCTAAATTATACAATTTAGAGAGTATACCACGAGTCGAAGTGTTTTCTCACTTATACAAGCAAGGGAAACACCGAGTAAGCAACTGGACCAAGTGTGTTCTCGAAACTTTTGTGATTTAGAAACTTTGTGATTTAGAAAAATTGCTAGAATTTTGAATTTGCAAAAAGCTCATCCAAATGAAGTTTGTATTCCAAGATTCTTGTACTTCTAGTTATAAAAACACCAAAACTTAAAGAAAGTTGCAAACTTGATGATTTTTATGAAAAATTTTTGTGATCTAGAAATTTTTCTAGAATTTTAATTTTGCTAAAAGCTCACCCAAATGAAGTTTGTATTTCATGATTCTTGTACTTCTAGTTATAAAAACACCAAAACTTAAAGAAAGTTGCAAACTTGATGATTTTTATGAAAATTTTTTGTGTTCTAGAAAAACAAGTACAAATTCAAAATTCGAATTTTTATGCTTGAAACTTTCAAAAAGATAGAAACTTTCTTGTTGGAAAAGGTTTATAACACTAGTTTGTAATACAAAAAGTGTTAAAAACCAAGAAAAACAAGAAAAGTGAGAAACTTTTTATAAAAAACTCGTGAATAAAGCTTGCAAAATATGAACCAAACAAACTCCAACACTCCTAAATCATTGTTAGGCGATTGATACCACTTGTAGGACCTTAAATATTACAACTTTATCACACCAATATAGAAGCAAAGATGAAGTAGAGATGAAAGATGGTGACTTGATATGTATATATATGTATGTTAGAGAGAGAAAGTAGAGAGAGTAGAGAAAGAAAGAAGAGAGAATATTATTAGAGAAACACACACAATACACACACAAGCACACCTTACAAATGAGAGGTAAGGTGCCTTTTATAGTTCCATACATAGGCTTTCTATGGGCTTGGGCTTGGACTTGGTTTACATATTCTAATAAAAGCTTACATGATATACGTAATAAGTACCAAGTCCATAGCCCAATATTCTTAACTATTACAATAGTTGTCGACTCAATAATGATCGTCACTTTTAATGCTAACAAAAGCAAAGGGACAAGATCCGTAAAAATCAATAAACCACAAGGACGATTTATGTAATTAACTCTTATTATTCAGTATATGTGATTGGCTCCAAACGGTCAACTAAATTGACCAATGTTAGTGGTCAACAAAGTCAAACTGCTTAGAGTCAATCTCCGTGGAAGTATAGGGGTTTCCCCGGGTCGTTATGTCCCGACGAGGTGTGAATTGTATCCAAACGGGTTTGTGATCGGGTGAATTTGGACAAAAAGGGGTTGTGATTGATTACACTACTGAAATATAAAAGGAAATAGCTTAAGTAAGCTATATTAACAAGTACGTGAAATTAGAAAACCCAGAAACGTTTAAAACCTAAAAACGCGTACGTCATTTTAAAGTTATGTGAACGTACGAAATAAAACGTGAGTTTTATAGAAATAAAATACCTACGAACATGAAATTACATTTTTAAAATCCTAATGATAAAAGAAAATTTTTAGAAAAAGAAAATTAATTTTAACACTATTTAATTATTTATTATTAATTAATTACTAATTTCCTATTTACTTTTAATTATTTAAATTATACTAAAATACAAATAATTATGAAATTAACCTAGAAAAATAACATTTTAACTTGGAAAAATCTAAAATAATATAAAACTAATTTTAAAACAGAAGATATATTTTTTAGACTTTTTAAATAATTATTATTAATTAAAAACTATTATTAATTAATTTAAACTAAAATTAATTATTAAAAATACTAAATGAAAAGAGAAAATTATGAAAATTTTCCTAAAAATACTTATTAGTAACAGGAAGCTAGGAAAAAATTAAAAATGAGAAGTGCTTAATGAAAAAGCTAAAAAATAAGCTAAAAGCTTAAATAGAAGCTATCACTTAATTTAATTTTGACTTTTTTGAAATTTTCTTTTACAAAACTACTTAAATGCACGAAATTTCAAACTTTAATGAAGGGACTAAGGCTGAAGCTTAAAAATAAGCACTTTGGAAACCAAAGTGCTTATCAGCTTGGACTTATTAACTTATTATGACTTGTGAAGCTTTGAAAAAGCCAACCACAAGCCTCCACAGGGGTAAATAAGCTAAAGCTGTTGTGGAGGAACTTGAATAAAGCCATGTGGCACAGATAAGCACATGAAAATAAGCTAATAATAAGCCCTAAGCAACTCCAAACTAACACAGATCCACACAGGCCAAAATGGCCAAGTTTGCAGGCCTGTGGGGCCCACAGGTGAGGATGGAAACCCAAACAGAGAGTAGGACCAATAAGCTGAGCTTATGGTCTTTCTAAAAAACAATAAGCTGACCATGGGACCCATTATTGAAGTTAGGAGGGGGCTTGGAAACTAGGTACAAAAGCTGAGCATTCAGCATATAAGTAAAATGGGACAAACAAAAGTGGAGGTGCAGCCCTAGAAAATGAGCCAGGAAACAGCAAATGAGCCTTGGTCCTTCAAGATTGGCTTATTGGATTTCCAATAAGCCAATAATCAAGATGTGGGGCCCACTAGGGAAGCAAGGGCAAGGCATGGAATTTGGGTGTCTAGATGCAGGTGCAGGGCAAACCAGTGGGCTGCAACCCTTTTAACAAGCTTGATTAAGCTACTAAAAAATCTAAAAATTATGACAAGCTAGATTCCTAAAGATAAGCTGGTAGACTACAATATGTGCAAAACTTGAGGACTGAATCTACTCACAAAAATCAAAATAATTCACCCAAAATCTGCCAATTTCACATGAACATGCAATTTTGACTTTTTGAAATTTTACCAAAGGTTGACTTTTGTGAGATTTAAACAACTACTATTGATTGATTATGTAATTATTATTTGAAATAAACCTGATTTAAGCTAAAAAAAACTTGTGCATTGAAATTATTGACAAACTACTCTAAATCTTCAACAGTTAAGTCATAAATAAGCTTGGTGAGTGATTCTGACTTTAGCACCAAGGACCACTAGTTTTTATGTTCTATATGACCTACTGGAACCTAATGAAACATATGTAAACAACAAATAACAACAAGGATGGACTAGCACACATATAATTCTCATGAACCAAACACTCCCTAACAAACTGTCTGTTATGATTTTCAAAGGGAAATGCAAGTTTGGGACCTAGGTTTGACAGATAAATGACAAGGTAAATGTACCTAAGTCTAAGGGAGCTTAAGTGACTAGAAAATAAGCAGAAATGGATAAGCAATTTATGGCTAATGCTACAGTGAACTAAGTAGATCCTAAACTAAAACTACCAAGACTATTAAACATGCATTTTAAACAAGTAAACACATAAACAAGCTCAACAAAACAGGAATAAGCACAATTAAGCCATAGAAAATAAGCTAATAAGGAGGTTGACTTACTTTGACTTTCTAGGATTTTTTAATGTAAGGAAGATGAAGCTTACAGAAGGATGATGACAAGCTTCTATGAGCTTATTTGAGCAGTAATAAGAACTTCTGAAAGGTTTGAAATAACAAGAAAGCTTAAACAAGATTTTTGATAATTAAAACTTAAAATTCCTATTGAATACTGAAAATCAGTGACAAGCTTTTAATGAAAGTTGGAATACTTATATTATCTTTGAAACAGATTACAAGATTAAACAACATAAATTTAAGGCATTACATGATTTGAAAATTACATTAAAAACCTAAATTAACTACTAAAATCTAATCTACACTACTAAGCTCCCCTTCTTCATTCTTTTCTCTCTTAAATAAGTCCTGGTGAGATACTCTGACTTTCCCCCTTTTCTTCTGAGCCTTAGGATGAGCTCAATTTAATCTTGGCCCTCTATTTGTTTTTTGGCGGGAAAAAGCTTATTTGCAACTTGGGGCAGTTTACTTGTGGCAGAGAGCAAGATTTGGATTGTATTGGTGGAAAGGAGTGTAGGGTGGGTGAGTGGTGTAAGATAGAGGTGATGATGGTGTTTGGTGTTGGCAGGGATTGCAGGTCACGGGTGTGGAGATGGAGTGGTCAAACCAAGGTTGACCCTGTTTTATTTATTATTTGTGATGGGGGTGGACTGAAAAGGGTGTTAGGCCAGGATGGTGGATTTGGGCTTGGGGTGAAGTTGGGTTGATTTTATTAGAAAGGGTAAAAGGCTTTGTTTGGTTTGTAGAAAATTCAAGCCCAAGGACCAATTATGTAGATTCTGAAAATTTGAGGGGTTGAAACTGCCAACCTGCCAAAGTATTATAAGGACCAGTTTTGCCATATTTTAATTTCCACAAGGACCTTTGACATAATTTTCCAATTTAAAACACCCGGGGATCAATTTTACAAAATTTCAAACTATAGGGACTAAACTTGTAATTTTCTCAAACTTTTCATCCAGGGATTAAAAGTGACACATGTGAATTCCCAAGGACCTTTAATGATAATTTTTCCATTTTCAACACCCGGGAACTAAAATTGTCAAGTTTGAAACTTGAAGGACCTGTTTTGCCATTTTTGCATTTTTTAACTTTCAAGGGTAAACTTTGTCATTCATTGATTCCTGGGGGACTGTTGTTGACTTTTCTTCAAAATAATTTTCCCAGGGACCATTTCTAACATTTCTTGAAAGTTGGGGGACTGAAACTGCCAATTATGCAAACTTTGTTCATTTTTCTTCAATCATTTTGCATCTGAAACATATAAAACACAATTTTGGAATATTTTCAGTATTTTGATGCATTTCTGAATGTTTTTAAATGTTTTGCAGCTCATATTGGACCAAAAATTATAAGTGTTTGAGCACTCATCAATATGCTCCACGAGAGTTATGTGAAAAGAAGATGTTGTAGGACTACCTGATTCTAGAGCTTAATAACTGGAATGGTGAAGTAGTCATAATGGGTGATTTTAATGAAGTCCATACGCAAGAAGAGAGATACGGATCAATATTTATTGTTCAAGGCGTTGATGCTTTCAATTTTTTCATTTCAACTGTTGGATTGGAGGAGATCCCTTTAGAAGGGTGCAAATTCACATGGTGGTGTTCCCCTTGTGGCCACGGAGGTTCACCTGCGCCGACTCCGGGCTATCCAAAAGGGTAGTCGCCGTGGGATTAGTCGGATCGCAATGTCGAGTCGGAAACCCATGTTACCAAAAAAAAATAAATAAATAAATAAAAAAAATCACATGGTGCCACAAATCAGCCTCGAAGATGAGCAAACTCGATCGTTTTCTTATTTATGAAGGTTTAGTGAATTCGTGTCCTAACATTTCATCAATTACATTGGATCGTTACTAATCTGGTAGGCCTATAATAATGCGTGAGTCTCATTTTGATTATGGTCCTTCTCTGTTTCGTTCTTTCCACTACTGGTTTGAATTGGAAGGTTTCGTTAACTTTGTGGAACAAACATGGAATGATGCCCATGTGACTGATACGAATGCTATGTCAAAGTTAATGAAAAAAATGAAGTACCTCAAAGAGAAGATTCACATGTGGATTAAAGCCAATAAAGACAGCTCAAAAAATTATAAGCAAGGCTTAAAAGATGAACTTGTCAAATCGACTTTCTGTTAGATAACAGGGAGGGCAACTCGGATATTCTCACTAAACGCGTGGATGTCTTTAAATCAGTTCAAGATTTAGACAGGTTAGACTCGATGGAGATGGCGCAAAAAACCAATATCAAATGGGCGATCGAAGGAGACGAAAATTCGAAGTATTATCATGGGGTCCTAAATAAAAAAAGAAACCAACTTGCAATCTGAGGTATCTTGGTAGAATGTAGATGGATTGAATCTCCTTTATTATGTTGAGGAAACATTATCAAGCTCTCCTTATGTTTTAATGATGACAAATAAACCTTCGAAACACATAAAATAACAAACGTTAGCCAAAGTTTCCCGACTGAATTTCTGCTGCTGGCGCGCTGCCCGCGCGTTGACGCGTGGGCGACGTGTCTGACTACTAATATTGTCGGGACAAACTTTGAAAGTCGGCTTTCCCCTTACCTGACAAATGTGGATCTTTCAAGGCAGGTTAGAATATGCTATGTGCTTAATTGAGAACACTCGAAACGAGTTTTTGGATTAGAGAGATCCCACTTTTAAAATACCCGTTTTCGGGAAAACGCCTACTCAACCTTTTTATCAAACGCCTCTAGCCAAGGCTTTTCTAAACCTAGGGAGCTTATATATTTCATGTAACATCAATTGAAAGCATTCATATGTCCATAACCTGTGCTTACGTCTTCTCTAATCACGTAACGGGTTTACTCCCTTATTGGTCAAACTAAGTCAAATGTCACTTTGCGTAAACGCATCCTTTCCCACATGGGTTATGCTTTACATCAAGGCAAAACACTTGGCTTGTTTGTACCAAGGTGTTAGTTGAGTACGTCGAGTCATGGAAAGTCACGAGTTATGAAATTATGGATTCTTGACGTTGAGTTACTTGACATTATAAGTAAACTTTGATTTTCTCAACTTATAATCATAATTGCCTAAACCTTTTCTTTCTTAATGACAATTTGATTATGTTTAATCATTTCTCTAATTACTCTTCTTAATCCTACACCAAATCCAATCATCCCCAACGCTTTCTAAATATTCCCTTACACCTCTTACACAACCTTTGTACCTTGTGTCTCCCAAACTCCCACACAATATTCCCCTTTTACAATATTCCCTTCCACTTTATACATTCCCCATATATACACTTATACACACACATACACACACACCTTTACATTCAAAATACACACACTACACTCACATACCCTTCTTCACACACATAAGGCTCCCCATCAAATCACTCTTACTTATTCCTTACACATACAACTCACCTTTACACACATCTCATCCTTCCAACTTATTCCTAACAACCCCAACAACTTTATTTTCAAAATACACACACTACTCACAACCATCTCATTCTCTACACACACTAGGCTCCCCATGACATCCTGATGCGTGGGAATCGCAACAGGCTTTACCTCTCGAGGGATCTCGAGAAGCTTACAACCCCCACCAGGCAGTGTACCTGATCGTTGTATTATAGTATAGTGACAAGTACCGGGGGATTGATCGTTCAGCTTAGGAATAGTGTCGCTAGGATTAGAAAGCCTAAATACTAGTTCTAAAGGTGAGGGATGATTATTTTTGTGTTTTTATATTTTTTAGAAAGCAATTAAAATTCTCGGGTTTGAAGGATTTGGGCAGAATTAGTTGCTAATCAACTAACCCAATACTAAGATGCAATCAAAATAAAATACTAAAAATGAAAATAAACTAAATTATACTAAAGTTGTGAGCAATAAGTGGAGAAAATGTGTTTACTTAGATTTCACTACTCCCTAGACATCTTTTACACGTTAATTACTTGTTATAAATGCATGGATGACGGATCGTATTCCTTAATACCATTCATGGGGTGGCACACTTAACTCCCCAATTCTATGAGCTCTTATCTCCTCTTACACCATGCCCAACACAACTATAGGGATTGTAAACAGTGGCTCATGCATTAAATACAACCAATAAAGACCTAGTACGCGTCGGTTCATGTTTCTTAAGACGTTAAAGCATGTTAGCAATTGGAGATCTACCAGTTTTCTTAAGCCTAACATATAAATCATTCATCCAAAACAAGTATAAACAAGTAATCAACACATAATTAACATCTAGGTTTCATTAGATCTAAGCAAACACAAGATAGATCTAGCCTAGCATGATGGAATTAAGACAAGAACAAGATATAGACAACCAACACATAGAAATATTGATTGAATTGAAAGAACACTTATCTCAATTACACATGTAAGGTATCAAGGGCTTGGAACCCTTGAAAAACCTGTAAAATTCGCACCAAGTTCGTACTTAGGGTTTCTCCAAAACTTCTCTCTTTAAATGTGAAAAATTAGAAAACTATATATAGGAAAAGAGGTTTGACGGCGTCAAGACAAAGCTTGTGACGCCATCACCTCGCCGCCAAAACTATTCTCGGACTGCCTTGATCTACATTTGACGCCGTCAAGACTTAATCATTTCCAGGCCGTCATGACTTTTACTCTTGACGCCCTACCTTCATGACGCCGTCAAATCTGTACTGGGTCGTCATGGAATTTTGCTCTTGACGCCGTCAGGGAGTTACTCTTGACGCCGTCACCTACTGTTCCCAGCATGGAAAATTAAGACTTTGGCGTTTTCTTCACTTTTATGCTCCAAAAACGTCCGAATTGCTTCCTTTTCCAGATTTCTCTCCCAAAGTACCTAAAATCACAAAAGGAACGATTTAGGGCAATATTTGATCAAATAAATTCGACTTCGGGCTTAAATGACCCCTAAAAACAGATCATTTTTTTTTTTTTTTCATACACTCTTACCCTACCATCCAAAATAATACATCATAGGGAATGAAAATTTCCCTTACACTTGAATCTTTACATACTTTACAATAAACTAATCTAGTGACTCGAATTAAGAAAATCAAAACACTTGGAGCACTTTTAAGATTAACGTACATATGGGGGTAATAATTGATGTTCTTCCCCATTACTCCATAAACTAAGTACTTACCCATGAGTCCCAATCGTCCCAAAACAATATGTACAAGGATATGACTCGACTTAGCAACCATGTAATCAATTAGAAAGTTAACTTAGGGTTTAACAAATAACAATAATGCACTAAAAATGAGCGCATACACGGAAGGCTAAGGCGATTTGGTTGTACATTTAAGTGGGGTGTAACAAATTCTTCCTTTAAGTAAAATGCTTAAAGTTAGAAACGAAAAGATAGGCTCGGAGGGGTGTACTAGGGGTTTCGTGTACTAAAAATGAGTACCACGCTAAGGTGTGGGAAAAATTAGTTGACTTAACTAGCCAAGTAATATGACTTAAATGGTCAAGTAATTATAATACGGGTTTAACACAAGGGTGATCCTAATGCCTCTTATCATGTAGTAAATCCTACTACACGAATGTAGTCTCACTAGCGGTCTCGGGATGCATCACTAACGCAAGTTCTAGAATCTAAATGCTACCGGTACACTCATAAGCACTAATAATGAATGCTTTTCCTATCAAATCTAAAGGCGAACCTCACATATTTGGGTGGACAATTTTTCTGAATATACGGTTATGTGCTAGTCATACAATCTCCTATCCATGAGACGCTTGCTATGGCTAAAGTTTCACTCCTAAATGTTGTAAAAAAATTTAAATTTGGCGCTAAAATTGCACTAACAAGTATTTCTCATAGTTTTATTACACATCTACCATCAAACAAAACAAACTCAAGCGAAAGTGCATATGTAAGGTATCATCTTTTTACCCTCCCCTTACACTTAAGATGAACATTGTCCCCAATGTTCAAGTAAAGAATGTAAAAGTGAAAAAGTAAAGAGAATGAAATCAAATACTCCCCTGATTCGCTCGGTATGGATAATAAGGTGGCCAGGTTAAATCTTCCTCCAAGAAAATGAACAATCAAAGCTTCCCTTCCAGAATATAAATCATCTTCTTGTCATACATAACCTGTAAAACCTGACAAAATAAACAAGACAACCTCGCGTAAAATCGGCGGCATCCTATATACGCTACTAAATCCTAGAAAACAAGATAAGATATAATGCTTGTGGAATGAAGTTTGCAGATTTCCTGGAGATTATAAAACTTAATAATTCACAAAAACCATAAGACTCCGTTAGAAAAACAAAACCGGTAAAATTTCTAGATTTTTACACTTGACGCCGTCAAGAGTAAACTCTTGACGCCGTCAGAAGTGACCTGCAGAAATTCTTATGTTAAGTTTCCGGAAAATTTCTGGAAAAACTTGGTCCTACTTCCTGGAAAATCCTGCAAAACTTCATTATGACTCAATACAAGCATTTGACTCTGACAAATACGAATATACATGTTCATTTAATATTGTGGAGAATCATGATCGGTTTGTTTCTTAAAAACATATTTGGGGTTTCCCCTTACACTTATCTTTTGCAAAAATACCTTTAGGTGGAGTTAAGACTAGGCCAAAACAACAAAGTAAAGTATTTCCACTATTTAGTTTAGAAACATGATCTACCAACAATAAAAATTAAGCATGCGTACGGAAGCAAATAAAATCAAACAAACAAACAAACAAACAAATAAAAACACACAAAACATGGGTTGCCTCCCAAGAAGCGCTTGTTTTTGTTTGAGTCACGAGCCTGACTCTACCCTTATTTAACGGAAATAGGGGAGGTTTTCCCTACACTTTGAATTAAGTGCGAGTGGAAGTAGCGATACACACCCTTAGGGTGAAAATATGCCACGTGAGGTAAGAGTGGTGGATGAATTATATGCTCAAAGGGGTGTGCTCCTATCATCATAACCTTAACAAATTCAACCGGGTTAATGGGTGGATTAAGATTTTCTCCTAGATAGGGATCATTTTCTATCAACTTTAAGAGATTACAAGTTAGGGATCCATCTTGACCTAATAAACCCGGTTTAAACCCATAATGTTTCTTGTGATCAATCATAAATGGGTGATGTAAGCATGCAAGGTCATTTTCCACTCCTATACTGGCCTCCTCTCTACAAGGCATAGAGTCCACTATCTTTATCCTAAGATTACCCGGACTATATGGTTTGATGGGTGGATCGGAACCTATTTCAATTCCTAAATTCACATCTAACGATGGAAGATTAGGTAATGGTTTTGGTTGAGGCTCCGGTTCATCAAAACTAGGAACTTCCTTAGAACTAAGAGTAAGGTTATCACTACAAGTATTCAAACCTATATCCTCTAGTGGTGTTTGGTACAAGGGTTCTACCTCTATTCGGGCTCCTATAGTCTCTTCTACTTCTTCCGGGTAAGTCACGGATGGTGTGTTTTCCTCAAGTGATGGTGGGATTTGTGGGGTACTTTGTAGGTTTGTGTTATTTACCTCATCCTTCCTTTTCTCAACATCACCTATATCCTCATCACGTGTTTTAGTAGAATCTAACCTAAACATGTTCCTAAGTATCTCAAATCCTTCTCTAGCCATTTCAAGTTCTAAGTCTGATTCATAAGAACCTTCCTCAATAACTTGATTATAATGCTCAGTTTGCCTAAAGGATTCATCTTTTTGCTCAATATGATCATGTTCGGCTAAATCCTCCTTAATTGTTTCCTCAAGTTGTGATGCATACATACCCATCAATTCATTGAACTCATGGTTCACGGTTAGGAGGCTTTCCTCAAAATTTTTCCAAAGGGTCTTACTAAAAGGAATTTATCCTAACAATGATTGTTTAATATAGGCCACACATGCGCATAACTCATCAAACCTATCAAACTTTACACTCATCTCTTCTTGTATATATCTAAGATCACTTAAAAATTCATTGGAACAACAGGAAGCAAATCTATCCGAGTAAACTAATTGTTCCTCTATTGTTAATGATCTAAACGGAATCTCATCCGCCATAAAGACAAATGAAAATGGTTTTACAAACAAAGGGCACAAAGAAAAAGATAGACTAAAGAAACCTAAAAATAAAAATAAAATCTTACTAGAAAGGAATCTAGCAAGTAGACCTAATAAAAAGAAATTCTAACCTAGACAATAACTATTCCCCGGGCTGCGGCGCCAAAAACTTGATGCGTGGGAATCGCAACAGGCTTTACCTCTCGAGGGATCTCGAGAAGCTTACAACCCCCACCAAGCAGTGTACCTGATCGTTGTAGTATAGTATAGTGACAAGTACCGGGGGATTGATCGTTCAGCTTAGGAATAGTGTCGCTAGGATTAGAAAGCCTAAATACTAGTTCTAAAGGTGAGGGATGATTATTTTTGTGTTTTTATATTTTTTAGAAAGCAATTAAAATTCTCGGGTTTGAAGGATTTGGGCAGAATTAGTTGCTAATCAACTAACCCAATACTAAGATGCAATCAAAATAAAATACTAAAAATGAAAATAAACTAAATTATACTAAAGTTGTGAGCAATAAGTGGAGAAAATGTGTTTACTTAGATTTCACTACTCCCTAGACATCTTTTACACGTTAATTACTTGTTATAAATGCATGGATGACGGATCGTATTCCTTAATACCATTCATGGGGTGGCACACTTAACTCCCCAATTCTATGAGCTCTTATCTCCTCCTACACCATGCCCAACACAACTATAGGGATTGTAAACAGTGGCTCATGCATTAAATACAACCAATAAAGACCTAGTGCGCGTCGGTTCATGTTTCTTAAGACGTTCAAGCATGTTACCAATTGGAGATCTGCCAGTTTTCTTAAGCCTAACATATAAATCATTCATTCAAAACAAGTATAAACAAGTAATCAACACATAATTAACATCTAGGTTTCATTAGATCTAAGCAAACACAAGATAGATCTAGCCTAGCATGATGGAATTAAGACAAGAACAAGATATAGACAACCAACACATAGACATATTGATTGAATTGAAAGAACACTTATCTCAATTACACATGTAAGGTATCAAGGGCTTGGAACCCTTGAAAAACCTGTAAAATTCGCACCAAGTTCGTACTTAGGGTTTCTCCAAAACTTCTCTCTTTAAATGTGAAAAATTAGAAAACTATATATAGGAAAAGTGGTCGGACGGCGTCAAGACAAAGCTTGTGACGCCGTCACCTCGCCGCCAAAACTATTCTCGGACTGCCTTGATCTCCATTTGACGCCGTCAAGACTTAATCATTTCCAGGCCGTCATGACTTTTACTCTTGACGCCCTACCTTCATGACGCCGTCAAATCTGTACTGGGTCGTCATGGAATTTTGCTCTTGACGCCGTCAGGGAGTTACTCTTGACGCCGTCACCTACTGTTCCCAGCATGGAAAATTAAGACTTTGGCGTTTTCTTCACTTTTATGCTCCAAAAACGTCCGAATTGCTTCCTTTTCCAGATTTCTCTCCCAAAGTACCTAAAATCACAAAAGGAACGATTTAGGGCAATATTTGATCAAATAAATTCGACTTCGGGCTTAAATGACCCCCTAAAAACGGATCATTTTTCGCCTCATCACATCCAACTCTTACATATTCCCTTACGCACATCTCTTCACTCTTATACAATCTAACTCATACCTTATATTCCTTATACACTCTTCATCTCAACCATCCATTTCAAACAAACACATCTCAACCATCTATTTCACCTTCTTCCCCAAGAAATGGAATATTCTCTAGCATATTCTTCTCTTAACCCAACCATGGTTCATTTCTAACCTAACTATGGTTAGTCCCCAACACACCTCTTTCTCACCCAACCATGATTAACTCTTAACCACACTAAGGATGGAATATTCCCTTGGATATACCCTTTAACCTAACCATGGTTCACTTTCTTACCTAACCATGGTTTATTCTCTACACACCTCTTTCTAACCCAACCTTGGTTACTCCTAACTTAACCATGGTTCATTCTTAACCCAACCTCACTCACTCTTCCCTATAGAGGAATATTTCATAGCATATTCTCTTCTCTCTTTTATGCCATGTTATGAATACCCATTCTACCCCTACCCAATTAACTATTCTCTCTTTCTATCCTTGATAATTGGTTTTCTCATAAACACTTCACAAAATATTTTCCAAATTGGCCATTTGAGTTGGTAAACCTTAGATTGATTAATGTTAAGGTTTAGTGTGTGAAGTACAATTGGGGGTTTATCAAGGTTAGGTATTTATAAGTCCAACACCCAACACTTGGGAAAATCTTACAAAGGTCCTAGCGCGCTACCCACGCGTTGACGCGTGGGCGACACGCCGGCCTCGGTAAAATATTCCCAAGTTTGGGTCTTGGCATATAAATCCCCCCCTTGGCTCTTGTATTCCTCACCCCTTGCCATTATTCTTTCTCTCTAATCCTCTAATTATATCTTGTGTTCTTAGTTTTCACACTAACATCTTTGAAAGAATACATCTCCTTGCAAAGGAAGAATCACAAGAACCTAATCCACTCTTGTGATTGTGTCGAGGGTCTTCTTATCTATACCCTTTCTATTACAATCAAGTCTCTAGGTTAGGTTAGGGCTTGGTTGAACAAACAAAAATTTATTCATTCAATTTGTTTGTTAGGGAAGTCTTGTTTCTTTGTGACCAAGCTTAGATCATTGGGGATCTAGTTGGAACTCTTGTGTCTTGGTGACCAAGCCTAGATCATTGGGGATCTAGTTGGGGTTTAATACTTCTGGTGTGGTCTTAGTGGTAAGTAGAATCACGAGATTCTTTAGTGTGGTTTCTGAGGGCGGAATACCGTTGGAAGTATGATGCGTAGGGATTGCACCAGGCTTTACCTCTCGAGGGATCTCGAGAAGCTTACAACCCCCACCAGGTAGTGTACCTGATCATTGTAGTATAGTATAGTGACAAGTACCGGGGGATTGATCGTTCAGCTAGGAATAGTGTCGCTAGGATTAGAAAACCTAAATACTAGTTCTAGAGGTGAAGGATGATTATTTTTGTATTTTTATAATTTTTTAGAAAGCAAGTAAAAATCTCGGGTTTGAAGGATTTGGGCGGAATTAGTTGCTAATCAACTAACCTAATACTAAAGATGCAATCAAAATAAAATACTAGAAATGAAAATAAACTAAATTAACTAAGGTTGTGAGCAATAAGTGGAGAAATGTGTTTACTTAGATTTCACTACTCCCTAGATATCTTTTACACGTTAATTACTTGTTATAGTTGCGTGGATGACGGATTGTATTCCTTAATACCATTCATTGGGTGGCGCACTTAACTCCCCAATCCTATGAGTGCCTACTTCACTCCTATGTCGAGCCGGCTAAGAAGCTCCTAACATGGGATCATTAGAATTTACTCATGCATTAAATACAACCAATAAAACCTAGTGCACATCAGTTCATGTTTCCTAAGACGTTCAAGCATGTTACCATTTGGAGATCTGCCAGTTTTCTTAAGCCTAACATCGAAATCATTCATCCAATACAACCATAAACAAGTAATCAACACATAATCAACATCTAGGTTTCATTAGATCTAAGCAAACACAAGATAAATCTAGCCTAGCATGGTGGAATCAAGACAAGTACAAGATATAGACAACCAACACATAGACATATTGATTGAATTAGAAGAACACTTATCTCAATTACACATGAAAGGGTTCAAGGGCTGAAAACCCTTGAAAAACCTGTAAAAATCGTATATGGTTCGGCCTTAGGGTTTCTCCAAACTTGTTCCTCTCCTAATGAATGAAAATTAGAAAAATATATATAGGAAATTAAGGCTGATGGCGTCAAGACCAAATGGGTGACGCCGTCATCTCGCCGCCAAAAGAATTCTCGGACTGCCTTGATCTACATCTGACGCCGTCGCGTTATATATTTTTCCAGGCCGTCACGTATTTAACTCTTGACGCTCTTCCTTGTGACGCCTTCATTTCTGTACTGGGTCGTCATGAAATTTACTCTTGACGCCGTCAGGATGTTACTCTTGACGCCGTCACCTACTTTTCCCAGCTTGGAAAATTAAGGCTTTGGCGTTTTTTTCACTTTTATGCTCCAAAAACGTCCGAATTGCTTCCTTTTCTAGATTTCACTCCCAAAGTACCTAAAATCACAAAAGGAACGATTTAGGGCAATATTTGATCAAATAAATTCAATTTCGGGCTTAAATGACCCCCTAAAAGTGGTTCATTTTTCGCCTCATCATATACCCTTACACTTGAGATTTGCTTGTCCTCAAGCAAATGCGCTTTTATTCTAATCAAAAGACAAGTTAGAGGTCATTTAACACTAATATAAAAGTAATTACAACAAATAATCGTTCCACTAAAGACCAAAGACAAGCACGGAGGTCATATACTAGCACCTCACAAATAGTGTTTAGATACTCACATCTCTCGGGTGTAATAAAGTATAAATTACAATATGGAAACGGAAGATATCTCTCACTACCTGTCATAGCAAAATAGATTACCATAGGCTTGGGAAAGGATCAAACCTCCACCACATGGCGTAAGCACCTAGGATAAACTGTCAAAGAGGTCTTTTAAAGGGTTGTAACGTTAGGTGTAGGGATATGAAATACACGGTTTTGTTGGATAAAGGCAGTCTTTACTGGTGGCGAGTTAACAATCTTGGCTAATTACATGTACAATGTGGCATTGCTAAGCCAAGACTAGACTCGACTTAAGCTAATAAATGAAAAATAACAAAAACATAAAATAAACATAGAATGAAACGGAATGGTAGTCCGTATGTTTTTTCTCTTTTCTTTTTTTTCTATTTTTTTTTCTTGATTTTTTTGATTTTTTTTTTTTTTTTTTTTTTTTTTTTTTTTTTTTTTTTTGTGCATACACTCTTACCCTACCATCCAAAATAATACATCATAGGGGACGAACATTCCCCTTACACTTGAATCTTTACATACTTTACAATAAACTAATCTAATGACTCGAATTAAGAAAATCAAAACACTTGGAGTACTTTTAAGATTAACGTACATATGGGGGTAATATATAATGTTCTTCCCCATTACTCCATAAAATTAGTACTTTACCCATGAGTCCCAATCGTCCCAAAACAATATGTACAAGGATATGACTCGACTTAGCAACCATGTAATCAATTAGATAATTAACTTAGGGTTTAACAAATATCAATAATGCACTAAAGATGAGTGCATACACGGAAGGCTAAGGCGATTTGGGTGTACATTTAAGTGGGGTGTAACAAATTCTTCCTTTAAGTAAGATGCTTAAAGTTAGAAACGAAAAGATAGGCTCGGAGGGGTGTACTAGGGGTTTCGTGTACTAAAAATGAGTACAACGCTAAGGGTGTGGGAAAAATTAGTTGACTTAACTAGCCAAGTAATATGACTTAAATGGTCAAGTAATTATGATACGGGTTTAACACAAGGGTGATCCTAATGCCTCTTATCATGTAGTAAATCCTACTACACGAATGTAGTCTCACTAGTGGTCTCGGGATGCATCACTAACACAAGTTCTAGAATCTAAATGCTACCGGTACACTCATAAGCACTAATAGTAAATGCTTTTCCTATCAAATCTAAAGGCGAACCTCACATATTTGGGTGGAAAATTTTTCTGAAAGTACGGTTATGTGCTAGTCATACAATCTCCTATCCATGAGATGCTTGCTATGGCTAAAGTTTCACTCCTAAATGTTGTAAAAAAATTTAAATTTGGCGCTAAAATTGCACTAACAAGTATTTCTCATAGTTTTATTACACATCTACTATTAAACAAACAAACTCAAGCGAAAGTGTATTTGTAAGGTATCATCATTTTACCCTCCCCTTACACTTAGGATGAACATTGTCCCCAATGTTCAAGTAAAGAATGTAAAAGCGAAATAAGTAAAAAGAATGAAATCAAATACTCCCCTGATTCGCTCGGTATGGATAATAAGGTGGCCAGGTTAGATTTTCCTCCAAGAAAATGAACAATCAAAGCTTCCCTTCCATAATATAAATCATCTTCTTGTCATACATAACCTGTAAATCCTGAGAAAACAAACAAATCAACCTCGCATAAAATCGGCGGCAATCTATATAAGTTACTAAATCCTAGAAAACAAAATAAGATATAATGCTTGTGGAATGAAGTTTGCAGATTTCCTGGAGATTATAAAACTTAATAATTCAACAAAAACCTTAAGAATCCGTTAGAAAAACAAAACTGGTAAAATTTCCAGGTTTTTACACGTGACGCCGTCAAGAGTAATCTCGTGACGCCGTCAGAAGTGACCTGCATAAATTCTTATGTTAAGTTTCCGGAAAATTTCTGGAAAAACTTGGTCCTACTTCCTGGAAAATCCTGCAAAACTTCATTATGACTCAATACAAGCATTTGACTCGAACAAATACGAATATACATGTTCATATAATATTGTGGAGAATCATGATCGGTTTGTTTCTTAAAAACATATTTGGGGTTTCCCCTTACACTTATCTTTTGCAAAAATACTTTTAGGTGGAGTTAAGACTAGGCCAAAACAACAAAGTAAAGTATTTCCACTTTTTAGTTTAGAAACATGATCTACCAACAATGAAAATAAAGCATGCATACGGAAACAAATAGCAAACAAACAAAATAAAATCACACAAAGCATGGGTTGCCTCCCAAGAAGCACTTTTCTTTATTTACGAGTCTAGTAGCTAGACTCAAGGTCCTGGGTTACTACATGACCTCATCGTTGGTTTCACTCTTTAGGTCATCTTCTAAACCAGTTTTGTATTCCGGACCTAGTTGCAAGCATTCTTTGTAGAAACCAAGCATCCTATTCTTTACATACTCTACTCCTCTTCGTCTATCCTCATCATTCCTATAATAAGCCGCTTGCTTGTGTTCCTTTTCTAAATTAGAGAGGAGGCGGTATTGCTCAATCTTGTAGGGCATTTGGTAGGCAATCTCATCATTCTCTTCCTTGAATCTAACTATCCCTAAAGTCGGATCATAACTCATCCTAGTGGCCTCAACAAATGGTTTTCCGAATATTATTTGGCTTAGGCAATCATCTATCACCGGACGAGTGTCTTCTACTATCATAAAATCGATCTCATAAGTGAAATTACCTATAATTACATGCAATCCCTTCACTCTCCCTACAAAATTACTTATCAAATTCCTATTGGGCATCATCCTAAAATCAAGTTGCTTCTTCATTACCCAATTGTAATAAGTCCTAGTCATGATGTTTACGGGAGATCTAGGATCGATGTAAGCTTTCTATATATGCATGTGTCCGATATTGCATGGTATGTTAATGTTAGAGGGGTCTTCCATTTTGATAAGGGGTGTGCCAAGGATATATGGTCTCTCGGGACTATCGAATAAATCCTTATGGTATTCCCGTTCTTCCTTGGTGGGCAACTTATCAAAGTACTTCTCTATAGTTTCTACTTCCTCTAACTCCTTTTCCTTATTAACCTCAACTTCCCTACTTTCATCCCTAGTTTCGGTTTCTACTCCAACTTCATCCTTGTCACTTTCTTCTATCTCCTTATCTATTGGCTTAATGGTGACAACATTGACAAAGTGGACATGTTTAGATGATGAGGGGTCCTTAATTTGGATTCCGTTATTGGTGTCCCTAGTGTCCTTCCTAGGTGTAGTTAACGCTTGGTTGTTGAGGGCTTTCAACAAGTTGTCTATCTTGTTGGTCATCTTCGTTTGTTGTTGGTTGAATTCGGTTTCAAACCTAGCTATGCGAGCTTCTTGAGATGCCATGAATTTAGACATCAATCCTTCAAGATTGTTGGTACTACCATAGTTGTTAGAAGGATTGTTGTTGAAAGTACGGTTGGAGGTTGGACCATTTGGTTGGTAACGATTAGGCGGATTGGAAGAATTGGGTTGATTTTGTTTCCACCTAAGGTTTGGGTGATTTTTCCAAGAGGGGTTGTAGGAATCACCGTAAGGGTTTGGCTCGGGTTTGAAAGTGTACCACTTATCTCCCGCTTCGTCGGTACGCGTGGATGCGTAGTCCGCAAAAGCTGTTCCGGGGAGTTCCACACAATCACGAGTGTCATGAGGACCACTACATAATTCGCATGAAGAAGTGATTTTGTTCACTTGGCTTGAAGGCTTAGGAGCTTCGTCAGATTTCATGAGAAACTTGACTTGGTCCTCAAGTTCCATGATCCTACGGTCGGGAGTGCTAGAGTTGTTCGAAGGCAAAGATATTGCCTTGACTGTTTTGCTTAAATCACGGGGATTGATGAGTGATTAATCACACATCCTTTTTAGGCCTTATTTCAGACCAAAAATACCAAATACTAACCAAATATGCCAAGAGAATGTATGTTTTTGTATTTGTGTATGTGCAGGTACGGATATGAGAAAAATGAACAAAAACAAAGCAAAACCGACAAAAACGAGCACGAGATTGGAAAAAGATCAAAAGCCGGAGCCGGGGAAGAAAAATGATCAAAGAAAGCTCAAAATATCTATGGAAGTCCTCAGAGATTCATAAAGCACCAAGTTTAGTCCCTGGACAAAGTTTTGAAGATATGGCAACTTTAGTCCCTGCAGTTTCAGATTTTGGTAAATATGGTCCTTTAATGAAATTTTGAAGAAAAGTCAAAGTCAATCCTCCATGATTCAGAGATTGACAACTTTAGCCCTTGGAAGAAACTTTCAATAATTTACAGTTTTGATCCTTGGATTTTCTAAGTTACAAAAATGGTCCTTGATTATACTACTCCTTAATAAAACCTTACACAACAAACCGGATCCAAAGAATAATTATCCAAGCCCAGTTACACACCAAAGCCCAAAACCCAACCCTTTACTTCTACCCGACCTGCTAGTTATTACCCAGGTCAACCCTAAAAACCCACCCGGTCAACGCCATAATAATAAAAACCCCCAATCCCATTTCCCGCCCCCCAAAACCAATATTTACCCAGAAAATAAATACTGTTCTATGAACCCTAAAAGTTACTACCCACCAAATTACCCACGTAGGTAATTATTGCCTAATAATTGGATCTTCTAGAAGGTGTCAGGCAGGACAGAGAATGTCAGAGGTATACATGGACCAATAGGAATGCACACGGAGGATCAATCACATCCATCAATCAATCAAACGGCTGATATTACAAGGCTTGGGGACCAAGGGCGATCTGAGCGTTGATATTAGTTCAAAGAAGTACACTTCTCACACGGATTGCTGAGGTGGACTCCTAGAACCTTCACAAGAGCAACCCAGTTTCGTGTATAAATACTCCCCTCTTGTATCAGTCATGTGTGTAGGTTTTTAGTGAAGTTTATTGTATTTTCTGTTATTTCCTTTAATTTCAGTTTACAACAAATTGTACTCAGCTTTTATTTTTAATAAAATTTACTTTGAATTTCAATTAATTGTCTCTTTGTTTCAATTTCATTTTATTGCTTCTATTTAGTTTAAATTTATAGTTATAGTTTGTTTATCATTACAATTTATTTCTGTTTCTCTTATTTGAAAATCCAAAAATAATAATAATAATAATAATAAATAATATATATATATATATATATATATATATATATATATATATATATATATATATATATATATAGTTTAAATTTAAATTTCAAGTTTCATTTAGAGTATTTACTATTTCATTCAACTTTATATCAGATTAATAAAAGTTTTTAAAAAAAGTTTTCTTTGTCTTTTAATCTCAAAAACATAAGAGTCAAACAAGGTCAACAGAGATTAAGCTTATTTATAAGCTGAGCTTTTTGGAGTGGAAGGCAGCCTTAAGGTGTCCAAAGGCCTGTCTTAAAGACAGGCTAGCTTAGTGAAACCCCCTCTGTTTGAGCTGAGGGGGTATTGGCGTTGTAAGTTCCATGTGTACTGTTTCATCTTATTAGCTTATTAGTATAAGTATTAGATCTGATTTATTTGGTTTACTTATTGTTCATTATTGCTTATTTTGTTTGAATTTTGTTTGATGCTTGTTGATTAGTAGTATTTGATATTTTGAGTTTGATATTATCTATTGTTACTGTTTCATTCTCATTGCATCTGTCACATCTGTGGATCTGAGTGTTTGAGTATAACTGAATCTAAGATCTGTGTTTAAGTTGTTGTTGGGATTTGCATCTATTAATTCATTTACTGAGTTGGTTTGGATTAAGTTTGGACCACATTTGGTTGGATCTGTGGTGTATTGGTTAAAACAACTTCATACTGGGGTGTTTGGATTTAACTGAGTTTTGCTGTTTAGAGTGCTAAGTAGGACCTGATTTCTGCAGTAACAGTCTTAATTAGGTTAGTTAAGGTTAAGACAAGTAGATTTTTGGTAGTTTATAGCTGTGATAGTCAAAGTTCAATTCATATTAATCAAACTGCTTATCTGCTTTGATTCAGTAGGTCTGATGGAATTTGTAGGTGTTATATAGGATAAGTTAGCATAATATAGTTTCATATTAGCTTAGTATATCATATTGAAGCATTTAGGAATGATCTAATTTCATTTAAGTCAACATAGGTTCATAATATAAAAGTCAAAAGTTCCATATTAGTTGAGTTTGTCAGATTTTCAAAAGGTTCTATAGGGTTTAATTTAAATTCAAATTAATTTTTGAAAGTTGATTTGTGAAGTTTTACAGTCCAGAAAACAGTTTCAAAAATAAAATTCAGGTTTGGAACACTTCTGCTTATTGGACAAGTGGGAATTAGTTGTCTATTTGCACTCAAGAGTCCCCTGTTCATCAGGTTCATATTGGACTTTGAAGGATGCATTTGGTTTATTAAATGAACTTAAGAGTTAGTAATTTTGCCTGATTTGTCACCTCAATTGATTGGTTGTTTGGTTACACCCACTAAATCTCACTCATCAGCTTTTTCTATCTGCTTATTTAGTCAGCCAAATAACTTTGTCCAAGCATAATCTATTTTCATAGTTTAGGCCTGCAATTGTGTTTGGGTGATCATACTCTGATATTATTGGTTAATTTGAGTTTTAAAATACTTGTAATTGCTGTTTCCATTCAGACTTAGCCAATTGCTTATTCTGCTGTGCTTATAGCTGTTTCATAATAGCTTATTTGAACTTATTTGTGCCCAAACTTTTGCTTCTGTGATCAATTGATCTCATCACTGTTCCATCAAGCTTCTTAGAGTCATAAAATCATTTAGTCAAAAGTTTTGGTCAACTGGTCAAACATTGCTTATCAATAAGCACTTTCAAATAAGCAGTTTCAAGCCAATCAGCACTTCCAGTGCTCATTTTTCAATTTTTATATTTTTCCTAGTTTCAAAATAATATTTTAGAATTTCCCTGAAATTTTCACATTTTTCTGAGTTGATTTGCTATTTTTCTTAATTAATTTTCATTTTTAATCACTTTTTATTACTTTTTTAATACCTAAAAAATCCAAAAAAAATCAGAAAAATCCAAAAATATATTAGAAAATTATTTTTAGTTATTTTAGAATTTTAGAAATTTATTTTGCATTTTTCTCACTTTATTTGCATTTTCTTTTTAATTTTTAATTAGTTAAATAGTTTTTAATTCATAAAAAATAAATAAAAAGTCAAAAAAAATATTTTTCTTTTTCTCAAAATTTTCTTTTATCATTTTTAACTTTTGAAAATTATTTCCAAGTCCGTAGGAGTAGTGTAGCTTAAAAGTCGCGTTTTATTTCGTACGTTTACGTTTATTTTACGTTTTAGTTTACGTTTTTGATTTTACGTTACGTTTCTAGTTGCTTTACTTGAATTACGTGTTTAGTTGATTATTTGTGCTTCATTTACTATTTCATTAGTATAATCTCACTCAAATCACTTTTTACCACTTTCACGACACGTTTCACGAATCGGGAATTCGAAATTCCATTCATCCTTCACACGGACTACGACCTCGGGTTATCCGTATTTCTTTGCCGATCTCTTGAGTAATACTTATACTATATTATATAACTTGATTTTCACGAATCAATTTTTGGCGCCGCTGCCGGGGAAGGTTGAAGTGAATTTTTCGTTTTCGTTTTTCGAAATTGTGTTTTGAAAACCTTCCTTGTATATATTTTCTATAAAAACTATAAAAATTGAAAAATCAAAAAACACTTTTCCTAAAGTGTTTTCAAAAATACCAAAAAAATAATAAAGTTACAGCCTCGACTCGACCGAAAGGAAGGGCGTTGTAAACCAAATAAGCTTCTCAATATAACAACGCGTGAAATTAGTTGCTAGTCGGATTACTTTAATTCTACAACCGAATAAGCGGAAAATACGGATAGCTTTGACATTAAATTGCAAGCTGAAGAGAGATCCATTCTTCTCTCTCGTTCCGTCGCGAGTAGATTAAGGGAAACGGTTTACAATTAAAGTAACGTTAGAAAAAGAAAAAAACAAAAGTATAAGTTTTTAAATTTTGCTTTATAAAAACAAAAATACAAAAAGATTTTCCTTTTCAAATTTGATTTTCCTTTTATTTTTCAAAATTGGATTTTTGTGGTGTATGAACACCCGCTCATCTTCTAAACGTCTTATTTCTCCATTATCGAACCCCGAGAGTTTGATACGTCACACACACAAAGTTCGTTTCCCAAACGTTGCGGAAATGGAACAAAATAACCACAACAATCAACACCCTCCAGTGGGTGTTGTTCAAAATGCACCAGCTCCCGATCTCCGAACGATGGAGGAGCTGTGTCAACAGACAATGCACGGTAGAGGCGGTCCGATTGCCCCTCTCAATATCGAGGCTACGGATTTTGGACTTAAGCACCACATGATTCAACAAGTCCAGAATTCATGCCAATTTCACGGATTACCGGGTGACGATGCCAACAAGCATCTCGACAAATTTTTAACCGTCACCCAAAGTATGAAACAACATGGGGTCTCCGATGACGCCCTTCGTCTTTCTCTCTTCCCCTATTCTCTTACACATCATGCCACCGCTTGGTTTGATCGTCTTCCCAAGAACTCGATTCATACTTTCGAAGAAATGGTATCGAAGTTCTTGGCGAAATATTTTCCACCATCGATGGTGACGAAACTTCGAAACGATATTAGCAATTTCCGTCAGCTTCCTGACGAATCCTTATTCGAAGCTTGGGAACGCTATAAGCTTGCTATTGATCGGTGTTCAAACCATAACATGCATCTTGTTACCATAATCGATACGTTTTACAATGGTTTGACTTTGCGACATCGGGACACGATCAATGCAGCTGCGGGTGGAACTTTTATGAAACGACGTCCTGAAGATTGTTACGAACTTATTGAGAATATGACTGCTCATTACAATTACTGGGATTCCTCTGCCGAGAGGAATGAGTCAAGAACAACCGTTGCTTAAAATTCTTCTACGTCTAATTCTGAAATAGCCGCCATTACAAAGAAACTCGATGATTTGTGGACTGCTATTTTACGAATGCACCAAACGTCTCAAAATCAAGTAAAAAACCATCAAGTCAATATGGTCAACAATGTTTGTGAGACTTGTGGTGGTCCTCATTCGTATTTTGAGTGCCCAGCCACCGGTGGCTTCACTTACGAGAATGTGTATGCTACTTCGGGAACCTACAATATGGGCGGTAACGGATACCAACCACAGGGTGACCGAAATCTTCTTAGCTACCGTTCGAACCATTATGTTGGACCACCCGGATTCAATCAACCGACTCAAGTCAATCAAGTTAATCAAAATGTGCAAAACCGAAATCATCAATTTAACCAGAATCACAATGCTAATCAAAATCGGATGAACAATGGTTTTCAAAATCAAAATCATGGTTTTCAAAATCAAAATCGGGGAAATTATAATCAAGGCCCGACTCAAGGGAATTTTCATGGAAATTTTCAAAATGCTAATCATGGAAATTATAATCATGGAAATCAAAATTTTTAGAATCAAGGTTTCAATAACAACAATCGTGGTCAAAATTTTCAAAATCCAGTTGTGAATCAGTCGTCTTCGGATGAATTACTTAAGCAGTTTATGAAAAGTCAAGAGGAAATGAATAAAATGTTAATTAATCAAATGTCCGAATTGAAGAAGTCTTTAAATGATCGACCCTCGGGCTCGGGTACTCTTCCAAGCAACACGATCGCTAACCCGAGGGGCGATGCTAAGGCGATCACGACTAGGAGTGGTGTTATAATCAATGGACCAACGGCTCCGACTACCCCTTCTTCTTCTTCGTCTCCCAAGGTAGTCGTTCGTGAAACCGAGGCGACAACGGATACGGAAATTCCTAGTAATAATGGAAGGACCGAGAACATCCAACCTCCGGTGGTCCCGACGTCTAAAGGAAAAGATAAAGTTGTTAATGAAACTGAAAGTCCCGTTAAAGTAAATTTGCCTTATCCGTCACGCTTAAACGAACAAAAGCACCGTGAGAAAGATAAAATTCAGATGGAAAAGTTTTACCAAGTTTTTCAAGAACTACATTTTGACATAACCCTCGCGGATGCTATACTTTTGATGTCTAAATTTGCTTCTATGCTAAAAGGTCTTTTGAATAACAAAGAAAAATTGTTTGAAAAATCATGAACCCAGATGAATGAAAATTGCTCGGCGGTTATCCTCAAAAAGCTTCCCGAAAAGCTTGAAGACCCCGGTCGCTTTCTCATTCCGTGTAATTTTCCTGGGATGGTTCAATGCTTCGCCTTGGCCGATCTCGGTGCTAGCATTAACCTAATGCCGTTATCTATTTGGAAGAAGTTGTCTTTACCCAATTTGACTCCGACTTGTATGACCCTCGAGCTTGCCGACCGATCTACGTCTCGACCAATTGGCATAGCTGAGGATGTCTTCGTTAATGTGGGAAAATTCCATTTCCCTGCCGATTTTGTCATTGTTGATTTTGATGCCGATCCACGGGTACCTCTCATTCTCGGGAGAGGTTTCCTAAGGACTGGCCGTGCTTTAATTGATGTTTTCGATGAAGAAATTACCCTACGCGTTGGTACCGAAGCCGTAACTTTTAATTTGGATCAAACCGCAAGGTACTCATCCGAGTTTGACAAATATTCCGTTAACCGAATCGACGTTATCGACGAAGTTACGGAGGAGTACGCTCAAGAGTTACTTGGTTTTACCGAACATGCTTCGAGTGGCAATCCCACTCATTCTTCTGAACCGATAATTTCCGATCCTTCCCCTTCTCTTACTCCGTTTGAGGGAAGTGATTTCATTTTGGAAGAGATCGAGGCCTTTCTTGCTAATGATTCGATTTCACCGGAAATTGATCATTCCGATATTGACCCGGAGGGAGATGTTCTTTTGATTGAGAAATTATTAAACGAAGATCCCAACCCGTCCCTCCCTCCGATGGACCTCAAAATGGCCGACGTTAAAGAAGTTAAGCCGTCTACTGAGAATCCTCCGGAGCCCGAGCTCAAGGATTTACCTCCTCATCTCGAATACGCATTTTTGGAAGGAACCGACAAACTTCCCGTTATAATTTCGAAAGAACTTAAAGATGAGGAAAAGAAACGTCTCTTAGATGTGCTGAAGAAGCATAAAAGTGCCATCGCTTGGCAAATTTCCGATATTAATGGTATCGACCCTCGTTTTTGCACGCATAAGATCTTACTTGAAGATAATTTCAAACCGTCCGTTCAGCAACAACGACGGGTTAACCAGAAAATTCATGAGGTTATCAAAAAGGAAGTTATCAAACTCCTCGATGCCGGAATGATTTATCCAATCTCGGATAGCTCTTGGGTTAGCCCGGTCCACTACGTACCAAGGAAAGGTGGAATGACCGTCATAACTAATGAAGATAATGAATTGATTCCGACACGTCTTGTTACCGGATGGAGAGTTTGTATTGATTATCGTAAATTGAATGATGCGAATCATAAGGACCATTTCCCACTTCCATTTATGGATCAAATGCTAGAACGTCTAGCGGGAAATGAGTTCTATTGTTTTCTTGTTGGATTTTCCGGCTATTTTCAAATACCAATTGACCCTCCGGACCAAGAAAAGACTACCTTTACTTGCCCTTATGGAACGTTTGCCTATCGTCGTATGCCTTTTGGCTTATGCAATGCTCTAGGCACGTTCCAAAGGTGTATGATGTCGATATTCTCGGATATGAGTGAGAAAACCATGGAAGTTTTCATGGATGATTTCTCGGTTTATGGAGATTCTTTCACTTCGTGCCTCTCCCATTTAGAAAGTATGTTGAAATGGTGTGAAGACACCAACTTGGTTCTAAATTAGGAGAAGTGCCATTTCATGGTCAAAGAGGGCATTGTCCTCGGCCATAAGATATCGAAATCCGGGATTGAGGTCGATAGAGCTAAAGTCGACGTTATTGCAAAATTACCTCATCCCACCACCATTAAAGGAATTAGAAGTTTTCTCGGTCATGCCGGCTTTTACCGACGTTTCATTCAAGACTTTTCTAAGATAGCCCGGCCCCTGACCCACTTGCTTGAAAAAGATGCTCCGTTTATCTTCTCAAATGAATGCATCGAAGCATTTAATATTCTTAAAAAGAAGTTAACGGAGGCTCCCGTCTTAATTGCTCCCGATTGGGACTTGCCCTTCGAGCTAATGTGCGATGCTAGCGATTATGCCATTGGTGCAGTCCTGGAGCAACGCAAGTCTAAACATTTTCAGCCGATACACTATGCTAGTAAAACAATGACCGACGCTCAATACCATTATACGACTACTGAGAAAGAAATGTTAGCCGTCATTTACGCCTTTGAAAAGTTTTGATCTTATTTGCTTTTAAAGAAATGCATAGTGTATACGGATCATTTGGCTCTTAAGTATCTTATGGCAAAGCAAGATGCTAAGCCACGCTTGATGCGGTGGGTTCTCCTCCTTCAAGAATTCAAAGTTGAAATTCGAGATAAAAAGGGAGCTGAGAACCTTGCTGCTGATCACCTATCACGTTTAGAGAATCCCCACCAAAGTGTTTTCGAGAAAAAGGAGATTAACGAAGCATTTCCTCTCGAGACACTGGGGAGTTTATCACATTGTGATTCTAGTACCCCATGGTTCGCCGACTATGCGAATTAGCATGCTGGGAATTTTATCCAGAAAGGGATGTCGTTCCAGCAGAAGAAAAAATTCTTCAAAGATGTTAAGCATTATTTCTGGGACGACCCCTACTTGTTTAAGATTTGTGCGGATCAAGTGATCCGGCGGTGCGTTCAAGGCAAAGAAGCCGCTGACATTCTTATGGCATGCCACAATGGACCTACGGGAGGACATCATGGTGCCAACTTCACCGCTAAGAAAGTTTTTGATTCCGGCTTCTATTGGCCGACGATTTACCGGGATGCTCATGAGTTGGTTAAATCATGTGATTCTTGCCAGCGTCAAGGAAAAATTTCTCAGAAGGACGAGATGCCTCAAAATGCCATCCAAGTCTGTGAGATTTTTGACGTCTGGGGTATCGATTTCATGGGTCCATTCCCGTCTTCTCTTGGTAACAAATATATACTCGTAGCCGTTGATGAGGCGAAAAATGAACCACTTTTAGGGGGTCATTTAAGCCCGGAATTGAATTTATTTGATCAAATATTGCCCTAAATCGTTCCTTTTGTGATTTTAGGTACTTTGGGAGAGAAATCTGGAAAAGGAAGCAATTCGGACGTTTTTGGAGCATAAAAGTGAAGAAAACGCCAAAGTCTTAATTTTCCATGCTGGGAACAGTAGGTGACGGCGTCAAGAGTAACTCCCTGACGGCGTCAAGAGCAAAATTCCATGACGACCCAGTACAGATTTGACGGCGTCATGAAGGTAGGGCGTCAAGAGTAAAAGTCATGACGGCCTGGAAAATGCTAACACATGACGGCGTCAAAAGTAGATCAAGGCAGTCCGAGAAGTATTTTGGCGGCGAGATGACGGCGTCACAAATTTTGTCTTGACGCCGTCAGACCCTATTTCCTATATATAGTTTTCTAATTTTCACATTAAAAAGAGAGAAGTTTTGGAGAAACCCTAAGTACGAACTTGATACGAATTTTACAAGTTTTTCAAGGGTTCTAAGCCCTTGATCCCTTTCATGTGTAATTGAGATAAGTACTCTTTTAATTCAATCAATATGTCTATGTGTTGGTTGTCTATATCTTGTTCTTGTCTTAATTCCATCATGCTAGGCTAGATCTATCTTGTGTTTGCTTGGATCTAATGAAACCTAGATGTTAATTATGTGTTGATTACTTGTTTATGGTTGTATTGGATGAATGATTTCGATGTTAGGCTTAAGAAAACTGGAAGACTTCCAAATGGTAACATGCTTGAACGTCTTAGGAAACATGAACTGACGTGCACTAGGTTTTATTGGTTGTATTTAATGCATGAGTAAATTCTAATGATCCCATGTTAGGAGCTTCTTAGCCGGCTCGACATAGGAGTGAAGTAGCCACTCATAGGATTGGGGAATTAAGTGCGCCACCCCATGAATGGTATTAAGGAATACAATCCGTCATCCACGCAACTATAACAAGTAATTAATGTGTAAAAGATATCTAGGGAGTAGTGAAATCTAAGTAAACACATTTTCTCCACTTATTGCTCACAACCTTAGTTAATTTAGTTTATTTTCATTTCTAGTATTTTATTTTGATTGCATCTTTAGTATTGGGTTAGTTGACTAGCAACTAATTCCGCCCAAATCCTTCAAACCCGAGATTTTTACTTGCTTTCTAAAAAATATAAAAATACAAAAATAATCATCCCTCAGCTTTAGAACTAGTATTTAGGTTTTCTAATCCTAGCGACACTATTCCTAGCTGAACGATCAATCCCCCGGTACTTGTCACTATACTATACTACAACGATCAGGTACACTGCCTGGTGGGGGTTGTAAGCTTCTCAAGAACCCTTGAGAGGTAAAGCCTGGTGCGATTCCCACGTATCAAGTTTTTGGCGCCGCAGCCTGGGGAATAGTTATTGTCTAGGTTAGAATCTCTTTTTATTAGGTCTACTTGCTAGATTCCTTTCTAGTAAGATTTTGTTTTTATTTGTAGGTTCTCTTTAGTCTATCTTTTCTTTGTGTCTTTGTTTGTAAAAACCTTTCCGTTGACTATTCCGTTAGCCATTATGGAGAACGCGAATCCACCATACTACCAACCACGAAATTCACCCACTCCAAATGACATCTTAATGTTTAAACAACATGAGGATGAACCTATCTATGATGCATGGGCTCGTTTTAAATATTTACTCCGAAAAGACCCTCATCATAATTTCGATCTGTGGTCCCAAATTGAAATATTTTACCATCGTGTCGACCACTATACCAAAATGGACATTGACCATGCCGCAGATGGGGACCTTTGGGGATTAAGTGTTAATGAAGCATGGGAAACCATAGAGAATTGTGCCAAACTTGCCAAAAAAATGGACAACCCAACAAACGTTGTTACGGATCAATTGATAGCAAGTTTAAGGGAACAAGCAAGAAGATTGTTTGGGGATAAATCTATAGATGAGATAACTGGGCACATGGGGTGGTTTGATTTCACCACAATACAAGCTGAGCACATTGGTAATCCTGATAAGATGGAGGATAGAGTTGAAAATTTAAACCCACCAAGTACCCCACAAGTCCTACCATCATTTGAGGCATATACACCGCCCGTGACTTATTCGGATGAAGTAGAAGAGACTTTAGGAACCCCACTAGAGGTAGAACCTTTGAACAAAACACAACTAGAGGATATAGGTTTGAATACTTATAATGATAACCTTACTCTTAGTTTTAGGGAAGTTCCTAGTTTTGATGAATCGGAGCCTCAACCAAAACCGTTACCTAATCTTCCATCCTTGGATGAAAATTTAGGAATTGAAATAGGTTCCGATCCACCCATCAAACCATATAGTCCGGGTAGTCTTAGGATAAAGGTAGTGGACTCTAAGCCTTGTAAAGAGGAAGTCAATTTAGGAGTGGAACATGACCTTACATACTTACATCACCCATTCATGATTGATCATAAGAAACATTATGGGTTTAAACCGGGTTTATTAGGTCAAGATGGATCCCCAACTAGTAGTCTCTTGAAGTTGATAGAAAATGATCCCTTTCTAGGAGAAAATCTTAATCCACCCACTAACCCGGTTGAATTAGGTAAGGTTATGATGATAGGAGCACACCCCTTTGAGCATATAATTCATCCACCACTCTTTCCTCACGAAGCATATTTCTACCCTAAGGGTGTGTATCGCTACTTTCACCCGCACTTAATCCTAAGTGTAGGGAAAATCTCCCCTATTTCCGTTAAATAAGGGTAGAGTCAGGCTCGTGACTCGAACAAAAACAAGCGCTTCTTGGGAGGCAACCCATGTTTTGTGTGATTTTATTTTGTTTGTTTGTTATTTGCTTCCGTATGCATGCTTTATTTTTATTGTTGGTAGGTCATGTTTCTAAATTAAATAGTGGAAATACTTTACTTTGTTGTTTTGGCCTAGTCTTAACTCCACCTAAAAGTATTTTTGCAAAAGATAAGTGTAAGGGGAAACCCCAAATATGTTTTTAAGAAACAAACCGATCATGATTCTCCACAATATTAAATGAACATGTATATTTGTATTTGTTAGAGTCAAATGCTTGTATTGAGTCATAATGAAGTTTTGCAGGATTTTCCAGGAAGTATGACCAAGTTTTTCCAGAAATTTTTCGGAAACTTAACATAAGAATTTCTGCAGGTCACTTCTGACGGCGTCAAGAGTTAACACTTGACGGCGTCACGTGTAAAAATCTGGAAATTTTACCGGTTTTGTTTTTCTAACGGAGTCTTATGGTTTTTGCGAATTATTAAGTTTTATAATCTCCAGGAGATCTGCAAACTTCATTCCACAAGCATTATATCTTATTTTGTTTTCTAGGATTTAGTAACTTATATAGGTTGCCGCTGATTTTATGCGAGGTTGTCTTATCTATTTTCTCAGGATTTACAGGTTATGTATGACAAGAAGATGATTTATATTCTGGAAGGGAAGCTTTGATTGTTCATTTTCTTGGAGGAAGATTTAACCTGGCCACCTAATTATCCATACCGAGCAAATCAGAGGAGTATTTGATTTCATTCTTTTTACTTTTTCACTTTTACAATCTTTACTTGAACATTGGGGACAATGTTCATCTTAAGTGTAAGGGGAGGGTAAAATGATGATACCTTACATATACACTTTCGCTTGAGTTTGTTTTGTTTGATGGTAGATGTGTAATAAAACTATGAGAAATACTTGTTAGTGTAATTTTAGCGCAAAATTTAAATTTTTTTACAACATTTAGGAGTGAAACTTTAGCCATAGCAAGCATCTCATGGATAGGAGATTGTATGACTAGCACATAACCGTACTTTCAAAAAAAATTTCCACCCAAATATGTGAGGTTCGCCTTTAGATTTGATAGGAAAAGCATTCATTATTAGTGCTTATGAGTGTACCGGTAGCATTTAGATTCTAGAACTTGCGTTAGTGATGCATCCCGAGACCGCTAGTGAGACTACATTCGTGTGGTAGGATTTACTACATGATAAGAGGCATTAGGATTACCCTTGTGTTAAACCCGTATCATAATTACTTGACCATTTAAGTCATATTACTTGGCTAGTTAAGTCAACTAATTTTTCCCACACCCTTAGTGTTGTACTCATTTTTAGTACACGAAACCCCTAGTACACCCCTCCGAGCCTATCTTTTCATTTCTAACTTTAAGCATTTTACTTAAAGGAAGAATTTGTTACACCCCACTTAAATGTACACCCAAATCGCCTTAGCCTTCCGTGTATGCGCTCATCTTTAGTGCATTATTGTTATTTGCTAAACCCTAAGTTAACTATCTAATTGATTACATGGTTGCTAAGTCGAGTCATATCCTTGTACATATTGTTTTGGGACGATTGGGACTCATGGGTAAGGTACTTATTTTATGGAGTAATGGGGAAGAACATCATTTTATTACCCCCATATGTGCGTTAATCTTAAAAGTACTCCAAGTGTTTTGATTTTCTTAATTCGAGTCAATTGATTAGTTTATTGTAAAGTATGTAAAAATTCAAGTGTAAGGGGAATTTCCATTCCCTATGATGTATTATTTTGGATGGTAGGGTAAGAGTGTATGTAAAAAAAAAAAAAAAAAAAAAAATCGAAAAATCAAGAAAAAAAAATAGAAAAAGAAAAGAGAAAAAAACATACGGACTACCATCCCTTTTTATTCTATGTTTATTTTATGCTTTGGTTATTTTTCATTTATTAGCTTAAGTCGAGTCTAGTCTTGGCTTAGCGACGCCATATTGTACATGTAATTAACCAAGATTGTTAACTCGCCACCAGTAAAAACTTCCTTTATCCAACAAAACCGTGTATTTCATATCCCTACACCTAACGTTACAACCCTTTAAAAGACCTCTTTGATAGTTTATCCTAGGTGCTTACGCAATGTGGTGGAGGTTTGATCCTTTCCCAAGCCTATGGTAATCTATTTTGCTATGACAGGTAGTGAGAGATATCTTCCGTTTCCATATTGTAATTTATACTTTATTACACCCGAGAGATGTGAGTATCTAAACACTATTTGTGAGGTGCTTGTGTATGACCTCCGTGCTTGTCTATTGGTCTTTAGTGGAACGATTATTTGTTGTAATTACTTTTATATTAGTGTTAAATGACCCCTAACTTGTATTTTGATTAGAATAAAAGCGCATTTGCTTGAGGACAAGCAAATCTCAAGTGTAAGGGTATATGATGAGGCGAAAAATGAACCACTTTTAGGGGGTCATTTAAGCCCGGAATTGAATTTATTTGATCAAATATTGCCCTAAATCGTTCCTTTTGTGATTTTAGGTACTTTGGGAGAGAAATCTGGAAAAGGAAGCAATTCGGACGTTTTTAGAGCATAAAAGTGAAGAAAACTCCAAAGTCATAATTTTCCTTGCTGGGAACAGTAGGTGACGGCGTCAAGAAGGAACTTCTGACGGCGTCAAGAGTAATTTCCATGACGACCCAGTACAGAATTGACGGCGTCACAAGATAGGGCGTCAAGAGTAAAATGCATGACGGCCTGGAAAATGCTAACACATGACGGCGTCAAAAGTAGATCAAGGCAGTCCGAGAAGTATTTTGGCGGCGAGATGACGGCGTCACAAATTTTGTCTTGACGCCGTCAGACCCTATTTCCTATATATAGTTTTCTAATTTTCACATTAAAAAGAGAGAAGTTTTGGAGAAACCCTAAGTACGAACTTGATACGAATTTTACAAGTTTTTCAAGGGTTCTAAGCCCTTGATCCCTTTCATGTGTAATTGAGATAAGTACTCTTTTAATTCAATCAATATGTCTATGTGTTGGTTGTCTATATCTTGTTCTTGTCTTAATTCCATCATGCTAGGCTAGATCTATCTTGTGTTTGCTTGGATCTAATGAAACCTAGATGTTAATTATGTGTTGATTACTTGTTTATGGTTGTATTGGATGAATGATTTCGATGTTAGGCTTAAGAAAACTGGCAGACTTCCAAATGGTAACATGCTTGAACGTCTTAGGAAACATGAACTGACGTGCACTAGGTTTTATTGGTTGTATTTAATGCATGAGTAAATTCTAATGATCCCATGTTAGGAGCTTCTTAGCCGGCTCGACATAGGAGTGAAGTAGGCACTCATAGGATTGGGGAATTAAGTGCGCCACCCCATGAATGGTATTAAGGAATACAACCCGTCATCCACGCAACTATAACAAGTAATTAATGTGTAAAAGATATCTAGGGAGTAGTGAAATCTAAGTAAACACATTTTCTCCACTTATTGCTCACAACCTTAGTTAATTTAGTTTATTTTCATTTCTAGTATTTTATTTTGATTGCATCTTTAGTATTGGGTTAGTTGACTAGCAACTAATTCCGCCCAAATCCTTCAAACCCGAGATTTTTACTTGCTTTCTAAAAAATATAAAAATACAAAAATAATCATCCCTCACCTTTAGAACTAGTATTTAGGTTTTCTAATCCTAGCGACACTATTCCTAGCTGAACGATCAATCCCCCGGTACTTGTCACTATACTATACTACAACGATCAGGTACACTGCCTGGTGGGGGTTGTAAGCTTCTTAAGATCCCTTGAGAGGTAAAGCCTGGTGCGATTCCCACGTATCAGCCGTCGACTACTTGTCTAAATGGGTCCAAGCGAAGGCGCTACCCACCAATGACGCCCGAGTTGTAGTGAAATTTCTTAAAAGTCTCTTCGCCCGATTTGGTGCACCTCGTGCTATTATAAGTGATCGTGGGACCCATTTATGTAACGACCAATTCGCTAAAGTTATGCTCAAATATGGTGTCACACATCGTCTTTCTACGGCATATCATCCACAGACTAGTGGTCAAGTTGAGGTTTCCAATCGTGGTTTGAAACGAATTTTAGAAAGGACCGTAGGTGAACATCGTGCTTCATGGGCCGATAAATTAGATGATGCACTTTGGGCCTTCCGTACAGCTTACAAAACACCCATTGGGTGCACTCCATACAAGTTGGTTTACGGGAAGGCCTGCCATTTGCCCTTTGAACTTGAGCACAAGGCCTACTGGGCCTTGAAACATGCTAATTTTGACCTTCAAACCGCGGGTGATCACTGTAAAGTTCAATTGAATGAATTAGTCGAGCTTCGTGATCAGGCCTATGAGAATTCTTTGATCTACAAAGAGAAGACAAAGAGGATTCATGATGCTAAAATTAATGATCGCGTCTTCAATGTTGGTGACCGAGTCCTTCTTTTCAATTCTCGATTGAAGATTTTCTCGGGCAAGTTAAAAACCCGTTGGTCTGGACCATTCACCATTACCCAATTATTTCCTTATGGTACCGTTGAGCTTGCTCAACCTAATGGTCCCAATTTTAAGGTGAATGGTCATCGTATCAAACATTATTTCGGAGGGGCCATACCACCCATGGTTGTCCCGGATCTCCAAACTTTCCCCAAGGACGATTAAATTCGGGGATCGAGTCAAGCTCATGTGACTCGGTGAACAAAAACAAGCGCTTCGTGGGAGGCACCCCATGCTTATCCATTTTCATCTTCTTTATTATCTATTTTCTAAATAACGTGACGTGAGGGGGGCGACCCTTTCAAAACTCGTGTTTTCGTGGTTGTTTATGAATGTTCAGGAATTTCCCCGAAGTTTGAGGACTCTCGTGCTCGTGGTTTGTCGTTCTCTCCACTCGAGTCTCATTCTTCACTGCTCTTTCAGAAATTCACCATATCCAAAATCTTATCGACTAACGTTTATCTCTTGGCATACTTAATAAATGGCCTTAGATTTTACGTAGGATTACCTTTACCCTTAAAACATTGAGGACAATGTTTCACTTCAGTCTGGGGGGGTGAATCTTCGATTCGATTTGACCTGTACCATCGTCTGAGCTGTAAACTCACGCAACTCCGTTTTCCACCAAAAATTTTAATTTTTATCACCGCTTTATATATATAGGGAAGGGATCGGGTGCGTTTCACTTTTTAAGTGCGGATGGTACGGATGAATGTGGACCACACGATCATCCGTCCATCTCATCAAATATTAAAAAAAAACGCGGTGGCATTTTCGTAAATAGTGCAAAACGTTTACACTAATAAGATAATATCGTTATATATCTTGCTTAAAAAAAACACAAAAATTCAAAAAAAAAAACAGATTTATCGATAATGAATTTAAAGAAAGTAAGATTTGCAGAAATTATAGAAGGTATTCTTAATTATTTCATATTGTTATTATACGATTTAACTATACGTATTCTGATAAGAGTACATCAGTATGATTGCTATTACGATACTAACATTTTTATTATTAAAAAATGAGTAATTCTCATTATGAACTGTTAATTTAATCTTTTTTATTTTTCAGAATTACAAATATGAATTCTGCATTTAAAAAAAGTTATTCTTAAATTAATAGTCTTTAAGATAACTACTGCGATATTAATTGCATTTCTATGATAAATATTCTGATATTAATTGCATTTCTATGATAGCTATTCTGAAATGTTATATATTCTGAAAAAACATATTCTGAAATGTTATATATATGAAGCCTATTCTGATTGAAAAAATATTAATATCTATTGACGATACCTAATCCGATATCGATATAATTATGATAAATATTCTGATATTAATTGCATTTCTATGATAGCTATTCTGAAATGTTATATATTCTGAAAAAACATATTCTGAAATGTTATATATATGAAGCCTATTCTGATTGAAAAAATATTAATATCTATTGACGATACCTAATCCGATATTGATATAATTATGATACCTTGTGTGATATTAATTCACATTCAAGGATAGGTATTTTGATATTAATATTTTTTCTTTAATCTGCATTTACAATGAACAATTTTATACCTATTAATTGATTGTATCATTATTATGTTAGTAATCAATATGACACTTACTGTGATATTATAACTGCTAACGACATATAAGGTTATATATTCCGATATTAACATTTTTTCTTATTTTAAATACAGATGATGAAGATGATTCTGAAATTGAATACATGTTACTTTATAAGATCCAAATGGAAAAATGTATGACTAAAGTAAAAGAAGAAACAAAGTCTGCAATATCTTTGATTTCTGAGACAATTTGTTACCTTACATGTGGACCTAATTCATTCGACACAACAAATATTTGTCTCTTGTTGAACAATCTTAAAAGTTTAGAAGAAGAGATGCAAGATGTTAAAGATGCAATTATTTGGAAAACTACAATAAGATTTGATATCATAAATGAAGATAAACAACAGGTATTGTTGAAATATATCTCTACTTTTTTGAGCAGATAAATGAATATTTGATTGTTCTTGTTAATTTTTTGATTGTTATTGTTAAATATTTTTTGAACAGTTACATGAAACTTGCCTCGACAAGGTTAAACAAATTGTTGATAAAGCTGCTGCAAACCTTCAAGACACTATTCGTTTTTTTGATTTGAAGCCTAAATATGGGGAACTGTATCCGAAAGTTAGCGATATTCTTTCAAAGATAAGTAACCAAATTTCTGATATTAGAGATCCATATTTCATGACATTTGAAGAGATTGAAATACTTGACAAGGCTGCATCAGAATTCGAAGAAAGAAATAAAAAAGCTAAAATTATTTGACTGATGGAACAATTAGAAGTTATTGAAATTTTGTTGTGTTATTGAACTGTATCCGAAGTTATTGAAATTTTGTTGTATTATTGAAATTTTTTTATTGTTAATGTTACTATGTTATTGTTTATTTGAAATGTTTACTATCTTATTGTTACTATTATAATGTTGCATTTACTTATAATTTGTTAATTTTATAATTGTTGTAAAGTAACATTTTTGTCTGACATTAATAATTGATTTTTTAAACATCTGGTGTATAATAAATAATAATAAACTTATTCCGATACTAAATAACTAATAAACTTTATTTCGATACTGAAAATTAATAAACTTATTCCGATACTAAAAATTAATAAACTTATTCCGATAATAAAATATTAATAAACTTGTTCCGATAATAAAAATTAATAAACTTATAATTGTTGTAAACTAAGATTTTTTTCTGAAATTAATAATTGATTTTTGAAAGTTCTGATGTATAATAAACATTAATAAACTTATTACGATACTAAAAAATTAATAAACTTATAGTAAAACGTATAGAATAAGATAGTGCAAAGTTAGTACGATATTAAAAAAAAATTACTGCGATATTTGATAAATAAAAAATTAACTATATAAGATATAGAGAATAAACTATATTCTTACTGTCATATTTAATAAATAGAAATTAATATACTTATTCCGATAGTAAAAAATTAATAAACTTATTCCGATACAATAAACTTATTCCGATACTAAAAAATTAATAAATTAACTTTTGATTTTTTGTTTGATATGTATACCCACATAAGGATAAGCTTCTTGTCAGATTGTCAGATTGACAGGTGTCAGAAGTGAAAATTAATTAACTTTTGGTTTTTTTCTTTCAAATACTTTATTGTTATTTAATGTAACGGTTGAAAAGTAATTAATTGTATGGGAAGTGTAACCAAAAATTAACTCTACGCGTTTGGTAAACGAAAAGTTTTTTTTTTTTTTTTTCTATATATATGTCTGTCTAAATCCACTTTCATAATAATTCTTATATTTTTTCACTTCTTTTGTATTTTTCTCTCATCAAAATAACAAAGAAAATGGAAAATTATTTTAGAACCCCTAATCTAGAGAGGTTGAAAGACTCCGCTTGTTCTGACGACCTGCTAAAGGCTTTTAAGTTTTTTTTTAAGCAACAGATGTTGGAGTTACAGGGTTTCATTAATAAGATTGAGGAAGATTGTGAACAACTTAGAAAGCAGATTGAGAAGCAAGAAGAGTATCTTGGTGAATTGGAGATCTCCAATGAAGATGCAACCTTGATTATCAATATAATCAATGATACTTTGAAAAAGGAGCGTTCTAGGCTTGACGATTTGGGAAATCTGCTGGTTAAGGCACGTAATGATATGTTCGATAAGAAGCGAGAGGTCGCCTATATTAAGCAGGAGATGAAGAAGAATCAAGAGTTGTCCCTTTAGGTTTTTATTAGTTTTGTCTTATTTTAATTTTCTTAGTTTATGTATGTCCAAATTTTGAATTATAAAATATGTAATGGACTTGTGTTGAAATGAAGTTAAGTTTTTATCATCTATATAATTTTAACTAATATGTTATTTTATATATTCTAATGTTAATGTTACTATCTTATTCTTAATTTGAAATATTAATTTTATTATTGTTATAAACTCAGATTTTTTTCGGAAATTAATAATTGTTTTTTGAAACTTCTGATGTATAATAAAATTTAAAACTTATTCCGATAGTAAAAAATTTTACAAATTATAAATACGGAGGTTACGGTAATAAAAATTAATAAACTTATTTTGATACAAAAATAATATTCTTTGACAAACATTCTGACAAATTAATAAACTTATTCAGATACTAAAATATTAATAAACTTATTCCAACTCTAAAAATTAATAAACTTATTCCGATAGTAAAATATTAACAAAGTTATAAATACTTAATTCATTCAATGCTGCTGATGCAAGCATTAGCTGAAAATATAAATTATAAATATTAATAAACTTATTCCGATAGTAAAATTAATAAACTTATTCCGATAGTAAAATATTAATAAACTTATTCCGATAGTAAAAAATTTGACAAATTATAAATACGCAGGTTACGATAATAAAAATTAATAAACTTATTTTGATACAAAAATTATATTCTTTGACAAACATTCTGACAAATTAATAAACTTATTCCGATACTAAAATATTAATAAACTTATTCCAACTCAAAAAATTAATAAACTTATTCCGATAGTAAAATATTAATAAAGTTATTCCGATATTAAAAAATTTAAATCCAAATAAGGATAACGTTCTTGTTAGATTGACAGTTATTTATTAACAAATACTAATTTAGTTAAGATTATTAATATAAATAAGTAAAAAATTACTGCGATATTTAATAAAATAAAAAATTAACAATATAAGATATACAGCATAAAACAATATTCTTACTCAAATATTTAATAAATAAAAATTAATAAAATTGATAATAAAAATTAATAAAATGAATAAAATTATTAATTAATAAAAATTAATATAGTAATAATTAATAAAATTAATAAACTTAATCCGATACAAAAAAATTAATAAACTTATTGCGATACTAAAAAATTTATACCCACATAAGGATAAGGTTCTTGTCTATTAGGAAATACTAGTATATTTAATATTATTAATATAAATAAGTAAAACGTATAGAATAAGATACTGCAAAAGTTACTGCGATATTAAAAAAATTACTCCGATATCTTATACCCACATAAGGATAAGGTTCTTGTATATTAGGAAATACTAGTTTATTTAATAATATTAAAATAAATAAGTAATACGTATAGAATAAGATACAACAAAGTTAATGGGATATTAAAAAAATTACTGTGATATAAATAAATAAAAATTTAACAATATAAGATATAGAGCATAAACTATATTCTTACTGTGAAATTTAATAAATAAAAGCTTATATTGAACATATTCATAAAATAAAAAAATTATATATTGAATAAGTTTATATATTGCAGAATAAAAAAGTTACAATTTTAATGATTCAACTATAATGTCTTTTTTATATTTGTTAGCATCACTTAACAAAATTTTAACAGCATATAACTTTCTCAGAGTCGCCAATTCATTCTTGCTTCCATTTTCTCTGAAAGTTGATCTCCATTGTTTGTCTTCAATTCCAGAATAGAACTCAAGATGCCTCATAGTAAAAATGCCACAATCTGTTTTATTTTTAGATGTTTGCCATTCCATTTGAAGTCTTTGAGGAGCACACTTTGATATTTGTTGAGCCTTTGGATGATTTGAAACTTTTAAATAGTGACAAAACAATTTAAACTGAAAAATAAATAAATAAATAAATAAATATATATATAAAAATAATAATAATATTACCAAAAAATACAAAAAAAATAAAAAATATAAATAAAAAAAAACAAAAGAAAAGAAAATGTAAAAAATAAAAATAATATTACCAGATTTTCAGTTGTATTGCCATATATACCAGCACTTTCCTTCAAATTGTCGATAATAACAAACGACGGATTCAAGAGATTGAAGCAATAAACATAGAAATGGTTTTGTCTACAAACTGGGAAGAAAACCTGTAAAAAGTAAATAATAATTAATATTTAAAAAAAATATCTTAATTTTTAATAGTAATATTAACAACTATTAAATTTAAATAATTAAAAAAAAAAAAAAAAAAAAAAAAAAAAAAAAAAAAGAAAAAAAAACTTACTAGATTAACTGCAGATAAATCATTAGAGTTCAGATATTTTTTGCAAGCAAAATTAATTGCATTCAAAAATTCTTCTTGTTTCTTCTTTGTGGAAAGTGTAACTTTTTCTCTTCAAGATGACTGAGTAAAATAATAAAACAAACATTAGTATTAAATTTAATATACAAAAATTAATAATAATAGTTATAAAATAAAAGAAAAAATAAAATAACATACCATTGCTTGGCTTGTTAAGAATAATCTTAAACCAAATCCCGGTCTTCTATATTTTTCTTGAAAATTCAAAACTATGGCCCAAATGTCTATGATGTTTGATGTTACAAGTTTTGTCTTATTAATGAGATCTTTAAAAAAGCTACGATTAGTAGCACAAAACAAATCTGAGTCAAAAAAATGATCCCTGCAAAAAAAAATGATAATAATAATAATAAATTAAAAAAAATAATGACAATTGGATTCAATGCAAATATATTACGAAAATTTTAATAAAATTATAAAGAAGAAAACTTACGCAAGATTGCTGTTGTTCTTTTTTTTTATTAACTCTAACACAGACTTTTCAATCTTATTAAATTTGGTTAGAATATCAACTTTTCGAACATTGAATGGCGACTTCAAAACATCAGTAGGATTCCTTTCTCTATTTACTCTATGCCTTAAGTTTTCATTGTTTTCTTTACAAACATTTACCTGGAGAAAAAGAAATTAAAAAAAAAATAAAAAAATATTTTTGAATTATTTGAAAAAGTACAACTAATTTACTAACATCTTTGCTTAAATTTTGAAGAGTTTCAGCTCCATTCCTCATCTGTATTTCAAAATAACATTTATTGTATGAAAAAAATATAAATTAAATTGTAGAATCAAAAATTAAACTTTCATTATTTTGTTAATATTATTAGTGAATGTTAATACCTTGTTTATATCTTCTTCAGACTCTTCTTCAATATATTGAATATCTTCTGATTCATAAGCATCGTTTTCTTCAAAAACATCTTCTTCACTTGACATACTCCCAGGAACAAAATTTATAGGTTCCGGACATTCAATTAAATCCTATAAGAATAACAAATAAGATAAACTAACATATTAATTTAGAATGCTTACTAAGGTTTTTATTAAACACTTACTTGAAGATTACTTAATTCATTTAATGTTGCTGCTGCAAGCATTAGCTGAAAATATAGGTATAAAATTCTTATTTAGAAAAAGTTTAAACATTGTAATTAAGATTTCATACTATGTGACAGAATAATTAAATACCGTTTTATTCTGGTCTTGAGGAGATTCGGAAAAATTGTTTAGATCTGAAAGCTGATCATCTATCATGTCGTTCCCATCTGTCAAATAAAGTAACTTGACATTATTCCCATCTCTTTCTGAACTTTGGTGTTTCTGAAAATTTAAAATCACGTCTGGAAAATATATTAAAAAAAAATAATAATAATAGAAAAAAAATTAAAAAAAAATTACCAATCAGTGAAAACATAATTACCTCCAAATTATTGGTTTGATAATTCATTGCATCTCTCGTGACCTTGTAAAACTCTGGATGTTTAGAAAGAGCTTTTTTTTTAAAATGTAACGCTCTCAAAACTCTTTCTTTGAATGGTGCGTTTTGTTCAGTAACACAAAGCTTATAAAACACAACCATATCGAGTAGCCGCAGATTAGTCACATTAGAAGAAGACTGAAAACTCGGTTTTCCATCTTTTGTCAAGAAACAAAGACCTTCAGTTGGTTCTTTGCAATACTTAAGATCTTCAAAAATGACTCCATCTGGCACTTGCTCATCTCCATGTAATACCTCTTTGCAAATCTTAAAAAAAAACTTTTGGTTTTCTGGGTCTTTGAATGGCAATAAACCAATATAACTCTGGTATGCTTCATCCACTGAAATCTCGTTCATTATTTTGGCTTTTGTTAATAGTTTTTGAACTGCATTAATGGCCTTCCTCTTCATATCGGCATTTAAACTTCTGCATTTATGAATACAAAGCATAAACTCTTTCCATTCTTCAAATCCTAAGTAATGAAGCTCATGAGCTAAAAGTTTATGCTTCATTCCGTCATCTAGTGTTAATAAGAATGATGTTTGTATCTGATCAACTTCTTCGCAATCAACACTGCAGATTTTTTTATAAGCATACTTCCTTCGATGCTTGCATTCCTTCAAATAATGACCCATTTTCTTTATTTCTGACAAAAGCGTGTTATTGTACAATTCATCCTTTTGTCTTTCTTTTATTTCAGAAAGAGGAAGATTATATTTCAAAGAATCTTCTTCATAAATTCTGCTTTTTTTGGCTTCTGTACCTTCTTCTTCAAACTCATCTGGGTATTCTGAAATCCAATCTTTTGCAGACTCAAACATCTTTCGTTGGTGTTTTTTGATTTCATGAAGAAGGATCTTAGTTATGTATCTATTCCTCAAAACATCCATCTGAATTCGATGACGTGGATCTTCTTCATCAAAAATCCCAATATCCCAGTCTTCATCATAAAGCTCCATATGAAGCATTGCATATAAACCACAGTTAATCTTGTCTTTCTTTGTTCTCCATTTAAAATTAAGCACTTTTGCTTCTTTTTGAAGAAACCAATTTTCTGGAACTGCATAATTACGCTTGAGCAAGAAGTCGCAAAACAGACATTGCTGTTCACAAAAAATTAAATTAATAGGATATAACATGATTGTTAAAAAGATATATTTTATTTAAAAAATATCAAAAGATATGCATAAAAAACAAAAAAACTTACCACAAAATCAAAAACTTTTTTGTATTTTCCTTCATATGGAGCACCTGATTCAAGGTTGTCCAAAATGACAGCAAAACCAGCCCTTATGTTGAAAACTATAACGTAAAAATGTTCATACGCAAGTATTGGAAAGAACACCTATTTGATAAATATCAAGTTAGTCAAAATTATGAATAGTAAAGTAATAAAATTCGGATATAGTAGTAAATTTACCAATTCTATATATTTGAAACTAAATTCTTGTCCAAAAGCATCAAACTGATCTTTTACAGAATTAAAAAACTCTGTTTCTTTTTGGGCACGATCTTTTTCATATTCATCCATGTCTTTTGGCTGTTAAAAAAGATATATATGTATATATATATAAGTACATAAATGATAAGAAAAAATAGAATAAAAATAAAAAATAATACATATATAGATATATTAAATTATTAACATAAATTGAAGTTAAACTTACAATAACTATAGTTTTGAAGAAATATCTAATCGCTGAGCTATTCTCCTGTGTTAATCTTTCTTCAAAATTCAGGATATTCACAAAGTTATCTATAACTTCAAGCTCAATATATGTTTCAGAGGCAAGTGATAGGATATGAACATTGAGAATAGATTTGTCTTCTCCAAATTCGAATATCTTCTCCCTAACAAGTATAAAATGTAAAAGTATTATTATCAAAACAAAAATTGAAAAATGATAAATAATTCAGGTTAATAGAAAAAAAGTTATGATATCTTACATAGCATTTTCTTCAGCAGCTTTTTGAAGAATGATTTTTGGAAATAAACACTCAGCTTGTGTTTCATATTCTGCTTTTGTATCCACTCGCTTGTTCATATATGGAGATTCAAAATGAATGGATGTTTTCGCTTTCCTTTTGAGCATCTTTTCTTTTTGATCCTTGACGAAATCATCTTTGCTTGAAAGAATTTAAACAGAAATTATAAAGAATTTAAAATAAATCTTATTTCATAATTGTAAAAATAAATATATGATTCAAACCTGGATCTCTGTAACATTTTCTTCTTTAACAAATTCTGCAGTTTCAGATTCATCTTCAGTTAAAACTTTCTCATTTATCTGATTCAAACCCTGAAAAAAACATAAACATAAAAAAAATGAAAAAGTTTAATTTAATTTATTTAATTTCACATAATGTATAAAGTAGGAATACAAAAAATATACCTCAGAAATATTTTCATCTTCATTTGAATAGATTTTCTCTACTTCATTAACAGGAGAAAAATCTTTATGCTCAACAAGATGCTGATTTTCACAATCATTACTGATAGTTAACTGATTGTGAAAATTAACATCTTTTAATGAACATTTATCATTTGATATATTCCTGTCCATAACTTCTTCACAAACAGATGAGCCGATATTATACATTGTTTCAACAGAATCTACAGAAGCCAAATGAGTAACGCTAACAGAAGCAGGAAGATATTTTATATAAGTTTCATCTTCAAGTTTCTTCTCAGATACTTCGTGTTGCATATTTGAGATATCATTGCCGTCTTCATTTACTTGAATCTTTTCAAAGACAGTGGTTGCAGAAACTGTAGACAATTCTTTCAGAATGTTGACGTTAATTTCTCTGTGATGATGTTCATCAATTTGGATATCAGACCTTTCAATAGACTGAGATTGTATTATCACATCATCAACTATGTTAGATTCTTTATCTGCAGTATCAGAAATAATGTCACAGTCTTCATTTTGTTGAATTGTAACATGCGAACCATCTTGATAGACTGCAGATTCATTTCGACCTTGTTCAATTGCACATTCCATTGTCAATTTATTGACATTTGGTTCAGCGACAACTTCTTTTGCAGTTTCAATTCCTCCTTGTACATCATCAACTTCCTTTGTGGGTTCATCACCTACTTTTTCCTCATCAACTTTGTTACATTCTTTATCTGCAGAATCAGAGATAATGTTACATTCTTCATTTTCTTGAATTGCAACACGCGAATCATCTTGAGAGACTGCAGATTCATTTCGACATTGTTCAATCGCACATTCCATTATCATCTCATTGTCATCTGGTTCATCCACAACTTCCTTTGCAGTTTCATTTACACCTTGTACATCATTAACTTCATTTTTGGGTTCATCACCTACTTTTTCCTCATCAACTTTCTTACATTCTTTATCTGCAGAATCAGAGATAATGTCACATTCTTCATTTTCTTTTATAGCAACACGTGAACCATCTTGACAGACTGCAGATTCATTTCGACATTGTTCAATCGCACATTCCATTATCAATTCATTGACATCTGGTTCATCCACAACTTCCTTTGCAGTTTCATTTCCTCCTTGTTCCTTAAAACTATCATTTCTTTCAACAACCAACTCCACTTCAGTACTTACAGAACCATCTACTGAGCCATTATCAGACATCATTAATACATTAACATCTTGAGTTTTCAAAAACGATTCATTTGCAACTGAACTCTCTTGAGTTTGAGAAACCTAAAACATTAAATAAAGTCAGATGCTAAATTTGGCACAAAAATAATTTAAAAATTGATAAAACTTTAGTTTTCTAAAATTAAAAAAACCTACATGAGATGATGCTACATCTTCGGATGTAATAGGAACAACAAAATCTTCTTTATGAATTGCCGCTACATCATCGGTGGGACCCCCTAGTTCCGTTGCTATATCTTTGTTTTTGGGAATCAAATTGTCTGTAGTATCCAAAACAGCATTTTCTGAACCACTGCATTCAGTTGCTATATCTTTGTTCTCGTTTGGTTCATCTACAACTTCATTTGTAAGTTCATCACCTACTTGTTCATTAACATCTTGAGCTTTCAAAAATAATTCGGATTCCACATAACTATCATTTTGTTCCAAGCGATTCTCTTTGTTATGATCCTCATTATTCATATTATCATCCATCTTTGTATCAGATCCTTCGAAATGAAATGAATTTGCTGAATCACCAGTGTATTCAGTTGCTTTACCTTTGTAATCGTTTGCTTCATTGATTTTAACAACTCTTTCTGCTTGCGTACTTACAGTACCACCATCTCTGAGTTCATTGCCTACTTGTTCCTTAAAACTATCATTTTTTTCAACAACCATCTCCACTTGAGTACTTACAGAACCATCTACTGAGCCATTATCAGACATGATTAATACATTAACATCTTGAGTTTTCGAAAACGATTCATTTGCAACTGAACTCTCTTGAGTTTGAGAAACCTAAAACAGTAAATAAAGTCAGATGCTAAATTTGGCACAAAAATAATTTAAAATTTGATAAAACTTTAGTTTTCTAAAATTAAAGAAACCTACATGAGATGATGCTACATCTTTGGATGTAATATGAACAACAAAATCTTCTTGATGAATTGCTGCTACATCATCTGTGTCCATATAATGCTCTTCAGTGACACCTTTGTTATCATGATGTTTACTTGGAATTGTCACCAATGTTTTTCCAGTACTACTTAATTGCAAATTGACATTTGTTTCCGGAAGTATGTCTGATGTTGCATGGACATCATTACCTTTTGCAGACAATTCAGAACCTGTAGTCAATTCGTCATGCATTTCAACATTATCTTTTGAATTGTCATCTTCAGATAAGTGCATATGGCAAAATTGAACATTTGAAGGAGCAGCATCATCTTGAAACGCACTAACAAGTTCTACAATAACATGAAAGGGATTCAGTTTATTATGATGTTCAGAACCTTGTAAATGAAATAAATTTGCTGAATTACCATTGCATTTAGTTGGTTTACCTTTGTTCTCATTTGCTTCACTGACTTTAACAACCTTTTCCGCTTGCTTACTTAAAATAACACCATATGTGCTAGCATGAGACTCGCATAATGCAGTAACAACTTGAGTTTTTGAAAATGAAGCAGCTGCTTCATCTAAAACTTCCTTTGTAAGTTCATTCCCTACTTGTTCTATAACATCTTGAGTAGCAACTGAACTAACTTTAGCATCAATAACTTTCTCTTCGGAAACAAGAGTACAGGACTCGCTAAAGGAAGTAAAATCTTGAGTTTTAGAAACTTCCATTTTGGTTTCACAGGCACGTGCTTCAACTACAACTTCATTTTCTGTGTTGTTGTTTGCATTCTCAGTAACTTCTTTTTCAGACAAAACAATTTCTTGAATTTCAACACAGTCATACTTTTCAGAACCTGTAGTTAATTCATCATGCATTGCAACATTATCTTCTGCAGTCAATTCAGCATTATTAAAGTTTGAATTGTCATTCTCAGATAATCGAATACTGCAAGAACCAACATTTGAAAGAGAAGAATCATGTTGACACGGGTTAACAACTTCTGTGACATCATCATCAATATTTGTATCAAGATCCATCTTCGTATCAGACCCTTCCAAATGAAATGAATTCTCTGAATCATCTCTCGCTTGTACATACGGTATGTCAGTGTCAATGTTTTCATGCTCATTAAATCCTTTTGCTGACACATCAATTTCTCCAAAGCACCTTGTATTTGGAGAAGCTACATCATTTTGATCAATATCCTCCAATACATTAGATACAATTTTCGTCGCATCATTGTCTTGGCAAACATAATTATCTGGCTTGTGGGCATCTTCATTAACAACTATCTCAGAAGTATCTACACGACACGTATCAGAAACAGGATCATCTGAAACTACACAATCACTTTTATTTACACAATCACTTTTGTCCTTCCCAATCAAAAGTGATAAAAGCTGGTTTTTAAATGCAACAACTTCTTCGTCTTTCGAAAGAATATCATCATAGGATGAGAAGTTATGGATGCATGTTTTCAAATCAGAAATTACTTCCTGCATAATTTAATGAGATAATAAAAAATAGTTATTCATTTGTTAATTACTACAACTTGGTTTATTAATTATTTTAATTAATAAAGACGTTTACCTTAACATTAGGTGATTCAGGTTGCTTATCTTTTGAATATTCAAAGTTGTTAACCTGAAGCTGATCAACTTGATCATTACTTGTAAACAACGAATATTCAACCGCACTTTGATTTTCATCCTAGATTAAAAAACACAAACCAGTAATTTAAAAATATATATATATATATATATATATATATATATATATATATATATATATATATATATATATATATATATATATATATATATATATATATATATATATATATATATATATGTATATATATATAAATTAAATAAAAAAATGATAGAAATATTAATATATAAACTAGAATAAATTAAAACCTCTTGCACAGGAACATCAGGGAACTCGTTCTCTTCAGATAATTCAGGCTCGTCATACTGAAAAAAAATAAAAAAAAAAATATATAATTTCAAAAATCAATTATTAACTTTAAAAATATAACAAATGTTTATAATTCATTTAATACCTCTTTTGTAGAAACAGACAACCAATTGTTGATTTGATCATTATTTGAAAAATACTCATTCTGAGTTTCGTCAACCTGGTAATAAAAACATAAATTAGTTTTAGTAACAACTATTAAAATTTAAATATTATAATAAACATAAAAAATTAAATACCTCATCAATATGATCATCAACCAAATTGTTGTCATCAACATTAATTGAATAATCAATTGGAAGATGATCAACCAAGTTGTTATCAGCAGGAGAGAAATGATTTTTTTCAGGTAATAATGAATTATCAACATCATTTGATTCATTAACTCTTGAACTTTCACATATTTGATTCAATCCAGAATTCAAATATTGGCACTCATCTTCTGAAACTGTTGTGTTCTGTATTAATAAAGGTTCAGGAGATTCAAGTATTGCTTCATCTACTTCCTCATTATTTTTGGTTCTGAAGAAGAACTGATCATCAGAAAAAAAAACTCAGCAAAGTTTTTTAGACGTAAATGTTCAGAGTCTACTTTTCTCAACAACTCTGTTGAACAATATAGCAGGACATCTTCTTTTGATTTGCTTCTTCTGAAGAGCCATCTGATATACAGCAACTGTGGAAAAAAGATTTAATTGAAATCAAAATAAGTATAAAATTTATTGAAATACAAAATATTTAAAAATAGAAACATACCGTCAGAAAAGTTATAGGACCACAATACTGGTCGTTTCGAGAATTTTTCTTTACATCATGTTTGTTGAGAGCTAGAGAATCGACAACTAAACCACACCAATCAACTCTATTAATGCTATCATAATGCTGAGCAAGAGATTGTAAAAATTTCATATTTGATTCTCCTCCCTTGCATGCTGATATCATTGTGCTGACCAATAAAATAATGAAATTTAACTTGAAAACATCATTTACTTCATTAGTTGCAAGAATGAAGTCCTTCAGATTTGTGGAAAAAGACCTATCTTTAGTTTTCACGATAAGTTTTCCATCTGCATCATAGTATTGTTTCCAAAAACTTTGAAGATCCAATTTGATATTCTTGTAAGATGTCCTTTTTGCAAAATTAATTCGTAAATCTCCTTTTGGAAAACCTAGAATATCATGCACTAAATCCCTTGTAATCTTAATCTCGTGTCCTTTAAAAACCAGTGACTGTTCTTCAACATTGTAGCACTCTAAGATTTTATATGCAAGATTTGACGGTATAAGAGAAATATTTAGATTCAAAATCTTCTCAAATCCCAATGCTCGATCATATTCTCTAAGACAAGGAACTGATACTATATGCTTCACCGCTTCGTACAAGCTAACAGGAGCACTTCTTATCCTCAGATCAGTTGAATCTAGACTTTCTTCAGTTTCTAGATAAACTTTACCCTTCTTTGTCAGTGTTTTCCTTTGTTTACGAACAACATCATTCCTAACAGAGACATTGTTATCCAAAGATGTTGTACTTAATTCTCCTGAAAAATTTAGTGTTAATTAATAATTATCTGATTTTGAAAATAAGGTATGTTGTTTTTGCAGGTACAAGATAGTCAAAATCATGAGATTAATAAAGCAGAGTTCAAAGTTTCTTAGTTATGAAAATAAATAACTTTAAAATATGTGTATTTTTGGAATCTGCAAACTAAAAAAAAATCTACAATAATCACTAAATATATAAGTAGCTAAAAGTAATTTTTTAAATCGAAAAGAAATTTGCCTACTTTGAGAATAAGCTCATTAAATCGGAAAGAAATTTGAGTCAGCTTACAATCCTATTAAATGTTGAATCTCAAATTTGAGCTAGTTATTACACAAGTGTTTGAAAAAAAAAATACGATGTACATAGATATTGGAGTTTAAAAGAAACTAAATAATGTTGGGGATGTGGGGTGTGTCTAGTTATAAACATATATGCAATGTAAAAATAACTTATTAAAACATGCTCTTTTTTGATGATATCTTTTTTTTGACAACATTCACTTCCTTTTCTGTATCCAAATGAGTATTTTCAGAATCTTCATCATCACTTGACAAAATATACTCGTCTTCTTCATCACGTTCTTCTGTATAAGAAATTAAAAATAAAAAATAATAAGTAAAAAAAACTAAGTAATTGTAGATTACTTAATTATAATGTAATAGTAGTTTACATTTATTTAAATTTTAGATTACGGAAATCTAATATATGATATCAAAAAATGCAATATATAACACACATTAAATCATTATCATACCTTCAACAGCATCATCTATCTCAGTATAGTTAACCTTTCACTTTTTTCGTCTATCCTGCTTTAATAAATATTCTTCTTCACCTAATAAAAAAATAAGTAACAATTTATTAAAAATATAAAACTAATGACATAATGATTTAAAAAAATATATCAATGATTACCTTCATTTAGACGATCTATAAAAGTTTTACGTTTCTTAGATTTTTCATATTGTACCATTTGAAGATAGTTCCTTCCATCTGAATTATCTTCACCTTTCATAATACCATATAAGATTAAGATTAAATAATAACAACACTTGATTTAAAAGGTAAAAAGCTGACTTTATATTTTTACAGTTTTATCACAAATACATCAGTTTTAGGGATATAAATTTATTTACAATAGCTTATAATTAAAAAAATACCTGTTGATGCTTTATTTTTATAAGATAACATAATCATTTTTGAAACTTCAGGCTGTTCTGAATTTTCAAAGTTGTATACGTCTGCGTTTACTTGATTTATCACTGTATCGTCTACAAAAGTAAATAAATAAATAAATAAATAACTAATAATTAAAATGATAATAATAATAATAATAATAATAATAATAATAATAATAATAATAATAATAATAATAATAATAATAATAATAATAATAATAATAATAATAATAATAATAAATAAGGCACAACAATGAAGCTTTTGGTGTTCATGTATTCATGCTAATGCAACTATAAATAAGGCACAACAATGAAGCTTTTGGTGCTCCCATTGTTTGTGATTGGTTTTGCTAATGAACTCTCAAAATATTTCAAATAACTATCGCAGCAGCATTAGTTGTAAAACTACCAGTACTAGCAACAATAATGCATCTCCAAAAGGTTTGTCATGAACAGGGCGATAAGTAGCTGGTCCCCTACTAGGGGAAATCCATAGGAGACCAGGTGATGGTAAACAAAAGAAAGGGGAGTATTTGGGTTCGAAAGATTTGATGAAGGCTGCAGCCTACGTTCTAGGAAATGGATATGATTGTGATTTAAGTATTATAGCAAATGTCTTTAACAAGATACATGTAAACGTGACCAATCTTATTCCTATGAAATAACCATGAAAGCTATCTAATATAAGTATTGCCTAAACTCTTAGCACTGTTTTTATAAAAGCATTCAGTTATTAAGTTGTATAATGCCAATTTTTTGTTAAAACTTATTTTGATAGAGGTGTATACCTTTAAGCTTCTTTTAATTCAACTTATTTTATAACTATTTAGCTAAACATTACGCAGCATGTCTCAATTAGATGCTTCATCTTACTTACACTTCAACAAATTACACAAACATCACTCAATAAACAATTAGATACAGCCTGTGTGCATCGCACAGGTATGAATGCCTCGTTATAAGAATGATTAACTAACTATCATTTAAAAAACATTAAAATAAAATTAATATCGTAGTTCAAAATATTCAAATTAAAAAAATTTGAAAAAAAATATAATATCAATTCCTCATCAAATAAAGAACTCAATGCTAGTTATTTGCTTAAAATATAATCAAAACATTTTATCAAACACTTAACATGCATTCAAATAGATAATAAGCGTAAGCAGAAAAATCATAACATCTACTTGTATATTCTAAAATAAAAATTAAAAAATAATAAGCTAAAAGATATATTAACTAAAAACTAACCTTGAACTTTACTTTTAGTAGATCCTGAAAAAAAGATTCTAACTGAAAAAAATAATAATTAAAAAATTGTCAGAAAATAATATGAGAAGTTAAGAAATAAGATGAAACAAAACTATATAATTCGCGCATTACGTTTTTTGGTTTGTTTGTTATCTGAAGAATTAAGAGAATCCACCGGATGACTCATTGTATCTAATTTGATTTTTAATTGAAGTTTATGATTTTGTGATAGAGCGTGTTTGGTATATGAAACGATCACAATATTTTTCAATATATTAGTCACAACGATATTGGGCTAATTTTTGGAATTAAAAACAAGTGGGCTCTTATGACATATAAAAAGTTACTTTTTTAAAAAGCCTAAAAGGCTAATAACTTTTTGTTCTAATAAAAATTGGGCTTCTATCTTATGAAAAAAAAAACCACTTACTTTTACTTAATTTTAAAGTTTCATATAACATATTTTTATCTAGTTTTTTTTTTAATAATAATAAAAAAAAAAAAAAAAAAAAAAAAAAAAAAAAAAAGGCTAGAGGAATGTTTTTAAACTAACAATATTTTGCAATCCTAATAATTGTTGAGTGTTGCTGTTAGTTTGTAGCGTGTACCTTCTTTTGATGAATTGTTTCCGATTCAATCTAGTGTTTGTTTGTTGGCTGGTACTTTTCATGGTTGTAGAATTAAGTTAAAATACTTTCGATCAAATGTATTTGCAAAATTTCCGTTCGGTCATATAATATTTTGTTTCTATACATACTTGGTTTGATAGAGAATCGTTCAAGATACAGTGCACCAACATACAATCATTATAAGCTTATTTAATATTTTAATACAAAAATGAACTAATTAAATTGAAAAATTGCGATACTCGTCGGTTTGAACTATTACTAAATCTTGAAAAATAACTGACAAAGTTTAGCTATGTTGTGCATGTCCAACAACGCTGAAATTCGAAGCCAATGGTGAATAAATGTTAAATTCTTTGTCTAATACATGGAAAAGTAATACCTATGGAAATATAAATGAATTATTTTGTGAGTCAAAATTGTTCCTTATCCTTACTGAATGAATAATTCAAAAAAGCGAGCTGACTAAGAAGGCACATGAAATCCGATCTCGTGTTGCTGAGATGACATGGTTATTCAAGATAATATATTAAGATGCAAGCATGCTTTTGTAGTTGAATGGCATGTCAGATACTTGATAGATAATTGGATTTTTCCAACTCTGACATACCAATCAATCAGCAAAGACGGATTGCCAGAATAGTTAAATGTTCTTCCGATAAATACATGTATGTTGTTTATGAATGACGAGGACAGGAAATAGTTTAATTTTTGTGATTCAATGTTAATGGCAATACATATTTATAGGGTAGATTGATCCACTATGCACCAATATTTTTGAAATTTCATTCCTGTCTAAAAGTTCAGTAAACTTTTAACTTTATGTTTACTACTTTTAGCAAAAAACACATTGTATTCATTATCTTTATGTTTGTTTATATCAAATATTGTGGTTCATTATGAATTTTTATACCTACTAACATGACTACTAACATGGCAATACATATTTATAGGAAATAGTTTAATTAGAAGCAATACATAAGGGTAGTTCATTATGAATTTTTATACCTACTAACATGACTGATTGAAAACATTTTGCAGTTAAACTACTTTTAGAAAGAAAATCCATTGTATTCGTCTGCACACTATATGATAGAGAATGAGTACGATTCTAATTGTCAAGCAAATATCTTTATTACTACCACTAAATGCTAACTTTTCTAATCTAAAACATTTACAGATAAAAAATACTTTTTACATAACAATAGTGAGCACCAACTTCATTAGCGTATACTACTGTAGAAGTCTTAATAATGAACATATCAAAAAGATTACAAATGTACAGATCGGATAATGACTCATAGTGTATGTATATGCTTCATGTGAATAGAAAACAGGAAAAAAAATTAGGTATCTCAATAAACAAATAAAAAAAACTCATGTATTTTGTATTTCTGTGTACTCTGCAACTCATATATTTGTATTTCTTTTCAAGTGACGTATGTGAAATGAAATTTTCACATACAAAATCAGTCACATGACTTAAAACATTTCACTATTGATTATTCTAAAAAATATCTCAAAAGTTGTAATCATAAAATAAATATCTAATTATCATTTAACCTGACGGAAATAAAACATAACACACACTTCAAAATTAAAAAGATGTTTGGACAACATAATTTGTAACACAAACAGGAATTTCACCTTCGTCGCCTGCCACAGCGTCATCCACCATTCAAAAACACTAAAAATCACAGAAACAAAACAGACAAATAGATTCAATTATTACCGTAAAAAACAAATGAAAAGCAAATACATACTTACCATAGTTACTTTCAAAAGAAGTAAAAAACACACAGACCAAACTCTTAAAACTCACTGGCCGGTAACCAAAGCCGCTTCATACACCTAATGAAACTAAAACAAACTAAAAAACAACAAAGGATGCAGGAATCTAAATATAAAACATCATTTCAAACTCTACTACCCATGGCAAAACTCTATTATCAAAACAAAACTCTATTATCAAGTAATTAGATTGACCTGAATTATGTACATTCCATCTACAGCCCTAGGTTTAGCACAGATTAGCGACTGCCTTTGCTTTTTAGTGCAACTATTAGCTCTGTTATCGATTACATGTTTATTATATCAAAAATTAGAAAAATATGAACATCAATACATATCAGAAAAAAAGTTGCAATTATTTACCATAACAAAAAGAATATACTAATAAACATAAACTTCAAATTTATATTACCAACCATCAAAGTTTTTACATTCCAGTTATCATTCCCAAAAAAAAAGTTCCATGATAACTAATCCATACATAAAGTGAAATTTGCAAAGGCATTCCTAAGCAACATAGATACTTTTAATAAAAAAAAGAAAAGATAACCAATACATACGACATCAAGTAGCCAGCCCATCACTCGAAAAAGTAAAGATTGATCTTCTTTTCTTCTCTTCCTTCACGCGCAAGATCAATAGCCTTGATCAACCCAGCAAGCACCTTCCTCTCTCTCTGCAAAGTCTCTTTCAGTCGGTCCAAACCAATGTCACCATGCTCGTGGAATGGCAAGAAACCCTCCCCTTCTTCCACCAAGTTCTCTAACCACTTAACCTTTACAGCTAATTGATCTCGCTGCTCACCAAGCACCATTAACAACTGATCATTCTCGGCATCATCCTGGGCAAATGTTATATGCAAGCAATCCTCAATTTCGTTAGAACCAGCAGCAAACTTTAACTTTTGGAAGTTAGGGGTGCGCGCAAGTGCAAAAGCAGAGGTTCTTGGTCTTGAAGCCATGATAGAAGCAACGAATTACAAAGATGGAGATTGAAATAGAGTGGAACAATTAGAATGGTAGAGTTTGAATTATAGATATTAGGGTTTGCGTTTAAATGAAAAGGGGGGAGAAATGCCCTTTTATAAGCAACTCAAAAAGACGTTGACCGGTTCTATCAAAAAAAAAAAAAAAAAGCGTTGACCGGTACATACCATTTCACACAAAAACGCAAAAGAGTATAAAAAATAAAATTAACTTTACTATCGCATTACATTTAAAAATAAAATGAAAAATACTTTAACATTTTAATATCACAGTATATTAAAATATATATATATATATATATATATATATATATATATATATATATATATATATATATATATATATATATATATATTTAGTCTGTTGGGTTTTTGTGTTTTTTTAATGGGTCGGGTATCCACAATCAAATAAAAAATTATTAATTTTCTCTATCTTAGATTCAATTCAAATCCATAAAACACACATAAACCCTAAAAAAATAAATATTAAATTGAATCAAACGAATTATGTTATTCAAATCATAATTCAACAACGAATTCTGTTATAGAAATCGCACAGTTATTATGTATAGTTTTCAAACGTTCAATTTTTGAAAGATGTTAATCGTAGTTTGAATAGAAACTATGCATTTGAAAAGATTCTTAAGAGTTTATCATTAAATTTCTTTTCAGTTGCATAAAAATGTTAATAGGTGTTGTTAAATTATTAATCACAAATGATCTTGTAGTTGTTATCAATTGTGGTATTGTGTTTGATAATTGCTATTTGAGTTAAGTTAAATGATTCTGCATATGTTCGTTCATCGTTCGTTTATTCACCAATACACTTGACTAAACCAAGGCACTCAACTGAACTAAAGCATGAAACTGTTGACCACCCTGCACAGGCCCAAATCTGGGGCTGATACATAGCACATCATCCTATTAGTTAAAACTAAACGTTTACATAAGTTCCATGGCTTAACATAGCATGCCTAATTAAAATAAAATTTGTATCATGCTGATGCACATGATCACAAAAAACAGTTATCAAAAGTTGAAAGTTAAACTGTCAAATGTTCAAAAGTACCAGGTTGTGAAACCATCACACGAGTTTCATCTAACAAACATCGAAAATAGGAACCAAGATGGGGATATCGTCGTTGTCATGCTCCACTTCAGCTAAAGGATCTATGGTAGTTCCAACCAGCTTGAATCGAATCATCTTGTATAACCTGAACTGCCAATCTTCTGCCAATATCCTCCAGTTGGTTCGCAGGTTCATGTGGTTTGTCCTTGTGGGATTCTCTTTGTGAATTTCCCGGTAAAGAACGACACACCTCTCTTCACCCATTCTCCTTAGGATTGCATGATCGTATGTGAATAGTTCATTATCAGTAACAAAATGTGAAGGTATTGTCTGCAACAAAAATATATTATCTCTTAACTTTGTTACTAAAAAGCATCTGCTAATAAAAATTTTATTGAATCAAGTTTATATTTATATTCACGAAATAGATGTGAATGTTGTTACCAGTTTGCCATTGTCAACAACGTAAGGAAACAATTTTGTGTAGAAAGTAGTATCCTCATCCATGTGAACTTCATGATTTTCCCAGCTGCAACTATGGAGAAGCCTCTCATCTGTTATATCCCAATGACCAAAATAAATTGTTCATTCCTTATCTATGTTGAACTTTTTTATATTATACATTTAATCTTTTAAAAAAAATAAATAAATAAAAACAAAAAACTCACCCGTTTCACCTTCAGCATGTCCTTGAAGAATTCTTAGGCGTGTTGGAAAATGGTTCTCATGGTTCATTTGGAATCCATTATGTCCAAACCTCATCAAGCTTAACCTATTCTCCCCCGTTTTTGTCAAGACTACACGCTCGCCAACAAGTAACCCTGCCACTGCCACTACATCATCCCAATGACGGTAAATCTGATAACCATAAGTTTCATGAAATCCAGGAATGATAGCCTGTATTAACCTTTCACGAACTTCAAAACCAGCATATGTCAAATAGAAATGATGAGGTAGATCACCCTGAATGAATTCTTCATCAAACCACTGTTAAATAATTTAAGCTAAGTTATTATTTGCAAGTTTCTTGAATAAACAATAGTGTTTGTTAAATACGGAGTATTAAATATTATTACTGGAGAAATGTTCTCATTTTCTCCAACTAGACCTGTGCATCTAACCATCCGATGCCTTGTATGTATAGATCCATACCCCCCACTCTCCCCTCCGTTTTCTTCATATGCAGTCACATAAAATGTATCAGCTCCTTCTTTTATGAAATGCAGAGTTCTGATGTTCATGTATCTGCTTTCTTCTATAAAACGTCTCCATCGTAAACCAGACAACTCACATTCATGTGTCTCTTCTCGGTAGTTTATGTCAACCTTTCTTTTAAGCCTCATGTTATTAACTAGGTATACATGATTCTTATTGTTGTAGTAATGAGCATGGAAATAATCCGGTAGAACCTACGGAAAAGTGCATGAAGAATTCAATATAAATTTAGTAAAAAAAGTAAAGTCACAATCAATACTTTTTCATTATAAATTCAATACAAACTTACCAAAACTTGAATGTCTTCGTTTGGAATCAACTCCATTATGAATTGTGTTGACATAGTTGCTGAAATTTACACACATTAACTTTATATTAGTTTATGTTTAAAAATTCATCTTTGTTAACATATAAAAACATTTTTGGTTTAAAATTTTTTAACTCAAATTGAGTTAATATATAGTATTACAACTTTGAAAATACTTCAGAATGTCTATCTAACTACCACTAAAAACATTATCCCAGCAGTGTTATAAAGTAAGGAGTTACCAATCTATGGAAATGAGTGCGCTGTATACTAAATTCATCAATGATCATCTTAAAATTGAAAACTAACAAAAAGTTTTCAGATAAACAGTATGTTCTATTTTTCAATATCGAAATCAAAAATATAATAACACCAAATAATATATATTTTCTTATGCTTATTTTTGGTTCTAAAGAACATTTGAAAATTAAATAATCACATGTATTTTTTAAGCTAAAAACCTCTTTATATTTTTCATTCAACATGATTTAAACTATTATTCGCAACATTATTATTCAACATCATTTAAACTATTATTCGCAACATTCTTAAACTATTATTCGCAACATTCTTATTCGCAACATTCTTCAACATGATTTAAACTATTAATCTAACTTATAATATGCTTGAACAAGTATCTTTATCACCATATATATATTGTAACTAAAGCATGCATGCAAAAAGTAAACATCAAATAAATTTTACAACATTCCAATGTCATTAGTCTAACACTTGACCGTTTGAAAAGCTTATTGATCATAAATATTAAGCTCCTAAATATGCCCAGAAAAAATAAAATATAAACATTTATTATTTCAGATTGGATAATATTACCTGATTCAGAACAGAGAGATTTTATGAAGTTTGATTATCCCTTATTTTCTTTCAGAAGATAGATTTAGTAATTTTTCTTCAGCATATGTATGTATTTTGTTATAGTGGAGTATCTAAGAAGGATATTATGGTTTAATTGTATTTCAGGGATTTGATGGATGTGATATTCAGGGGAAGAGTGTACGCCGCCTGTTTGTTTACTTGTCCCTACTTTTTTTTTTTTTTTATTTAATATATTACGTTTTACATGTAATTATTTTATCGTTATTTTTTTTTTTGTCTCTTTTTGTTTCTTTTTTTTTTTATTTAATACTTATCATTTATATTTTTGTTTAGGAAATATATTAAAATCTTAATTCCAATATTATGATTAATAACATAATAACAGGTAATTAGTAAAAAATATATAATGTTATCATGGACGGATCCACATATATGTCGGGTGTGGTACGAACTACACCTATTTTTTAGTTATGAAGTGCAAAATGACATTCCAAAATGCTCTTTTTTAGTGGTATGTGCAATCCCTAATTTGTTTTTTTACTTTCTTTCTTACGATGTAATTTTAATTAGCCCAACATTTGTTTTGTGTAAAACCCTCTTAATAAAAAATAGGTCCTTCTTAGCATGTAAACTAACATAATTAAACACACGTTTCTAAAAGGCTTGCCATGGCTGAGCTAAGGTGTTGCAATCACATAAGATGTTACCTTCACGCTATGCATTACGCCAATGTCTCGACTTAAGGAATGGCATATGTTGAGGTGTGAAAATGCTCGATTTGTGAATGGCGTTTTTGAATAAAATGCAATTAAATAGATGTTTTTTAAGAAATTTATAATGTTACATGGATTGATAACTTTTTTGAATTTAAAACAAATTAAAGAGGTTTTATCTTTTGTGACAATTTAAAAGATGGTAAGAAAATGCAATGATTTTTCTATATATTTCCTAACTTGTGAGCCTTTCTTATTCAGGACTCAACCTCAAAAACTAGGACATATATGAATCCTACCCATGATTTTTTTAAAAAGGTTTCTATTTTCTTATTTTATTGACTATTTTCTATTTCATTCTCATGTTTTTAAATAAGCTTTTATACAAATCATGTTTTTTGAATGCGCGTCAACACTCTTTATATTGTTATTTTAATACAGTATTATAATAACTACAGTATAATTTCAAGTAAGTTTTCATCCCAAATGAATAAAACAAACGAGCTTTAATAAAATCCCATATTTTTTCTTTGTCACTTTCTTTTAACCCTATGCCAAATCCTAATCCAAAAGACAAACCTATAACAAACCAAACACACCCTTAACATATTAAATTTACTTTTTTAATTAAAAATAGTACTTTGAAATAATAATAATAATAATAATAATAATAATAATAATAATAATAATAATAATAATAATAATAATAATAATAATAATAAAATAGTACTTTAAAATGAATTGTGACCCGGTCAACGTGTGTATAGCAAACCATACGGGTTTGGTTTTTCCCAAAGCTGTATTTGATAAAACCGGGTTGATCCATTACACTTTCAGATTATCTTGTTCAATTAAAACAACATTCACATTTTAACAAAAACATTTTTCTAACATTAACAAAAGAATCATCAGTAAAACTTCAATGAATTCATCAAATCATGAAACCCAACCTCTTGCCCTAAGTGTTATTCATCCAAAAAATGCACAACAACTTCCAAAAGCGGTTGAAATGATTCATTCACTAAATGACATCAAGATTAAACCTAATAATTTCGTTGCCAACCTCAACCCAACGAAAAACAAAGAATTCTTTAAAGATGTACTCATTTTTGTTGAAAAATGTTGCCTTCGAAAGACATTCACCCTGAAACCTTCTTTCCAGTATGAGAGTTATCTAAAGGAATTCTGGTACACTGCCACTATCACCGCATTAAACACAATGAAATTCACAGTTGAAAATGGTACTACTAATCTTGAATTTGATTTGTTTTCCTTTCGAAAGGCTATAGGAGCAGATTACTTAAAACGTCATCAACAATATGAAGCAAATCCTGATGGTAAGGTTACTAAACTTTTCTTTGGACAAATTGGTTACTCTGATAAATTAACAGGAACCCTTAGAAAGAGAGGACTTGCACCAAATTGGAAACTCTTAATGACCCTAATAATTCAGTGTATTGGAGGTAACACTGGTGGGTATGATCAAATTAATTCAATGCATGAGATTGTTATGTATGGTCTGGCTAATGGGGTGTCAATTGACTTTGGGAAAATTATATATGAAGATTTGGTAAAAAAGCTGAAGAAGAAGATCAGGGGTGATGTTATGAACTATACCAGGTTCATATCCTTGGTCATGGAATTCCAAATGGGCCCTTCATACCATACAAGTAATTCTTCAATCATAGAAACACCCACATTCAGCGATGACTACTTTTCAATTTCCCAACAAGAAACTGTAGGAGCTCCTTTGACCCAACATATGATGTCTGTTTGTAATTCAGAAATATCTACCAACCATACTGGTATACCTGCAAGCTCAGAATCTGAAGATGTGCAAAATGAAGTTTCAATAGTGCCTGTAGGAAAGAAGGGTCGTCGAAAGAGCAGGGTTAAAAAACGTTACCCTTCCAGTCAGAATAAACAAAATTCAATTCAAAATATTATGGAAAAGGCCCAGGTTAGCCTCCGCAGTTATCATTCAGAATTTGAATAATTTTCTCAGCTCAAAATTATTAGTAGGGTTTGTTTATAATCTGAACTTTGTTTTCTAGGTATTCTCATTAGTAGTGTTTTTGCAGTTTCATCATCCCAGTATAGTACTTGAGTATTTGAACTTTGTTCTCAGGCCTAAAGTCATTACTAGTTTTTGTCCTGTTTCACCATCCCAACATACTATTTCAAAATCTGTTATTAAGCTATTGATAAAGATGTAGCAATACTTTCAACTGAAAAAAATATCAGTATATGTTGTCCTAATTATTTGATAACTTTTCATCAGGAACCTAAATTGGATTTTAAGGCACAGCCTGTTAGGCAAATGTGTGCGTCATCATCATCCCAGCATATTACAAAAGCATTTGAACATCAGAAATCTGACTCTGAAGCAGTTGATAAAGCTGTTCCTATATTTGATTCTGAAGCAAATATAAACAAATGTGCTTCCATTGAGTCACTGAATCTACATCAAGATGATTTGCACAGATTTGATTATTTTTTACTTTGTGATGCTTCTTTTGAAATTTCTGATGATAGCACGTCTGATTTTGATGAGATGGACCGCAAACAATTATTCTCTTTAATTCAATATACAGCTGATCATAGCAGTATTGGTAAATTTGATAATGAAGATGAACCTGTTATGATTTCAGACGATTATGAAGTTGATGAAAATAACCAATCTCCAGCAGATGGAGGTAAACATGCTGATGAAATTTACAAGCCTCCAGCACATGGAGGTGACGATGATGATGAAAATTGCAAGGCTACAGCACATGAAGGTAATCTTGATGATGAAAGTTACAAGTCACCAGCTCATGGAGGTAAGCTTAATGATGAAAGTAAGCGTTCTCCGGCACATGGAGTTAACAATGATGAGGATCATGTTTGTGTAACAGAAAATGAAATTTCTTGTGATCATCCACCTTCACCAAAGTCTCAGCGTATAAGTGAATTATCCAATCAAGTTCTCAATCTTGAATCTAAGATTGAAATGCTGAAGAAAGAAAAGGAGTTTGCTGATCGACAAATACTTTTGTTGAAAACTCGCCCATCTTATCCATCTGTTTCTGATATTTCTTCAAAGCTTTTGGAGTGTCTTAAACCTGAACTTGACAAATTAGTTACACGTGAAGATTTCAACGGTAAGTTTTCAACCGACGTCAATAATTTATCAAGCCAGCATAAAGAGATCAGTTGCAAAGTTGTGGAACTAACTGAAGCAGTTAGTAAGATAAAGTTTGAGCTGCCAAAGCATATGATAGATGTTCCTGTTATGGTTAAAGAGCTAAGCATCATCATATCTGAAGTTAAAAAGAAGGTTGATTCTATTGAGTCCAAGAATTTGGAGGTACCAGCATCTCTTTTGGGGCTCCCAACAAAAGTTGGAAACTTTATTGATGAGGTTTCTAAGTATAAATCCTTGGAGTCTATACCTTTATCTCTTGAGAAAGTGGAAAATGCTATCTACGCTCTTAATGCTAGCCTTAAATCATTAACATGTATGCCAGCCGCTTCTACTGATGTTGTTATAGAGAATAAGAAAAAAGAATCTGGTAAACAGCTTAAAGTTTCTGATTTTTTTGGTAAAATTAACCTCAAGCAACAAGATAATGGAAGGCTGGAGGTAGCTCATTCTAAGAAAGATATGATGTCTCCAATGATTGAAAATGAGGTGGTAGAAAGTGAAGTTCAAGAAGGTGATGCCACTGTTGGGGAAAAGTCAATGAATGAATCTAGTGAGAAAGTATTTGTAGTTCAAGAAAATCATGTGGTAGAAACTGAATATCAACAAGGTGATGGTGTTGTGGGTAAAAAGCAAATGAATGAATCTAATGAGAAAGAAAATGAAGATGAAGAAAATGATGTCACTGTTGACAAAGATTCAGTGATTGAAGATAATTTGGAAGAAACTGAAGTTCAACGAAATGATGGCAATGTTGGTAAAAAATCAATGAATGAGTCTCAGCTGAAAGAAAATTTGCTTGAAGAACCTGATGCCACTGTTAATGAAGGCTCACTAATGATTCAGACCGCCCCTGTTAAGGAAATCAAGTATAAAAACTTAAAAGGTCAAAATGTTCACATCGTTGATGAAACCCTTAACGAACAGAAGCGTCAGCTTGATAGAATGTATCAAGAAAACGTGAAACACGAAAAGTTAAAGAAGAAGGCTGAGATAATCAAGAGCTTTGATCAACATGTTATTGATCTCTTCACGAAAAAGAAATCATTATATGACAAGTACTGTCATATTGTTCTGAATAGGAGAGCCCCTGGGAAAATCACCAATGCTGACATTCTTTCAAGGAATAAAGGTCCAGCTACATTAAAAATCTACAGAGATGATGGAGATGAAGAAATCATTGAAGAGTTCAAGGTGAAAGATCTTCATTGGGAAGAATGGAAAGAGTTTTTAGATTGCTGTGGGAAAAGGAAAGCCGCTCGCTGGGTAGAGTTTTTTGTTTCAATGAGAAAATGTGTTGATGAAGTGATAGAAATGAAAAACAAACTGAATATTCAAGATCATATTCCTTTGCAGGAACAAGACCCTTTTATTGAACTGAATAGAATTGCTAGGAAGAGGAAGAGAGTTGGTGATGATATGGAAGAATATTTCAGATCAACAAAACATTTCAAAGATCAGGTTGCATATGAAGATCATCCACCTGGAACCGTGCTGAATGAGCCCACACTTGGTATGATTATTTTCAACAATTCAGATAGAAAAGACTTCATCAGCATTGAAGAACTTGGCAATTTGAGCAATGTTATGTTGCATTTAGTTCAAACAATATTCGTAAGATTGCACAAAGGCCCTGGTACAACTGACATAGCTAAAACGTTTAGTGAGTTTGTAGTTCGAGAAGCTGAAAAGAGGAACAAGGAGAGCAATCACAAATGTTGCAGAATCATTCCACTCCTTCTAAATCAAGTTAGTTGATTAGATCATATTGCGTTGTTTTGAATGTAAGGATATAATCTAATATTAGCTTTTGTTACATATGATCATGTATTTCTTCTAATGCTCTTATTTCATGCAATTAATATTAATATCTTTTATTATTAAATATTATTTAGAAAGTTAAATAAAAATATACCAATTGCAATTATATAATATTTAGTACTTTATATGAATATTTTTTTTTTTAAATACGCATGTGTATGATTTCCTTACTATTGTATCAGTTGTGTCCTGTTTTTATATGTACGTGATCATATATCTATACATGATGTATATATTAGAACAATCTTATTTGAGAATCTGAGAATATAACACATTCGCACAATTTAATTCAGCATGTAACATATTGGCACAATATAACACTTTATCGTCATGCTGAATGTATGTGACTGAAATATTTGTATCTTTCTAATCTTATTTCAGATTATACCATAAATATGTAAATAACAAATTAAAAAAAAAAAAAAAAAAAAAAAAAAAAAAAAAAAAAAAAAAAAAAACAACAAACTACAGACTGAAACCATGAAAGATCAATATACGCTAAATATATTGTACGAAAATATAAATTAAAAAAAAAAAGATAAATAAAAAGTGCAAAAATTGCTTGATACTGAAAAATATAAACCATTAATTCCATTAATAATTTGATGGTTATAGTAAAATACATTCTGATAAATAAAAGAAAGAAAGCAAAATACAATAAATTTCTTTCTTCAATCCTAATATTTCAGATTGCATAAAGCTTCCCAACAAAAATACAATATTGTTGAAATGTAGTTCACATTTCTACAATTTGTTTGAGAAATCCCATCTTCATATCAATAATAGCCCTTATTTTGCTAATTATATCTTCGAGTTTTCTCATCATTTCAATGTCTTTTTCATTCAGCATCAGATTGTATATTAAACCTTGCTCATATAGTTTTGACTTGGGTAGTTTGCTTATTTCCTCCATATTATCTTTTCTTTCATTTCCATCATCAAGCATCGTCCTCATGAAGGATGTTATACGATCTATTGTCTTCACATCAGCATCAATATCTAGGAATATCTGATCAATGATATGTTGTTTTGGATCCATTGACGTTTTGTTAAGAATGGAGTAGTTATGTTAGAGTTTGTTTATAAGTTTATATAATTTTAATTCAGTGTGTGGGAGTTTTATAATGTGTGAAAAATGGAAGTTGGATGGTTGTGATAATTATGTGTTTAAAATTGTGTATAGGTTAAATGAATTTAAAGTTTCAATGTAAATATATCACAAACTGTTAATTTAATTTTTGTAATAGCATGTTTAGTTTTTTTATATTCTCAAATAAAGTCATTTAATTTCACACGCTCAATGATTGTAAGCTTATAAATTTTTAAAAAAAACATCTTTTTAATATTTTTAATTCACAAAACAAATGTTCGGCTAAATAAAGTTACATTATAGTAGTAAAACATATTGGGGATTGCACGTACCACTAAAAAAAGCATTTTGGAATGTCATTTTGCACTTCGTGACTAAAAATCAGATGTAGATCATACCACACCAGACATACTTGTATATCCGTCATTTTAATATTGGAATTAAGATTTTAATATATTTTGTTAGTTACCTAATATAATGTTATTAATAAAAATATTGGAATTAATATTTTAATATATTTCCTAACCAAAAATATAAGTGATAAGTATTAAAGAAAAAAACAAACAAAAATAGATAAAAAAAAATAACAATGAAACAATTACATGTAAAAACGTAATATTTTAAATTAAAAAAAAAAAAAAAAAAAAAAAAAAAAAAAAAAAAGTAGGGGTCAAGTAAGCAAACAGGCGGCGTACACACTTCCCCTGAACATCACATCCATCAAATCTCTGAAACACTATTCAACAATAAAATACTTATTAAATACTCCAATATAAAAAAAAAATGAGTATGCTGAAAAAATTAATCAAACTTCATAAATCTCTCTCCGCTGAAAATTTATGGATTACAACTATCTTATTTTAGATTATACTATAAACTGAAACCACAAACTGATATTTTCTATTCACAAACTGAAAAATAATGAGTATGTGTAATCCACAAATTGAACCCTGCATATTAAACCATGTGTTGGTTCATTTGATATTTTATATTCAGCATGTGTAATCTACAAAACTGAAACCAACATCTGAAACCATAAAAGTTTATTGTTATTTACTACTTTTTTAGTACTTTAAAGTAAATAACAAATTTATATCAGATTACAATATAAAACATCAAAATAAAATGTTTATACATCATATCATCATATATGCTGAATGACATGCTGAATAATAATAATAATTTAATGTATAACATAACTCATACAACTTAATATTATATTAATAAAATTCATATTGAGTTACATACCAAAATAAAATTACATTGATAATTCTTTACATATTCTTAATATTTTCAATAAACTTAACATTCAGATTCATATTTTCTGATGTGCCGTTTTCAATATCCCTAAGTTCGTTAAGCACTTCCATTTCTTTAGTACGAACTTTGATGAGCAAGTCTTCTGTCTTCTTATACAGATCTGAACCTCCTAATTTCGGAAGAAGCTGAATGAGATCCTGTCTTCCTTTTGCTGTTTTTATTATTTGTTCCAGAATCACGTTTAGAGACTTTGATTTCTCCAATTGTCGGTCTGTTTCTTGAATTGCTTGAATGCTCATCTTCAATTTGAAAGCGTTGTTTTCTGCCATTTAGCTGTTGCAAAAGAAATCCCCTTTTTTGTTGTTTTTTTTTTATGCTTTTTTATGTGTGTGTTGATATTTAGTGTATGTTGATTTATATAGAAAAAAAAGTTTCAGTTTTGTTAGGTCTAGAAGTTTAATGGTTACTCATGCCTTTTTATGGATAATGACATTATGGACTTGTGTTGAGGCCCAAAAATAATAAAATTAGAAAAATACGTGTTCAACTGTCGATATATGTTAAGATATACGTTTTTTTTCAGTTTATTTGTATATTTGGATGTAGAATTTATTTTGTGATTTAAATGTATTATTCGTGATAATAGTTATTTTAAGTTTATTTGTAAGTATACCTGAACCGCTATATATTATTTTAGACGTTGACCGGTACATAGCATTTCACACAAAAAACACAAAAAGAGTATAAAAAATAATATTAACTTTAATATCACATTACATTTTAACTAGTTTAATATTTTAATATCACACTATATTAAAAAAAAGAAAAAAATTAAATCTGTTGCGTTTTTGTATTTGTTTAATGGGTCGGGTATCCACAATCAAATAAAAAATTATTAATTTTCTTTCTCTTAGATTTAATTCAAATCCCTAAACACACATAAACCCTAAAAAAAATATTAAGTTGAATAAACAATTCTGAGAAAATTAATCAAATATCGTAGTGATAATAAAAGAAAGTTAAATTAAAACTTGATGTCGAAGAAAAAAAGAAATCATAATTCAACAACAAATTCTGTTCTTCAAATCGCAGAGTTATTAGGTATAATTTTCTAATATTCTATAAATTTTTATTGTAATTATTATTATTATTTTTTTTCTAATTATATTATTTTTATAGGTGTCCTGATTTCTTTAACAAAAACAAGAAGAAGATCAAAGACGAAGAAGATAAATTTTATTAATAAACTGTTAAAGTCTTTTAATGAAAATGAAAAGCCTGCAAGAAGAAGAGGAATAAGAAGAAGAAGAAGAAGAATACAACGATTAGAACAAGGTACTTTTGAAAAATGCATATATTAATTGTTTAGGAAAATTATTTGATATATGATATGTATTACGATATATGATATGTATTACGATAGTAATCTATTGTGATATTGTTTTTGTTATATGATATGTATTACGATATATAAAAATATAAGTATGGTATTGCGATATTGTTTTTATTATATGATATGTATTAAAATATAAGAATGGTATTGTTATATTAAATGATGTTTGTCTTTAAATAATACAGATATTAATTGTTTAGCATAATTCAGTTAAGTGTTTAGAGTCAATTTAACAAAATAACTACATGATGTATTCTTAACCAATAAGTGTTTAGCATGATGTTTACGCTTAAACAAATAGATTACCATTTTGTTTTTAGACTTATGTTTTCTTTTGTTTTGTTTATTTGTACATCCTTTTGTTCAGCTTATTGTTACAAGAACAATTTGAATATGGTGTCATTTTCATTTGCTCTTTTTGATAGTTCTATCAATATACACAAACCATATAATGGTAACACTTTTTTTTTTTTTTCAGAACAAGAATATAATAAAGATGATAATAGTAAATCTATTGATATTGAAAACACTGATGATGAAGAAGATGATGAGCCTAACGAGTATGACCTTATTGATGATATTGAAGAAGAAGAAATTCATTATGATGATGATGATGAAGATGAAGAGGAAGAATATAACTTTGATGACGAAACTGATAGTGATGAAGAAGATTCTGAGGATGATCAAGATAGTGAAGATTATGATTATGAAGAATTAGATGAACAAGAAGAAATAAATAATGAATGTAATGAAAGAAATGAAGAAATAGAAGATGAAGCAGAAAAGGGGATAGAAGGTTTCGAATTTAATGTAACAGAAGAAGAAGAACAGAGAGAAATGACACAAGTAATATCGCAAAAGAGATGCTCTATAAATGATTCATCAAAGATTAATCAAGACAATTTAAAGAAACTTAAGTTGGATAGTATGAAGCGTCAAGAAGTACCGGTTGAAGGTGAATGTTCTAATCCTAATTTGGTGAAGAGTAATGATGTGTTTAAAAACAGGGGTTCACCAACTCAGTTATTTAATGCTATTAGATTCTTAAAAACAAATTCTAACTCGTGCAGTGTATTAAAAAATATGGGATTTGGAAGTTTACTTGATTTAAAAATAAATATAATTCCAAGTAGATTGGGACAACATGTGGTTCAAAGCTTTGATGAATCGACAATGACCATCAAACATTGGAGAGGGGATATTAAAATTACAAAGGAATCAGTCGAAGAAATTTTCGGTTTCCCAAGTGGTGGTTTACAAATAAATCCACCAGAAAGAGTGAAAAGTGAAGATGCGTGTATTAAAAATTGGAGAAAGCAGTTTTCTTTGTTGGAGAAGGATACAATAAAAGTTAAACCAAAATCTGTAGTGCAAAAACTAATAGATGCAAAGGACAGAGGAAAGTTATTCAGAATTAACTTAGTTGTTTTGATAGCGACTGTCTTATTTGAAGCTATGAAAGATGGAACATCAAATTAGAGAATCTTATATTCTATTTCATCTGAATATGATAAGATTAATAAGATGGATTGGTGTGGTTATTTGATTGATTGTCTAAAGAAGTGTAAAAAGGATTGGAATCCTAACAACAAGAAATCATATTATTGTGGACCTTTGACATTTCTTACGGTAATTACACTTCTTTTTTTGTTTCATTTATTCTTCTTTTATACATACATATATCTCAATATTTAATAACAAAAAACCAATTATCTTTGCAGCTTTTTTATGTTCAAAAGATAGAGTGCAATTTCATAAACGTAGATCATTCTCAACCTGCTTTGAAAACATGGAATACAGAATTGCTGAAGATGAGAGAAACAGCAGAGTTTAGTTACTTGGTGGATAAAAGTCATTGTGAAATACCAGAGTCTGTTGAAGAGGTGTTAAATGTTACACCAAAACCTCTTGATTTAAAGGTATTCTTTATTACTAAATCTGTTTGTTTAATCAAAACAAACACTTATTCCATATATTTTATAAGTTGTGTAATTGCTTTCAGGGTAAGCAGGAAAATGCATAGAAATTAGATCATATTCCAGTTAAACAAGTAAAACAAGCTTCAGCTGAAAAAGGTCAAAATGTGACATCAGAGTGCAACAAACAAGTATGTTTCTTTCACATTTAATCTGTTAATAATATAAATTTGTTTAAAAAAAATTATTAATGACTAGATTGTATATTAGTTTAAAGAATAATGTTATTCCTAATAATAATTAGAATAAGTCTGTTAAAGACATAATAAATGTTACAGCTAAACTTGTTGATTTAAAGCTATTCTTTCTTACCAAATATGTTGGTTTAATAAAAATAAAACTTATTTCATATATTTCATTATTTGTCTGGTTGCTTTCAGGGGGAGTTGGAAAACACAGAAAAATTAGATGCAATAATCTCTGAAGAAAAAAAAAAAGTTCTATTAAAGAAAATTGATAAAAAGGTATAGTTTTTTTTTTTTTTTTTTTTTTATAATATTTTATCTTGCAACTAAAATGAATTAAGAATATTAAGCTAATATATTAATGAAAATTAAACAGGGTTTCATTCGGAAAACGAAGAATAATTTGTTTATGTTGGAATCATTGATCAAAGAAATGAAGCATTCTATCAAAAAAGGATTGTTGAACTTTCCGAATTCTAAGGAAGTTGAAGCTTTAAAAGATGAATGGGATCGTGTAATAAACACCGCAAAAAGAGTAAAGCTTAATCCAGAATGTTCAAACATTGAAAATTCAAGGTCTGAATCAGTTTTTTTGAATAATGAGGGAAACTTTAAAAAAAAATTAATTTGCGTCATCAAGAAAGGAAATTTGATTTTACAAAACATGAATCAAAAATTATTGAAAAAGAAAGGCATACTTTTAACGAAATACCTTCTTTTGATTTGGGTTTTGATTTCACTTCACATCCTGTTGAAGAAGTAACACTATGTAAGTCGTTAGAAAAAGTGAATTTGACTCCTCCAGAAGAAAAATCTAAACCCAATAAAATAGAAATTGTTTCTCTTTTAACACCTCCCAAAGAAAATCAAACCATTAAAGAAAAAAATGAAATTCAAGCATCGACAGAAGAATTTAATGCAGCCAATGCACTATTCAGTATGAGCAAAAATCCTATGTAAGTTTTAAACATTATTTTTATTTTATTTTTTTATTTTTTTATTCTAATTGTATTTTAATACTTTTGATAAATATTTATAGGGACATAATTTTCCAGTTTCAAGATGCTGATGTTGGAGTAGAACGTACTATGTTTGAATCGTTCTATTATGAACAATGGATATATTCTGATGTTATAGATATGTGGTGTATCTTACTTAATTGTGAAGAATTCAGAAGATATAACTCAAAACAAACAAAATTGTATTGCAATACACACGTTACGGTATGTTTATTATGTTTTTTTAATAACAAAATAGTATTTAAAAATAAATATTTAGTATTAATTTTATTTTATGATATCAGCCTCTATCTATGACTGATGAAAATATAACAAGAGATGAAAGATTTGAAAGTTTTGAAGAAGCTCTGTTTTTAGCTGCATGCCTTGAAGATAAATCTGTAGCTAATTTAGTTAGTGTGGATTTGGTAAGTTACTCATTTAAAAATGTGCTTATAGTAGCTATAATAGTATAGAATAACTGATTATGTATAAATATTAGTTTCAATGGCTTATTTTTTTGAATATGAACACAGGTCTTTTTCAATATTCTTCGGGATTCACATTACTACATAGTTTGTTTTGATCTAAAGAATCTGAAGATTGAGATTATCGATAACAAAATAACAGATTTGGAAGTTTTTTATGAAGCTTCTAAAATTTCTGAAATTGATCTGATAAAGAGAATTTATGGAACTCTGCCACTAGTTCTGGTAAGAATTCATGTTTACTATTTCTAAAACATTCAGTTATTTAATTTCATAACCTGGACCTTCGAAACCCGGTAGTTCTGGTAAGAATATGTGTTTACAATTTCTAAAACATTCAGTCATTTAATTTTATAACCTGGATTGCCCTGCGTTAGTGAATCTGTGGAGATTCTATAGGATTGGATTTGAGGTCTTTGGTTCATGGTTTTGCAGGATTGCATTTTGTAAGTCATAAATCTCATTTCCTTATTTCTACTGTGGCATACCTTATTCATCTTCTGATTGATTTGTTTATGCTTATTTGATGTTCCTTAGTTATAATATAACTTAAGATAGATAGTTTGTTAATTTAAATTTATAGTAGCTAAAAATAAAAGTAATACAGTCAAATTAGTATAAATTGCTTTCTTGGTTATCTGTGTTTGCAGCCCTCATTTCTGTGATATTATAGACTCATGAGACCATAATAAGATAATTAAAAGCAATCATAAGGTGTCAGGAATTTGTCTGATCTAAAATTCAAAAATCGAGTCTGGTTAAGGACTGTTTGGATCAAGCGTGTTCAGTGTGATACAGTGGTTTTTAGTGGGTAATTGTTATTGATATATGTTTCATTAGATTTAAATAAGATATCAAAACCATAAAAACCCAGGTTTATTAAAGAAAAAGTCAAAATCACTAAAATAACACCTCACAGTTAACTGTTTGGTGTTTTGAATACTATAAACCCTCACATAAGGTTATTACCAATAGCTTAAGCCTAAATTAGCTTTACTTAAGCTTATCATATCTTCTATAATCATCTAAGATCAAGCAAAGTTCATATAACTCAAAGTAGGAGTATATCTAAAAAAAGTCAATAGCTTTCTCAAGAACATTAAATCATTTAATTTCAAAATTTCAATGAAGTAAAATTTAATATTCATTAACATTGCTGTTTTAATTTTTTTCAGACAAACTTTTTCTGTGAGTATTTGAAGAAGAAAAATCATCCAAAATTTCAAATCATGAAACTCTGTAAGCCTAGTATATTGAAAATGCCTTGGAGAACAAGAAGAAATGAACAAGAGTGTGCGATTTTTGCAATGAGACATATGGAGACATTCAATGGACAAAAAGTTGAAGAATGGAACTCAGGATTCAAAAACGAAGGTGTAGAACAACAAGGCCAAATCAGGACATTAAGGAAGAAATATGCAGCTAAAATCCTTCTTTCCGATTATAATATACATAGAAAAAAAATAATTTCTGAATCAATTGAATTTTTGAGTTTTAGTCCAGAAGAAAAACAACGTCGTTTAAAAGCAAAAACTCAAAGGTTCATTGAGATGAGATTTATGACTTCTTGGAAAGGTAAAGGAAAATAAATGAAAAATCCCTGAGAAAATTCATTTCCATTTTAATCTGAAATTGTGTAATTTTGCAGATAAACATTAGTGAATTTCGATAATGTAAAAGAGTATGAGTTTTATTCAATGAATGTTTATCCTAAATCTTTAATTTTATTTTGGTATGTAACTCAGATACATTCAATTATTAGTGTTTTTCAGAATATCATTCAACATCATATGATGATATGATGTATAAACATTTTATTTTAATGTTTATGATGTAATCTGATATAAATTTGTTCACTTACTTTAAAGTACTCAGAAACTAGTAAATAACAATAAACTTTTTATGGTTTCAGATGATGGTTTCAGTTTGTAGATTACAAATGCTGAATAGAAAATATCAAACAAACCAAATAAATGGTTTAATATGCTGGGTTTAGTTTGTGGATCAAACATACTGGTTTAAGTTTAGCAATAAGAGTTTATAGTATAATCTGAAATAATATATGTATAATCCATAAATTTTCAGCTGAGAGAGATTTATGAAGTTTGATTATTCTTTATTTTCTTTCAGCAGAAACATTTTGTAATTTTTTTCAGCATACTCATTATTTTTAAAATAATATTTCTTAGTATTATTGTTATTATTATTATATTAACTGTCATCATAACATAAAATAAACATACCAAAGTTCACTTAAATTACCAAAGTCTTAGATTAATACACTTCATAATTACGACCTAATTATCCAAAGTATTAGATTCCTAATTTACCAAAGTCTTTTATTCCTAAACATCCACGGTTCATAATTAAAACACATAAAAATTCAGTTTCAGATAGTTGCAAAATGAAACAAACTTTTTCCATATCATGATTAACAGACATGAAATTCTGCAACTTTAACTTCTTCTCCTTCAACAACTTCAACAATTGTGTTAACAAGCTTTAAACGCATCATCTTACCTTCCTTTAAACTGCAAAAACCTGCAAATGCCCCCCAGTTGCCAGTAATTTTCACATGCTTAAACCTTGATGGTCTGCTTCTGTCAGGAATTGTTTTTACTTTCATTGGAAACCTCTCATCCATAGTAACAAGAATTGCCTTTTGGTATGTGTCCATAGAGTATGAGAAGGTGTAATCAACTGGTATTGTCTAACATCCATATATACAGTTGGTTAGAGTCGTTAAATAACAAACTTAAAATATTTTATCATAAACATACCACAATTTTTTTATAACTATTTTTATATACTTACCAATTGGTAAAAGACGCAAACAGATGCAGTTAGTTCAGCATAGAAAACATCAACTTCATTGTTGTGACTGGTATGTCCTTTCCATAAGCATGAATGTTTTGCTCTCTTGTCTGCGATTAACGATTAATAACAATACTTAACTTCTTACTGATGAATTTATTTGTATTCTTGCTATTATAATGAACAACATAAATATTAACATAATAGATATACCTTCGATGGCATATGGTGGTATGGGACGAGAAGGTAACCTCAACATTGTTGGTAGAATAGTTTCTTCATGAATGCTCGTTCCATTAGCTAAGAATATGGCAAGATTCAGTTTGTTGTTTTCCAAATTTGTAAAAACCATCATCTGTCCCCTAGCAATTTGCAACTCAGCAACAAGTTTGTCCCATCTTTTACCGAACAATCGGTTTGACCTTGCAACACTTTCTGGATCAAGTTGTACCCTTTCATGTATTACTTTGTAACTCTTTCCATTTGCATAAATTTTGAATGTTTTTTTCCATATGTCCTGCAAGAAATCTCCCGGTAGAATCTACAATATCAAGCATATATTTAGTTTTTTAAAACGATATATAACAAAAAAAAATACCTGTCCATCAGTTGTGCGCCTAACCAAGCATCTACTCACCCTGTTTCCCACTACACGTCTTTCATAACCTGGAACTTCGATACCCTGATCATTATATCCTGTCACATAAAATATGCTATCCGCCTCTTTCACAAAGTGCAAAGTACTAACAAGGGAAGGGACATTGTCCTCAACAAATTTAGCCCATTCATCACCATACAAATCAACCTTGCTTCCATCATCCCTTAATAAACATATGTACCTGTACCTGTTGTTGCCATGGATGAAAATGTATTTTTCTCCATTGTAGAAGTGTTCATAGAAAACATTTGGTAAAGTCTGCACACAATTGAATTATAAATTGTTATCATATTATATTGCGATATTAGTTATATTCAAAAGTTAAAAATTTAACAAAAAAAATAAACGAAATATACGTGAGCTAATATGGATTGCCTACCTGGAAAGCTGCGTTACTTTCTAAATCAAATCTGAAAAGGAATTGCTGATCCATTTGTTTGTTTTTTTATGTACCTGTAATATAAAACAATTGAATGAAATATTCTGATACTGTTTACAAATTTGACAACATATAATTATTGATGTATACAATGTACCACTTTAAATAATTTGAAATTTTACAACAAACAACCACATTTTCATTTCTTAATTCAACCTTCTACAATGAAGATCGCATATGTAACCGTAAAATATGCATATACCAAATGGCAAAGGTGTTATCTATGAGACTCACAATCAATGAAACTCACAATCACATTCGTGCGAGTTTACATAAGTTTGTTTTAGCTTACGGTGCTGTATTTATGTGATTAAGTTTGAAAGGTCGAATCAAGAGGTCCTTTTGGTAGAAATAGGAAGCAACATCTCTACCTTAGGTAGGGGTATGGTTGTCTACATCTAAACCTCCCCCATATACCGTGAAAGACGGTATTGGAACCCATAAACCGTGGAAGACGGTATTGGGAGTAGCTTTGTTATTGATTCAAAATAATTATTTATGTAAAAAGAACATTCTACATACTGGAAATTAAACTAACAACCCATCTTTCAATATTCTATCCAAAACAATTTTTTTTTCACAAAATAAAACAAAAAATATTATTTTGATCAAATACCTAATGCAATATAAATTTTATTAAAAGCTTTCTTATATACAATAAGAATCTAATCTAACAGATCATATCTGTTTCAAAACATGTATTACTCACTTATTTAATCTTTAAGAAATAGAATACAATGTTTGATCAATAGATTACAATTATTAAGTAATCTTATCATTAGCAAACATAACATATCATACAAGTAATGTTATAATTAGCAAAGTATTCCAAAAATATGAGATCAACAAGATATGCATATTGCAAGTAGATTCGGATAATTTTTAGAAAACGAAATTGGATATTCTAACCTTTTAATTTTTTGACGATTCGTTGATATGACAACTGATAATCTGAGAGACAAGCTAGTTATAGAGAGAAGTGAAAAGTTATTGATGGTAATGATGCTCTGAGATTGTATATGCAAATTGTGAATGCAGTCAACAAAGTCAAACAAAAAAACGTTTCTTTTTTAGGCTAAATAATATTTTTATTGTAAAATATTTATGTAATTATTAATTTTTTAAAAATAAATAGCGAATTAACTTTATTCGGGTCAAGCAAAAAATCGAACCGAACCAAATTAAAAAATTAACCAAACCGAACCAAATTAAAAAATCAAGCTGAATAAAAGAATTTGAATATGGTTAGGTTCGGTTTAACCAAACTAATTGAAACAAACTAACCAAACAAATTTATAACCGAACCTAATTATGGAAAAGTTTGTTTTGAAAAACATAAATAAAACTTTGAAGACATATTTTGAAAAAAAAAAGAAAACGACAACATGTAGTGTTCAAAGTGTCGTTGTTGTTTTAACAAACATGAAACAAATGAAATGGTCTTGTGTTGGACTTGGTGTGGTCATAGAAATCAAACATGTATTTGAAGCGTATCATTTAATAAAATATCTTCAATATTATTCACATTTTAAAAAGTTTTGCGCTTTTTAAATATCGGCTTTCTAAAAATAATGAGCTTTGGAAAAGTTTATTAACATTAAAAATATGGGCTTTTTTTAATAAAATTAATTTATTTTAAAATAAATAAAAAACATTTGAATAATGTTGAAGATATTTTATTTATAATATTTACTTAAAATAACTTTATTTATTAATTTAACAATTACTGAAAATTTTAAACATACTTTAAATTTTTCTAAAGATTATTTAATTTTAAAAGAGTTAATCATAATCAAAACATGCTTGTTTGAATTAAAGCACACTAAGAAAAATGAAGCGTCTTTGAGAAGCTAAATATTACTGCATAGTACGGATCAAACCGGACCGGACTGACCGAACCGAGGACCGAATTTGCCAAAAAGCTTAGACCGAGGACCGGAACGAATGTGGTTGGTCCGGTCGGTCCGGTCCATTAGGTCCATTTGCTCAGCCCTACTACGTACTATATATTAGAATATTCTTTTTTGCAATACAAATAATAACATATACTTAATTAATAAAAAAATAAATTTAATTTAAAAAAACTATTGATTAAATTTAATTTATATTAAAAAATATTATTTTAAGAGATTGATATTTTGATAAAACTCAAAAAGTCAAAACAATCAACAAAAAATCCCAATTTCATTCCACCTTCTTCATAGTATAAAAAAAAACCCTATAAAAAAACAAAAAAAAAAACAGCAACAACAACCACAACACTTCAAAAAATGTCAGACAACATCCCGATTGAACTGCAAATGGAAATAATCAAAAAAGTTTATGAGGTTAAGATATTGATTGGATTCAAATTAGTTTCCAAACAATGGAAGTCTTTTATTGAGAGCTCTGACTTTGTGATTGGTCATAGCAACCGCCATCCACAGCCGCTTAGTTGTTCTATCATAGGCTACAGAGAAGATACTTCTTTTTTTTATGAAAAGTACGTTTTTTTTCTAGATGATGGTAAGAATGAAACTCTTTTTAACGTTTCTGTGTCTAATGTTATTTCTAAAAACATTGAACAAAAATTTTCTATATCAAAAATTATTGGTGCAACTCATGGTTTAGTGTGTTTGTATGGTTTCCACAAAGTCTATAAACAGTGGATGGTTATTTTTTCGAATCCTTCAATTCGAAAATCAATTGGTATTGTTGCTCCTTATACTGAAAGTAATATCTGTCCTACTTTAGCTTTTGGAATTCGCCCGGATACTTTAGATCCTACAGTACTGAAATTAACATATGCTAAGAATGCTATGTTTTGGGTTGTTGAAGTTTTTTCATTAAGTGCAGGTGTTTGGAACAATGTGAATCCAAATGCTAATTGTCCTCGAGAAACCAACAAATTTAATGACTCAACTTATGTTGTATTAGATAGATTTGTTTATTGGGTTGCATATGAATTGATTGTTGCTGATGATCGTGACTATAACAAAAACATGCTAATCTCATTTGATTTGATTACAAAAGAGTTCAAAGAGATACACTTACCAGATAGCTTAACAAATGAAATATTTGAACCTTTCCTATTGACCGTTTGTAAACTAAGGGAGTCTCTTGTTGTGTGTGGATGCATTATGATTGATGGAGCGCTACAATGTGGTCTATGGATAATGCAAGATGATTTTTCTTTCAGAAAGTTGTACACTATTGATGCAAACATTTATAGAATATTGGGGTTTACAAAAAGTGGTGAAGCTATATTTGAACCTCGAGAAGACTATGGAAAATGTTCAACACTTCATGTTTACGACCCATGTTCACAACAAATCAAGAATCTTGGGATTATTGGAGTAGAGGGTTCATTCATCATGGGCTTGTACAATGAATCGATTCTGCTAAATGATCAGTAAGAATCATAAAAATATATTATGAAAAATAGGTATTGTTAAATATCTTTTATTTAATTTTTGGTTCTATTACTTGATGTAAGTTACTTGATGTAAGTTAAATGAATTATGATTTGTGAAAATCAAAGAGCATATAAATTCATTTTCTTTGTATTTTCCCAAACAAATTGCACAAACCCAGTCAATCTTGTAAAGCAACATTATTCTTTCACTTACTATGGATCTCGTAGAAAAATTAGATGAGCCAATATTCTTAGTTTCTTCTTGAAAACGAACTATTTCTTGTTGTTCAAGTTGTAATACATCTTCATAAGACCTCTCAATAATCAAATTGACTAAAAAAGAGAGTATATCCGGCATACGTTCAACAAATTGCTACAAATGATTTCTGTTAGAAGATGATATATGTAAATTTTGAAATTAATGAACAAAAACGTATGGAGCTACCTGACTAAATGGAATAAAACAATTACTCATCTTTATTTAAAAAATATAAAGAATTATAAATGTAATTTTATTTTGGTATGTAACTCAGATACATTAAATTATTAGTGTTTTTCAGGATCTCATTCAGCATCATATGATGATATGATGTATAAACATTTTATTTTAATGTTCATGGTGTAATCTGATATAAATTTGTTCACTTACTTTAAAGTACTCAGAAACTAGTAAATAACAATAAACTTTTTATGGTTTCAGATGATGGTTTCAGTTTGTAAATTACAAATGCTGAATAGAAAATATCAAACAAACCAAAATATGGTTTAATATGCTGGGTTTAGTTTGTGGATTACACATACTGGTTTAAGTTTACCCATTAGAGTTTATAGTATAATCTGAAATAAGATAGCTGTAATCCATAAATTTTCAGCGGAGAGAGATTTATGAAGTTTCATTATTCTTTATTTTCTTTCAGCAGAAAGATTTTGTAATTTTTTTCAGCATACTCATTATTATTTTATAGTGGAGTATTTAAGATGTATTTTATTGTTTAATAGTGTTTCAGAGATTTGATGGATGTGATGTTTAGGGGAAGTGTGTACGCCGCCTGTTTGCTTACTTGACCCCTACTTTTTTTTTCTTTTTTTTTTATTTATTTATTATTATTATTTTTTTTAATTTAATTACTCATCTTTATTTAAAATAGGTTTAATACGATATTAATATATATATATATATATATTTGTTAGGGTTTTTCTAACTTGTGCCCCGGGGGCACAAGTTAAGAAGCATTAATTGCCTCAAGATTCTTCTTGAAAAAATAAATTAATTAACTTTCACTTGTACTTTTCATGTCATGCCAAAAGTATTCTTGCAATTAATTAATGAAAATAAAAAGATAGAGAAAGGCTAATTAATTTTCACTTGTACCTCTCATGGCATGTCAAAACTATCTTTGTAATTAACTAATTGAACTAAAGAGATAGTGAAGCACTTAAAATAAAATGACCTCTCGAAGGTAAAAACTTTCACTAGTAAGCAAATTAATTTTGGAATAGACTATAGTGTTTGATTTTGCTATTCATTCAAACTTGAGCGAAGCACTTAAAATAAAATGGCTGAAAAGATATTCATATTAAGACTTAAACTTGAATACTTTGTCGTCATATTTTAAACATTTTTTACTTAAACTTGAACACTTCAAAAGATAAAATACATTCTAACAAATCAAACATTGGCCAAAAGCAGTCCAAAAGCAGTCCAAAAGTAGGCCAATAAAACAAACAGTCAACTAAGTAGACTAATATTCAAACAAACAACTTGATAAGTTTCAATATTTAAAACAAAACACTGGATTTAAGTTCTCATTTTCTGAGGCAATCTTCTTTCTCTTCTTAGCACGTCGTTGAGCAACACCGCGATTTGTAATATTTTCATTTTCCGGACAGCCACTAATATAATGACCAGTTTTTTTGCAGAGGCTACAACGTCTTACTTGTTTTGTAAGTTCATTTCCACCTTTCGGACGTATCTTTTTTGGTCGTCCTTTTGTTGTGGACTTAGGAGGACGCTGAACCAAATCAATTGAGAGAGGACCAAGCTCACAGTTGTTTGAAGGGGTTGAATCCGTCGAAGTTGCTTCTTGATGTGATGGAGAAGTGTCTTGAAGTTGAAACTCTTGTCGTCTCCAACGTGATAGCCAATACATAGAAGGAATTTCAAAGCAATCTTTGTGTACAAAAACGCTTAAAATATGACGACAAAGTATTCCAATAAATTCAAAATATTTGCAGCTACAACTAGCAACATTACCATCCCAAAATACCGTATGATGTCGAGTCGCTTTATGATGGTTGACGATAAAAGTGGTGCAATTTTCTTCTTGAATTGAATATTGAAACGCTTTACCGAACTCATCTTGAAATTTTTTGAATGCATAAGGAGTCAAATAGTAATGACCTTGTTCCTCCAACGGTGAGAGTGATCTCAAGAATGACCCACTATATTTCTCCAACATAATGTCATGCATTTGTTTTTGCTCAACATCTTCGATTGCAAGATCAACCTACATATTATAAATCCAAGAATAAATTGAGACCTACATAATAAATAACATATGGATTGTTAAAAGTATCACATGTATATTAGTACTTACTTGTCTAACAAATTGATTTAAACATGTACGTGATGAGATAAATCTTTTTATAAAAGCATTTATACTTTCCGATCTCCCAGTAGTCGTCATGCCACCAAAAAAGAAACCACGAAGATAAGCAGGCACCCAAAATTCTTTAATCTCATACAAGCCAACTACATGTTTATTCTCATTTAAATTATACTTTGAAATAACCAATGGCCATTGTTGCTCAAATTCTTCAACCGTGTCTAATTTGTATAAGTTGTAAAACTCCGAACACCAACTTGCATACTCACTTCTTAAAATAGAATTAAACCAACCACTAAACTTAGTGGTGATATGCCATATGCAAAATGCGTGTTTTGTTGTTGCCATCTCTTGTGCAATTGCCTTGCTCATCCATGGATCTTGATCGGTCAATATTGTTTGCGGTGGCTTACCCATAAGTAAAGTAAAATTCTGCACAATTTATACAGAAGAGTAAATATAAAGAAGGTGCTATACCAAAATATATCTTTCTTTTTATAGTTTCAAACCTTGGTCTCTTTTTCTTCTTTTTCTAACTCAGTGGACTGTGGGTTCCATTTGTAAAAACCATGACTTATTTAATAGATGACTTCCTTTATTTGCATTTTTCGTATGTCAATTCGAATTCAATAACCAAGATTCAATATAATAAACAATACCATACGTATAATAAACTACATCAGAATAGTAAATATAGAGTTTATGTCTAACAAAAGGAACCAAGTAATATTAAGATGTACTACATCACAATAATAACTAAGAGTACCTTAAAAAGCCATCGAAATGTATCTGTTTTCTCGTTACGTAGGAGTGCACAACCAAATAATATTGTCCTTCCATGATTGTCAATACCAACAAAAATCCCAAAAGGCATGTCGTACGAATTCACCTTATATGTTGTATCAAATACGACTACATCTCCAAAATTTTGGTACCAGTCATAACTGTGGGCATGAGACCAATACATATGTTCTAACCTGCTTTCTCCATCAACCGTATATGTGTATTGAAATTTAGGATTTTCAATCTTAGCTTGTTTACAATACTCCAAGAGGTCTCTAGCATCATTTTTTGAGTGCATTCTATAATATTTGTTAAGGAAATTATGAACATCCTTTACAAGAAAAGAAAGTTCTCCATGCCTCACATTTCTTTCAAGTTCCATAACCCGCATAATTTGTCTAACTGATAACCCCCCGTCTTTCAACATAAGTATACGGTTTTCATCTTCTATCGTAATACATCTATAAGATGGAAGAAAACAAACCTCTTGCGTGGACAATAGTACATGGTTATGCTCCGCTACAAATTGAGTAACTTGCCATTCCTCCAAAAATATTTCGTTAATTCTTTTCAATTTAATACGCATGTGAGCCTTGCATCCACATCTTAAAGGACCCCTGTTTCGTTGTTTTTTAGAGTAGTCTACCACTTTTGCCTCCGGAGTTCCTTCACGATGACAAAAAAAGTCGCGCATTTTTTTTTCTCCAGTTTTCTTTTTGTTCTCAAACCTTCCGTATCGAACCGAAAATCCATTCACCTTTGCATATTTTTGATAGAAAAGAAAAGCTTCTTCTTCACTTAGAAAACATTGACCAATAAAAGGTGTGTCAAAAATATCTTTATTGCTTTCAACTTCTTCTTCGATTGGTGTTTCATTCAAATCAAAAGTTAATTCCTCCCTCATCTAAAAAGAGTATAAAAAGTTAACTAAAATTTGGAAAGTAACTAGTCTAAAAGTTTTGGAAGAATTTATAACAAGTTAAAACTTGGAGGGAAGTAAAAATGGAGGGAGTTGTTCAAAAACGAAAAGAAAATGGAGGGAATGTATATTTTGGAGGGAAGTGAATATTTGTAACTCGTACAATTTTGTTAAGTCTTGGTTGGAATGTATATTGGAGGGAAGTGCATATTTGTTGAGAAATGAATATTTTGTGAGTTAGGTAATTTTGGAAACTGTTGGTGTTGAAAACGACCCATGCCTCATCCTTTCACTATCTCTTTAGTTCAATTAGTTAATTACAAAGATAGTTTTGACATGCCATGAGAGGTACAAGTGAAAATTAATTAGCCTTTCTCTATCTTTTTATTTTCATTAATTAATTGCAAGAATACTTTTGGCATGACATGAAAAGTACAAGTGAAAGTTAATTAATTTATTTTTTCAAGAAGAATCTTGAGGCAATTAATGCTTCTTAACTTGTGCCCCCGGGGCACAAGTTAGAAAAACCCTATTTGTTATGTCAAACAAATAACGGCCACGTGTAAAGAACACAAATGTCTAATAGTAGTAAATATTAAATATCACAATACAATTTATAAATTAATATCGTAATACCTATCAGAATACGAAGTTACAAACCTTAAATAATAACTATCGTAATACCTACCATAAAAGAGATATTAATATCGGAATAACAATTTATATCGGAATAACAAATTATACAGTATAATAATAATTAAATCAGAAGAACAATTTATATAATAATAACTATGTAGATATGCTTATGTAATAAATAACAACTTTAATAAAAAAAACTGTAATTCAGAACAATAAAATTAAATAACATAAATTACTTTCAATTATTCAAAATTATCAATCAATATCCTCCTCAGAATTAAAATTATAAACACCATCATCCTCCTGAGAGTTAGCTTTACTTGATTGTCCCTTACTTTTCCTCCCTTTTCGATTCGCCTTCTTAATGCCTTTCTTAGGAGCCAGTTTTTTCCTATTTGGATTGTTGGGACAATTCCTGAAATCATGATCTGTTTTTGTTTTACAGATTCTGCAATTTCTCAAATTTTTTCCATCTTCTTTTGCAGATTTAATTCTGACATCATTATTAGAAGGTTTATACCTATGACCACTAATTCCACCTTTGTTTTTCCCAAAATCAGGAGGAAGAACTTCAAGAACATCAGGTTTAGGAACTCCAATCATAGATGATATAATTTGCTGTTTACTTGCTGAAGTCTGAGGCACATTTGATGATTCTAAACCGGATTCATAAATACTCAATTGATCAAGAAATTGACTTAGTTTATCTTCATCGTATCCACATTGATTGATTATAGCATTCACTTTTGAATAAATATTCGAAATACAAGAACCAGAAGATCCACTAGATTTATAAGAAGAACCAATTGGAGGTAAAACAACAGCTTCTTTTCTCCAACGCCTTAACAGATATTGCTTTGGAATGTTCTTAACACCATTTGCTCTAAGAGTATAAAAGGCATGACGACATAACAAACCACGTCTTTCAAAATGCAGGCAACTGCATTTAACAGAATGAGTATCTTCATAATAGTCAACCTGAAAAAAAAAAGTAAATAAAAAAATATAAAAAATATTTTTAACAGAACGAGTTTCTTGATAATATTTATTAAATTAAAAAAATTGAAATCTAATACCTTAAACTCTCCAAACCACTCTTTATCAGTGTCTTTAACATAACCCAAATTTCTCGTAGAACCAGTACAAGATTCTACAGAAGCAACGATCTTAATCTGAATAACATAGAATGCCTCAAGAGTGTAAAAATCTGCAGCTTGTGCTTCAACTAATTGTCTGGTTTTCAATGATGGCTTACCAGTTCTTGTATTATTATCAAGAACACGTTGAATATTTCTTTGCTGATCTAAAGCACTTTCATAACGAAAAAGAAAATGAGCTAGAGTAGAACTCCAATTAGAATTATGACCAAAAAAATAGTTTTCACTTTCAGATCTTGACGTAGTTTTCATTAAACCACTCATTGGAATATCTCTAAAATAAGCAGGAATCCAACTCTCTTTAATATTAAACATATCATTTAACCATTTATGCTCATCTAAATGATATTAAGCCAATAAAGAATTCCATTTTTCAACAAATTCATCAGGTTCGTCGCTTTCCCTCCATACAATACGACATAGACGCTTTTTGAATCCTTCTTCTTCACATATTTCAGAACCAATCTACAAAAAAAATAAAAGGAAAAAAATTTATATAAAAAATAATTGTTTAATATTAAAAATAATTCTTACAATATATATTTATATATGTATAAAAAAAAGAAAAAAAAAATATATATATATATATATATATATATATATATATATATATATATATATATATATATATATATATATATATATATATATATATATATATATATAAATATATATACCTTTGTAGGAAGTTTATTCATTATATGCCACATACAAAGACGATGTTTAGCAGTCTTAAAAATATTAGGTATTGCAATTAACATTGAAGGATCTTGATCTGTTAAAACAAGATACGGCTCCTTAGTATAATATTTAACAAAAGCTTGTAGTAGCCACTCATATGAAACAACATCTTCTTTCGAAAGCAAACCAGCACCGAATATTACACATTTTTTATGATTATCAACACCCGTAAAAGGAACAAACACCATATTGTACCTACAAAAAAAATATACATATATAAATATATATATTTAAAAAAAAAAAAAAAAAAAAAAAAAAAAAAAAAAAAAAAAAAAAAAACTTACATATTAGTTTTGAACATAGCATCGAAAGACAGAACATCACCAAAAGCTTCATAATTCCTTTTACTTGTATCATCAGACCAAAACAAACAACTTAATTGACCCGCAGTATTAGTCTTAAACTCAAATGAAAAATTTTCATCTCTTTCCTTTAAAACACTAAACTTATCAATTATCATTTGGGCATCATATTTACCAATATAATTGTAAATATCACGACTCATATTCTTGAAATCAATCTTTGTTGCACCAACTTTCTCATATCCACCCAAAAGCTCAGCAATAAAATTGAACGACATACAAGGACCAATGTTCAAATTTGAAGCTTTAATAGCAAAATACTGATGCGCCAAACTCATAGACCTGTGAGACTTTTGCAAATGTCTATCTTCAGAAGTAAAAAAACCATGATTGTGCTCTTCCACAAAGTTTTTAACTTTATACTGTTCACCAGATTTAACAATATAAAGTCTAGCTTTGCAATTTGTCCTAAAATCAAATCTTTTTCTCTTAACGGACTTAGCGTTACAATCTTTTTTTAAACTATCAAATTCTTCAACTTTAACTTTTTTAATCCCTTCTTTACTGCAAAGAAATTCCTTATTAAGAATAACACCTCCTGCTTTACTTTCATGCCCTCTACGAACAATAAAACCAGCTTCATCAGCATAATTTTTGTACACCCTGTAAGCATCTTCAACACAATTAAACAAACTACCTTCTGCTGGAACAACTGCTTTAACAACAACAGGTTTAATTAACTTTGTAGTTAAGCTAAAAAAATCTGGCGAATTTACTTCCTCATTGTCTTCTAAATTATCATCAGGAGATAAATTTACAGCTTCAACAACATCATTACTTGCAGAATTCTGCATCATAGAATTACCTAAAAAAAATAAAGTCAAAAAGTGACTTGATAATAAAATAATATTACACAATTAAGTAAAAAAAGTATAACAGTTCATACAACTTATAACTATAATAATATCAAAATTGATCTAACAATTCCATATCACAGTACATCCAGTTAATACATACAGTACTATATAACAATATAAATGCCACAAATCAATTGCACAATTGACTCATAATAACTATTAAATATCACAATACCATATATATATAAATATCGTAATACCTATCAGAATACAAACCATACATCTCAAATATCATAAAATACCAACAATAAAAGAGATATTAATATTAATATATATATTTGTTATGTAAAACAAATAACACCCACCAGTAAAGTATACAAAAACTCATAATAAACAATAAATATCACAATAGCATTTAAAAATTAATATCGTAATACCTACCATAAAAGAAATAATAATATAAGAATAAAATTCAAAAATGCAGAATAACAAAACGACATTAATATATAAATTTGTTATGTCAAACAGATAAAGGCCACGTGTCAAAAACAAATTTCTCTACAATAAAAACAATTAATATCACAATACCATACATATATTTTAATATCGTAATACATATCATATACGATACTTATATTTAAATATCGTAATACATATCATATAAGAAAAATAATATCACAATACCAAACTTATATTTTAATATCGTAATACATATCATATAAGAAAAACAATATCAAAATATCATTCTTATATATTAATATCGTAATACATATCATATAACAAAACAATATCACAATATAATACTTATATTTTAATATCGTAATACATATCATACTTATATTTTAATATCGTAATACATATCATATAACAAAACAATATCACAATACAATACTTATATTTTAATATCGTAATACATATCATACTTATATTTTAATATCGTAATACATATCATATAACAAAACAATATCACAATACAATACTTATATTTTTATATATCGTAATACATATCATATAACAAAAACAATATTCACAATAGATTAATATCACAATACCATACTTATATTTTAATATCGTAATACAAATTATATATTAATATCAAAATACCATTCTTATATATTAATATCACAATATCTACCACATAAAGAAATTAATTTGAAAATGCAGAATAAGAATCTGAAAATGCAGAATATCAAGAAGATAGCTTATAAAAAATACCTTCAACACGGTTTTTTGATAAAAAATGATCCGATAGATCAGGATCAATACCAGAATACTGATCAGGTAAATCCATTCGATAATAAAAATTAAATAAATATAGTTGCAAAAAATAAGGAAAGAAAATATTCAAATAATAATAAAAAAGATAAGGAGATATCAACGGGCGAAGATTTGACCCGTATTTTCTAAATATAATAATTACGAGAATGCCACTCCGTGTTATATAATCATATCTAATCACAGCCGCTGATGGGAAAATATCAACGGTCCATACGCATCCGTACGTCCGCACTAAAAAGTACAATCCGCACGTGATCCTTTGCCTATATATATATATATATATATATATATATATATATATATATATATATATATATATATATATATATATATATATAGTGAAGCGTTCAAATGAGAAACTTAAATTTTGTGATAACGCGAGAAACAATCCTAGCCACTCATTTTATCCTCCTTGAACTTTAATCTAATGGCTAATATTAGTTAATCAACTTTTTGAAAATTTCTTAAAAAATTTTGAAAAATTTTAAAAAAAAATTCGAAAATTTTCAAAAATTTTTAGAAAAAAAAAATTCGAAAAAAAATTTTCAAAACAATTTTCCGAAATTTTTTTTTTCGAAAAAATTTTTTTCGAAATTTTTTTTTTGAAATTTTTTTTTCGAAATTTTTTTTTAGAAAAATTATTATCGAAAAAAAAAATTCAAAAATTTTTTTTTTCGAAAAAAAAATTTCCGAAATTTTTTTCCGAAAAAATTTTTCTGAAATTTTTTTTTGAAATTTTTTTTTCGTCACATGTGAAAAAAAATTTGAAAATTTTCACGAAATTTTTTTTGTCACGTGTGAAAAAAAATTCGTCACATGTGAAAAAAAAATTTCGTCGCATGTAAAAAAAATTTTCGTTACATGTGAAAAAAAAATTCCATCACATGTGAAAAAAAAAATTTCGTCACATGTGAAAAAAAATTGTAAATTTTCACGAGATTTTTTTTGTCACGTGTGAAAAAAATTCGTCACAGTGAAAAAAAAAAATCCGTCACATGTGAAGAAAAAAAAATTCGTCACATGTGAAAAAAAATTTTGAAATTTCCACGAGATTTTTTTTGTCACGTGTGAAAAAAAAAATTCGTCACATGTAAAAAAAAATTTTGTCGAATGTAAATTTTTTTTTTCGTCACATGTGAAAAAAAATTCCGTCATATGTGAAAAAATTCGTCACATGTGAAAAAAAAATTTCGAAAGTTTTTCAAAAAAAATTTCGAAATTTTTTTGAAAATTTTTAAAAAAATTTTTCGAAAATTTTTTGAAAATTTTTCAAAAAAATTTTTGAAAATTTTTTGAAAATTTTTCAAAAAAAATTTCGAAAATTTTTTGAAAAATTTTCCAAAAAATTTTCCAAAATTTTTTGAAATTTTTTTGAAATCTTTTTGAAATTTTTCAAAAAAAATAGTTAGCTAATAATAGTCATTAGATCAAAGTTTAAGGAGGATAAAATGAGTGGCTAGGATTAGTTCTCGCGTTCTCACAAAAATTGGATTTCTCACATGAAAGGCCCCCTATATATATATATATATATATATATATATATATATATATATATATATATATATATATATATATATATATATATATATATATATATGAACAATAAGGTTTGACACCTTGTTTTGACTTTCCTACCGGCGAGAGTAGAAATAAATGTTTCGACTTGACCGGGCGTGTTGAGCCCTAGCTCGTTTCCCTTAACCAAAATAATCAAAAGATTATGGCTAATCATCCGCGGATCTCATTATTTGGGATTTTAAATTTGCGGAGATCGAGGAATGATAGAGTTTATTTAGAAGTTTCGTGCTATACACGGATCGCATTACTGGGATTTAAAAAGCCCACGAGAAGTACTTGTGGCCTCCTTGTTCCCACAAGCTTGCACACCAATAATAATAGATCTCTAGGATTAATTAAGGGTATACGGTTTGGGCAATACTTAGTTTTTTTCTCGTTCCCAACAAAATCTCTGCATATGGGGGTTTGGTACACATAGGGGTACTGCCAGTGTTACGGTAAAATAGACTATTGCATCTTGCCGGTTCGCAGCCGATGTTGTGATCTTAGTAAAAACCGTAGGACTCGGGGTTTGGCATATGATTATGAATATCAATAATAATAGTCCAAAGCCAAATAAAAAGGTAGAAGAATCCAAAGCTATACAAAAGCAGCGGATAGAAATCCAAAGTCATAATAAAGCTCTTACATCTTGATGGCTCATAAACCGTTGATTGTAAAAGAAATAAAGGACTAAGGACCAAAGTATTATTAAAGTGCTTATGATTATGCAAAAATGCCAAGCTTCGACTCCGGGGGTTTCCCTAATAAAAAGCTTCCGTTTCGGGTATCAAACATGGTATGTCTCTGTCATAAATAAAAAGGGAGCCCCTACAAATCGTGTTAAATCAGAGACCTTCATGTGGACCCGATTTCTGTATGCAGGGATTTTCGAGGGAAAGTTTGGAAACTACTTAGCGTTCAAATTTTGTTCCCTTATCGGACTAATAACTATCAAAACGAGAAAATATGAAGCAATTCATTTCTCACAAATTAAAATCTTGAGATACAAAACTTAGGACCTGGGAACAAGAGGTAATACACAAGTAACTTTTGTGGGCAGTGTTAGCATCTAACTTTTGAATAAACAATGATCTCGATTTTACGCTTAGTTTGGGAGCTTGTGAAAAATCAAGGATGACGATTTTTATCCGTACGGTCTCTTCTCTGTGAGAAGTGTTTCTACTCGTTGACCCTGAAAGTTATCAACAGATAAGAATTGATAATGAAAGTCAAGGCAAACCGTCACATATATATAAATGAGAAAAAAAAAACCAAAATAGTAGTTGTAGTTGTTATTCATGAAAATCGGGAAAACGGAGCGTTTTTAAGAATAAATGATTTTATTATCTCTCTTGAACATCATTGCTACTTTACAACGTCAGTAAAGAGAGGTTTTGAAATTATTTATCTTTTAAGCGTGAGGTGATGACATTGCGTGAGGGCACGGCAATACCTTAGTCTGGGGGATTTTGATGAGTGAATAATCACACATCCTTTTTAGGCCTTATTTCAGACCAAAAATACCAAATACTAACCAAATATGCCAAGAGAACGTATGTTTTTGTATTTGTGTATGTGCAGGTACGGATATGAGAAAAATGAACAAAAACAAAGCAAAACCGACAAAAACGAGCACGAGATTGGAAAAAGATCAAAAGCCGGAGCCGGGGAAGCAAAATGATCAAAGAAAGCTCAAAATATCTATGGAAGTCCTCAGAGATTCATAAAGCACCAAGTTTAGTCCCTGGACAAAGTTTTGAAGATATGGCAACTTTAGTCCCTGCAGTTTCAGATTTTGGTAAATATGGTCCTTTAATGAAATTTTGAAGAAAAGTCAAAGTCAATCCTCCATGATTCAGAGATTGACAACTTTAGCCCTTGGAAGAAACTTTCAATAATTTACAGTTTTGATCCTTGGATTTTCTAAGTTACAAAAATGGTCCTTGATTATACTACTCCTTAATAAAACCTTACACAACAAACCGGATCCAAAGAATAATTATCCAAGCCCAGTTACACACCAAAGCCCAAAACCCAACCCTTTACTTCTACCCGGCCTGCTACTTATTACCCAGGTCAACCCTAAAAACCCACCCGGTCAACGCCATAATAATAAAAACCCCCAATCCCATTTCCCGCCCCCCAAAACCAATATTTACCCAGAAAATAAATACTGTTCTATGAACCCTAAAAGTTACTACCCACCAAATTACCAAATTACCCACGTAGGTAATTATTGCCTAATAATTGGATCTTCTAGAAGGTGTCAGGCAGGACAGAGAATGTCAGAGGTATACATGGAACAATAGGAATGCACACGGAGGATCAATCACATCCATCAATCAATCAAACGGCTGATATTACAATGCTTGGGGACCAAGGGCGATCTGAGGGTTGATATTAGTTCAAAGAAGCACACTTCTCACACGGATTGCTGAGGTGGACTCCTAGAACCTTCACAAGAGCAACCCAGCTTCGTGTATAAATACCCCCCCCTCTTGTATCAGTCATGTGTGTAGGTTTTTAGTGAAGTTTATTGTATTTTCTGTTATTTCCTTTAATTTCAGTTTACAACAAATTGTACTCAGCTTTTATTTTTAATAAAATTTACTTTGAATTTCAATTAATTGTCTCTTTGTTTCAATTTCATTTTATTGCTTCTATTTAGTTTAAATTTATAGTTATAGTTTGTTTATCATTACAATTTATTTCTGTTTCTCTTATTTAAAAATCCAAAAAAAATATATATATATAATAAATATATATATATATATATATATATATATATATATATATATATATATATATATATATATATATATATATATAGAGGTATGGGTTAAAATAAAAAGGGCCTTATAATAAAAAGTGTAGGAAGGATTGTGAGGGCGACATGTGTCACCCCTATGCCACATCATATGACACATCATATGACACATCATATGACACATGTCACCACCCCCACCCCCCCACCTCCCACTCCCCACCCCCCCCCCCCCCCCCACCCACCCACCCCCCCCCCCCGCAAAAAAAAAAAAAAAAATTCCCGCCAAAAAAAATTGTTTTTTGGGCAAAAAAATTTTTTTTTTTCCCGCCAAAAATTTTTAGTGCATCACAATTATAAAGTTACTGCATCACAATTATAAAAGTTACTGCATCACAGTTTTAAATTTTAGTGCATTAATGTTATAAGTTACTGCAACATAGCTGATGCACTAAACTATTAACTATGATGCAATAACTTATAATAAAGATGCTCCAAAATTTAAAAAAAAAAATCGTATTTTAATTGTGATGCAGTTACATACATATATGATGCATAAAACTTATGATAATTCAGTTTCTTTATAACCATGATGCAGTAACTTTATAACCATGATGCAGTAACATTAAAACCATGAATGCAGTAACCGTGATGCAGTAAAATCATAATTGTGATGCAGTAAACGTGATGCAGTAACTTTATAACCGTGATGCAGTAACTTTATAACTGTGATGCACTAAAAAATTTTGGCGGGAAAAAAAAAAATTTTTTTGCCCAAAAAAAATTTTTTTTTTTTTGCGGGAAAATTTTTTTTTTCAGCGGGGGGGGGGGGGGGGGGGTGGGGGGTGGGTGGGGGTGGGTGAGAGTGGGGTGACACGTGTCATATGATGTGTCATATGATGTGGCAAGGGGGTGACACATGTCACTCCCACAATCCTTCCTACACTTTTTATTATAAGGCCCTTTTTAGAATAACCCCACCCTATATATATATATATATATATATATATATATATATATATATAGTTTAAATTTAAATTTCAAGTTTCATTTAGAGTATTTACTGTTTCATTCAACTTTATATCAGATTAATAAAAGTTTTAAAAAAAAGTTTTCTTTGTCTTTTAATCTCAAAAACATAAGAGTCAAACAAGGTCAACAGAGATTAAGCTTATTTAGAAGCTGAGCTTTTTGGAGTGGAAGGCAGCCTTAAGGTGTCCAAAGGCCTGTCTTAAAGACAGGCTAGCTTAGTGAAACCCCCTCTGTTTGAGCTGAGGGGGTATTGGCGTTGTAAGTTCCATGTTTACTGTTTCATCTTATTAGCTTATTAGTATAAGTATTAGATCTGATTTATTTGGTTTACTTATTGTTCATTATTGCTTATTTTGTTTGAATTTTGCTTGATGCTTGTTGATTAGTAGTATTTGATATTTTGAGTTTGATATTATCTATTGTTACTGTTTCATTCTCATTGCATCTGTCACATCTGTGGATCTGAGTGTCTGAGTATAACTGAATCTAAGATCTGTGTTTAAGTTGTTGTTGGGATTTGCATCTATTAATTCATTTACTGAGTTGGTTTGGATTAAGTTTGGACCACATTTGGTTGGATCTGTGGTGTATTGGTTAAAACAGCTTCATACTGGGGTGTTTGGATTTAACTGAGTTTTGCAGTTTAGAGTGCTAAGTAGGACCTGATTTCTGCAGTAACAGTCTTAATTAGGTTAGTTAAGGTTAAGACAAGTAGATTTTTGGTAGTTTATAGTTGTGATAGTCAAAGTTCAATTCATATTAATCAAACTGCTTATCTGCTTTGATTCAGTAGGTCTGATGGAATTTGTAGGTGTTATATAGGATAAGTTAGCATAATATAGTTTCATATTAGCTTAGTATATCATATTGAAGCATTTAGGAGTGATCTAATTTCATTTAAGTCAACATAGGTTCATAATATAAAAGTCAAAAGTTCCATATTAGCTGAGTTTGTCAGATTTTCAAAAGGTTCTATAGGGTTTAATTTTAATTCAAATTAATTTTTGAAAGTTGATTTGTGAAGTTTTACAGTCCAGAAAACAGTTTCAAAAATAAAATTCAGGTTTGGAACACTTCTGCTTATTGGACAAGTGGGAATTAGTTGTCTGTTTGCACTCAAGAGTCCCCTGTTCATCAGGTTCATATTGGACTTTGAAGGATGCATTTGGTTTATTAAATGAACTTAAGAGTTAGTAATTTTGCCTGATTTGTCACCTCAGTTGATTGGTTGTTTGGTTACACCCACTAAATCTCACTCATCAGCTTTTTCCATCTGCTTATTTAGTCAGCCAAATAACTTTGTCCAAGCATAATCTATTTTCATAGTTTAGGCCTGCAATTGTGTTTGGGTGATCATACTCTGATATTATTGGTTAATTTGAGTTTTAAAATACTTGTAATTGCTGTTTCCATTCAGAATTAGCCAATTGCTTATTCTGTTGTGCTTATAGCTGTTTCATAATAGCTTATTTGAACTTATTTGTGCCCAAACTTTTGCTTCTGTGATCAAGTGATCTCATCACTGTTCCATCAAGCTTCTTAGAGTCATAAAATCATTTAGTCAAAAGTTTTGGTCAACTGGTCAAACATTGCTTATCAATAAGCACTTTCAAATAAGCAGTTTTAAGCCAATCAGCACTTCCAGTGCTCATTTTTCAATTTTTATATTTTTCCTAGTTTCAAAATAATATTTTAGAATTTCCCTGAAATTTTCATATTTTTCTGAGTTGATTTGCTATTTTTCTTAATTAATTTTCATTTTTAATCACTTTTTATTACTTTTTTAATTACTAAAAAATCCAAAAAAAAATCAGAAAAATCCAAAAATATATTAGAAAATTATTTTTAGTTATTTTAGAATTTTAGAAATTTATTTTGCATTTTTCTCACTTTATTTGCATTTTCTTTTTAATTTTTAATTAGTTAAATAGTTTTTAATTCATAAAAAATAAATAAAAAGTCAAAAAAAATATTTTTCTTTTTCTCAAAATTTTCTTTTATCATTTTTAACTTTTGAAAATTATTTCCAAGTCCGTAGGAGTAGTGTAGTTTAAAAGTCGTGTTTTATTTCGTACGTTTACGTTTATTTTACGTTTTAGTTTACGTTTTTGATTTTACGTTACGTTTCTAGTTGCTTTACTTGAATTACGTGTTTAGTTGATTATTTGTGCTTCATTTACTATTTCATTAGTATAATCTCACTCAAATCACTTTTTACCACTTTCACGACACGTTTCACGAATCGGGAATTCGAAATTCCATTCATCCTTCACACGGACTACGACCTCGGGTTATCCGTATTTCTTTGCGGATCTCTTGAGTAATACTTATACTATATTATATAACTTGATTTTCACGAATCAGGGATCATTCCAACTTTCGTTGTCATAGAGAGCAAGATCTTCTATGAGTTCCCATGATTGTTCCGCACTTAGATCACGTAGCTTACCACCGGCCGATTGGTCAATGGCTCACCTCGTGGAGAGATCGATATGGTCATAAAAGATTTGGACTTGGAGCCAAAGATCTATGCCATGATGAGGGACTTTTTGGAGTAAGTCCTTGAAACGAGTCCATGCTTCATAAAGAGATTCATTTTGACGTTGTTGGAACATCAAGATGTCATTTCTAAGCTTAGTAGTTCTCCCCGGTGGGAAAAATTGAGCAAGGAAACGAGTGGTGAGATCATCCCATGTGGTGATGGATCCCGCGGGCAAACGCTCAAGCCATTGACTAGCTTGATCCCGTAGAGAGAATTGGAATAGGCGTAATCGGGTTGTCTCTCTAGTTTCAACATCTAGGTCTATGGAGTCTACGATTTTAAGGAAGTCCTTAAGATGTTGGTTTGGATCTTCGGAACGAAGTCCATGGAATGCACATCCGCTTTGCACCAACCGGATGGTGTCGGATCGCAAGGGGCTCACATTGGCTCCGGTGAGCTCAATGGTGTTTCGGTAGCCTTGGTGGCTAGGTCGGGAATACTCTCCTAAGGTTCGGGGCCTAAGAGGTTCTAGTGGTGGGTTTTGTTGTGGTGGGATGACGGGTTCAAAGATGTTCCCATCGTCCATGATGTCGGGTGGTGAAGAGTTACGAACAAAAACACAGAGAAATAAGATAGACTAAAGAAAACCTAAAAATAAAAATAAAATCTTACTAGAAAGGAATCTAGCAAGTAGAACTAATAAAAAGAGATTCTAACCTAGACAATAACTATTCCCCGGGCTGCGGCGCCAAAAACTTGATGCGTAGGGATTGCACCAGGCTTTACCTCTCGAGGGATCTCGAGAAGCTTACAACCCCCACCAGGCTGTGTACCTGATCGTTGTAGTATAGTATAGTGACAAGTACCGGGGGATTGATCGTTCAGCTAGGAATAGTGTCGCTAGGATTAGAAAACCTAAATACTAGTTCTAGAGGTAAAGGATGATTATTTTTGTATTTTTATAATTTTTTAGAAAGCAAGTAAAAATCTCGGGTTTGAAGGATTTGGGCGGAATTAGTTGCTAGTCAACTAACCCAATACTAAAGATGCAATCAAAATAAAATACTAGAAATGAAAATAAACTAAATTAACTAAGGTTGTGAGCAATAAGTGGAGAAATGTGTTTAATTAGATTTCACTACTCCCTAGATATCTTTTACACGTTAATTACTTGTTATAGTTGCGTGGATGACGGATTGTATTCCTTAATACCATTCATGGGGTGGCGCACTTAACTCCCCAATCCTATGAGTGCCTACTTCACTCCTATGTCGAGCCGGCTAAGAAGCTCCTAACATGGGATCATTAGAATTTACTCATGCATTAAATACAACCAATAAAACCTAGTGCACATCAGTTCATGTTTCCTAAGACGTTCAAGCATGTTACCATTTGGAGATCTGCCAATTTTCTTAAGCCTAACATCGAAATCATTCATCCAATACAACCATAAACAAGTAATCAACACATAATCAACATCTAGGTTTCATTAGATCTAAGCAAACACAAGATAAATCTAGCCTAGCATGGTGGAATCAAGACAAGTACAAGATATAGACAACCAACACATAGACATATTGATTAAATTAGAAGAACACTTATCTCAATTACACATGAAAGGGTTCAAGGGCTGAAAACCCTTGAAAAACCTGTAAAAATCGTATATGGTTCGGCCTTAGGGTTTCTCCAAACTTGTTCCTCTCCTAATGAATGAAAATTAGAAAAACATATATAGGAAATTGAGGCTGACGGCGTCAAGACCAAATGGGTGACGCCATCATCTCGCCGCCAAAAGAATTCTCGGACTGCCTTGATCTACATCTGACGCCGTCACGTTATATATTTTTCCAGGCCGTCACGTATTTAACTCTTGACGCTCTTCCTTGTGACGCCTTCATTTCTGTACTGGGTCGTCATGAAATTTACTCTTGACGCCGTCAGGATGTTACTCTTGACGCCGTCACCTACTGTTCCCAGCTTGGAAAATTAAGTCTTTGGCGTTTTCTTCACTTTTATGCTCCAAAAACGTCCGAATTGCTTCCTTTTCCAGATTTCACTCCCAAAGTACCTAAAATCACAAAAGGAACGATTTAGGGCAATATTTGATCAAATAAATTCAATTCCGGGCTTAAATGACCCCCTAAAAGTAGTTCATTTTTCGCCTCATCAGAGTAGCTCTTCTTTGTGAGCACCGATCTTTGTGCATATCGGTGGAGTGAAGTTGTAACGGTTTGTAATCCACCGAAAGGATTATACTAGAGTAATAGTATCGGTTTCGTGGATTCGCAACTGGACGTACGGATGGTATAAACCCCCATCCGAACTAGTATATATCGCGGTGTTTCTTTACATGCTTTATATACTTTGTTTGTGTGTTGTGGTTGTGATTATTGTTGTATAACCACTTGGTGATCTTTGAGGCTTAAAGTTAATAAACTTTGAAGAAGCCAAAAAGACCGTATTCACCCCCCCCCCCCTCTACGGTTCTACATATTGGTTAAAAGCGAGTTTTTCTCTCATTTTGCTGGTCATTTTCATAAACCTCCGTTATACCGTCTTCACATTGATATGGAATTTCCAAAAAAATTGAGCATTGATCAACAAACTGATCTGGAAAACAGTATCAGTCGAGATGAGATTAAGAAAGCTCTTTGGGATTGTGGAGTTGATAAATCCCTTAGTCCAGATGGTTTTACTTTTGGCTTTTATCGGCGATATTGGACCCTTATGGAAAATGATGTGGTGGAGTCTGTTCTATACTTCTTCTAATATGGGCAACTCGCTAAAGGTAGTGATTCCTCCTTTATTGCTTTAATCCCAAAAACTCATGAAGCTAAAATGGTGAAAGATTTTTGACCTATTACTTTAATTCGTATTTTAATACAAGATCATAGCCAAAGATTTTGAAAAATCATATCGTGGTTGTTTTGGGGGACATAATGAATGATGTTCAATGAGCCTTTGTTGCGAATCGGCAAATTCTAGATGGTCCATTCATTTTAAACGAGTTATTGTGAACGACAGACCAACTAACGAATTTGAGTTTCATAGTGGCCACAAGCAAGGCGATCCTCTCTCTCCTTCTTGTTTATTATGATCATGGAAAGCCTCCACATCTCGGTGCAAAGAGTGGTGGACGCAGGTATGTTTAGAGGTATTCAGCTTGGTCCTTCTCTTCAAGTGTCTAATCTTTTTTATGCGGATGATGCAGTATTTATATGCCATTGGAATGACTCTAATATTGATACTATTCTTCGCATGTTGGATTGTTTTATCATGCGTCGAGTTTACATGTTAATATGATCAAAAGTAAACTAATGGGGATTTTAGTCTCTAGTGATAAAGTGGATCAGGCAGCAAAGAAAATTGGTTGTGCGATTTGAAAGTGCCTTTATCTTATTTAGTATCAAAAGTTGGTTGCTTAATGTCTCGTATTTAGTCTTGGAATGAGATTGTCAATAATATGTTAGCTCGCTTATCTAAATGGAAGATGAAGACTCTATCTATCGGGGGAAGGCTAACTCTTCTCAAATCTATTCTAGGTTCGTTACCTATATATCATATGTCATTATTCAAAGTTCCATCGAAGGTTCTTCATAAATTGGAATCTATCAGATGTCATTTTTTTAATGATGTCATTTTTTTAATGATGTCATTTTTTGAAGTGTTAGCGTCTAAAAAAATGGAGGTCTTGGAGTGTCAATTAATATGCATTAAATATAGCTCTTTGTTTAAATGGGTGTGGCGTTTTTGTACTCAACAATCGTCTCTATGGACCAAGGTCATTAAAAGGATACATGGCGAAGATGGTAAAACTTGGTAAACATGTTAAAAATCATCATCCGTCCATATGGTTGGATATTGTTAGAGAGGTGCATCAACTTTAGAATCAGGGCATCGATTTGATAGGTTTTATTCATGGGTAACGGGGAAGACACGCTTTTCTGGGAGGATGCATGGAGGGGCGACAACACTCTCAAATCACTTTATCCTGGAATGTACGCATTGGAGACTCTCAAGAATGTTATTGTGGCCTCGAAGATGTCTTATGTTGATATGTCGTCCTCGTTCCGTAGAGCTCCAAGATGTGCTTTTGAATAATCTCTATTCACATAACTTTTTAACTTTTGAAGAATATGAAGGGAGTCACTCTTGTCGACATGAAGGTTAGGTTGGACAACTTGGAAAGTTAGGTTGGACAACTTGATATTCCACCGTTGAATACATTTCGTGCCTATCAAATTCAATATCCAAGCTTGGAAAGTTAGGTCGGACAACTTACCTACTAGATTGAACATTTCTAAATGAGGTATGGAGATCGAGTCGGTCTTATGTCCTATGTGTGATAAGGAAGTGGAATCGACTAGACATATTTTTTTACTTGTCATATAGCTAGAGAGATTTTTCGTAAGACTTTGTTTTGGTGGGATATAAACGTTACAGAGGTTTCTTTTTATGAGGAATGGCTAGAGCGGCTCTTGAATATACGTCTTCATTCTAAACACAAAAAGCTGCTTGAAGGAGTTTGTTATGTCATTTGGTGGTACATTTGGAACTTTTGTAACAAGACCATCTTTGGTTCGGTTCTTCCCTCGAAGGCGATTATTTTTGATGAGGTGGTAGCTCGTTCTTTTCTTTCGTGTAAGCATAGATGTAAGGTTTCTTTTAGTTGGGTAGATTGTCTTAAAAACCCTCATCTTGTATCTTTGTAATTTCTAGCTTCTTCCTAGTTTTCTTCAATAATATCCGTCGTTAAAAAAATGCTGATGGTGAGAAAAATAAGATGAAATGAGTAAAATGGAGTTTGGGAGTGCTTTTATCAAGAAGTGTGTTTTACTATTAGTAGATAACGGAGAATAAATTATAGTGTTAGTCCTTATTGATGTATTGTGTATATCTTTTACTAACGGAGAGATGATTATTGCTAAATTTTTTTGAGAATGATCTTTAGTATTAAAAATGATAGATTTCATTTTACTCTTATACATATTTTAAAATAGGGTTTTGCTAACCTCTACCTAGTAGGCACGAATTAATCTATTGATAAAAGAAATATTTTAATTCATTCAAGGGAAAATATAGTAATTTACAAATTTATTTAATGTCTATTTAATGTATTTTTTTTGTTAATTACAGAGTAAAAAAGTTTGTGTTAATTAACTACACCTTAATCTTTAAAATATGGTACATTTTATCTAGTGAAAATATCTATTGGTGAAAGGGTGTATATTCTGTTAAAAATAAATAAATAAATAAATAAATAAATAAAGTTGTAAATTAATCAATTATAAGTTTTATACCATATATAGGCTCAAAGTTTTATTAGACTATAGTAAGTTGAATTAATGCAAAAAATATACACGTGTTTTGATGATTTAAGTTGATGCAAAATTAGACATCCTAATTTTGCTCTCGTCAACCACTATACAAATACCTTTCACCACCTATTTTTCTCATTAGTTTCATCCTCACAATAATTTGTGTACATTCTTCAATCGATTATTCCAATCCAATGAAGTTTTTCGTGGTTCTATTTTTTGCTTCATCTCTTTTCATCAATGGATCTTTTGGTACGTATACATATGTACATGCATGCATGCATTTATTTCCCTTATAAATCCATTATTAATTGTTTACGTATTAATTTAATATTTGCTATTCGAACGAACATGATCTCTAGGTGCTATTATATGCGAGGATTTGACAAGGGATAATTGTTCCTTTGCCATTTCGTCTTATGGAAAGCGATGTGTTCTTGAGGATTATGAAGGTAAGAAAGGAACGGTGGAATATCAATGTCGTACATCAGAAGTAATGGTAGAGATCATGTCGGGGTACATTGAGACCGAAAAATGTGTTAGAGCATGTGGTGTTAATAGAAATGCTACAGGTATTTCATCTGATGCGCTGCTTGATAAAAACTCAATAGTTACACTTTGCTCGCCATCTTGTTATCAAAGATGCCCCAACATCGTAGATCTTCACTTCAATTTGGCTGTTGGTGAAGGTATTCATCAATTTAATCTTGATCAGCATATATGTGATCTATAACTTTTTATTTCAAAATGATGCATATATATTGTGAAAATAGATCATTAAGGTCATAAGGGGATAACTTATATACATTTTTGCACAGGAGTATCGTTACCAGATCTATGTGAACAGCAGCGGAACCATCCTGATTGTTTGATGATAGAACTTTTGAGCTCGAGTTTTGTTGCTGATGGCCCCGTGGGAAGTAAAAGGTCTCGTCTTTTTAGTGTGGCACCAGCCCCATTTTCGATCTAATACTTTTGCGCATTTTTGTTGATATATATGTGTTTTTGTTTTTGTTGTTAAAGTTTTGTTTTTAGAGCATCTTGCGGAATAATTAGCAGAATTAGAGAATGTAGATAGATCTTTCTTATGATCATATGAGCTTTTTGTAATGCATGTTCAGACTCTATTTTCTATTATAAGTAGCAAACTTTAGCCTTAACTGTATAATTATATAATTTTTGAACGACAGATTTTATTAGAAATATTTTAGCAAGTAGCTAGCCAGAGGTTCATCAATTACGAGTCTTTTGCAAGGTTATAAATACCGTAGAGCGTAGCGTGCCGACATAGCTAAGCCTCACGCCTTAGAAGCTATGATCAAGTCATAGCGTTTTTTAAAGCATGATTTAAAGTGGAACAAAATATAAAAATATTAATAGATTTATATATTATATCATATTTAATATATATCGAGTTTATAAACCTTTTCATCGGAGTAAAATTCAAAAAAATGTCATTGTTTCGTGTTGTATCGCGCCTCATCGCACGCCACACCTAGAGCTGACGTCTTGGTCTATAGTGTAACCTGGAGGTCATGCCTCGCGCCTTTACGCCGCCACGACGCGCCTTTTAAAACCATTATTTTTTTGTTTCACTATTGTACATCAAATAGTACACACATATTTTTCACGGACATAATCGTTTTCTTTTACTTTTTTGATATAGTTACACGTTCACGCATATACACATCGATATACCTAGATACAAAACATCTATAGATACAATGAAGGTCATAAACAAGCATACGGAACATCTACGTGTAGATATGCACACATATAATGGTTTGTTACACAAAAAGATTATTTCTAAGCCTACACATGCACTTGTGATACTGACATAAATAGTTATATTAATTAACAAACACATATGTAGACATATTAAGTAATGTGAGAATGTGTAACTAGACAAAATATAAAACAATATTTTCCGTGGAAAATATGTAGGTATTTACACACGTATTTCCCACGGATTTATTAAATTGGTAGGTAATATGTGAGAAAGTACACACATATTTCCCACAGACCGGTTAAATAGTTACTTTATAAAAAAAGACCGTGTGAAATTCGTGAGAAATGGAGCTAAAATTTGCCACATATGTTTGGTTGTGGCTAATATGTGTGAAATGTGCCACAAGTTTCCCATGGACGTCTAATAAACACAAATAGTGTGAATATGGTCGCAAATCTTTGAGAAATTTGCGACGGATTTCATACAAAAACTTGGTCAACAATTTAGTGTGTAAAGAGTGGGAAATTTACAACATATTTCCCACCAAAATTTGGTCAACATTTTGGTGTGTAATTTGTCACTATCCCGTGTGAAATTTCACACAGTTTTGTTTCCGTAGTAAAATTTTTGTGAGGAAAATCTGTGTAGTAGTGTTTCTAAAAGTATTTAAATTAATATTTAATAATTTTCTCTTTCTTTTCTAATTCAAAAATCTAATGAAATATGAGGTTTGTTAGCCAACTATCATTCTCAACTCCATCTTCATTATCTTTAATTCGATATAAATTTTTATCAAATAAAAAAAGAATAATAAATTAAGAAATAGTCAGCCATCGTCTGCATCTGCTAGTTGTCCTCATCTTTTATGTCCTACATGATCACTCGAAAAAACTGATAACGAGCTATTTCGAATAACGATGTCATTTAAAGTAACTTCCATTGACTTCCTTCAGTGGTATTTACATTTGAGCAATCAATACGAAGTTACGAACGTAAGATACATCCGTGTGAACTTTAAGATTTCAACGGCTTTCATATTATTCACTAGTTAGTTATGATATATATTGATTTCATTGATCGTATTGGTTGTGATGGTTGCAGTCTAACTGTTTGCTTACCATGTGCCTCTAGGCGATATGGTGGAATTGCATTGACGTCCCAAAGTACTCTCAATTATCAAGAGGTCGAAGACAAAATATTCCCCCGACAATACTACATAATGTATTTTTTGAGACGCCATTTTGATACTGTTGTAGAAGAAACGAACCTTACCAAAACCCAAATAATAGTCATTTGGTGCGGGTGATTAAAAAGTCATAGAAAACCTTTATTTCGCACGGTTGGGTGAGGTTTTGGTTTCCTGGTACTTACTAAACCGTACCAACTTAACTACAGTATTATTTAGGACAGTTTATTTACAAACCATACCTAATAACACATGGTTGGTACGGTTTTTTTAAATAACCATATGCTAAGTTAACCAAGAACCTACGTAAAACTCAATGAAAAACAAATGTGATCAGTTAGAAAACTTAGAACGTATATCAAATGCACTAAAAAACTAACTTAATTGTGCAATATAGAATAGGATGGATTGTAAGCATGTATAACATGTAATTAGGGTGATCGGAGCAATACAACTACATAAGTTAAGATGAGATGCAACGATCGTGCTTAAAATAGTAGTAAACTATACTATATAACATATTCATCGAAGCCAACACTATTTCGAAGCAGCCGGATTTCCATCTCAATAAGCTTGGAGAACAATTGAGTTACTATCATTCTAGTACCATTGCATAAGCTTCCAGCCAAGTTAACATTTCATAAAAGCACGACCGGTGTGCCGATTTTGAGCTCAAGACGATGTGGTGGGAAACCTGGGAATTTTATCATATTTAGATATTCCATTGGATGCAGCGTTTATGTTTGGCCTCCATCATTCCTAACAGGGATTGCTTCATCTAAGCTTACCTAAACCGAACTTTTTCCCTTAATCATCGACAAAACTTTTGTATTTATAGTGTCGGCGGTCTCAATCTTTGGATAGACTATTGCTCTTCGGCCGTTGGGTTACGCAAAGTATTTTCGTCATAAATGATGTCAATGAGTTTTGATATAGTACCATTTAATCCAGGATGTATTTTGGCCGTTTGCTTCATCTGGCTCTCCACCTTTGCCATCTCCTATATCAAGAAGCCAAGAAGTGAATGAGCTTCTTAGATTCCTTTCATCTTCATTTAGTTCTGATTGTAACATAGTTCTTAGCCCATACTCATAATGCCCCTTTAAAACTTAAATTTTCCTCTTAAAATTTCAAAAAATATTGCCATAGAATACATGGCAAGATTTTTAAATATTTGCCTTGATGTTGGCTTAAAATTATTCAAAAAAACTTCCATAAATCAGATGATCAATGTTGCCTTAAAAAGTTTGAAATACCGGATAACATTACCGTGGTAAAAGCTAACATCTATCTGATAATCAATGTTGCCTAGCTTGCAATTTAATAATAATAATAATAATAATAATAATAATAATAATAATAACAATAATAATAATAATAATAATAAAATAAAATAAAATAATAAAAAATAAAAAATGTGCCTTAACAATGTTCTCACATAAACTTTTAAACACTATGCACGACAATTTTTGACACCTATTTTTAATATAGTTTTGAATCAAAAGAAGAGATTTTTTTTTTTTTTTTTTTTTTTTTTAACTAAATTCTAACATTAATAGTTTAAAAAAAAATCATTCATATCTCTACTATATAAAAACACTGTAAACTTCTTTTCATCATGGTGTTAGTTTATAGTTGATGAGAATGAATAATGAAAAAAATGTTAAACTAGAAAGGTATTAGTGAAGCATGAATGAGAGTTAAGTCAAGAAAGAGTCTACATCTCAAATGATGCAGCGTACCAAAAAGTTTTACGTGATGAATAACGTGTAGATTGTTAGCTATTTCATAATTTGTGTAATGTTTCATTTTCAATTTCACTAAATATTTTTATATGTTTTTTATACGTTTTAAATTTTTTCCTTCGAGTTGAATTGTCATATATTATAATATTTTTCAATTACATTTTGACTATTTTACGTTTATTGCATAAACATTACACGAAATAGTTAATCACAATATCGCAAATAAAATTGTTTGCCAGTAAAAAACCATGTTGCTATGCATGAATACTCGCCTAGTTGTATATATACGAGGAAATGATAGATATAACTTATATCGTCATTTCAATATTGCTTTTAACGTGATGACATATGTTTTAATGTAAAATAGAAATTGGAGAGAACGTGGGAAGAGGACAAAAATAGAGTTCCCCATTAAACGTGAAACCATCCATATTAAACCAACGGAATTCCGCACATGTAGTATTTATTTACATCTACATTTATCTATGATTTAACAATCTCAATTTCATTAATCCTTGTTTTACTTCATTCAATCTCTCTTTATTGAATTCAAGAAACAAATTAATCCCCTTCCAGAATCATATATATCTTAAGGTAAAATTTGTTTCCTTGAATGTATGGTACGCGCGTTCATAACTACTAACTGAATGGAATTTATATATTAGACATGCATGTTTCCGAATACAAGGAAACATGCATTATCTCTTGTATCTATACATTTCTCATCAAGAGGTAACCTAATAAAGTCAGCATTATATATAGATCCTTAGATCATATATATGATAGAATTTGTTACCTCTTGTTAAGTAGTTATATTTTGCCTTAAAAAATTGTTTGATGAGAAATGTCTTTGTTTTGTTTGTTTTAGCATGTATATAAGTTTATCTTCTGTGTAACAAAACTACTACTAATTTAACATCCGCAAATACTATTTACAATTAAGTTTTTCACAGAATCATAAAGAGAATATAGTCGGGTGTAATGGACGTTTGGCAGTTGGCATTACTCATTGCACCTAGAAGAGGGGCAAATTGCCCTGGTCATTGATCAATGCCAACTGTCCTTAGAAGAAATTTTAGTCATAAGTATGATTACTCGATCATGAAACTTAAATGGATTAATGTACACACAGTGTTTCATATATAATATAATAAGGTGTATTGTTACAGTACTAAAAGATGGCAGACGGAGAAGATATCCAGCCTCTTGTTTGCGACAATGGAACTGGAATGGTCAAGGTATTAAGTTTAATAGTAGCATCTTTTTAGTTAATTTTCTTTCCTTAAATTTATCTATCTGGCTTAATTTTGACACCAACATGATTATGTGAAAGGCTGGATTTGCTGGAGATGATGCCCCAAGAGCAGTTTTTCCTAGCATTGTTGGGCGTCCACGTCACACTGGAGTTATGGTAGGCATGGGCCAAAAGGATGCATATGTAGGGGATGAGGCTCAATCAAAACGTGGTATTTTAACATTGAAATACCCAATAGAGCATGGTATTGTGAATAACTGGGACGACATGGAAAAAATTTGGCATCACACATTTTACAATGAACTTCGTGTAGCACCAGAAGAGCATCCGGTTCTCCTTACAGAAGCACCCCTTAATCCAAAAGCTAATCGTGAAAAAATGACTCAAATTATGTTTGAGACATTTAATTCCCCTGCTATGTATGTTGCTATTCAGGCCGTTCTCTCCTTGTATGCTAGTGGACGTACTACTGGTAATTTTCTCACCCATTTACTGAATCATTGCTGCATCTGTTTGTTATTGTTTCTAAATGTCTTGTTTTATCTCGATGAAGCTTATAAAAGCAGGACACATTGCAGGCATAGTTAAAGTTGTACATTGGGGTGTTTGGATTAACTTTTTTGAACTGATTCTAAATATTATTGTGGCATAATTTTCGTTCTGATTCTGTTCTTGAACATAATTTGATAGACTTTTACTATCATTTAATAAGACATCTTTTTCATCACGAGAATGTCCTTTTTCATGTATCCATTCCTAGACAATCAAAAAAATTTCCAACACATAAACAATGGATTATCTGATTGTTATAAGGTCAAACATCATACCACATCCAAACACTTTCTCTTACTATCGGTTTTATACGTTATTTTTTATTTATTTATTTATTTATTTTTCATCAGTCACTTGCAAAACGCACATCTAAAGACCATATTTAATCTTTTAGTATCCATATAAAGTAACAGTGTGAACCAATTAACTTGTATTTGCTTTACTGGTAGGTATTGTTCTTGATTCGGGAGATGGTGTGAGCCATACAGTTCCTATTTACGAGGGTTACGCACTCCCACATGCCATTCTTCGTTTGGACCTTGCTGGTCGTGACCTCACTGATGCCTTGATGAAAATTCTAACTGAAAGAGGTTATTCCTTCACAACAACTGCTGAACGAGAAATTGTGAGAGACATGAAAGAGAAGTTGGCATATATAGCACTTGATTTTGAGCAGGAATTAGAAACTTCCAAAACAAGCTCTTCAGTCGAAAAGAGCTTTGAGTTACCTGATGGACAGGTGATCACTATTGGAGCTGAACGGTTCAGGTGCCCAGAAGTCCTTTTCCAACCATCCATGATCGGGATGGAATCTGCTGGTATTCATGAAACAACATACAACTCCATAATGAAATGTGACGTGGATATCAGGAAAGATTTGTATGGGAACATTGTACTCAGTGGTGGTACTACTATGTTCCCCGGTATTGCTGATAGAATGAGTAAGGAAATAACTGCATTAGCACCAAGCAGCATGAAGATTAAAGTTGTAGCTCCACCAGAAAGGAAGTACAGTGTCTGGATTGGAGGTTCCATTTTGGCATCTCTCAGCACCTTCCAGCAAGTGGGTTCCATCTCTTTATTTTCTTTCTAAATTACGTATACATTATAAATAGGAAACCTGAAGTTAAGTACAGAGTAATATAGAAAAACTGATATGATACAATAGTAACCACAGCTGTTATTTGTGACCAAATTACTTATAAATGGGCTGATTTGGGTTGTGTTTTAATCCAAACGGGTCTTACCAAAGGGTCAACTAAAACTGGAAGGGGGCATTGGGACAAATGGGTTGAGTTCACCCAAACGCTTTAATTCAAATATTTAGTACGTAATTATAGTAATATGTTAATGCATTGGTTAGTTATAAATGGTTCTAAAATATTGAAAAAAAAAGTTTTGTGGTCGACCCATCAAGCCTGGTCCGTTTTTCCTGTATTAGAAACTAGCCCGTTTCACCCTGAACTCGTTCTGACCCATTACCCATCCCATCTACCTTTCTACCTCTAATATTAATAGAATTGACTTTAAGGCCATATAATATGCGTTTGAGTCTTATGAGAACAGAATTTTATGTGTTCTTGAATGTTTATGCAACGTTACTCCGTTCATACTTTGTGAAATATTTTTTTTATAAGATGCAATTAAAACATATCTGCATATACAAGTTTATTTTCTAGTCTGATATGGATGGGAATTATGATGCTCTTATTAAATTTCAATTCTGGCAGATGTGGATCGCGAAGGCTGAATATGATGAATCTGGACCTTCCATTGTGCACAGGAAATGTTTCTAAATGCAGCAAACAAGAAAAATAGTTACTCTTTAACTACGTCATTTGGGGTTCGGAACTTCTGCTTTTTATTATGGCTAAATACGAGCTTCAGCAGTCAGATTGTTATCCCACAAATATTCCAGTTGTTTTAAAATTAACTTCCATCTCTCGGAATAGTTTTCTCAAGCATAAATATGCAATCAATATATGCCCCTATTTTTCTATAAAATTTTATTTGTTTTGTTACTGCTGTAAGAGATATCTCTATGAATGAATTTTTATAGTATATTATCAGTTTCATTTATACTTAAGGTTGCAATCTATGTTTGTATCTGTTACCCCGTCTTTTTTGTTTATGAAGGTAAACTATAATATGAGAGGATTTCAATCCGTATCAGTTAACCGCTGTTTCCCACCTTTCATTTCTCTTTATGCTTCCCTGGATTTACATAAACTGTTATTAACGATAAACCTATTTCTCCGGTGGTAATATTAACGAGAGTACCATACACTATGTATCACACGCTGTCCTCGCTAGAACCAAAGATTTCCCAACAGTTTGTTGAACAATTTAAACTTTGATTACATGTTGATGTAAATATAAGTTTCTGGCATGTACAAGAAAGAATCAAACTATTTGAAAGACTTGACATGAATATTGTCATTTGGCATCAACATATGAACACTTCATTACTTGTTGCATACATCTTCGAAATGAAAATTGTTTATATGCTTATCGAATGAACTTGTGACTCCTTAGGTCAAGATATTTGTGTCTCAAATATAATAATCTAGTTAACCTCGTGGATTAGTCGGCCAAAAGGTCGGAAATCATGATTAGCAAAGAAAGTTTGGCATTACTGTGAGACAAAAAGCATTTTTTGAGTGTCTACGGGCTCCACATGCCCAGGATTTTCTACAAGCTATCCCCATAGACGGGCTAGGTCAACATATGGCACCGGTGGAATATCGTATTATACTTAAGTATCACCTTATGATTCTTTTATTTCCGATAGATGAGTGCAAAGAGCTCCCGGGCTTCAAGTACAGACACGATATTGTTTGAGATGTCCTTTTTGACGTTTGTAGGCGTGTTGGGATCTCCGCCAATAAATAAGCACCTGTGAACTTTTTGACTGACCCGTTGGATGGAAGATTCACACTTAGACCGGCAGATGTTTTGGTGTTTAGATGGGTTGGAGGGAAAAATATGTGTGTCGATCTAACCGGGCTTTCTCCTTTCATGGGTTTAAGTAGCTGGGGTTGTACAGTAGGACAGACTGCTTTGAAAGCCGCCTCGTACAAAGTGGCAAATCACGAGAAAGCGAGCATTGAAAATCTAACATGTTTTAATTCCTTTCGCGTTTGATCCTTTTGGTTTCCTTACACCTGAGGCAATGGAGTTCCTCAACAGAGTCCAACGAGTTATGCATAGTAATGTTATGACACCAAGATCACATATGTAGTTTTCAAAGGAACTAGTTTTGCAATCCAAAAAAGGCTAGTAGCTCAGCTTTACCTCTATATAAATCCAAAAGCTAATTCTAGGGAAAAAAAATACATGGCTTAAAGGAAAAAAAATGTAATAATCTAATTAAGCATTATCTCATAGCCATCTAACATGCGTATGTCTTATGCAAATCAAAATATGCAATAAATCATCACATAAGAAACTAAAAGACCTACCTCTATGTGATTCACAATTACGGAATAGTTAATTCGTTGTCTAGTTTCACACAATCAACCTATTGCTTATTAGCCAATTCTAGTGAGACTATATGCATTTCTAAAGACTACCAACCCTTCCAGGCCAACCCACCTACCAAAAACGGTGAAGTTAACCTAGGTAATTAGCTGAATAAGACTTCTGCATGACCCTTGTGTGAACCGACCAAGTATGGTAAGAAGTTTATTGTATTGTTCCATGACAAGTCTAGAATAGACCATTTTGTAATTAGTAAAATTACTCACAAGAAACTTCTTGCTAGAGGTATTCTAAGCCATATATTTAGCCTCCAAAGAATCCCATAATTCTTTTGCAGATTCAACATTTTGGTTCTGCAAATATAGTCATCATCCCCCATTTGCTTATTTTCCTAATCTCCTCCACATTTGCATCATCCCCATCATCACGAATTGAGTGCTAATAACAAACACCACACTCATGCTTGACAAAAGGAAGTGCGTCTTCTTTTGGCATCTTATAAAATCAACCCATTCAAGCCCCTGAAATAGGTTATGTCGAACCATGAGTACATAGGTAGAATGCCAAATTGAGCGATCGAGCAAAAAGAATACAAAATCACCTATGGATCCAGACATTCAATCAAAGGGCAAATCATGGCAGATTTCCTCGCTGAGGTTGACACACCGCCTTTGGCATTACCATACATGAAGTCAAAAACCTGGATTCTACACACTGACGGCGCGTCACGTAAACAAGGTTCAGAGGTACGCTAAGCATGTTGTACTATTGTTCCTCAACTGTCACTAACGGTTAAGATGTATCATCTGACACTGTGTAGCGGGGATGCACGACAAGCACCACTTTGTACGAGCTAAGAAAGAGAGTCCATATGTCCTCCTTGTCTAGTCTCTAAATGATCTACACCTAGCTTCCTCACAACCGTTGATCATCCCTCAAGGGTTTATTTCTAAACCCTATTTGCCTCTCTATAAATAGAAGGCATCACACACAACTTTTAACAATTTTTCACACACTTGGCAAATACTCCTTCACAACAGTCTAGTATGATCTTTGTTTAAGTGTTACTCGAGCTACATGGTCTTCATCATTCTCGTCGGGTCCTTACCGTTCTACACGGGAAATCGAACAACAAAACCAATCTTATCCTATCTCTAAACCGATTTACATACCATACGTAAACAAATATATATTTACCTTTCATTAAAAAAAAAAAAAAGAAAAAAAAAAAAAAAAAAAACTGTGGTGGTTGTTGTTGTCAATTGTTTTTATTATTATTATTATTATTATTATTATTATTATTATTTTGGTACAGTGGATCCATAAAATTGAGATTTGAGATGGGATTCGGAATTTGGTAATGAAATTTGAATAAATTTGTTACGACAATGTTTAATTTGTTTAGTTTAGGGTTTTCTTTTAAGAAAGAATAGGTTTTGGGGAAGAACGTTAGGAAGCATATATGATTGTTATGTGGCGTCGAATATGATGCAGACTTTGTTTTCTTAATTTAAGATTTTGGTCCGAAACTATTATTAATAACCTTATAAGTATATGTGTATACTGTTTTTTTTTTTTTTTTTTTTTTTTTTTAATATTTTATTTATAAACAAATTTAAAAAAAAAAATAGCTAAATCAATGAATATTTAGGATTTTTTTTCTATTAAATCTTTTATATAATAAAAGAATTACATCATTTCAGAGTGTTTTTGCAAATCCCTTCTCATTGAAAAAAAAATTGGACCAATAGCAGAGCTCGATTTTGGCACGTAGGCGAAATCAAGCAACGTGATTGGTCAATAGAAAGTCAAAATTAAATTGATTTTGGTCAAACTTAATAAATTTGGTGGAGAAATTTGGTTAAGAAAAAAATACATAAAAATATATGTGTCAAATTTATGAAAACAAAAACTTAAAAAAAGAGGAAGTGATTAATAAAACTTTAATGATTGAATGATAAATAATTTATATAGAGTAAAGTGTAAAATTCCAAGTTTTCATGTTTTTTAATAACTTTATAAAAAATACAAATAACCCCTTACACTTTATACACCCTATACTTTATGATATTAACTTTGTTTAAAATTACATGAGTATTAGTATTAGTTTTTAAACTTTCATCCATTAAAATTATAAAATTTGGTAAATATGCGAATTAGTTTTAATATACGTTAAATATTTCTTTAACCTAATGTTAGTTTTAAATTTTCATCTATTAGAATATTTTTTTTAAATAAGGACTCATATTACTATTTAGAAGTTTAATTTATATGTACACGGGTTTGAAATAGGGCTAAATTATTAGTAATGGGAATATAAATATCAAATGGTAAGAACAATACTGTGATGTGAAAATAAATATACGCTATTCTACTTATAACAACGACTTATGAAATTGTTATTTAAGATTTGTATATGGATATCCATAAAAATATTTTAAAAACTTTACGGAGCATATTTTAACTTCATCAACGCTCATTATGTGCTACTAAATTCACACATTTTGTACAACATGATATCAATAGTTAAAGTTTAAAAAAAAATCAACCTCAACCTCAACATGTCTGTCAGTTTATTAAAAAAACAAACAAACATATGGGTTAGATAGTCATTGTTTAATATAGAAGGTGTTTTCCTTAAATTATATATATAAAAAGAATGCACGCATCACAATCCTTATTTGATAACAATTATCTCCTAAAAAAAAATGTAGGTGATAACCTAACTTTATTCATTCACGTGATGTTTTATCCAAAAAAAAAAAAAAAAAAAAAAAAAAAAAAAAAAAAAAAAAGGTAATAGTTGGCCGTTGTAAACGAATTAAAAGTATGTACATGAGAAATATTCAGCAATAATATATAGTTTTAATCAAGTTATTACGTTACTATAATGCGATAATGTTATTGAGTTGGTAATCACGGATGTGAGATACAACCATTACTCTATACTTATGATTTATGTGTAAACCTCTTTTTGCTTCTGAATAGAATCCGAAAGAGACCTCAACAGAACTTTGGCTTATGCCTTATCTAGCTGATAGTATTTAGTAACCTTTTTTATGGTTTAACTTTTTTGTTATACACACCAACTTTTAGTAACTCTTTTTTATGTTTTATTGAAAACTTATACACTTAATATTTGTGTTTTTACTATAAACACACTAAGCTATAATAGAATTAGTTGTGAGTTCAGGGGTTTTTCACTAAGCTTCTAAAAAAAAGCTTATAGTTTTATCATACACTTATTATGTTATGGTAATTGAATAAGCCAATAAGCATATTTAATAAGCATAACCAAACACCCCTTTAGTTCTAATATGAAGTTTTCTTATTTGATGTTATGACTAACTTTGTTGTTATCCTCACTATAATGCAACATGTTAGTGGTTTTTGCAGTTTTATCATCTTATCGCACACACTAAAATGTAATGCAATTTGTTGTGTGCGTTATTTAGAGGAGGATTACGTATCAACACATGATTGTCGTGGAAGGATTTTCTACGCCTGCTTAAGATATGAATGTATAATTTAGTTGAGTTGCTGATTTAGATAATACATGAATGTATTTTAATGTACCAAAGATGTGTTTTAGTGCCTATATGGGAAATTTTATGGTAGGAATTCTTTTCGGAGTGTAATTTGTCTTTGAATGAGTTAATAAAACTTAGCAGGTGTTTGATGTCATTGATAACACTATGGGTGTCAACCAACGGTCTAAAATATGGGTGTCTTTTACCTTGATAATTTAGGTCAATTGTGAAGAAAGTTGTATTAAAGTGATAGGTTGGTAAGGATTCAAACAATCATAAAAGACTTGTGAATGTACTCTTTGTCATTTTTTTCATGCATTTGTAATTTACTTATACAAGTAATAATTATTTTCTTATATAGTTCGGGCTTAGAGAAAAATTATTCTTATACATTATACGTAAACGTAAGATTAAATTTGAGTTCTACCCATTACATCTTTTTTTTGTTTCTCTTTATGTAATAAAGAAGCTATAGTGTAAACATCTATGTTAATTTGGTAATTTTATGATCAAACATGAGAAGTAAATAGCACAAACTTATGAAAATACAAGTTTCTAAACAAAAATGTACATTAGTAAAAATTATATGATGGTTATTCATAATTAAGGAAATGAATCAATCTTCAAAGCTATATAATAAATATACTACATATTTTAACGAAAATTTAAGTAAAAGAAATATCACAATTACAAAACACATCGTAAATTGATAGCACGGGTTTGCAAAACTAAAAGCATATATCACTAACATCTCATGCAAGTCAAGTATCATCATGTGATTTTGCTTAAATAATAAAATATAATTTTTAATCCAAAAGCATTCTCCTAAAATAATAGGTATGTTATAACATATACATATGATTTTTTATTTTTAGTCCACCAAGTAAAACCATTTGAAACATGTTAAGTGGTTCATTTCTTAATCGATAATAATACATAATTAAAACGAAATTTTAAAAACCCTGTGCGTGCACAGGTATTATAACTAGTATTTTTTAAAAATAATAATAATATTACTTAATAAGAATGATTTAATCTTTCAAAATGTTAAAAGTCTGAGGTTTTCCTCTATTATATAAAAGATTTTTAATTTTATTTATTTTTTCCTTTGTAAATTTACTGCTCATAACGGGCAATAGTTTTGAATCCATCGGGCTGGATAGCTAGATTTGTATGCTTATATACACGAAGTCATTTGTTTAGTTCATGAGGTTCAATTAGTAAAGCAGATACAGCTTTTCCACCTTAGAATTAAACTGGATGAGTCGCCAGATCCAGATCTATCTTGTATCAATGAACTGTTGAACATCTAAGTATTTCTCATTACTTGTTGTAACTAAATACTATACGCGCCTCAGGTTTCCATCTCTGCTATGTGGAACGAACCTCCCAACAGCTTACCTTCTTAGCCGGACCACCTGCAAACAGTTTTACCTTCCTGACTGACCGTAGAACCAATATGCTCTTAGTGAGAAATATTCAAGTTTCCATGAACAGTTTTAAGGGTTTTTTTTTTAACATACACTTTCAGTTTTTCCTAAAATAAGTAGGGTCGGATCAGTTGGAAAACCTCTTGCCTCTTAACCTAGAAGTCAAGGGTTCGATCCTCACTCCCTACAAAAGGCCGGAGGTCCTTTCTACCTTAGGTAGAACCGGAAGCAGCCTCTCTACCTTAGGTAGGGGTATGGTTGTCTACATCTCAACCTCCCCCATACACCGTGGAAGACGGTATTGGGACCCATAACCCGTGGAAGATGGTATTGGGAGTTACTTTACTTTACTTTTTTTTACTTTCAGTTTTTCCTAAATAATGAATAATGACACTTTACATTTTCGTAAAAAAAAAAAAAAAAAAAAAAAAAAAAAAATGTTGAATCCATAATCCAGATAATAGGTAGTGGTGATCATTGGCGAGGTCACATAAGGTAGTGGAAAATGGCCCGAGAGTTGCAATGCATTTAGTATATTTTCAGCTTAGCTCTTTGGCTCGATAGAATTCGATTCAAGCCCTTTCTAGCTTGGAGCTCAACTCGTTATAAACTTCTAGTTTGGTTTCTGTTCTAGCTTGCAAACTGGCCAAGAAAAGCTGGACACAAAAAAGCTTGAGTCTGATGTTGCAAACTTGCAATTTTCAACGGAGAAGATAAATATTTGCAGATCACAATAGGGCTCAAAAGTAAAGTGAACATCTTCTAATAGCTGTACATCATTCATCTCCAGATAGAAATATTTCTGCATAACATTCTTAATTTACATAACATTCTTAATTTCGTCATCTAGTAATGAACAAATTACTACAAATAAGATGTTCATTCTAATAAATCTGCATACCCAGTCAGTAAGTTCTCATTTTATACCTGCTTATCCTTGGTTACGTTGTCTATAAACCTATCATAGTTTGTTCGTTCACTTTGCTCAAAAGGTCGTTGTCCAAGTATACTGACCAAGTCCTCTCGATATAGCACTTCCTTCTCGAGCAACTGCTCTGCAAGCTGAGATACTTGATCTTTATGTTCCTCTATCAGTTCGACTGTATGTTTGTATGCTGTTGCAACCCATTCTCTCACTTCTTTGTCGATTATGTCACCGGTTTTGCTGCTGTAAGGCTTTCTTACTCCATATGCTTTATCATCTTGCGGGAAAGATAGAAGACCAACTTTCTCACTGAAACCATACAGTGCTACCTGAGCATATGTCATCTTTGTCACCTTTTCCAAGTCATCATGAGCACCCGTTGAGACCTTTCCAATCAAAACCTGCTCAAAATATTCTAATTCTTTAGCACACTTGCGCAAAATCAATGAAAAAGAATTCCCAACCAAAGAGTAGTGCATGAGAAACTATACATTAAGTGAACACCAAACCATGCACCCGATATAAGATTTATTAAGTTTTACTAATTAATCCAAGTTCATGAATCACTGTTATAGGACCTAATGCATAAAGACTAGAGGTATTAATATGGTCAGCAGGGTAATGGGTAAACATGAGTATTTTCAGGTTGGATTGTCCCCAAGCACTTTTTATAAAAAACTCTCCAAGTATAATTAGTGTCAAACATGATTACAGTATATTTATATATTTTCAATAAAACAGTACAGGTATTTTCTAAATGATTTGGGGAAGTTGTACGCATTTAAAATACAGTTTGGATAACTTCTGACCCGTCTAACATGCTTCCTTTTTTGGTATTTGTTTTTACCTGTTTGACCTGTCGAACATAAATTGGTCGAATTTCCATCACTAATGAGAAACAAATTAAGGTAGTGTTGATTAATTCACCTGCTCAGCTGCTCGACCACCAAGAGTCATGCAAGTCAAATCAAAAAGCTGCTCTTTGGTCATCAATAGGTTCTCATTAGGGACATACTGTGCAAAACCAAGTGCAGATGTGCCTCGAGGAACAATTGTCACTTTAAGCAACGGTTCTGCATGCTCCAAAAACCAACCAGCGACAGCATGGCCTGATTCATGATAAGCAACCGTCCTCCTTTCCAGTTTACTTATGACCTGTCAAAAAGAATCCAGTCAATCTCATATTCTATGTGCATGTGATGTGTTTTTGTGTCACATTAGTCATTTATATCTTTCTAATGATCCACAAACAGAAATTAACATTGGCAAGATGAGTCAAGGGACAACACAAGCTTTATGCAAGCATTCTTGCTCAAAATTATGTTCATGTTTTTTCCCAATTTGCATCTTACAAGATACTAAACTCACAACAGTATATAATAGAAAACTTCAGTAAATTCAGAACTGAGAATTAATGCAAGGTTAGCAAGATACCCTATTTTTCTTCTCCAAACCTCCAATGATCCTGTCTATAGCACTCTCAAAGTGCTCTGTCGTAATAGCGGAACACTCACACCTGGCAGCAATTAATGCAGCTTCATTGCAGACATTGGCTATCTCTGCTCCAGAAAAACCCGGAGTCAGTGCAGCAAACCTCTGAGAGTAATGTGACGGCTCTTCAACAAGCTTCAACGTCTTCAAATATATTCTAAAAATTTGTTCACGGCCTTTAATATCAGGTTTATCAATTGAGATCTGACGGTCAAAACGACCAGGCCTCAACAAAGCTTTGTCTAAAACATCAGGCCTATTTGTCCCAGCAAATACGACAACTCCTGAAGTGGTTCCAAATCCATCCATTTCTACAAGCAACTGATTTAAAGTACTCTCGCGCTCATCATGACCAGAAAACCCCCCACGACCTCTTGAACTACCAATTGCATCAATTTCATCAATAAATATAATACATGGTGCACATTTCCTTGCCTCTTGAAATAAGCTCCTGACCCTGGCAGCCCCAATGCCAACAAACATTTCCACAAAATCAGCACCGGATATAGACAAGAACGGCACATCAGATTCACCGGCAGTTGCTTTTGCAAGAAGTGTCTTTCCTGTCCCGGGTGGTCCTACAAGAAGAGCCCCTTTTGGAATTTTTGCACCTAACTCTTCGTATTTCTTCGGGTTTTTGAGGAAATGCACAAACTCCATGATTTCTTGCTTTGCTTCATCGCAACCAGCTACATCTTTAAAGTATACCTGAGTGACAACCAGTCCATCACATAAAAAATAACTATTGCTTGGTACTAGGTATTATGAAATTTAGTTTCCACTGAGCTTGCAGTGGAGGTGACAATGTTAACCCATTTGTATATGAATGGGTCAACTTGGTTGAATTATTTAATAAATTGGTCGAAATGGTTGAATATCAGTGAGAATCCATCTTCAAATATTAGTACCAACAATATTTTCAAAATCAGAATTACTGTACTAATATTCTTAAAAAACTAGACAAAAAAGTGTTTAGGGGCTACCAGTTTTGACCTGTTAATTCACCTGCCCGACCAACCCATCTTGCCACCTCTGAATTCTAGTAACTAAAGAGAAAGCTTGCCTTGTTTTTGGAATTTTTATCTAATCTTGTCACTTGCGCTTTGCCAAAGTTAAAAATTCCACGACCACCCTTTAAAATTGAGCCAACCCCAATGAAATATAGGGTTCCCAGAATCATTAATATCTCAAGAAGCAACATACAGTCTTCAAGCCATCTTGTTTCAGAAGAAAACATAACTGGAACATAATCGTGTGGGTCTATTCCCATTGATGCCTGAGCTTTCTCAAGCTTCTCTTCAAAAGTGTCCACACTTCCAATATTAAAATAGCACTCATAATGGCTGGTAGTTCCTTTAGAGCTGTTGCCACTGGTAGTACCCTGGATAGCTTCATCATTGCTTCGAGTTGTATCAGACAGTGAACTCTTCACATAAACATTAGCAACTGACATATCTGTGACAACAATGCGGTCCACTAAACCGGGCTCAAGAAGCTTGTTTTTGAACTCCTGAAAACTGATCTGAAAATCCGAGAACACAAACCCAACAATTTCATTGGTTAACAGAAAACTCATGAGAGCAAGTTTGGAGTATTCATATTATCAAGCTAATCAATTTTCACATAGTATTCTAAATCAGCTACATTATTCAGCTTAATATTCCAATTCTGACCCATTGTCTTTTGAGCAGTGTGATCTTGATTAAGTTCATTTCTACAGAATCAGATGGGTCAAACAAATCATAGCCTTAAAGGAGCGGGTCAAGTGGGTTATCCCGAGATGTTCTTTTCACCCTTCCCTCATATTACTAGTTCCCTAGTATGGCTTGGGAGAAGTACAAAATAAAATATAATGTATACAACAACAACAACAACAACAACAAACCCAATCCCGCCGAAACAGGGTAAGCGGGAGGTGAAATGTAGACAGATCCTACCCCTACCACAAGGATAAACCCGACAGTAGAGAGACTGCTTCCAAGAGGACCTCCGGCCAGTGTCATTGTGCAATTGAGAAAAGTTCAAGAAAAAAAGAGCTTATTAGTCCCCAAAGTAAACTAAGTTGAATATGCTTAACATGAATAATAGCACTCTTAAGCGTACTGTACTATAAACCCATAAAAAAAACTACATGGATGTGCCACAAATGTGTTATATTCCATAAGGGTGACAACCCTTACACAGGCCACCATCCTTAAAACTGATAAAAAAGTTAGCACAAATCAGTGAATTGATGAAATTTGTATTTTACTAGCAACCAACCTTACACGAACACAAAAGAGCACCCCTTTACTTGAGGAATCTTTTTTGGGAAATGATGAGGATAATTCTCATACTGAGTTTGATTCTAGTGTGTTCATATACAAAGTTTTTGAAGAATACTTACTAGTGTGTAATGGTGGCCAATGTTGCAGTAGCAATAAGATGCGTTTGGTTCATAGTGCAGGTCAGAGCTTGTTTAATAAATAAGGCAAAAAAACAGTTATTCTCGTTTTGGGATGGCTTCAAATACACAGGAAAGACGACAGGATTTTAAGTTACAAGTCTCTTACACTCCCTTTTAGGCTACTGATCCTTTTCTTAAATTGGTGGCCGAACATAAATTTTTAATATAACAATTTGTAATTAGTGCCTAAGTGCATTATAGAGCATAGCACAAAATATAACCCGAAACAATCAAACATCAGTAAAACAGCACCACAACAACTCCAACACCCCCAAATAAGTCTTTCCTAAGCTAAACAGGCACTAAGTTCCGCGAAAAAAGGAGGTAAATTAATCAATAATGGGAAATTTTCTACATAACTAATAATTTGATATATAGTGTAAGAGGCAAGACCTGTTTGCCATGATCCTGAAGAATCCAAAACGTTAATGACAGCACAAAAAGAAGAAGAAGAAGAAGAACAAGTATGAAGCTTTTTTTGTGCTGCTTTACGAAGCTCTCTATTTGTTCCTTTCTACCAGCCATTAATTATTATTGGATTCGATCAACGCTTTCTTAGATCATGTATAATCCCTAAACTTCAACCGCAAGAAAACCTATTTACTTAACTAAAGTAGATGCGTTGACTGTTCCACGTTTGCCTACCTTTTAATAAATACCAGGTGGATCACCCGCGCGTTGCCGCGGGATGTTTTTGCCAAAGTAGTTAATGCACTTAACAACCGTTAGTTATAAGGACTAAATTTGCAACCAACATAAGGACTAAATTTGTAACGAAATTGTAAGACGAAGGACCAATTGCAGGCGAAATTAAAAAAAAAATCAAAGTTAATGGTCGTTAGTACTTAACAGCCGTTAATTACTTAACGGCCGTTAAATACTTAATGACCGTTATCTACTGTACACTCTACTGTAGCGATGTGAGTATAAAACACTGTAACTTTTTGCTACAGTGTTTTGGGGGAGCACTTCCTGGTAAATGTATGTTTTAGTAATATACCTAAAACATGTTTAATTTGTATTGTATATAATGTATGGAAAATTTGTATTTGGAAAAATATGCAAGTACTTGATTTTTAGTGGATATATATTAAAGGTGGCAAATCTTGACCATATTGTAATTCATGGGCTCTTTTGAGCACTTTTTTTAAAAGTAGACACATTTTTTGCCCATCACTTTTTCCAACTTTTAAGCACTTTATATATTTATACGTTTACGTCCGTTTTTATCCGTTTTCATATAATTTCGTCCGATTTGTTACGTTTTTGTCAATTTTCTAACGTTTTCGTCAGTTTTTTTATGTTTTCGTCTGACGTTTTTGTCAGTTTTTATAAGTTTTCGTACAACCACTCCCGTTAGTTCTTTTACAAGGGTACAACAACTCCCGTCACACTATGTATTTTAAGGCCTAAAATACTAACCGATCACAACTGAAAACACACAAATAAATGAAGTGTAAACTACACAAAGTCTACACGATGCTAAGCTAACAAGTCTTGCAACGTTGTGTTGAATACTTGTAACTTTATATGAACTTGTGAACTTCTTTGCTACAAAAGAAACTTCACATCAAATGAAATGTTAAAGGGTTAGATGAATGATATAAATGTGTGTGTGTAAAATGTAATGAGAAGTGATAAAGGAAAAATCAAAGAAGTGCCTTGGTATTTATAGCAAGACCTTCAGCAGCTCTCGCGGATACGGCGGAACCCTCAGATGGGTTCCGCCCGTGTACCTCCATGGTTCCGCTAGGCTGACAGTAGCTTTTGCAATAAATCTTTCTAAACCAACCAAAGTCACATCAACTTAATTCTAGTCAAACACTTACTTGTGTAAGAAAACTTATGGTGAGTCAAACACACAAACTTACCATAAATGTATGATGTGATGTTAACATTTACTATATTGAGAAATATGTAAATGTAATGTTTTTCTATTTTAAGAAATATAAAAAGTGTTGTGTTTTATATGAAATATAAATGTAGCAAATGTCTAATTATGCAAGTCTTTAAACTAAAATTATGTTTTACTAAAAACTAAAGTTTACACTTTGTCGTTAACAAAACTTAGCAAAGATCGTAAAATATAAATAACGTTTTTAGGCGATATTTGTATTAACAATCTCCCCCTTTTTGCTGATGACAAAACATAAACTTTGTTTTTAAGTAACTCACAAATTTTAGTGTTAAGACTTAAAAAAAATGTTATATTAAACTTGTTTTACTTAAGTGATGAAAATCATTTTAAGTTTATAAGTTAATATATCTTTCTCCCCCCTTTTGTCGAAACAAAAAGAAGAGTAGTGAAGCGGAACTATGCACTTGCTCCCCTGGTATGTGTTAATTCACATACCATTTCATGGCCAAATACCGACCCAAATAGACTAAATTTGCTAACTAAATGCCAAAGAAATATGTGTTTTTATGTTGTGAACATGCAGGTACGGATTTATCACAAAAAGACAAATAATCAAGCAAAAATCAGAAAAACGGGCACGAGAGTGGGAGATGGTCAAAAAGTCAAAGCCTGGGATCCAAAAGTCAACATAAGTCCTTCATGTATTCAAGATTGGTAGAATTAGTCCTTGAATTATACTTTGAGAAAATGACAGAATCAGCCCTTGATTTTCAGTATATTACACAATTGGTCCTTGGAAGATTATTACTTCAAAATATGAAAGACAAATCTCATTTACAAAAGCCTGGTCCAAAGTTAATCATCAAGCCCAATCGCAAATCCATATTTCGCAAGCCCAACAAAGCCACTGGTCAAACCCCAAACCATGGTCAATGAGTCAAATCGGTCAAAGTTATTAAAATATAAATTCCCAAACGCACCATTTACCCCCAATTTCTCCCAATACCCAGAAATACCAATACCTCATGAACCCTAGTTCATCACCAGGGTCAATTGGCTAACACCCACTCTAATCAACCATGATTAGATAATCATTAGAGCTTCTAAAAGACACCTCACGTGCACAGTATGTGTCAGAGAGAGTATGTAGACGCTAGGTGGACACTTGGCAAGCTAGCATTGGGCAAAACGCGTCACATTCCTTCATTGGATTCACTTCTAGATGTGCTGACAAGTCAGAGAATGATGCACTTGTTTGGGACAGATGGCGGTTTACTATTGGTCAGGCCACGTCCTAAAATTTGATCTAAGGGCTATGGATGGATTAAAGAAATACAATATTGATCTAAGGGTTATGAAGAGATGAGAAGAAGCACACTGAGTCGTGGATTGCCAGCATGGACTCTCAACTCAACCCCTCACTCCTCAGTTATAAATAGGTCCCCATTTTAGCATTAGGGTGTGTAATTTTTTAGTGTAATAAAATGCTGTCAAATTTTTAATAGAATGTACTTAGTTTAGCCAATGTAATTTTCTATTGAGTTTTTAATAAAAATTTTAGTTCACATTTATAATTTTCAGCTTATTCATCATTCCTTATTGCTTATTCTGTTTTAAATCTGTCTTAATATAGCTTTTATTTAGTTGTTATTAGTTTATTTTCTGTATAATCATTCAAACTTTACTCATTTACAAAAGAAGAAAAATAAATAAAAATCAGAAAATTGTAAAAATATAAAAATGTTTCAAAGTTTAGGTGTTTTAGGTCTTCAATAAGCTGCATTCAGCTTATATGCAGTATATTCAAACTCAATAGTTTATGGTATATCTGTTCCTATTTCATTCATCAAAAGTATAAATTAGTAAAAGGTGTATCTGATCCATTGGTTGCTGAGGTATTTTGGATAAGTTGGAACAGAATTGGAAGGTTCCTGCCTATCCTAGAGATAGGCAAGCATAGTGAATCCACTTCTGTTTGAGTTGAAGTGGAAATTGATTTGTAAGTGTTGATAAACTCTTGAGTTTCTTTGGATGAATCTGTGTAGATTAGATTAGCTTGAATTGTTACTGTTTGATTGATGCTATTTGATGATATGGTTGTTGTTATTGTTGATATAGAGATTGAGTGTTGATTAGATCAAATCTGTTTTAGAGATCTGTGTTAAATAGTTTTTAGTATCTGTCATATTATTGCTCTGAGTTATCTGTGATTTAGTTGCTTATGAGATCTGTGATTTTGTATTCAGTATAGTATAGTATCATTGATCATAAGTGATATTGATATTGAAAGTTTGGATTGAGTTGTATTAAGGATTGAGTAGCATTCAGTGTGATAGTAACTTTTGTAGGGTGTTTGGATCTGTTCATGTAAGATGATGCAGTAGATTTTAGTAAGTAAGATCTTAAATGTAAGTCACTTAGGTTTATTTTAGATATAAACTAGCATCAAAATTGGAAGTAACTGAATAATAGTCAAAATAAGCATTTAGATCTCATATGTGCTTGGAATTTTGTTAACTGAGTTTGTTGAATTGGTAATTCCATACAGTTTAAGTTTGAGATTGAGAAGTTTGTGCTTAAACATACTTAGTAGATACCTAGTAACAGAATTAGGTAGTTAAAATTCAAACTAGTCAAAGAGAAGTAGTCATTGAAAAGTCAACTGAAATCAGTGTTTTAGTGTTTTTGGCTGCTGAACTCAGGGCATTTTAGGCTATCAAAATAGGTTGTAGGATTAATTTTCTTGTGAATTTGTAATCTCAGTAGTGATAGTATTCATTTGCCCCCATTGGTTTGATATCTAGAGCTTATTTTAGGTACTTTATGAACCTGTTAATAAGCTTGTGTGAGACAGGGAACTGCTTTTCATAATAGGCATGCAATTGTGTTTCTGAGCTTGTATCTGTGTTATGTTCATGATTCTGAGTCCTATTTGAATAGTTATAAGTACTTTGTATCATATCTTTGCTTCTGGATAAGTTTATGCTTGTTGTGCTTATTGTCTGAGCTTGTCATTTGAGCTTTTTGCATTTATTTGTTGATTCTGAGGATTTCTGTGGTATTATTTGAACATCTTTTGTATTTCTGAGCTTATTGCATCATCATAATACTGTGTTTGAAGTTTCATAAGGTTTTATTCACAAGTGCTTAAAAATAAGCACTTGTGAATAAGCAGTTATGCCTAATAAGCTCTAAAACAGCTTATTTTTATTCCAAAAATTTTTCTCATGTTCTTTTTAATATTTTAGATTTTATGGAATTTTTCCAGATTTTTCTAAGCAGTTTTAGTATTTTTCTTAATTTCTTTTTGATTTTATTCATTTTTAAATAGTTTTTAATAAACAAAAATCCATAAAAATTCAGAAAAAGCTGTGAAAAATACAAAAATATTTTTAGAAATTCTTTTATAATATTTTAGAATTTTCAGAATTAAATTTTCATTTTTCCACCTTATTTTTCTATTTTCTTATATTTTTAATTCATTTAAAATTACAAAAATCAAAATAAATTCATAGAAAATAACGAAAAGTCAAAAAAATAATTTTCTTTTTCTGAAAATTAAATTTAATAGTTTAAGATTTTTAGAAAATATTTTCACGTTTGTAGGATTATTTTTCAATAAAAGTTACGTTTTAAATAACGCGGTTGCATTTCCGTTTTTACGTTTTAGACTTTTGTGCAATATTAGCTTGTACTCTTTGCATATTTCATCTTTGTTTGTGAATACCTGAATTACTTGATTGATATTTTCACTTATTCACTTCTCAATTCACGGTTTTCACGAATCAATATTCTTGATTCCATTCACCTTCACTCGGATACGACTCGGGTGATCCGTATTTCACGTGGATCATTTCGATATAATATTACTATACTATAATAGATTGATTTTCACACAATCAGTTTTTGGCACCGCTGCCGGGGAAGGTCGAAGTGAGTTTTTGAATATCGTTTTGAAAAATCGTGTTTTGTTAAGCCTTCCTCTACTTTGTATATATATTTCTACAAAAATTGAAAAGTTCAAAACATTTTTCCTAAAGTGTTTACAAAAATACCAAAAAAATAATAAAGTTACAGCCTCGACTCTCCCGTGGAAGGGAGGGCGTTGTAAACCAAAAAAGTCTCACAATATAACAAAAACGTGAAATTAGTTGATTATCGGATTATTTCAATTATTACAACCGATTAAGCGGGAAATACGGAAGCTAAGACATTAAATTGCTAACTGAAGAGAGAAACACTCTTCTTTCCCGTCCCATCGCGCGTGGTTTTGAAAGAAACGGTTTTCAATTAACATAATGTTTTAATAAAAAGAAAAACAAAAGAAATAAAAAGTTTTTGGGATAAAAAATAAAAACAAAAAAAAAAGTTCTTTTCTTTTTCTTTTTCTTTTTGATTTTGCTTTTGGTGTATGCACACCCGCTCTTCTTTTGAGAGTCTTATATCACCTTTGTCAAATCCCGAAAGGGTAATCCGACACACACACCGTGTCCATTTCCCTAACGTTGTGGAAATGGATCCGAATAATCAACACCCTCCGGTGGGTGGTGATGAAAACCAACACATGTCGGCTCCCGATCTCCGAACGATGGAGGAGATGTGCCAACCCACGATGCATGGTAGAGGTGGACCGATTGCCTCTCTAAATATTGAGGCTACGGATTTTGGACTTAAGCACCACATGATACAACAAGTCCAAAATTCGTGCCAATTTCAAGGATTACCGGGTGATGATGCAAACAAGCATCTCGACAAATTTTGAACCATCACCCAAAATATGAAACAAAATGGGGTCTCCGATGACGCCTGATGAGGCGAAAAATGAAACGTTTTTAGGGGTTCATTTAAGCCCGGAATTGAATTTATTTGATCAAATATTGCCCTAAATTGTTCCTTTTGTGATTTTAGGTACTTTGGGAGTGAATTCTGGAAAATGAAGCATTTTGGACGTTTTTGGAGCATAAAAGTGAAGAAAACGGCAAAGTCTTAATTTTCCTTGCCGGGAATAGTAGATGACGGCGTCAAGAAGGATTTTATGACGGCGTCAAGAGCAAAATGGATGACGACCCAGAGAAAACGTGACGGCGTCAGAACAAGGGCGTGAAGAGTAAAAGTGGTGACGGCCCAGAGCAAAGTCATACATGACGGCGTCAGCTTTCGATCTAGGCAGTCCGAGAACTTTATTGGCGGTGAGATGACGGCGTCAGAATTTTCCTCTTGAAGCCGTCACCTCCTAAAATCTATATATACTTTTCTAATTTTCATTCATTAGGAGAGGAACCTGTGTGGAGAATTTTAGGGCTGAACCTAATAAACCCTAGCTCGTTTGTAACAGTGTTTTCAAGGGTTTTCACCCCTTGAAACCCTTCATGTTCAATTGAGATAAGTATTCTTCCAATTCATTCAATATGTCTATGTGTTGTTTGAATATATCTTACACTTGTCTTGATTTTAACATGCTAGGCTAGATCTATTGTATGTTTTCTTAGATGTAATGAAACCTAGATGTTGATTATAGGTTGATTGCTTGTTTATAGTTGTAGTGGATGAATGAATTCAATGTTAAGCTTAAGAAAACTGGCAGATCTCCATTGTGTAACTTGCTTGAACGTCTTAAGAAACATGAACCGATGTGTACTAGGTTTTTATGGTTGTATTTAATGCATGAGCGAATTCTAGTGATCCCATGTTAGGAGCTTCTTAGCCGGCTCGACATAGGAGTGAAGTAGGAGCTTGTAGGATTGGGGAAGTAAGTACGCCACCCCATGAATGGCATTAAGGAATACAATCCGTCATCCATGCAACTATAACAAGTAATTAACCTGTAAAAGATATCAAGGGAGTAATGAAATCTAAGTAAACACAATTCTCCCATATATTGTTCACACCACATTAGTAATTTAGTTTATTTTCACTTTTGTTATTTTATTTTGATTGCATCTGTAGTTATTGGGTTAGTTGACTAGCAACTAATTCTGCCCACTCTTCCAATACCCGAGATTTTTATTTGCATTTATAAAACATAAAAATACAAAAAGAATCATCCCTCACCTCTAGACCTAGTTTTTAGGCTTTCTAATCCTAGCGACACTATTACTAATTGAACGATCAATCCCCCAGTACTTGTCACTATACTATACTACAACGATCAGGTACACTGCCTGGTGGGGGTTGTAAGATTCTCGAGATCCCTCGAGAGGTAAAGCCTGGTGCAATTCCCACGCATCAAGTTTTTGGCGCCGCAGCCCGGGGAATAGTTATTGTCTATGTTAGGATTTCTTTTTATTAGGTCTACTTGCTAGATTCCTTTCTAGTAAGATTTTATTTTTATTTTTTAGGTTCTCTTTAGTCTATCTTATTTCTTCGTGTCTTTGTTCGTAACTCTTACCATCCGACATCATGGAAGGTGGTAACATCTTTGAACCCATCAACCCACCACAACAAGACCACCCACAAAACCCACCACTAGCAAACCAACCTCTTAGGCCCCGAACCTTAGGAGAGTACTCCCGACCTAGCCACCAAGGCTACCGAAACACCATTGAGCTCACCCAAGGAGCCAATGTGTCTCCCTTGCGATCCGACACCATCCGGTTGGTGCAAAGCGGATGTGCATTCCATGGACTTCGTTTCGAAGATCCTAATCAACATGTCAAGGACTTCCTTAAAATCGTAGATTCTATAGACCTTGATGTTACAACTAGAGAGTCGACCCGATTACGCCTATTCCAATTCTCTCTACGTGATCAAGCTAGTCAATGGCTTGAGCGGTTACCCGCGGGATCCATCACCTCATGGGATGATCTCACCACTCGTTTCCTTGCTCAATTTTTCCCACCGGGGAGAACTACCAAGCTTAGAAATGATATCTTGATGTTGCAACAATGTCAAGGTGAAACTCTATATGATGCATGGACTCGTTTCAAGGACTTACTCCAAAAAGTCCCACATCATGGCATAGATCTTTGGCTCCAAGTCCAAATCTTCTATGACCATATCGATCTCTCCACAAGGTGAACCATTGACCAATCGGCCGGTGGCAAGCTACGTGATCTAAGTGCGGAAGAATCATGGGAACTCATAGAAGATCTTGCTCTCTATGACAACGAAAGTTGGAATGATCCCCGTGATTTGAACAAAACGGTCAAAGCAATATCTTTGCCTTCGAACAATTCTAGCACTCCCGACCGAAGGATCATGGAACTTGAAGGTCGAGTCAAGTTTCTCATTAAATCTTACGAAGCTCCTAAGCCTTCAAGCCAAGTGAGCAAAATCGCTTCTTCATGTAAATTGTGTAATGGCCCTCACGAAACTCATAACTGCATGGAGCTTCGAAAACGCGCTTATAATGAATTCACATCGTCACACGTTGGTCGAGGTCCTCGAAACTTTGACGAAGCCTATGAGGCATGGAAGGATAAACCTAATTTCAAAGGGTACCAAACTCGGAGCGTATCCTTCAATGACTCCTCCCCACTCTAATGGTCCGAGCATTTTCCATCACAGAGCACCCCTAGGAAAAGCTATGAAGATGCCTTGTGAAAGTTCGTTCTATCTCAAGAATTACAGCTCTCTACGCTCGAGACTAAATTTAGACAATAGCAAGCCGATATGAATAACAAGATTTGTAATCTGTTAACTGCTATTAAAGAGCACGCTGTTAATAAACTGATTCAAGTTGAAGAGGTCAAATCTGTCACCGTCATGAATCAGCCAACTTCTCATGTGAAAATAAAAAGTCCTAGTAAGCTATTTAAACATCTATCACCAAAAGTAAAAGATCAAGTTAACCCCCTAGGACCAATCCAATTTGTAAATACCATCACCACAATATCCGCGCCCACACCTAACCAGAGCCAACAACCAGCTATGGGTCATAAAGCTAAGGATGAAACCTCAAGGTTAGACCATAAATTGACCAAGAGCCCTACTAACTCATTCGAGGATTCCGTCACTCAAGAGTCTAGCAAATTGGATGAAGTAAAAGAGAGGTCTAAAGATCATATGAGAAATCCAGCAACTCGGGTAAATCAATTATAGAGGTACCCAAGAAAGATTTGGTGGGTGTGGCTAATAGGAGTAGTGATAGGACTGAGGGAAGCAACTCTAAAGTTTTCAAGATTTCCTGCACTCTTAGGAAAAGGCTCTTTACCAATACTCATATAGATCCTAGCCTCCCTTTCAACATAATCCCCCTTTCCCTTTACCATGAAGCCTTCCCTGAACGCACGGTTTATGATAGAGTCAATAACGACGGGGTAATAAAAGATTTGTCAGTTATGATTGGGGAATTCGTCTATAACACCGACCTCACTGTGGTCGATAACATAGACCCTATCACTAATCTAACATCAACCAACCTTGTTCTCGGGAAACCATTTGTCAATGATTCAGGAGTAATCCTTAATGAGAAGGATGGTAGTGCATTATTCACCAATGGCGTCCAGAAGGTGATTTTTCGGAAGGGTAATGAGGAGGTGTACGAGTACCGTCCATCTCTGGAAGGGAATCTATATGGATCAAGGGATGGAGGATCGGGGAGGATAAGGCGACGTGATCCGAATAATCTCAAAATCCCCTGCATGATCGGTCATAAGTATTTCGATAGTGTCTACATTAACGTATTCCTGCCTAAGAATTTTATGTCCCTATTTCACTATAACAATATCTGCAGATGGGGAATGATTTATAAGGGAGAGAATGTGGTTGGTAGAGATCATGAAAAATAGGTATTCGTAGGAAATATGGCATTCACTATGGAATTTACAATTGTGGACAACATCGAAGATTATGTCGACCCAAGGTTGTCACAAGTTGTTTTCGGAGCACCCTTTTGTGAAATCACTAATTTGATACTTGATGACCAGAACGGAATCATGACCTTCGCTGATGGAATTAGGAGGGTGTCATACCAAACGCCATACAAGAGAAACAATCTAAAAGAAATCGATTGTGACGGGCTTGATAAGCTAAGTTCTCAACTTATCTTATGTGATGAAGATATTCGGAGAGGATGTAAGAACACTTCGGATTTATCATGTGGGTTCTTTAAGGATGTTAGTAAGCTTGGGTCCAAGTATCGAACGGATGTCTTCCAGTTCGAAGACCCAAAATACCTGCATTATGAGAGCGATACCGAGATAGGAGATAACCTAGAGAGTGAAACCAACGATGAGGTCACGTAGTAACCCATGACCTTGAGTCTAGCTACAAGACTCGTAAATAAAGAAAAGCGCTTCTTGGGAGGCAACCCATGATTTTTATTTTGTTTAATTGTTATTTGTTTCCGTATGCATGCTTTATTTTTATTGTTGGTAGATCATGTTTCAAAATAAAATGGTGAAAATACTTTATTTTGTCGTTTGGCTTAGTCTTAACTTCATCCAAGGGTATTTCGCAAAAGATAAGTCTAAGGGGAAACCCCAAATATGTTTTTAAGAAACAAAGTTGATCATGATTTTCCACAATATTAAGTGAACATGTATATTCGTATTTGTTAGAGTCAAATGCTTGTATCGAGTCATAATGATGTTTTGCAGGAGTTTCCAGGAAGTAGGAAAAGGTTTTTCCAGAAATTTTCCGGAAACTTAGCATAAGAATTTCTGCAGGTCACTTTTGACGGCGTCAGGAAGAAATTCCTGACAGCGTCACGTGTAAAATTCTGGAAATTTTGCTAGTTTTGTTTTTCTAACGGAGTCTTAAAGTTTTTGTTAATTCTTTAGTTTGATAATCTGCATGGAATCTGCAAACACTCATTCCACAAGCATTATATCTTATATTGTTTTCTAGGACTTGTTAGCATATATAGATTGCCGCCGATTTTACGCGAGGTTGCCTTGTTTGTTTTCTCAGGTTTAACAGGTTATGTTTGACAATAAGATGATTTATATTCTGGAAGGGAAGCTTTGATTGTTCATTTTCTTGGAGGAAGATCTAATCTTGTTGCCACACTATCCATACCGAGCGAATCAGGGGAGTATTTGATTTCATTCTTTTACCTGTTTTACTTTTACATTCTTTAATTGAACATTGGGGACAATGTTCATCCTAAGTGTAAGGGGAGGGTAAATGATGATACCTTATAGATACACTTTCGCTTGAGTTTGTTTGTTTGATGGTAGATGTGTAATAAAACTATGAGAAATACTTGTTAGTGTAATTTTAGCGCCAAATTTTAAATTTTTTTACAACATTTAGGAGTGAAACTTTAGCCTTAACAAGCGTCTCATGGATAGGAGTTGTATGACTAGCACAAAACCGTATCATTCAGAAAAATTTTCCACCCAAATATGTGAGGTTCGCCTTTAGATTTGTTAGGAAAAGCATTCATTATTAGTGCTTATGAGTGTACCGGTAGCATTTAGATTCTAGAACTTGCGTTAGTGATGCATCCCGAGACCGCTAGTGAGACTACATTCGTGTAGTAGGATTTACTACATGATAAGAGGCATTAGGATCATCCTTGTGTTTAAACCCGTATCATAATTACTTGACCATTTAAGTCATATTACTTGGCTAGTTAAGTCAACTAATTTTTCCCACACCTTAGCGTTGTACTCATTTTTAGTACACGAAACCCCTAGTACACCCCTCCGAGCCTATCCTTTCGTTTCTAACTTTAAGTATCTTACTTAAAGGAAGAATTTGTTACACCCCACTTAAATGTACAACCAAATCGCCTTAGCCTTCCGTGTATGCACTCATCTTTAGTGCATTATTGTTACATGTTTAAACCCTTAGTTAATTATCTAATTGATTACATGGTTGCTAAGTCGAGTCATATCCTTGTACATATTGTTTTGGGACGATTGGGACTCATGGGTAAAGTATTATTGTTATGGAGTAATGGGGAAGAACATCATGTTATTACCCCCATATGTGCGTTAATCTTAAAAGTACTACAAGTGTTTTAATTATCTTAATTCGAGTCATTAGATTAGTTTATTGTAAAGTATGTAAAAATTCAAATGTAAGGGGAATCTTCATTCCCTATGATGTATTATTTTGGATCGTAGGGTAAGAGTGTATGCAAAAAAAAATAATAAAATAAAATAAAATAAAATAAAATAAAATAAAAAAGAGAGAAAAACATACGGACTACCATCCCGTTTCATTCTATGTTTATTTTATGTTTTTCTTATTTTTCATTTATTAGCTTAAGTCGAGTCTAGTCTTGGCTTAGCAACGCCATATTGTACATGTAATTAACCAAGATGATTAGCTCGCCACCTGTAAAGATTGCCTATATCCAACAAAACCGTGTATTCCATATCCCTACACCTAACATTACAACCCTTTTAAAAGACCTCTTTGATAGTTTATCCTAGGTGCTTACGCCATGTGGTGGAGGTTTGAACCTTTCCCAAGCCTATGGTAATCTATTTTGCTATGACAGGTAGTAAGAGATGTTTTCCATTTCCATATTGTGATATTTACTTTATTACACCCGAGAGATGTGAGAATCTAAACACTATTTGTGAGGTGCTATTGTATGACCTCCGTGCTTGTCTTTGGTCTTTAGTGGAACGATTATTTGTTGTAATTACTTTTATATTAGTGTTAAATGACCCCTAACTTGTATTTTGACTAGAATAAAGCGCATTTGCTTGAGGGTTTGGTATGGAGTCAAGCAAGGTCGTTTGAAATTCCATTGCTTGATGGAGGTGATTTTCGACCATGCTTTGAATTTCCTCATAAGAAGGAAAGAAAGACTCAAAGGATTGGGATTGAGAATGTGGTGGAATTGGGTGATCATGGTTTTCAAAGTTAGGTTCTCCATATAGAGGACCATGAATGTCATTGAAGATAGGGTGAAACAACAATGGTTTTGGGTGGTGGTACTCTTGTTGTGGTGGTTGGTTATGGTCAAAAGGCTCATTTTGGTTTGGCAATAGCCTTGGTTTTTCATTTGTCAAAGGTGGTGGATTTGTTGATCTTGATGGAAGATCATTGAGATCTTGTACAAAAGGATGCGGTGATGTTGGAAGAGACTCAAATAACTCCATTGGTTCAAGTTTAGGTAGCGTTGATGGTGATGAAGTTTTAGATGTTTGGATTGGTGCACTTGGTGGAGTTGGGTCAATGGGTGATTTTGTTGGTGGTGGAGTAGTGAGCTAATTAGGTCCTTTGGGTGATGGAGATGGAGATGCAAGGTTTAGAAAATGTTCATTTTTGATGGGTGAGGAGAATTCATCCGAGGATGAAGAACTTAAGTTGATTGTGTGATTTGACCAAAGTGGTTTGACACTTATGCGGGCGATTCTCCGAATAGGTCGAGATGGTTGAGAGGTGATTGTTGACTTTGTCATTTTTAAAATGGTGGATTAGAGGTTTATGATCAGAGATTGTGATGGTGATGGTGTGATTTGAGGGTGTTCTAAGATGGTTAAATTTATAGAGGTGAAGAAGTATGGGAAGGATTGTTTGGATTTGATGTTTAACCATACAAAAATGGAGGTTGCTAATGATTTGGAAGATTAATGAAGGTTGTCAAATCATTGGAAGTCAATCTAATGAAAATAGTGGAGGAAGAAGACAAAGATTTGCACTAAATGCTTAGTGGTTTTGGCAAATTGGTTGAAGGTATATGTTTCACGGATTGCAAGGAACCTTTGGAAGGGTTCCTTCCTTTATGGGTGAAGGTTCCTTGAAGTGGTTATAGCTAAGTTTGAAATTTGGCGGGAAATGGTTTTCTATGAGTTCTAGAGGATGAGAAAGACCCTAATGTGCTTAACAAATAGTAGGGAATGGGTTTCCATCTAAAAAGGATGATTTATTGTTGAGTGGAAGTTGAAATGTCGAGAATAAAAAAAAATTGCGGGTTTACTGGCGGAACCTGAGATAACACTAGCGGAACCCTCCTGAGGGTTCCGTCTGATCCGTTGGGCAATTTCTGGAATTCCAGAAAAATACACTGGCGGAACCCATTTTAGGGTGCCGCCAGTTCCGCCAGGCCTGAAAAACAAGGCAGTCCAACTTTTTGACCCGCGAGACGATTTTCAAATTTTTTGAAAACTCCTAAAAACAAAAATATAATTCATATCTGGTTAGGAAATGCAAAAATTGGACATGTAAACACGCATACCATTGGACTTTGACCAGGGGCTAGCAAATTTCACTATACTTAGTGAAATTTTCATAAACTTGAAAATTTGACAACATGCCAAATGTTGTCGTCCTGCATCATAATTAGTTCATACAAGTTCCAAATGTTACCAAATATCCCTACAAACACATAAAATCATACAACACATTGTTTAACAACCAAATTGTTCAAATAGCACCTTGTGCCAAACACTCCTACACACCCGCTCTCATTGACGCTCAATCTTCTTCTTGAGCTTTCCAAGGAATCTCCCAAGATTTTTGAACATCCCCTTTGTTTGATTGAACTCCGTCGACTCATTTGGAATATCCGGAAGTTGGGAAAGGTATTCTAGAGGTGGGAGCCTAGAGTTGGGCAAAGTCTCATCTTCACTCATTGAGGATGATGATGAGGAGGTAGGAGGATGAGGACGTTTTCCTTGGGTTTTGTAGACTCTCTTATCACTTAGTGGGACAAAATTGTGTGGAATGAGAGAGTAGTCTAGGTGAAGACCTCTAGGAGTTGGTGGAATGGGGGAGATGAACCTAAAGAGACGGGTCAAGAGCATTCCATACGGCATAGCCGTTGTGCCTTGCACGGGAATGTCGGCCATTCTCTCGGCCATGTAGTAGGCAAGGTTGAAGGGTCGCCTAACGGACAAGGAGTAGAGCATGTAGCAAAGGTAAACATTGATATGATACCGGTTTCCTATGGTGCTAATGACATTGGCTCTAAGAAGTTCTTCCCATTTCTTGAATTGGGGCTTGATGAGTGTCTAAATACTCATCATTTTATACCAATCTTAGCTGCCAAAACATACTAAAACACTCAAATATGTATCAAAATACTTAAAATATCTTAAACGTGTGTTTTATATGTTTCAAATGCAAAATATGCAAAATCAGATGAAAAACGTACAAAGTTTGCATAATTGGCAGTTTCAGTCCCTCAAGTTTCATAAATTGGCAAAACTAGTCCCTGGTTATTCTAAAAACATGAAAAAGTCACCAAAGGTCCTTTTTAATCATAAAGTTACATATTTAGTCCTTTGGTGCAAAGTTTCATAAAATTACAAGTTTAGTCCCTGTACTTTGGAAATTGACATAAATGGTCCCTGGGATGTAAAAACTTTGAGAAAAATCAATATTGGTCCTTGTACTAATAATCTTTTGCAGGTATGGTCCTTGGGTAATAAGTTTGGTGAAATTGCATATTTAGTCCCTGAAGTTTGGTGAATTGGCAGAAAAGGTCCCCAGAAATATTAAAATGGAAAATATACATTTATGGTCCTTGGGGTATTCAAGTATGGCATGTATGGTCCCTTTGATAAAACTTGGAAAGTTGCCAAAACCCCACCCTTAACTTTCACCAAATTACATTTTTGGTCCTTGTGTAATTTCTAAAAACCAACCGGACCCTATTATTATAAACCAATCCAAACTAATACATTCACCAAGCCCACCCCTTCCTATATTACCCAAGCCCAAAATGAATCCAGCCCAACCCTTTTAATAATAATACCGGGTCAACGCACCGGTCAAACCCACACCCTTTTCTCTTTTCCCTCTCCCTCACTCACAGACGGCAAATACCACCACCAAAACCACCATACCACCTTCCACCTCACACTTTTGCCTCTCCACGCAATCCTTCCACCTCACACAACACCCCAAAGTCCATTTATTGCCTTGAAAACCTCTCCAAGTAATCCACAGTTGTCCCACGACTTTTGGCGCAAAAAGGCGTTTTAAACGGCCAAGATAACTCAGACCTTATCAACGGCTAAAATGTGATGGGAAATGTCTCTGTGGGTCCCACAAGCTCAGAAAAACTCTACAAAAGGGAAAGGAAGCTGTGGTGATAAATTATTAGTTTAGATATAGCATAAATCAATCGTAGGTAGTATAATTTCATTTTCAGTTGTAATTCTTAGCTTTAATCAGTTGTTATCATCTATTCCAGTGTAATATTGTCTTTTATTAATCATAATTCCAAGTTTAGTTCACAAAATTTCAAATTACCATTTTCAAGTGAAATTGACAATTTCACTTGAATCTTGTTAAAGGTTGTTAAAATTACTTCATTAAGCTCCATTAAGCTCTGACAAACCTCATATAAGTTTTAGAATACCTTAAATATCAGTCTCACTTTATAAATAGAAAAATACCAAAAATTCAAATAAATAAAGAAAAAATAAAAAATTAGTGCTTGAGGAAGTATAGAAGCTGAGCATGATGGAAAATGGATAGTACCTGGTTTAGAACCTTTTGGGAGGTGATAGGTTGGTGACTTGTTCATGGTTCTGTGTTTCTCAGATTTTCTTCATTTGTAAGCCAATTCCACTTGTTTTGCAATTTACTGTTCCATAGTTGTTTGCTGTTTAATCTTGTTCCTTTGTACTTGTTTTGTGTTGTTTAGTGATAATCTAGTTTAATATAGTATAATTGTTCTTTGAAATTCTTAGTTGCTTAATGTTTTAATTAGACAGTCAAGTAGCAATAATCTATATTCTTGTGTCTTTGGTTGGTATTATTGTCATTTTGTGTTCATTAGGTCCTTTGTGATGATGTTATAGAGATTAAAAACAGATTTGAGCTCTGAATCATTCATTTGTCTTGAAATTCATCAAGTTCAGTAGGTTAAGGAGTGTTTGGAATAGTATTGTTTGCTGAGATTCAATTGTTTCTGTGTGGAAATACTAGTTTAGACAGTTCAATCTAGGCATAAGTAGGTTAGAACTAGCATAAAAGACATAGGTCATATAGCAAAAAGTCAAAATCATTGTGTGTTTACCTACAAAGTTAACTGTGTAGGAATTTGGTTCCTATAAGCCATCAATCCATCTCTTAAGTTGTTATTATAGCTAAATATAACATAATTATAGCTTAATATTACATGTATAATCAGTAAAGATCAATCAAACCTCAGAAAAGTCAATTTAGCAAAGTTCTATCAAAAGTCAAATTTCCATTCTCAGATTTTCTCAAATCTTGAGGGATTTTTCTAGATTTGTATATTAGGTTTTAGGTTCTGGAAATTGTTGTGGTAATAGACTACCACCTCAACTTTGGAATCCCACATAGCTTGTATTTTTAAGATTTTTAGTGTGGGTCCCACTGACCCAAAGTCACTTGCAGGGCATAAGGTTCCCCTGCACACCAGCAGACTCACCCACACCACCCACTTTGTGGTGGTTTTGTGACCACCACAGTGGGCCCCAGACCTCAAAATTAGTTTCTTACAACCCCCCTCCTACCAGAGATTTTAGATTGACCATTTGTTTGACCTGAATCCCTGTGGACCCCACTTGAAATAAACCCTCAAGTTTGTCCCATTTCTGTGTTCAAATTAGTTTTTGGAATAGCTTAATTTGGCTTATCAGCTTATCTACTGAGCTTATTTGGCTAATTTTAGTTTTGAAAAGTCCAATAAACTTATTTAGACCATATTCATCCATAGTGGGTCCCACATAAGCTCATTTGAGCTTATTTCCATATTCAGTCAACAAAAGTCAACTGTGGAAGTAATAAGCTTCCACAGTGCTTATTAATAAGTTATAAAATAGTTGTTTTTACAAAAGTTGTTTATTTTTAAGTATAATATAGTTTTGTAAAAGAAAAATCCAGAAAAGACAATATAAAAATAAGTGATAGTTTCTATTTAATATAATTTAATTTTAATTTTCAATTTTAGATTTTTATTAAGTAAGTTGTGTTTTTATATTTTTATTAATTTCCTCTTATATTAAAGTATTTTTAATAATTTTCTCAGATTTTTATTTTGTAATTTAGTATTTATTATAATTAAAATTAGTTTAATTAATAATTAGTCAATAATTAAGTTTTAAATAGCATAATTAATTTTTATAAGGTAACACCTAGTTTTTATATTTTTCCTAGCTTTTAAATGTTATAAAATAGTTTTATAAATTTTTCCATAATTTTCTAAGTCATTTTAGTATTATTTATAATTTAAAATAGTTTAATTAGTATAAATAATATAAATAGTTTTTAATTAATAGAAAATTCATAAAAAGACAAAAATATTTATTTTTATTTTTTATACTTTCTTCAAGTTCTAATTTAAGTTTAGATGTTATTTTTATAAGTTTTTAGTTTAATTTGTAGTATTTATAATTTTTAGTTTGATATAAATTAGTTTTAATTAAATAGTTAAATAGTTTTTAATTAAATAATTAATAATAAATAATAAAATAATCTAAAAAATAATTTTCTTTTTAATTTAATTTTATTTTAAGTTTAAGTTTATAGAATTTTCATTTTTAACCCTTATAGTTTATTTTTCCTTAAAACTCACCTTTTTCTCAGTACGCAGTCGCGTCTGATTTTTAATTTGGTGTACGTTTGTACATTTTAGATATCTAGGTTTTACGTAATCATTCTAATAGTTTATTTAAGTTATAAAACTCTAGTGTAATCACACACACACACTTTTATACCTTCCCTGTTCACATTCACTGATCATAGATTCGTTTTTAATACCATCACAACCTCGTTGGGACATTACGACCCGGGGAAACACTGTATTCCACGGAAGCATTTGTCTTGATTAGTTTGACTTTACTATTGACCATTCACAAGTGGTTGAGAAATAAAAGATAACTAGTTTAAGGCGAATCAAAATTTGGCGCCGCTGCCGGGGAGGTTGTGCGCTTATTCTAAACGATTTTGCGTATTAGTGAACCTGAATACATGCTCATTGTACATTTACCTATCCTTATTCATATTATTATCATATAAAAACAAAAACAGTTCCAGAAAACATTTTAAAATTAGTTTTCAACGAACACAAAAATCCAAAAATATTTTCTTTCTTATTTTTATAATATATTTATCTAAAACCACAAAAATATCCATCTTTTCCCTCTTACCTTTTTTGATTCTTTAGCCCTGTACCCTCTATCCATTTAATTCTAACTTCTATATTCTTATGGCATCTATCGAACCCGAATTCTTATTCGCGCTTGAAAAACTTCAAACCTTGTCCAAAATGTCTAGAATTCGTGTTGATTATGATGGACCATCGATTCATATTCCCTCTCCAGTGAGGGAAATGGAACGAGAAACCGAGGTGACAAAGGACCCTGTACTTTCCTCTAACGATGGAAGTGCTAAATACGTCCAACCTACGGTTATCCAAAAACCTGAGCTCACAAATGCTCCTAAACCTTCAAAAATCAATCCTGATCTTTCACGGTTTACGGTTAAAAGTTTGTCAAGCAAACATACAGAGCTTAGGGCAGTGACTGAAAAGAACAACTTGCCCAACCTTCACGTTTATCAAGAACCAAAACCCGAGACCATAACGGAAGTGGTGGAAATTCCTAGCTCTCAGAGCACACCACTTGTCCCACCTCCAGAATTTGTTCCTTGTGTCGGTTGTGGTGAGCTGCTTTTCGGTTTTCCATGTCGTTGGTGTACATGTGAACAATGTGGTAATAATATTCGAGACGGGAGTTGTTTGTTTTGTAGATCGAGTAATTCATTTGCTTATGATCCTAATCAAAACTCATTCAACGACTCCTCAAATTTTTACAATTACCCATCACATTCATACGAGCAAGAATCATATTATCCAAATCTCAATAATGCTTCGTATCAAAATACACCAAGCCAGACTCAACAGTTTAACTGTTGTGAGTACTGTGGAGGTCCACATTTTAGCTCTGATTGTCAAACAAGGAATCCATTTCCTTGTAACAATTACGACTGTTCGTTTCAAGACCCACCTCCACAGTGCCAAATAACTCCAGCAACTCCTCATATCCAGCAAGACCCTTGTCTTGAGGTTCTTGAGATAATCAAAGATCTTAAGGAGGAGTTGGCTAATGTTTCGCTTCGCCATGATCCAAGTTCTTCTTGTGTATATTGTGGGGGGTCCTCATAATGATGATCAATGTCAACCTTTCGGTTTTGACACATCCACATCCCCACAATTTCCACTCATTCAAAATTCTCGTGATAAATCTATCGCAGAATTACTTGCTGAAGAACGAGATTCTGGGAAAAGCATGGAAGATTTAATTGCTAAGCAAAGAGTAGCCAAAATACGTGCCAATATTCGCTATGCTGCTTTTTATGATTACGATGATGACAGTGATGATGATGATAACATTGTTATCATTCAAAAAGATTCATCGAGTTCAACTGTTGCAATTCCTTCCATGATTATCACACCCGAGGTTCCCACTCACTCTCTGAGCATGGGGGACGAGCATCTTGACACAATTCCTGCAAAGGAATCTGACGAATTCATAAAGTCTAGTGTTGAGAACCTTGTCCCAATCCCAAGTGAGTCACAGGGAATTCTTGATCATATGTGTGATATTCCTACCCCCCTAATAATCCAAATGATTAAATTGAGAATGTCTCTAATTCCAGTGATGATTGTTTATCTTATGGAGACATTGAGTATGTTGAGGCATCACTGCCTCATTCTGATGTTGATCCTCTTCTTGAGGATTTCACAGAGGAACTCACTCACATCATTCCACTTCTATCTGGAAGTAATGATGATATTTTTGATTTTGAAGCCGATATGGGAGAAACTAAAAATCTTTTAAACTCTAATCCCAACATCGAGCTTAGTACTTTACATGCTGATGAAAATTCTTTATCTTCTGGAGACATCAGTCATGTGAAAGGATTACCTTCTGAGCTTGTCAACTCAGAAGAAGAGAACGATAATCACTTTGTTTCCGAAGCAGTTAAGACTACTCTCACCAATCCTCTATATGAATTCGAATCTGAATTCACTCTGATTTCTGATAATCAAATCTTTGATATTCAGAATGAGGATTGTGATGAGTTCACCGCGGAACAAGAATTCACAGATTTACATCTCCTTGTTCCTGAAACATTCAAAACTACTATCACCAATCCTCTATTTGAATTCGAATCTGAATTCATTTTGATTGATAATCCAATTTTTGATATTCAGAATGAGGATTGTGATGAGTCCACAAAGGAACAAGAGTTCACGAATTTACATCTTGTGAATGATTCTCTTTACGAGGAGTTCTCCTGTGAACTCACTCATATCATATCTCCACCAGAGTATGATAGTTTCTATTTTGATCTAGACATACCCATTATATGTCTTGATCAAACGAGCTTAAAAGAGGAGATTCATGAAACAATGAATTCTCCTATTAAAGATGAGGAGTTAGTTATGATTTTCATCATGACTTTCTTTCTTTTCTTCATATATTCTGTTCCCTATCCTGTTCTTCACTCCTTCGGGAATGAAGACATTATCTTTGACCCCGGCATTCTCATTTATAAATTATGAGCCGAGTACTTATCTCATCGGTGTGAAACTTTCACGTGCTTCAAATGTTTATCCAAACATCTTGAATGAAAGTCCGATGTAGATTGTCTCTTCCACATCATGCTTCCCCATGGACAAATAAATTCGGGGTCGAGTCAAGCTAGCGACTCGGTAAATAAAAACAGTAGCATTTACTTAGGGTTTTCACCCTAAGTGTGGGGGAGATACTAACCCACATGATGTATATATGTATATATATATATATATATATATATATATATATATATATATATATATATAAGTATATATATATATATATATATATATATATATATATATATATATATATATATATATATATATATATATATATATATATAGTGATAGCTTCTATTTAAGAAGTTTTATCTAAAAAAATATATGTATGTATATACACATAAAATAATGGCTAGTAATATTTCCTTCTTACGTTCTAAGTTCGGTTTAACACCCGGTACTTTGAATATTAAGGACAATATTCAGTTCTAAGTGTGGGGGGAGATTCATTATTCTAACGAATTTAAACACATGTTCCATCAAGAACCCCCATTTTAGCCCAAATTTTAAAAAATTTTCTCACTTAGAACGCAATAAATGGTTATCAGTCCGCCATAACTAACCCACATAAGGATTGGCTAATCCAGGAGCAAACGGTTCTTGTTAAAGATAACTCAAACCCGTTGATGGCTTGCAATTTGCCCAAAATTGTATGGTTCCTCAACTCTCCATCATCCTCAAAAGATAATGAGTTGGCTAGCCCGCAAGATTATGGCTTGTGGTAAAGGCCGTGGAAAAACCATAATTGGTAATCAGCTCACCAAGATGTTGACTATTCCATCAAGAGTTGGCTAGTCCAGAAGCAAACGGCTTTTGGTAAAGACTAATCAAATCCGTTGGCAGCGTGATTTGCTCAAAATCACACGGTTATCAGATGTGCCATAGTTCTTACATCTGGCTACTCCAGAAGTGATGGCTTTTGGTAAAGAGTTTTTCAAATCCATTAAGTTTTTCTCAAAAGATTGCTAGGGACTAGCAATAGTTTAGTGTGGGGGATTGATGAGTGTCTAAATACTCATCATTTTATACTAATCTGAGCTGCCAAAACATACTAAAACACTCAAATATGTATCAAAAGACTTAAAATATCTTAAAAGTGTGTTTTATATGTTTCAAATGCAAAATATGCAAAAATAGATGAAAAACGTACAAAGTTTGCATAATTGGCAGTTTCAGTCCCTCAAGTTTCATAAATTGGCAAAACTAGTCCCTGGTTATTCTAAAAACATGAAAAAGTCACCAAAGGTCCTTTTTAATCATAAAGTTACATATTTAGTCCTTTGGTGCAAAGTTTCATAAAATTACAAGTTTAGTCCCTGTACTTTGGAAATTGACATAAATGGTCCCTGGGATGTAAAAACTTTGAGAAAAATCAATATTGGTCCTTGTACTAATAATATTTTGCAGGTATGGTCCTTGGGTAATAAGTTTGGTGAAATTGCATATTTAGTCCCTGAAGTTTGGTGAATTGGCAGAAAAGGTCCCCGGAAATATTAAAATGGAAAATATACATTTATGGTCCTTGGGGTATTCAAGTATGGCATGTATGGTCCCTTTGATAAAACTTGGAAAGTTGCCAAAACCCCACCCTTAACTTTCACCAAATTACATTTTTGGTCCTTGTGTAATTTCTAAAAACCAACCGGACCCTATTATTATAAACCAATCCAAACTAATACATTCACCAAGCCCACCCCTTCCTATATTACCCAAGCCCAAAATGAATCCAGCCAAACCCTTTTAATAATAATACCGGGTCAACGCACCGGTCAAACCCACACCCTTTTCTCTTTTCCCTCTCCCTCACTCACAGACGGCAAATACCACCACCAAAACCACCATACCACCTTCCACCTCACACTTTTGCCTCTCCACGCAATCCTTCCACCTCACACAACACCCCAAAGTCCATTTATTGCCTTGAAAACCTCTCCAAGTAATCCACAGTTGTCCCACGACTTTTGGCGCAAAAAGGCGTTTTAAACGGCCAAGATAACTCAGACCTTATCAACGGCTAAAATGTGGTGGGAAATGTCTCTGTGGGTCCCACAAGCTCAGAAAAACTCTACAAAAGGGAAAGGAAGCTGTGGTGATAAATTATTAGTTTAGATATAGCATAAATCAATCGTAGGTAGTATAATTTCATTTTCAGTTGTAATTCTTAGCTTTAATCAGTTGTTATCATCTATTCCAGTGTAATATTGTCTTTTATTAATCATAATTCCAAGTTTAGTTCACAGAATTTCAAATTACCATTTTCAAGTGAAATTGACAATTTCACTTGAATCTTGTTAAAGGTTGTTAAAATTACTTCATTAAGCTCCATTAAGCTCTGACAAACCTCATATAAGTTTTAGAATACCTTAAATATCAGTCTCACTTTATAAATAGAAAAATACCAAAAATTCAAATAAATAAAGAAAAAATAAAAAATTAGTGCTTGAGGAAGTATAGAAGCTGAGCATGATGGAAAATGGATAGTACATGGTTTAGAACCTTTTGGGAGGTGATAGGTTGGTAACTTGTTCATGGTTCTGTGTTTCTCAGATTGTCTTCATTTGTAAGCCAATTCCTCTTGTTTTGCAATTTACTGTTCCATTATTGTTTGCTGTTTAATCTTGTTCCTTTGTACTTGTTTTGTGTTGTTTAGTGATAATCTAGTTTAATATAGTATAATTGTTCTTTGAAATTCTTAGTTGCTTAATGTTTTAATTAGACAGTCAAGTAGCAATAATCTATATTCTTGTGTCTTTGGTTGGTATTATTGTTATTTTGTGTTCATTAGGTCCTTTGTGATGATGTTATAGAGATTAAAAACAGATTTGAGCTCTGAATCATTCATTTGTCTTGAAATTCATCAAGTTCAGTAGGTTAAGGAGTGTTTGGATTAGTATTGTTTGCTGAGATTCAATTGTTTCTGTGTGGAAATACTAGTTTAGACAGTTCAATCTAGGCATAAGTAGGTTAGAACTAGCATAAAAGACATAGGTCATATAGCAAAAAGTCAAAATCATTGTGTGTTTACCTACACAGTTAACTGTGTAGGAATTTGGTTCCTATAAGCCATCAATCCATCTCTTAAGTTGTTATTATAGCTAAATATAACATAATTATAGCTTAATATTACATGTATAATCAGTAAAGATCAATCAAACCTCAGAAAAGTCAATTTAGCAAAGTTCTATCAAAAGTCAAATTTCCATTCTCAGATTTTCTCAAATCTTGAGGGATTTTTCTAGATTTGTATATTAGGTTTTAGGTTCTGGAAATTGTTGTGGTAATAGACTACCACCTCAACTTTGGAATTCCACATAGCTTGTATTTTTAAGATTTTTAGTGTGGGTCCCACTGACCTCCAAAGTCACTTGCAGGGCATAAGGTTCCCCTGCACACCAGCAGACTCATCCACACCACCCACTTTGTGGTGGTTTTGTGACCACCACAGTGCGCCCCAAACCTCAAAATTAGTTTCTTACAACCCCCCTCCTACCAGAGATTTTAGATTGACCATTTGTTTGCCCTGAATCATTGTGGACCCCACTTGAAATAAACCCTCAAGTTTGTCCCATTTCTGTGTTCAAATTAATTTTTGGAATAGCTTAATTTGGCTTATCAGCTTATCTACTGAGCTTATTTGGCTAATTTTAGTTTTGACAAGTCCAATAAACTTATTTAGACCATATTCATCCATAGTGGGTCCCACATAAGCTCATTTGAGCTTATTTCCATATTCAGTCAACAAAAGTCAACTGTGGAAGTAATAAGCTTCCACAGTGCTTATTAATAAGTTATAAAATAGTTGTTTTTACAAAAGTTGTTTATTTTTAAGTATAATATAGTTTTGTAAAAGAAAAATTCAGAAAAGACAACATAAAAATAAGTGATAGTTTCTATTTAATATAATTTAATTTTAATTTTCAATTTTAGATTTTTATTAAGTAAGTTGTGTTTTTATATTTCTATTAATTTCCTCTTATATTAAAGTATTTTTAATAATTTTCTCAGATTTTTATTTTGTAATTTAGTATTTATTATAATTAAAATTAGTTTAATTAATAATTAGTCAATAATTAAGTTTTAAATAGAATCATTAATTTTTATAAGGTAACACCTAGTTTTTATATTTTTCCTAACTTTTAAATGTTATAAAATAGTTTTATAAATTTTTTCATAATTTTCTAAGTCATTTTAGTATTATTTGTAATTTAAAATAGTTTAATTAGTATAAATAATATAAATAGTTTTTTATTAATAGAAAATTCATAAAAAGACAAAAATATTTATTTTTATTTTTTATACTTTCTTCAAGTTCTAATTTAAGTTTAGAAGTTATTTTTATAAGTTTTTAGTTTAATTTGTAGTATTTATAATTTTTAGTTTGATATAAATTAGTTTTAATTAAATAGTTAAATAGTTTTTAATTAAATAATAAATAATAAAATAATCTAAAAAATAATTTTCTTTTTAATTTAATTTTATTTTAAGTTTAAGTTTATAGAATTTTCATTTTTAACCCATATAGTTTATTTTTCCTTAAAACTCACTTTTTTCTCAGTACGCATTCGCGTCTGATTTTTAATTTGGTGTACGTTTATACATTTTAGATATCTAGGTTTTACGTAATCATTCTAATAGTTTATTTAAGTTATAAAACCCTAGTGTAATCACACACACACACTTATATTATTGTTATTATTATTATAATTACTAGTCAGATAATAATTCACTTTTAATTAATTACTATAATTTTTATTTAGTTTAAATTATTTTGATCTAATTTAGATCATTTTTAATTAACTATTATTATTATTATTATTATTATTATTATTATTATTATTATTATTATTATTATTATTATTATTATTATTATTATTAAAACCGTCGCTTTTCATTGAAAACCATGGAAATTATTATTATTATTATTATTATTATTATTATTATTATTATTATTATTATTATTATTATTATTATTATTATTATTAGTACTGTTATCGTTATTGTTATTATCGTTGTCGTTATTATTTAACTATTATTATTACTCTAATTGTTATTAGTATTATTATTACTATTATTGTTATTGTTATTGTTATCGTTATCGTCGTTATTATCGTTGTTCTCGTTGTTACCGTTGTCGTTATTGTTATTTTTATTTACAAAGGTAATATATGTTAAATAAAATGAAAAGGTTATGACAAACTGGTATAATTGTCTTTATATAGTCCAGCTTCCAAATTTTTAGATGAGTACAACTTCTTCAATTCTTAAACTCTTTAAAAATAGCATCCAAACCCATCTACTTCCTTTTTATCAACAAACTCTTATAATCAACAAGTTACAAACAATACAAAATTTGTATTATAAGTAGAGTCTAGTTATACTTTTAACAGGTACACACAACTGAGCAAAAATTCTTGTTTTAGTTTTAACTCTTTTTTATTTTTAAATGAGTATACCTAATTTAATTTTTCGATAAGAAAGAAAGTTAGTAAAATCCTAGTAATAAGATAGAGCAGCATTGATCGAACAATATTTTAAGAAAAAAGTTATTAGGCATGTGAAATTTAGGGTCTCCCGGATAATATTTTACCGGGGGTAACCTTTTACCAAAAAAAAATATAATAACAAAAAGTGAAAATTAGGGTCTATTTAGTTGTTTAGGAAAAAAAATTAATTAATGTCACGGACTAAGGTATCATAGACAAAAGAAGAAAGTTATGTTAAAAAGGAAATTAAGGTTGTAATTTACAATATAGACTTAGGATCAAATGAGAGGAACTCTTAAAATGAGAAAGATGAGAAATAACTATAGCCACATATTAGAGATGCATCGACTTTAATTAGATGCATCCCTAATCTTTTCTATGCTTCATAATATATTTTCTAGCTAAAAATTAGATGCATAATTATTATAATATATTTACATCACTTTTAATTTATTAGAAATAATTTTAATATATTATTATTATTCTTGTTATTATTATAATTACGTGTCAGATAATAATTCACTTTTAATTAATTAATATAATTTATATTTGATTTAAATTGTTTGACTAATTTAGATCATTTTTAATTAACTATTATTATTACTCTAATTATTATTATTATTATTATTATTATTATTATTATTATTATTATTATTATTATTATTATTATAACACATCCATTTCATTAGAAACAAACTCAAAGGATTTCAAGAAATTAGTGAGGAGCCTCGACACTTTTCATTGAAAACCATGGAAATTATTGTTACTGTTATTGTTATTGTTATTATCGTTGTCGTTATTATTTAACTATTATTATTACTCTAATTATTATTAGTATTATTAATACTATTATTACTATTGTTATTGTTATCGTCGTTATTATCGTTGTTCTCATTGTCGTTATCGTTATTTTTATTTACAAAGTAATATATATATTAAATAAAATGAAAATGTTATGACAAACAAGTATAATTGTCTTTATATAGTCCAGCTTCCAAATTTTTAGATGAGTATAACTTCTTCAATTCTTGAATTCTTTAAAAATAGCATCCAAACCCATTTACTTCCTTTTTATCAACTAACTCTTATAATCAACAAGTTACAAACAATACAAAATTTGTATTACAACTAGAGTCTAGTTATACTTTTAACAGGTACACACAACTGAACAAAAATTAATGTTTTAATTTTAACTCTTTTTTATTATTGAATGAGAATTTAAACCTAATTTAATATTTCGATAAGAAAAAAAGTTAGTAAAATCCTAGTAATAGAGCAGCATTGATCGAACAATATTTTAAGAAAAAGGTTAATAGGTATGTGAAATTTAGGATCTCCTGGATAATATTTAACGGGGTAACTTTTTACCCAAAAAAAAAATATAATAATGAAAAATAAAAATTAGGGTCTATTTAGTTGTTTAGGAAAAAAAAATTACTTAATGTCACAGACTCACGGTATCATAGACAAAAGATGAAAGTTATGTTAAAAAGGAAATTAAGGTTGTAATTTACAACATAGACTTAGGATCAAATGAGAAGAACTTTTAAAATGAGAAAGATGAGAAATAATTATAGCCACATATTAAAGATGCATCGACTTGAATTAGATACATCCCTAATATTTTATATGCAGCATAATATATTTTCTAGCTAAAAATTAGATGCATATACATATATTAGATGCATTTTAACAAGTTAGGAAAATCCTATGTATTTTTCGTCCTTTGCGGGTCAAGTTTGTTGCAAATACTACTTTGCATCGTTTTCACTTCAAAATTACTTTTCAATTAATTGGGATGCATTAATTGAGTGTTTGTTTGGTGCTTAATTTAAATGGATGACTTTCTAAAAAAAGTCATGGGAGTTAGGGTCTCTATATTAAGTCATGACTTATATTCTATTTTTACATATTTACCCTCCCACTTCTTAACCTCTAATTCAACACTTATTTTAAATAAAAGGGTATAACAATAATTTTTCTAATTCAGTCGTTTTATTCAGCACACAAAACAAACAACCATTTATTCGTCTACAAACAAACATCATTTATCCAGACAGACACTTTAATTTAATAAGAATTAAAAAAAAAAAAAAAAAAAAAAAAAAAAAAAAAAAAAAAAAAAAACATGCCCTAAGAGTTGTAATCTTTTGAAGTGTGTTAATTGTGGCCTTTGCTTTTGTAGATACCTATAGAGTTAATGAAATGTTTTTTAATTTGCACGTATTGGATGGAAAACGGAAATCAACACATAAAGGAGTTATAAAGTTTGTTGGTTGCGGGTTATTTTCTATGAAAAACTGATTATTTAATTATAATTAACAAATTATATAATTATTTTGATTTTTTTTTCCTTTTTGGTAACCATGATTTCCGACCTTTTTTAGCCGACTAATCAACGGGGTTTGAACCTACCACCACACAGACTCAAACCAGATAAAGCCCTCCCAAAAGTCTTGTGGGCCCGGTTCTTAAACCTTGACTTTGAAAATGTATGGGCACCACAAGTTGTCGCCTAAATATGTCGACCAAAATAATAGCGGCCGGGTAATAGTGTCACAAAGTCTTTTTTCGAGGACACTAGTCCTCGACAAAAGTGGCAAAAAGTCTTCTCCCAAAGAGACGAATGTTGTAGTGACGCCTTAACATGCTAAGTGGTTTAAATTCCTCTAACTTTTTTCCTTTCTGATTGTGGACAAAGCCAGTTCACAAAATCAAGTAGTGGATACACTTGACAGAAACATTCATTAGTTACGGTTATGAAAGTTGGAGTGAAAGGGTTTGGATACTTTTCGAGATATTTATCAAGGACAAGAGATGTCGATGAAAGTGTTATATATTGATACTACTACATGTGAAGTGTATCGCCTATACTTAATGAAGAAATAAAGAAACACGAGGAAGAAGAGTTTGTAAATGGAACACTTGCTTCCTAAATTTATGCATGTTACTATTGAATTCCAGTGTACATCGAAGAAATTAAATGTGGGCATGAGGACGAAACAAAAACAGTGGAGCACTCTTCCAAGTCTGCAGTGGTCTGTATGGGTCACGTTCTGCACGTACCAATACTCTCTGCCTAAAAACAAGCCTTTTCCTCAAAGCTTATGGTTTTATAGCTCGGGTCACGTTGTTCGAAGGGTGGGTCATCTCCGGATGGAGAAGAATTGAACAAACTTGGGTGCGTTGTATGGGTGTTGGGAGGAAATGCCTCCCTGCAATGGAAGATGACTAATTAACTTGTCTTTAGTGAGCGTGGAAAGCCAATCTAATTCGACGCAAGATGGCTATATATATCAGGTTGGACTTTTGGCGTTTTGTGAGTTGAGTTGACGAGCAAATGGGGCCGCAGGGAAAGCGAAATTCGAGTGTATGTTATGTCATCGTTTTTGATCTTGGTGACAGATGAAAGAAACATGGTGAGCAACTTAACCATGGTGATTTCAAGTTTAGCAGTATGGTAATGAGAGCGGATGTGCATTCTTTTTTAATTGTGAGTTGTTTGATGACAATGTCGATTTTGTAGTGTGAGGTGGCTAGCTTGACAAGAAGCTTTTCGGTATTTGCAGTGGATGTGATAAGTTTGTATAGAGAAGAAGTGACGAACAATTTTCTTCTCTTGTATCTTAAAGCCAAACTACACTTCAAATAAGAAATAAAACCACATAATGTATAGCATACATGAGAAGATGTCAGTTAGTGGACGACTTGCTTCCTAAACTTATGCATGTAACTACTTGCATGGAAAAAATTAAAATGGCTGCGTGAAGAAGAAACAAAATTAGTCGGGCAAAAAGATCGAATACTATTGTTGCCAAAAAAGAGTAAACAAAAAAATGAAATTAAAAATAAAAGTCTGCCTTGGTCTGTAATGGGTCATGTTCATCCCCGTATCAACGACTTATTGTGTGAAACAAGTTTCTCTATTGGATGAAAGGTTTCTGACCCGATGTTTGCAATGATGAGCGATCAATCGTAACTCGTAAGTGCATTACTTCAAAGTTCTTTTATCGGAAGAAGACGCAGACTATGAAGACCGTCAATACTTACAAAGTTGAACTTGAAGCTATTGGGAAATTAAAGGATTGCATGTAGCAAAGTTCAGTATAACATATTTACATGGGTCGATGAGCTAATTATATTCGAACTTACAAATGTGGAATCCATAATCCTGATAATAGTTGTTTTGCAAAAGTGATTAATAAAACAGGTATAACTTTCATAGATCCTGAACAAAGTGGTAGTCTTTTGTACTTTCTGTCCGACCATTTGATTAACATTTCAAAACATTAAATTTCGTTTGTTAGCATATGCAAAAAATAAAATAATAAGTAAATAAAAAAAATAATGCAACTCTTATCGGATAGGAGATGTATGTGCAAATCACTAAAGGGCTCAAAAGCAAAGTAAACATCTTCTAATAACCTCATTAATCTCTAGAGAGGACTTACATTGCTACATAATTTCTTTGATTTCATCTAGCAATGAGCAAATCACTTCAAAGAGTTTCATTCTATTAAAACTGCATTAAGTTCTAGAGTTGTAGAAAATCGTCATTTCTCACCAACATCATTCTCAGTAAACCCATCCTTAAACCTATCATAGTTTGTTGGTTCACTATGCAAGAAAGGTCGTTGACCAAGTATGCTGATCAAGTCTTCTTGATGCAGCACTTCCTTCTCAAGCAACTGCTCTGCAAGCTGAGCTACTTGATCTTTATGTTCCTCAATCAGTTCCAATGTACGTTTATATGCTTTTGCCACCCATTCTCTCACTTCACTGTCAATTATGGCAGCAGTTTTGCTGCTGTAAGGCTTTGTTACCTCAAAGGCGTTATCATCTTGGGGAAAAGATAGAAGACCGACTTTCTCACTGAAGCCATACACTGCTACCTGAGCATATGTCATCTTTGTCACTTTTTCTAAGTCGTTTTGAGCTCCCGTTGAGATCTTTCCAATCAAAACCTGCTCCAAGAATTACAACTCTTTAGCACCTGTAACTACTGTAGGGGGTGGTAAAATTGGCAGTTGGTCTTCAGGGTACTTTTGATACAGGTTTGTGACATGTCCAGTTAGGTTACGCCAAAAAGGTTTACTCCCATGACTTTAGATTATTTATTATAATAACTGTCACATTGCAATTACAAATATTATAATAATTTCACTAATAATATTTCTATATATATATAGTGAGTTATGAGGTCTTATACATTAGTACACATTAAATCTCAATTTCCTTTATCTAACTTTTAGTTATTTTATCTGTTTGACTCGTTTGGGATAGAATATAACATGAACCGACGAGCTAATAAGAAAAAACAATTGAAATGTTCCACCTATAAACATTAGTATTAATGGTTATCCGCTTTTGAACAGTAAAAGTTCAATGATATCAGTTACGTATTAGAAGAAAAAAAGCAAAAAAAGAAGCTAAATAACTCATTCTTTCCAGTCTCCTAGATGTGAATTATACAATGATCAGTCAAAAAGGAGCAATGTTTTGATATCTTTTAAAAGGACACTATGCATAGGAACAAGTTGGTCATATAAATCGAATTATGTTTATGTGTAAAAATGAACAATGAATGCACTAACAATTCACTACCAATGAGTAATGCATGAGAACCTGTATAGTGACGACCACATGGCATTTAATCCTAAGATTCAATATTCCAAATGACTAGATGACTAGAAGTGGTAAAATAGTCGGGTTTGGTAATGGGTCAGCAATGGTAAATCTTTTAAAAGGTTGGGCACTTGGGCTGGATTGTCCCGCAGCACATCCATATCATTCTTTCCTGAATAACTAAAGTCAACGATCATTACAGTATTTATATTATTGCAAACAAACATTAAAAAAAAAAAAAAAAAAAAAAAAAAAAAAAAAAAAAAAAAAAACCTTTTTGAAAAAAAAAAGTGCAAGTTTTATGCAGTGAGTTAGAATACACTTTGGGTAACGTTCAACCCATTTGACCAATTTGACCTGATTCCTTTATATTTAATTTTGCAGTTAACTTTGACCCGATAGAGATGAGAGATAACCTGTTTCACCTCATTTATAAGTTAATTGGTTGATATTGGCAGCTTTAGTGAAAAAACAAATCAAAGGTGTAGTGTTCATTAATTCACCTGCTCAGCTGCTCGACCACCAAGAGTCATGCAAGTCATATCGAAAAGC